>JALXJV020000013.1:19453829-20168829 GCA_024633595.2 Lepomis macrochirus | reverse complement strand
TTAGAGTGTACCCTACTGTAAATTGATGCACAAACAAGAACATGATATGTGAATCTGCACATACTATTTCAGGCGCTACAGAGTAATCATCTGAGAGTTAGATGAGAACATTGATGTAAGTAGCTGGAATTTCTTTTAGCTTTACAGGTGCTGGTAGGAAGATTGTTACATATGGACAGAGCTTCACAAATAGTGATGCTAAGATCAGCATCACAATGACAATGCTACTATGCTGATGCTAAGCAGGTATAATGTGTCCCATGTTTACCATCTTAATGTTAGGACAGCAAACATTTGCTAATTAGCCCCAAAAACAAACTACACCTGAGAAAGATATTAGTTGCAGGTAACTGGCCATAAACTAAAAATACTAGGCAAAATTTGGACAAATCATCTTAAGGGGGTCATGAATGTGTGTACCAGACAACAGATATGCAATCTAAAATCAAAAACGTCAACATTAGGGCAGCACTAGAGGAAAAGTCATGGGATCAGTAGGATTTATCCAGTGGACACCATGAACATCTGTATAACATTGTTTCCCATCAGATAGTGTTGAGGTATTTCAGTCTAGACCAAAGTGGTGGACCAACTGACAAACATTGCCCTTGAGCTATATGATGGTTAAAACCCCATCCTCACCTCACCTCTCTGAAGCCTTCCGGTAAGTCAATTTGAAATGTATTATATCAATTTTGCATGAAAAAACAACCCATTGTTGAACAGGTTTGGGAATTACTTTGTATTCCTACTTCACAAATAGTTTTCAACACTCATTTTTCCCCCTATAAAGCCTACATTTGTATTCATGCTTCCGCATGAGTATGAAAATTGATTGTATTCTTTATTCAGCAATAGAATAAAGATTTTAACTGATTTTACTGTAATATAGCAATAACCTTTTTGAACTGTTAATTTGGCAAACAAGAGCACCAAGGAGATGTTTGTGTAAATCTACTCTTTTTCTATGCACTGAACCTTTTCATTGTTCCCTGCAATAAAAAACAAACAAACTATGGGCTCCCATGAAAAATTGTTTTACTTTTTAAATCTTGCATGAAACTGAGTCGGTGTGCGGTGTTCTTTACTATGCCTTGTAGATGCTATAATTCCTAATAATAAATTAATAATTCATGCGTACCTTACATTCACGTGTATTCACACTGGCTACACTACCACAGCAAGCATTCCCCAAATTGTGCCTTAGGGAAGGGGGATGTCTGTGAGGAGAGTGAATGAACAGTAGTGATGTGGTTTTGTCGCCACCCTTTGTGAAAAGAGAATACAACATGCTCTGCCAAGAAGAGGAAGAGGCTTGGAAACAGCTCCCTCCAGCACATTCCCATTGCTTCCTCTTAAAGTGAGCCCCCTGGTGACAAATGTCTGACCTAACAACAAGCAGCATGAGCCCATTTGCTCGGTGATGGAGGGAGAAGATGTTCAGGGAAAGAATATATCATAGGTAAAAGAAGAACAAACACCCAGCCCTGTCAAATGAACACATGTAAAACTGCATCTAAAACAGCAACAACATCTACAAGCTGCCACCTGCTGTGCAACAGATTGGCAATAGATTTTGTATGCCACTAAATTATTACCTTTGTTGCCATTCATACTGTTACAGCTTTAAATCTTCTTGTAGGACCTTGTAAAATGAAAACAGATAATCCTAATGCCGATGACATGTCCTTAACTGAACCGAACAAAAATACAAACAACTAAAAACGGAATTTGTGCCATTGTAATGATGTAGCCTAGTAGACTGACTAAATGCATATGTGGAAAGTGTCGATTTCCTGACTCTTTTGTTTCCTCAAACAAAGTTTACATGTTGAGCTGGAACAAAGAGGGAATTTTATACTAGTAAATCTGCAACCTGATTAACATGATTTATTCTACTCAAATGGCTGATGTATCATAATAGCTTTAGATAAAGTCTTGGGGGGCACATTCATATGGTCACATTCTACTTTTCTTTTTTTTACGCTTTTTTTTTACCATAAATTTAATTTGGCTGTTTTTTACTGATTCAAAACACTAACTAATGTATTATCTAAGGAAGGATTTCATTTCATGCAGTTTTTATCCAATTGATCAGGTGACATTGTGGTGTTCCTGTTGGCTGTCTGGCATTCCTTGAAGGGGCCCCTGACCTTTGTTTAGCTTTGCTCTTTTGGTGGACTAATTTAGTTTCTTAAATTAATGTTTAAAACACTAAGTGAAATTATTATATAAAATATATTTGAAGCAGATCTGAGCTGTGTTTTTTCACTGTGTTACCATCTACAAGGGCTAAACCACTGCAAAATGGAGAAAAACAAAAATCTGGTGCATTACGGCAGAAAAGCTTTTACGTGAATCTTTGTGGGTTCTTCTAATTTGGTAGGTTTGCCGGTATGAAACAGAGAAGGATGGACATCTAAAAGTTAACATTAACTTGCATGTAGTTGTTGTTTTGTGTTAGTTGAATAATTCATTATCTTGGAGTTGAACCAACAAAAACATACAGAGTAAGTAAACAATTGTAATTGTGGTGGGAGCTAGTGTAGAGTATTTGTGGCTGCATCTGTTTTAAGTGATATACTGGAAACACTGTTGATTTTATTCATCCTGTAGTTAAATTGTTGACAGTGAGGATGGTATTTTCTGTTGTTAGTTTCTTTTAGTTTTTTTTTTAGTGAAATCTAGTTTATTGGTCAAGTCAGATCCATGCCATGACTTGTTTTTGGAGACTCTAGAGGTGCTACCTGACAGTCTATATAATATAATATTATACAGATATTATATAAGAAAAACACCATAAACTCACTGTGGAGAAGCTAAAAAGAAATGTACATTATTTTATGGTATGTTATATTTATATTACATGTGCCACAACAACTTACAGAACAAAATCACGAGTTACATTAAAAATTACAAGCTAAACTGTGCCACATATACCACATGTACCACAAGTAGACAGAGATATGATTGTAATATTAAAATAATATTGTACAGCACGTAAATGATAAATTACCATTTTTTATGATTTTGTAGGAATACTTCTGCAGTTTCTATACTGTGTTTATTATGACTAACATTACTGATAATAAAATTCAGTGACTGGGGAGGAGGGCCCACAAACAAAGCCCCACCCTCTCGTGCCCCTGACTGTATTAGATTCCCTGAAGGTGTCGCCTAACTATTAACTGAGTACATTTTAGACTCTTTAAAACACAACTGCTAAAGTCGAGAGGGTAAAACATGTTTTTCCTGTCCTATAATAATAGTTTGAGTATTAAATTATTTAAGTAATTTTATACCGCCATGAGTAGTCATCTTGACACTGAAGCAATTTCTGTAATGTGGTCAAAATTCGTGAACTAATTATTTTACTCACACATAAAGTGTAATTTTTAAATTTATTATTGTGTGTGCGATCAGTGAAGACCATCGACCTGATGCTATTGTTTGAGTACATTCACCTTTGTATTTACACTGCCACATAATCCCGAGTGAACTGACATTAATCTGAGATAACCATTTCGCGCGCGCGCGCACGCCCACCGGTCACTTTGCAGTGAATGGGGCAGAGCCGCGCGCACGCAGAGATCACTCGCTCTTGTTATTAACGTTAATAACGTTATCTCTCGCGTCACTCATGTCCCCAGCAACGACTGCTGCCGCTGCGGTGGTGGAGGACGGGACTGCGGTTCAGGTGCACGGCTGTGATTGAAAGACAGCGAAGTTTTTAACGCTGCCGTGAAGAAAGAGATGACCGCACGGCTGAATTACAGCGTCTTGACTCTAGTGTTAATCTGTTAAACCTAGCTCGCCTAGCTTTTTTTTTTTTTTGTTTTTTTTTTATCGGTGATGGGATTCCTCCAGGAGCGTCCTGCCGCCTAACGTTAACCGCTTTCTAAGGTAAGGAAGCTAAAAAACACGGTTAATTAATAAAAGATAGTGTGTCGAAGAGGAGTGGGGTGCTGCAGCCTGTACAAGTGCGCTGTTTTTGGGAGTTTGTATGGGGGAAAGTTAACTACAACATCAGTAACATGGATGGCAGTTACAGTAAAACACTCGGTTAAGACCTGTGTCCTCTGAATCTCGTGTTGGGGCAGGCTGCTGCTGCTACAAGCGGCAGATACTCCTGACACGAGCTCCCCACACCATCATCATCATTATTAGGCTATAATTGTTATCTTTACTGCGGTTAGGCACAGCTGTGGGCAGGCTATCAGTGAACACTGTCAACGCACGCAAACTTGTGGCGAGTGCAAAACGGGACAGACAACAAGGCTGCCATTGTACCGGATCAGCGGCGGATTAACGGAATTCCTTTTCTCTGCACTGTCTGAATGGCCTCCAGTCTCTCTCTCTCTCTGCCCGCCTCCCGCTGTGGGTATAACATCTTGTTTTCTAGCTGCTTCAGCCTCTGGCACTTGTTTGAAATAGTAAACTAACAACACTAGCAGCTACCAAACTGAAGATGTCCAACTGAGCTGAAACATGTAGATGGGACTGTGCTGGCCAGTTATTGTTATCAGGGCCTGTATGGGGCTGAAATAAGGTGATTAGGAAATAGTAGGGCTGCAGTGACAGTTATTTTCATTATTGATTAATTGTTTAGTCTATAAAAAGTCAGAAAATAGTGGTCACAATTTTCCAAGGTAACATTTTTAAATCGCTTGTTTTGTCCTACCAACAGTAAAACACCAAAATACTTTAAATTTACAATTACATAACGTTGAGAAAAGCGGCAAATCCTCACATGTGATAAGACGCAGCTGAAGAATGTTTGGCATTTTTGCTCAATAACTGACTGAACCAATTATCAAAATTGTTGCAGATTAAGTTTGCCATTCGATTAATTGCTTCATCTCTAGCAAAACAGCACTCAAGGTGATGCTACTGGCCTTTAAACCCAAAGACTGTATAGTGTTAATGTGCATGAGAGGACAAATATGTGTCAAATAGGTCTTCAGGGTGTTGTTTGTCTGCCTTGATAAAAAAGCTGTTGTCTCATGACTCATCATCAGGGTTCGCATTTAAGGATAAAGATGTGGGCTGGGAAACAGTCTAATTACATCCTACAGACAAACAGGATAGAGGCTGCAGCTCTTATGTTGTGGACCTCAAAGGCAATAAACAATCCCAGATTTTTACATTTCTTACTCCTCCACCCCTCCCACCCTTCTTCCATACACTTGCACATCGTGCACCATCCACAGCTCTCCCCCCTCCCCCCTTGTATGTGGCCAACAAACATGTGGGGAGGTAATCCCAGCTATTAGGGTAATCTCCTCAGTATGACGATCAATAGGGGAGGGTGTGCAGCGACTACCAGACAAGAGTAGTGGGGGGACAAAATTTGTGCTAAAGAAAAATGATTTAATCATCCAGATTAGGTCAGGAGACTGGGGTCTGGACAGGGGCTTGTTGCTAGAAGGGGGGAGGGGTGCAGACAGGAAGATGTGAGGGGTAAGGACATCTCCACTTAGGGCAGCTCCCTTGTGTGACAATGGGCTGAAACATTTTGTTTTCCTTGATCTGGAGTAGATGGAAACGGATAAATCGGACAGTGCCAAACACATCATGGAGCTGCTACAAGAGTAAAGAAAGGAAGAAATTGGTGCAAACGCATTCTATAAGAAGCCAGGCTACTGTACTGCAAAAACATTTCTTGTGCAAGGTAAGGCTGAGACTGTGGAAACAAAGACACGTTGTTGACAGCGCGTTATAAAACATGTTGAAGTCAAAAATAGACGTAAGAAATTGTGGAGATGACTGACCCCAACAGATTACATTTTCTCCTGGGAGGTACTTCGAGGAGAGGAAATTGTGAAGGGAGTAAACCCCAGGAGAAATAGGTAGACAAAGTCATTATACCGTTGTTCCTGTGGATGCATGGTGAGGTAGTTAAAACACAGCATGGGCCTTTGGCTCACATCCAAAATATCTTGTACACCAACTTGTTTATTTCCCCAAACATTTGACTGTTGAATACCTTGTTATTACACTTATATCTTGAGGTAAAACTCAGACCTGTTTTGGTCATGTTATCACTGCAATCAAAATAAAAACACTTCAACAGGTTCAATACTTAATATATCATATTTCAAGCAGTTAAATGGTAAATAGACTGCATTTATATAGTGCTTTGCTACCTTAACAGACAAAGCTCCTTATATAAGAATTACACTTTAATGAAAGTGCACATATCAGAATCTGCTTCTAAAATAGTGCGTGCGTATACATGTGCACATTCTTGCTGATTGTCCATCCTCTCTGATGTTATAACCTAAGAGCAGAGCATACAGATGGACCACATACTGGATTCAGGGCCATGTTAACATATGTTAGCTGTCTCTCCCATGTTGTCTTTGTCTGTATATGGGGTGTGCTGTTCAAGCTACCTGAACCCCTTAGGGCCCAAAATATTAAACAGCTAAACTGGGTTACATGTAAACAGATAGGAATGGAAGTGGTGCTCCCAAAGACCTATCCTTTGAAAAGGTTAAAAAAGGATTTACCTGGTTACTGGATCATGTGCCATGGAAAGATAAATTATTTAATTAGAGTTGAAACAGTACCTCTGTCGACAAAACTAACCTGGTTGAATTTTTGCGTTTTGTCATTGCAAACTGAATCATTTTTCACTAATTTCTGACATTTTATAAACCAAACTACAGTATTAATCAGGATATTGGTGGATTAATCAGTGATTAAAATATCCATTAGTTGCGGCTATAGATTTTAGTTAGGCGAGGTATTACGTATACCAGGGTATTTAGTAATCCCGACACTATTACTTTCAAAACAAACTGATATAGAGATGCTGTATTGAGGTAATGTTTTATAATGTACTCCCTAAACGTAGGCGGGCGAGTTGGTGTGAAAACTGCCTGACATCATCTGCACCAGGACAACGCAATAACTCGAGCTTTGGCTGCAGCCTTTATTTGCTGACACCCTGTAACCTACACTGCACATTTACTGCTAAACTTCCCTGCTCACCTTTTCCTCTCCTCCGCTGCATTCAACCTGCTGCTCACTCGCTCAGCAACAAAAAAGGAGCATCTCGTCAGCGACTGCAAGTGGTGGGAATAACATTACAGGACTTGTAAAAAAATAAATAAATGCCTCTGTGTTTGGGAGTGTTTTGGGTTTAGTCCCGATGATAAAGGTATGCCAGCCAACACGGAAAAAGCTGTGTGCACATCATCACCGTTCAGACCACTGATGTGTTGGTGCCCGCCGCAGCAACAAGTGTCATTGGGTCCTCCAGCAAAAATCTTTGGAAGAAGGTGCGCGTTTTCTAATCATATATCTAGTCACTACATTCGCCATAAATATGTAGGATCAGAAAGCCATGTCTAAGTAGGCTAACTACATATTATACACAGCATTTAGGGCTAGACAATGTCATACATTCTACAGTGACCTCTGTTACAAGGATCTCAGCTTTTAAGTTATTTTGTTGTTCATATACCGTATATACCTCGGTGAAATGTCAGGAAGGTACGAAGGTGTGAAAAAATAGATACAGCAAAAGCTAAATTTAAGTTATGTTAAGATGTGTGTCAATACATTCTGTTAAAGTGTAACTAACCAGGTGCAGTCAGAAGTACTTACATGTCCCTGCCACTGTTTAATGAAATACTACTTGTTTGTATGAAGTATTGTAGTCTAATTAAAGCAAGGTACTGTTTTAATACAGTGCATCATTCCTCTCTGGCTATTAAGCAACTTTTCTTTGTCAACCACCCAAAATAAAATACTAGTGGAAGTACATATAATGGGGTTTGTAATGACTCAGATAGGTTTGGGCGGGGGGGAACTTGCCCTTTAAGTCTCCAGTGGAGGAAGTGGAGTGCAAACACCGGCAAAATGTCCAGATGGAAGATGGGAGGGATGAGTAAGGCGTTCACAGATCCCTTCTGCTTGGCCCCGTTGAGACAGAGGGAGACGAGATTGGATGGGTCTGAGGGAGTCGGGTTACTATCAGCCCATTCTACTCCAAAGAAGCGGTGGTGTAAAAGATGCAATACCCCTATGGGAAACCTAATCCAGACCCTGCTGCCAGCTGTCATTCTTTTACCCCAGGGTAAAATCGCTAAGCAGGTATCACCTTACCCTTCAATCCTTACCTTAATCATAGCAGGAAATAGGAAATTACACACGTCGCTCTGTACTGCACATAAACATTGTCTTTGTAATTTGAGAATTTTGATCTTATGGCAGTGATAAACATCTACATATCACAAAAGAGCAATCCTTTTCTTAGACCCACCGGCTGCAGGGTTTTGCTGTAGATTTATTGAATTGATCAGTTTTTATTTTACAAGTATTTGGAATTTGGCTTAAATCAATACCAGATTCTTATCTGAATCACACAGGAGAAATGTAAACACTCAAATCATTGCACATTATTATTATTCCACAGAGGGATAATATACTACTCTCTGTGTATGAAGAGATACTAAAGTACAGGGTCAAAAATTTTAGGATAGAGTATTTCAGGATAACATTTGCATTCAATTGTTCGAGACCACAGCCAGCCAAAGTCCACTACTCAGATGAAGTAACCTTATCACAAAAGATCAAGATGGATTAGATTAAAAGGGAGCAGCGCTGAATTAAGCCATTTCCATTCTGTTTTGTTTAACCTACAACCAAGGTTTGACAGCTTTATTACTTTATCACCATGTATGGCTGAAACAATTACTAGATTAATTGATTAGTCCATCAAAGATAATTTATTTATAATTATTTTTTTGTAAAAATGCACTAATTCCAGCCTTTTAAAAGACTTTAATGTGAATATTTGCAGGTTTTCTTACTTTTCTGTGATGGTAAACTGAATTTCTTGAAATGTAGAAACTGCTGACGTGTCTCATTTAAAGCCAAAATCAATAACTTTGACTAAAACTGAAGGTGTCATTAGAGTTTTGGTCCTGAAATTGCCCCAGTGAGAATAAATCAGTATGTATGTAATCAGTATGATTATCAAATTCTTTGTATTTGTATAGCCTTTCTAGTGTTTTCGACCACTCAAAGTGCTTTTACACTACCTCATATTCACCATTCACACACATCCATACACTGAGCCTAAGTGCTGTAACAGAAACTAACGTTCACACACATTCATACGCTGGTGGAACTGCCATCAGGGGCAATTCGGGGTTCAGTATCTTGCCCAAGGAGCCGCCCCATTATATATCAGTCTCATTGTCCAGGTAAAACCATACAGGCAAGATTGTTTCTTACTCTAATCTAATCTCACGCTAATGGTGTGGGTAAAGTAAGTTTCTCCTTGTTTATATTTGAAGTTTTCTGTAGCTTCGAGCTTTGGAGGAGGACACTATACCATATCCAGTGTATTTAAATATCTGTTAATGAGTTAAGTTTCGCATTGCACATCAACGTGAAGGCAAGACTGACATTTAAAAAAATTCACACCTGACAGGTAGCAGGTAGAAGAAAAGATGACAACTGATAAAGTCAAAGACACAAAGCAGAGTGATAGAGACTCATAAAGGGAGACAGTCAGAGCGGGTCTGAGCTGACCTTGCCATGATAATCTAATCCCTGTCGAGAGTGCTTTTTTTAGAGAGCAAGTTAATGCCAGCAGATTATGCACCAGTGTCTCCCACACTAGCCAATCCACACAGAAAAGAGAGTGGGTCCGTAGTGGATCCTCAAATAAATTAATGTCAGTAATAGAAAGCAAAAATGCAAGAGCCCTTTGAGAATGTCTCTAGAAATCACATCTCTTCATCTTTGCCTTTCTGCTTTCAGTGGCATTGTTCACTTTTTGTCATCTGCACTTGGGCCTGCATGAGACATGTTGTGTATTTTTTTAGTAACTGTTCACATTTTTAACAACCTCTGCCAGGAATCTCACTTCTCTTTGTCAATTTCTCTTCCCTATATGTTTGTTTTATCGCACTAAAGGGCATCCATGATATAAGGCCACTCATCGAGCAGCTCATCTCATGCTATGAAGAGTAATCCCTGTATATGTTGTGTAACCAAGGGGAGAGTAGCACAAGGAGGGGGATGGGCACGAATGTGCGCAAGTTTGTCTGTGCTTGTGACTGTTGAGCTCATAGCTGTCTAATCTCTTTCGTACATTAGGCTGTTCGCCCACAGCACTGTGCTGCTTCACTGTGTGCATTTAAGTCACTCTAGGAACAGTGTTGGTCTTGTTAAACCTCGGTGACAGGTTGCGCTGAGTTCTATTAGCATGTGTCAATCAGACTGTCAACATGTACACCACAGGGAAATAGTGCAAGATTGTTGGATGTGATGCGAGTGACTCACTTTTGTCACTTGCTATATCTCATTTTCTGTTTGTTTTTTTTAGCACTTTGCTCCAACACGGTTGTTCTGTGGTCAGACGGATGTTATAAGGGCACTGTGGCCTTGAACGTGTGGCGGTTACTTGAATGATTTTTATTGGTAAATGCATGGTAAATGGAAGCATTATTATAATCACTGTAGGATGCATTACACCCTGATTGTTGAGCGTGCTTACTTGTCGTGCTGGAAAGTCATTAAACACGTCATCTCATGCAAGCACCTGGGAGCGCATGTTGACTCTCCCCTACATCTGGAAGGAGTCATCTTCAACTGCATCAGCAGTGAATCAGTAGAGAATACATTTTCTGCATGCATGCTCCAAAACACGAGCAATAAGAGAGAGATAAACAAATTTTTCTGTACATTCTGTACAGGTGTTTATTTCATAAAGAGAATGGCTTCCAGTCAGCTAAACAATTCTGTTTAAGACATTGGATATAAAACTATAAATTCAAATTTTTTAGAAGCAGTTTATCTTAAATGCAGTAAAATAGTTATCTTGTGCAACATGCATTTACACAGTGTATAAAAGGAGTTTTTAGATTTTAAAATTCAGTACCATACTTTATTTGCATCATTGTCATTTTAACAGACAGCCGTTCACACAACTTTGCTTCCACAAAGGAAAATGCATACTCGGTACATGATTGGGAAAGTTGCTGTTTAATTATACATAAATCATTACACCTTTACCTACTGCAAATTATAATCAGCAACATGTTTGTCAGCAGTGAGTTTCTTTTCCTTCTCTATGCAGATAAAGGAACTTGATGTTGCCATTGTTATTATGGTATTTTGCTATAATTATCTAATAGCTGACACAATGTTCCTAACACAGTGATTTGATTTTGTGCATGATTGCATGTACAGTGCCCAGAGCAGACAGGTTTCTGAGATTGAGGAAAGCTAAAAAGGTCTTGAAGATGAAAGGAAGAACATCTTAGACTGCAGTTACTTACTTTGGTGTGTTAGTTTTTCTTTATGCCTCAGTCGTGTTTGCAGGTGGTGGAAACAGGACAGGATTATTGGACACAACACAGTAGATGAGAGCTGAGGCTTAGTGAGTGACTATGGCTTTGAACACTAGCATAAGGACGGTCACATGCTATCTCCAGTCAGGGGTATGTTGGCACAGGCTTGTTGCTGGTTGTTGAGAATATTTGGATGACTTCAGCACATACACACACACACACACACACACACACACACACACACACAGGCATGTATATATTCACAGTCATGGGGTTCACACATATTTACTTCTACCAGTCTACAGTTGCAGAATTTTGGAGGGATTAGCTGTTAAGTGGTCATTTCTTACATTCAAAAGAAAATGCATTTGAGGTGTTTTGGTTTGTTGGTTGCTAGAGTGTGTTGCAAATTAAATTCAGGGGGAAATGCTATTTCCAGATCCCGGCAGGAAATTACACCCACAGTTTCATTGCAGCAACCAGGCACAGTGCACACAAACACACACTAACACACACACACACATCGACAGTGGATATTTTCATGCAAGTGCACACACACATCACAGCACACAGGCTCTCAGCTTCAGTGCCCTGACCATAGGGAGTTTGTGCTGAGCTGGTTGGGACGTCAGGATGAATCAATGCGAGGACAGCTGACTGGACATGCCTATTCATCAGCCAAAGAAAAGAGAGAGAAAAGGGTAGCGAGGGATTCTAAAAGAAATGAGTTAAGCCCCGGAGCAACATGTTTGGCTATCTGCATTACTTTACAGATTCTCCAAAAGGCTTTCAGTATTTATGGGATGAAAGCAGAAGAGTTGGAAAAGATAGTGACGTACAAAGTGCATTTTTGCTTAAAAAAAAGTAAAAAAAAAAAAAAAGAAACTGGAGGGTTCAAATTATAAGATTAGATTTTTGTTTAACACAAATGCATTTTTTGGATGAGTGAACAAAAGTAGGATATTACAGATGCAAACATATAGCACAGACTTAGCACGTAGGCTGCTTTTGACAAAGGCATAAGCTCATACTGTAGAGGTGGCTAACTCCATACTGATGGCCCGTTTATTCCCATCTGTTGCCCTCAGCTCTCTGACTTTATCCCCATTGTGTTAACTCATTACATTCGCCTTAACCTTAACCCCTTAATTGCCACCCTCCAATTTCTCTTGCACATCCTCCCCCTCTTGGAGACAGTGTGCCACATTGCCCATACACTAATCTGATGGCGTCTGCCTACCAAACACCTGCCACGTCCGGGGGAGAAAAAAACCCTCCTAAACTCCTCCCATATTCCAGATACAACACCCATTCCAGCGTGTGATCCAGCGTGGATCAGCACACATGACCGCAAGCAGGCAGGCATGCATCCAGACAGATGCGACCGTGGATGCAGATACAGATAATTAGACTGCTTACATCCCCTGAAAATCATAGCAGAGTCAATCTCTTTTTCTAGCCTTTTAAGAGTATGTGCACCTAGTTTTTCCTCACACCCAAAAGACTGACGAGAGTTGTCTTTTGTCCTGCCTCTTTGCCCAGACATGTATTCGAAGACAGTGATGAGTAGGCCCAGGCCTCTTTGCTTTAACAATACCTCCCTCGACCCCCCAATGAGGGGTGGAGGGCCAGACATGAGGCGATGTGACAGTTCTGGTGCGGCCAACACAATGGCAGGTTTTTCTTTTGACTGCCTGGCTGGCAATACGCCACAGAGTGCCTTCTTTCACTATTACCAATCTAACAAATGGTCGTGTTTGCCTGAGGAACATGTTTAACCACATCAGACTGTGCCTGTGCATGCAGAGTACAGCACAGGCCTGTTCTGTTCCCGGATGCTTTTGCTCTGGTTTTAATCAGATGTCTCAGAGCTATTAAAGCATCGTATATCAACGTTATCTTCGGGGCTGCTGAGATAATTTGCCTCACATTTATGAAGGTTTAATTCTGTGATATTTCTCCCGTGACCTAAACAGCGATGTTTAGAAAAGCAGCACTTACCCCAAAATCAGGTCCGTGTGTGTGCTTCTATGTGAACTTCTAAAATGAAGTTTGTTGATAATGGATTATTGATCGTGAATCAGAGTGGACTGCCCCTCGGGGCTCATCCTGGTTGGCCAGGAATGAATACATCTCTTCATGCTTCACCTCACACACTCAATTTAGGAATAGGAAACCAAAGGACCGTCACACACGCATGCTGAGACACTGACCCGCACTCTAATACGCAGAGACAGCCGTCGCTCATCCACTAAGGGACAAAGGTTATTCTAAAATCTGTGTGATGCAAATTGCCTTAGTGCCTCTCTTAGTACATGGTTTGTAGGTTTTAAACATACGAGTGAAACTACCTTACATGTAGGCAGCTTCTGCTTTTATTGCTATTGAACTCATAGCGAAACCAGTCACTGCTGCTCTGGAAATGTTCTGCGTACCTATGCATAAGCAAAAGGAAACAAAGCTTTTAGAACAGAAAAAGTTTATCAGTCATCTGGCAATCCGAGGAAAATAGCAAATAATAAAAATAAATTTAAAAAACTAATATAGCCACGGTTTAATGATTTAAATATCTACAGTCTACAGATTTTATCTATACAAGTGTTAGCAGGGGTATCAAGGTCCACTAGAATCACTTCATTAAATATCGTTAATCCTAAAGTCTGTGTAGTATACAGGATTTATAAGGCAACAAGCCAACAAACACATTAATATTCATTTTCATGTAGAATTTTAAGCCCTAATGGTTAATTTCTCATGCTATTCTAAAGCTGAGGCATGGACATGTAGTGTGCTGAAAGCAGCACATATATTTCATACTCTATACATCAGTGGTTCTCAAAGTGGGGTCCGGGGACCCCCAGGGGTCCTTGAGAGGGTTCCAGG
This sequence comes from Lepomis macrochirus, assembly GCA_024633595.2. Lineage (NCBI taxonomy): Eukaryota > Metazoa > Chordata > Actinopteri > Centrarchiformes > Centrarchidae > Lepomis > Lepomis macrochirus. The sequence goes on along the minus strand of JALXJV020000013.1, from coordinate 20,154,631 downwards.
GGGTTCCCCGCAAAAAGGGGAATTGCCATCTACCAATCTAAACCAATCAAACATACCAATCAATGTTCCACCCCTCCAGGACCTTGTGGCCTCCCACCAAATAGTTCCACAGACACTCCCCTCGTACCCCCACCTCTTTATACTGTAAATATTTTGCTTATAACTGCACAAACATATTCTTACATATTCTTTATAATTCCTTTACATTTAAATGTTCAAAATTTTTTACTTTATATTTATACAAGTCACCAAAGAAAATTCATTGTTAACCTGCTTGGCAATAAAGGTGATCATGATTCTAAATGCAAAATTTCAGATCAGATGGGGACACTGGGACAAAATCCTTATCAAATGGGGGTCCATGGTCTAATATTTGTCACTTTATTTAGGGGTCCTTGACATAAAAGTTTAAGAACCACTGCTTTACGTGCATCACATTGTGAAAATACCCCAAAATAAAATTGTTTGTTTAAAATAATACTGTTGAATGTATGAACATTGCCTTTTTTCCTTCATTTGTTTTGATTTATGTATTTTAATGTTTACTGCACCTGGAGGTGAAAGCACAGTGATTCAGTGATGCTAAGCTCAAGAAAAGGGGGACAATAACAATACCTCTTTTCTCAACTGAACTTCTTAAATGAGAATGTGTTTTTAGAAGGAACTTTCTTATTATTCCCAAGAATTCTTGAACAGCTATTTGTTTTAGGCATATTATTTTCTGTGAGGTTAAAATATAGAAAAATAATAGTTGACTCACCATTTTTATGTAATTTGTGAATTTGGATCACAAGTGTAATTATACCAAGCCTGATTTTAACTTATTTGTCTACTTTCAGGTCTTCTTGCCAAAACAGTATGAAACTAGATAAAGAACATCTCTTCAGAAAATCAGGATGGACACTAAAGTACTGAAGTTTGGCACATTTTTGAGGCCTGTTCTGAGAACTCACTGACATTTGGAAGATAAACTTTGCATAGTTAGAGGATTTATTACACAGCTGTGCTTTCTGACGTACCAGTGCTCCAGGAAAAGTGATGGAGACAGAAGAGAGGGAGGATGTATCACAAAAACCCACAGCTATTGTGAAGGCAGAGACAGAGGAGCATGTGACCTCTGGCCACACCTGTGGGGTGTGTGGCCGCAGCTTCCCTCTTCTCAGCTCTCTGTCCCAGCACATGAGGAGACACACACAGGAGAAGCCGTACAAGTGTCCGTACTGCGAGCACAGAACAGCTCAGAAGGGCAGTCTGAAGGCCCACATTCGAAGCCATAAACTGGGCCTATTCAGCCATAACCTCAGTGACAAGGAAGGGGATGGAGATCAGGAGCAGAAGGATAATGCCGGCACACCTGACCCTCCTGAAATCGTCAGCACGTTGGACAAAGCTCACAATGTCAACGGGAAGGTGAAGAAAGCAACTAAGAAAAAAGTTAAGGACAAAAATGCCATTGAGGTTAGTGATGGGTCTGATGGTGGGTCCTGTACATGCAGCATTTGTGGCCAGGTTTTCCCTCAGGTACTGCTCCTTAAGTCCCACATGAAAAGGCACCGCAGCTCCCAGGATCACGGTTGCCGGATTTGTGGTCGCCGTTTCCGCCAGGCATGGTTCCTCCAAAGTCATATGCGCATTCACCGGGTCAAAGCCCAGCTAAGAGGTGGCAAAAGCAATGAGCCGCCTGCCACCATCAACGGAGTTCCTCAGGACCCAGCATCACTGACAAATGAAGAGTGCCTCTATGAACTCTGTGCTGGCTGTGGTAACTTCTTCTCGGACCGCAAGACATTGCGAATACATGAAAAACTACATAAATTGAACTACAGCCGCACTCAGACACAAAATCCACCACAACAAGATGTTGATGCCTCTGAGCTGGACATTGCTAAGGGGCAATTTTTGGAAAGCCTGAACCTCACCTGTGTTGGACCAAGGGAAACGTCTGAGGAAAAGAGCCTCGGTAAGCGAATTCCAGAGTTGGATCCTGTTTGCAGTTACCAAGCGTGGCAGCTGGCCACAAGAGGACGACTTGTGGAGGTCACAGAGAAATGTCTGGGATGGGAGGAGAGGCTAGCTGATGCTGAGGTGGCATATGACACGGAAAAGGGCGAGTACGTACCCCTGAAGCAGGAGAAGAAGAGGAAGCAAATCGACGCCTCCAGCTCCAACATCAAGAAGATAAAGGTTGAAACAGGCCTTGATCACCCATCAAACAGCTTGGCTCAGGCTAAAAGTGGGGACAAGAAAATTTGCCACAAGGACCGTATTCTGTTGAACGGACTTGGTCATGCGTTTTACGAGGCTCTGCAGACTAAGAAAGTCAAAGATGTTCACTTCACACCTAAACAGACCAACAGCATCAGGAGCCAAGATCAGGATGGTAAGCCGCACTCATCACCCTACAATACCTGTGATACAGTTTGGACTCAACAATTGTCCTTGGGTGTAAAAAGCAAGTTAGAATTTAACATTGTACTGTGGAAAAGGGAGACATCTAGTGAATTTATAACTGAATTACAGCAACTGGAACTGCATTTGTGCACAGATGACACAGATTTTGAAGGTGCACGCCCGTTAAGGCTTCCTCACTAAATCTTCAGAAGAGTTTTGTGGGACATATAAAGTTTCGTTCCAAAATGTATTAATTAGCTAAAGGAATATTTTTTTGGCTATAAATCGAGAACAAAACAATATAGAGTAAGTTGTTTTATTACTTAAAAGTTGTGGTGGTTTTAAAAGGCTCACAATTTCGGATTTTTGCAGAAACTCTTAATGTGCTTCATTTGCACACTTGAAACAGCTGTACTGAGAAAGCAGGTGCCATTTTTCTCTTTTGGAAAATAGAAATCAGCTTCTTTCAAACTGATAAACACTTTGTGGTTGTATAGAGAATAAGTCCTGCTTTTGTGGCAGCAAGTAACAGATGTTACACCCAGCCGATTGCCAAATAAACACCTAATATCTTTCTTTGTTCAGCTAGATTTAATACTGCCGCTTGGAAGGAATAGGTACCTAAGCTGTTTGTCCACCCCATTCAAAAATATAATGTAATGATGAAGATAACAATCACTGTGTGTGTTTTAGTGAAATTAACTTATTTAATAATTAATAAAAAAGTATGTCAAACATTCATATTATTTCTAGTAACTGTGTTACATACATACACTGACTGACACTTAAACTTTGACAGTTCGTATACCCTTTCATTGCTTCTTCTGCTCTTACCTACAGATAAAACAGTATACTTCTGCGAGCACTGTGATTTCCACACTGCCGATGCCTCACTACTCAGGTCTCACCTGCATAGGCAACACCAGGACTCCCTGAGTTCTTACAGTAAACACAGCACCATCTTGGACAACATTAACCAAAGTGGTTCCAAAGCCTCAAAATACATGGACTACCTCAGAAACAGGAGCGCATTGCTCAGTCAGCCATACTGGAATCCTTACACATGGCCGCCTGGCCAGGGCTCAGCAGAGCCATACATTAAAACAGAAAAGTCAAATGGTACTGAGGTCAAAGGGCAGGGACATTCTACTAACGATGCTGGAAGTCTCCTCAATCTGTCTTCATTAACCGTAAGTGAAGGAGACGGCACTACAAATTATTCAATCAAAAAAGAGGGCCTGGTGAGACATCAGTGCTCATACTGCTCCCACACTACCAACTACCCAGAAGTACTGTGGATCCATCAGCGGGTTGCACACAGGGTGGATGGCAGCAGCTCCATGGCACCCAAGTGGGCACCCTGCACTAACAGCCCCAAGAGTATCAAGGCAGGTGCTACCCAGTGGAGACGCACAGGGGCCCCACCATTCCTCGAAGGGAAGGACTGCCCTGCTTTACCTGCTCCGAAAACACAGCGCACGCAGCCTCCGGGTTTGACAACCCACAACAGCAGCAGCAGCAGCAGCAGCAGCAGCAGCAGCAAGCAATCAGCCCCCAAGACCCAATCAGGTGCCCCTAAGTCCAAGCACCAGTCAAAGGACTCGTGCCTTTCAGATGGGACACAGTCTAGTGGAAGGATGGGTCTCCTACCTCAAAAGAAGTCTGGTGTACAGAAACGGGGAGAGGAGGGGGGAAACAAAAGCTCCAGCACCCAAGCTACTTCATCGACCACTATTGTGCATAGAAAGAATGCCCCTAGTGTCCGGCCTACAAGCAGCCCAAAACACATAGGCCCCAGAGCTGCAGTGGAAGCAAACTTCCCACAGGAGGGTTTGGGTTTTATGTTGGCCAGAAATCACGGCGGGAGTTCATCTAACACAGCTGCAGATAAACCCAATCCCCGCAGGCAGTCATGTGACTCCTCTTCAGGTCCCAAGGGTCCTGATCTGTGGGCTGCCATGAACATGTGGGGTCACAAAGCATATTTAGAACCACTCCGTTTTGCTCAGGGAAAGAACGAAGCAACAGGAGAAATGCCAATGGACATTGATATTTTAAGTCTCCTGAAAAACTATAGTCCCCACGATCTGGCTGCTCTTTACCAGCACTGGGGGTTCGTTGATCCCAGGATTGATCCACAAGGTGAGGAGGAGTTGTTTTTGTGTTTAATTTACTGTAAGTGGGCTGATGAATAACTGACAAAACTAAAATTTTTAACAGATTTAAACAATAGTGAGCACATGGTCTTACCCAATGGCAAGAGAGATTTCTAACGTTAAGATGTTTTACACTGAAGGATCAGTGAAATCGACCAGGATATTTATGTTCAGATGCTCTTTTTGTTTTTCTATTTTTACAGCAATGTTGCAGTTAAATGGAAATTTTGGAAAAGAAGTCCATTCCACCTCTGAAGCTTCCAGACAAGTATGTTTCCTTTGCAGCAGACACTGATACTGCAGTTTTGGATTCAATTAAAAAATAAAATGGTTAGAACTCGTTCTAGTCTTCAGCCTATGGACAAATGAATGAACTGACACAAAAATTAAAAGGGCCAATCATACATTTATATTATCGATATATTTATGTTTATGTGACAAGGATGTTTATGTTGGTGTTTTGGTAATTTTAAGTTTCTTAAGTTATCATAATTGAAAATATAAGCCTCTTTTACTGCTCTCAGGGTTTTGTGTAGTGTTTTATTTTGGACGTGGTCACTGTACTGTGTATAGAAATATCACTAATGTAAAAAAACAAAACTTGATCTCCATTAAGCAGCATTAAATCTCACATTTTGTCATCTGTTGAATGTTTATGTACTTAAAAAAAGCCAGCCTGTTGGTTTTGGGGTAAGTTAAATTGAAATGTGTAAGTCTAAAATCAGTTGAAGGCAAACCTGATCCATTAGTTCAATTTATTAAGAATTAAGGAGAGCATAAAAGTCCTTCAATCTCTCACAAGTACTGTATGTGCAGTACATCTTCACCTACTGTTGTGTGCCTGTTCCCACGTCTGTACCTCGTCTGTGTGTCATTCCCGTGCACTCGTGCGTCTGCGTATTTTCATGTGCTTGTGTGCGTGCCTGTCAACGTCCACAACCTGGTTGTCTCTTCCTGCTCGTTTTCGTAAGAGAGGCTGCTGACAGGGATGAGGCAAATGCATAATAAAAAAACATTGTTGTCCCCTCAGGGTAAAACTCGCCCAGCATCTCCATATGGTGTGTCATCAGCCTGTCAGTCAGGCCTACCCTGATGCTACCTACAACTGTTCTTGCTTTCTCCTCTTCCCCCTAGAGTAATATGTGGGCAACTTTTTAAATACTAAGGATGGGCAATAGCTTAGTCTGTAGGGGTGAGGAATTACAAATCAGAGAACACTATGGGGGATGTTAAATAGTAATATTGGAACATTCTTTTGCAAATATAGCTGACAAATTATTAAAGACAGATTTATTTTCTTTGATTTATGTTTCTCAAGTGTTTCTCCTGGTCTTTAAACCTTCATTTTTAAGAAGGCACCAGCTTTACTCTGTTCATAATGAAGCTTCTTTATGTGCAACTTAACATTAGGGAGACCTTGTACATCAACTAATACAGTAGCTACTGCACAATATATCGCAGCATAGTGTGACAGGGCCTGTGACAGGGCCTGTGACAGGGCCTGTGACAGGGCCTGTGACAGGGCCTGTGACAGGCCTGCGCCATTCCTCTCATCAGAGATACCATAAGAGGTATTAACACTTATTGTACACATTCTGTACATCCCAAAAACTAGTTAGGCGTATGTACTGTATATGTTTTTCATTAAAAGCATTAAAAGTAACTGGACAAAAGATACATTTAATAAACTAAATATAGTGTTTGCATCCAAATACATCAAACAAAAAATCCAGCACTGCATATCTCACTTTGCAAATATTAAGAGACAACTAATGCATGTTATTCAGGGTTATATCTAAACCCACTCAACAAACTCCATAAAAATACTCTTCCAAGGCATAATAACTAACGCTAATTCAAGTGTGTTTCCTTCCTGTTGAAAATACACGTCGTCATCGAACAATAACAGAGTGGCTGTTGTGAACAAAATAAAACGGTATTATAAATTGTCCGATGATTTCAAATAATTATATTAACAAATTTGAATATTTCAAATTGTGATATTATTGTTGCCCTCTAAGTGTGTATTTGAGCGTGGTTATGGACTGCCAGCATTTTTCGGTGTGTGTATACATTATTTACACACACACACAACACGTTGCCTCTCAGTGTGGTTAGATAAGATCTAACTGGTGTGTGCCTCATGCTTGTCTCCTGCAGGTGAACAGCCGCTCCACTTCCTCCTCAGGGTCTCTTCAGAAAGGAACGTGAAGATACATCGTGTTCCTGTTGGCGTCCAGCCTGCACGATACCGCTGAAAAAAAGAGGCCTGCTGTTCTTTAAAGGAATCGGCCATAACTCCTAAAAAAGGACAGAGGCAACGGATAATGCACAATATATGCACAGCAATGAGGTGGACTCTTATTTTGTAATATGGTTGTTTAATTTGAAGTGTTATGCATGCTTTTTGTTTGTTACGAGTGAAGTTATGTTAGTTACCAAAACACACACAAAGGTACATTCTAAGGAAATGAGGTAGAACTGTTTGAGCTTGTTGTAAAACACTTAGTGGTGGTGGGGGCAGTGAAGCTAAATTTGCAAGGATGAAGAGGACATTAAATTACCTAAAGGCCCACAGATATCTGCTGGTTTTGAGTGAAAGACATTTAGCTGAGATCCAGCAAAACAATAAAGAAAAACAGCAAGTTGTCACTAGAAACACTTCAAAAGAAGCTGTGCTCGGAACATTTTTCTTCACTTTTAATTATTTATTTTGAGTTTCATTTTGTTTGTTTTGTTTTTTTGGAGCCTACAAGCTTGTAAAATGTACTTTTTTAGTTTTTGGTTTAAGGTTAGTACTATGTTTGATTGTCTCAGTGTTCTAAATATGCACATAAATATAAATTGTTTAAATAAAAAGGCAAAAACATTTTCAGTTCTACGCCCTTATTCACAGAAATATTATTAAGTTCTGATCTGAGAATGGATAAGTAAAGTGTTGGTAAATTCATAAGGATCAAGTAAAGTGCGCAGTCACAGCTACTTTTTTCAGTGACTGTGAAAACCCAACAAAAGTTCGCTTCCATGGTTTTCAACTAAAAGTGATCCCACTGTAAGGTTCTATGGGAAGGTTTAATCAGAGCAGATTCCAGGCGTTAGCGCTATTAGCTCATCATCCCACACACAATTAGAGAAACAGGATGCAGGATTTTTATAGTATCACTGTGAGCCCACATTCACAGGATTAATTTCAAATTAAATAGCTGGCAAAAATAGTTCTCCATGAGACTTTTTATATACTTTATGTGCACATGCTCTAAAACCTTGCCATGCTTTTGAAAGAACATGAGCATCATACCTCAGGAATTTCTTTATGTAAATTCAGTATGTACTCAAGCAAACCCACAAATGTTAAAGGGCATCATCAGTCTATCAGCCATCTTCTGCTACAATCTGTAGTGCCAGTGACCAATTAACAGTTTCCTTCCAGTTTACAACTGCAAATTATACCACTTAATGTAAATCCTCAACAACTAGGGCAGTGTTAAATCCTTTTTTAAAATCGGACATCCATGTCAGGTGGCACCATGGTCTTTTATCACTCAACATTTATCTATGGCAAATCCATAGCTATTTCTGAACCTAAGGTCCAGAATAGACAATCAGTTATTGTAAGAAAATCTAAAAAATATACCTAAATCAGTGGCCGTTGCTGTAGTGAGCCTGTCAAACAAGTTTATGTGTCAAAATGACCAAATAATAATGACATGTGGCGTCCTGCTTTATAATTCCAAGTATGAAATTTAAATGCTCTAATTCATTTTTTTTTCTCCTATCAGAACAATAGTGTAAACATCTGCATTCGTTTCGCATTGTGCTAGTGATGTAGCAAATTTAATGCTGTGATTTTTAGAAGTAGAAACTGTAGCGGTAACAATTTCTACTGATGTGGCCCCGACTTATATCTGCCAGTCAAGCTACTTAACTCTCTGAAATTCACCTCCTTCTCAGTTTGTTTTTCATGTGTTGTCTGTTTGCAAATTTCTTTAGTATGTTTGTATTTTAGTTCTGATTCTGTGTATTCATCTCCCATAGCGAAATAGTCTATGCATTTGATTAAAAGAAGCCATGAACTTATGGATTCTTGGGAGATCTTGAGAATACATAATTTATTACTGAGGTATTGACTGTTTTTTGATAAAAATTGTAAATTATCGTTTTATTTAATGTTTGTTGTGTTTGCTAAGAGTGGAATTTTAACACTCCTAAGTACTTGATATTTGTAGTAACAATAGAAAATTTAAAAAAGAAAAGATTTTTTTCAGAGACACACTTGAGGTCAGAGTGCAGGGTCAATCGGGTGTGAAGCTCCTGCAGGAGGTATTATTGAGCCTGTGGTCTAAAACAGCTGTCTGCAAAGATGCTGCTGCAGACATTTCAGCAGCGGAGGAGTGTTAGATAAACAGTGAGACAGCAATTTTTATGCAAGCCTGAACTTATGCATACCTAAAGCCTAAAGTTGAGCTCTCACTGGGTTCATTTTTGTGACTATGTAAAGATATTTCATAGTTAATAATTATGTTGGTATCAGGATTTCTATTGTTGCCAGTTCCAGTTTTTTGTTTGACTGTAAAAATATACAAATAAAGTTTTGTCAATGTAGATTTAATTGATATAATAGTGCTGTTGTCATTATCACACACACATTCTGATCCTCATTATCAAGCCTTCAAATTAAAAATGATGGAGGGTTACCACTGAAGTTTTTAACAATATTTCGGAATGTTTCAGGCACATGACATAAATGACATAAACCAGTACTTCCTGACACGTCCTTGGAAACTTTGTCTGACCTTCTCAAACAAATGCTTTTGGCTTGTGATTTGCTGAATAAATTTTACATCTTTAACTGGCTAAAAATGACAAATAAACCCATCTGGGAAGGTAAACACCAGTTTGAAGTGGCCATAACTCACATATATGCAACATATGCAATATCTGATGAGGCGTCACATGTAAACATTGCTTCATTTTAAGGGGTCAAAAACCAAAAAGTTTGGGAACCTGTGACATAACAACCCTTTTTGTACAGTAGTTTACATCACTAGCAACAAGAAGACAACAATTTTAGTTTATGTACATGAACATCTCTCAAATGTAAAAACAACAGTTTATCCGAACAGAACCCAGGACTGACTAACTCTACTTTGCAATATATCAATGGGATGAATTTAAAAAGACTTTAAAACTAGAAAGTGACATCCCATTGGATGAACTCAATTTTTGTGTGTGACTGGTCGTGTTTTGTTAAGTGTCTTATTTCTTATGCTGTACTCAGGTCAGGCAGGATTTTGATGTCAGTGTGATAATGTGATTAAATAAAGATACTACTACTACTCCTACCACCACCACCACCACCACCACCACCTGGACTCACTCATCCTTGCTGCAGCTTACCATTTCTACCAGTAGATGGTAGGCAATGTCAACAAATAAAGGATCTAAATTAAAGGAGACACTTGTTTACGTATCCCTTTTTTTACTTGCTGGCTACATGGCTTATTCATATGGCTTTAGTGTATGCATACACATATATACACACATACATATATATACACACACACATACACACACACATACATGAGAGAGAAATATAAGCCTTTTGTGTACATACAGAAAATCTTAGATCTTGGGGGGCATAAAGTGTTGAGTTTATAATTTTGTTCAGTGTACGTAGAACATGAGGTAGTGGTGCACTTAAGCCTCCTGTGGCCGAAATGAGGATTACAACAACAAACATAAACAAACGCGTTTTTTCAAACGTAAAAAAAAAATTGGATCTTTTTTTTCACCTGGCCAAAGGTTTTTCCCCACCTGTTCCACAGAGGAAACCCAATTTAGGAACAATTTAGGATAAAAAAAAATTAAAAAAAATATCACACCTGTTCCAAAGTCCTATACAGGAGAGAAAACAATGTGGATCAGACTTAGAAAATGGACCACTACAATTTTTTTTCTAACTTGCCTCTTAGGGCTCCCGTAGGTTTAGCATATGGGACAACAAAATTAGTCACAAAGTCACGGCAAATCATTTGAATTCTAATATTTCTTTGTGACAGTCGACATATGTGCAGCTGATCTTATCTGGTCATTTAAACCCGGAGGAAAAAATAAATACTGAATAAAGGTTGTACTTGCAGCAACTGTTGTCTAGCACTTTGACGAGGCATGAGTACTTGTGCGACTGCGCTTATGTGTGTCTGTGTACACACTGGTGCGCCTGTATATCCTTGTCACAATGTGTTTGTCAGTGGGTCGTGTTATATCTTGGTGCAGTGACAGCATCAGTTAGCTGCCTGAGAGACATCAGAGATCATGTTCACAGAGCCACCAGCAAGAAGGCTGAGAGTCGGAGCCGGCCACAGGGTCTGGGAGTGGATACTGTCAGGCGGCTCGGAGTAGGAGAAATGCAGTGGCATATGTCGTCTGACAGGGAAACGCCTGGCTGTTGTCAAGCAGAGAGGAGAGCAGACTTGTGGCCAATTGGAGTGACAGCTGTCAGGACTGACTGTGTGCGTGCATGTGTGTGTGTTGTACTGATGTCCTTATGAGAACCAGCCTCAGCTTTAGACCGCGCAAGTGAAGACAGCATTGTAAAGTGATTTTATTTTGGGAGGCGTTCTTTACTTTAACAGGGTGGTTTAAGTTTTGATGTCAGGTTTAGGAGATAAGTCAGAATTAGAATTTGGCTTAAATTAGCTAAATCTCAAAGTAAAGTAAAAAGGCAGTAAATTATCACTAACATAATTTCTTACATTAAGGAGGCACAGTATGTGTAACATAATTTAGACCTGGGGTCGCGAGATGATTGTCAGTGTAAGAAAAACTATTTCTGCTCAAATCAATTTTGTTTGTGTAGCCCAAAATCATACATTTGCAGCAAAGAACTTTACTATCTTTAGAGCATACGACACAAACAATTTTGTGTAGCAGGTTTTTCCTAGTTTTCTCTTCTTCTTGTGAAATGCTGTGTAATTATACCTCATCAGACTAAAATGTATCAAAATAAACAATAAAAAAATCACCCTCAACTCACTCTGTCATGAAACATTGGTTTTTAATAAGGAGCCACAAGAAAAAACCTGAGGAAGCGCTGATATCGGCCTCCTGACAGATCTGGAGTACTATATTTAAAGGTTGGTATGTGTTTTCTTAAGTTATGCATCAGTTATAGTTACATATAGTAGAACTATTTTATTTGTTTCAGGTCCTTAAAGTGTATTGCAGTGTCAGTTTTAAAGATACTGAGACCCCACTGTGACGGTAATGACTAGACAGCAGGCTAAAATACTGAGCGCCGCCTCAGACAGGTGGACATTGGTGATAAGGAGATTTCCCAGCACTCACAGTAGGTGACTGGAAATGTTGTTCCATATACCTCAGTTGTTGGAGCATAGCATTACAGTTGCCAGGGTCAAATGTGTGATTCCAACATGCATATTTATTTATTAAATATGCATGTATTATTTATAACATTTTTGAAAATACCAAGTCATGGATAATTACAAGTTTAAAAAGAGGTGATTTTCTCCTTCCAGTTAACTTTGTCTACTCTCTTTTTCAAACAGGGTAAGTAATATTAAAAAACACCTTTAAACAAGTGAATCCTCAATCCAAAACCAAGACTGAGACCTTTAATAAAGTGAAAAAGAAGTTTGTCAAACCATCATTACGAAGCTGCTTTAAACAAGTGAAGATGAAGTGTGGCAGTCCAGGTAGAGGGAGACATGCAGGAAGAAGAAGGCAAATCCATCAGATTAACACACAGTAATGTCTTCCTGGTCTGGCTCCCAGCATCAGTGATTTATCAATGCAAAGCTAATAGCATCAATATGAATCTAACTAAAAATCAATATTTCATTACCTAATTGTTAGTGGGAATGAAGAAGGATGATTGTATGAGACAGCGTTTGAGAGCATCTAGAGTTCACAGAGACATCTGGAGGACAAACTCGAACAGCAACTGCACACTCTGTTACAAGACACTTTTAAAGAAGGGGAGGAAATCAATGTACACTGCTTTAATGTGGTTAAACATCAACAGCAAACAGACATAATATAATGATTTGTTGCATAATGCTACAACCTTACATTTTATCAAATAGACTGCCGCCACAACACCACACACACACACACTGTAGTCTGAACAATCCAGATACTGATGTTAGGGAAAAGGCTCAAAGATATCAAACTCAGACAGGCATCCGAGACCTTGCGCATTCATCACTTACAAGTCGTTACATAGTCTGCTGGCAAAATATCATGCAATTTGGAGACAAAGATGCATAAAATAAATTCAAATTGAATCCCGTCAGCTGCTTTGTTGAGTCATCTGATCATAAAGTAACTCCTTTTACTTTTGATAATCACACTCTTACTTCTTTAAAAAACTTCACAAAAAATGAATGTTTTCAGTTAGATATTATGTTGTGTTAGAGCTTAAATCTAACCTAAGAATACACTCTTCGTATGTCTCAGATTATGTAAGGAACCAGTGAATCCACTAGTATTGTATGGTTTCCACTGGCCTGCTGGTTTGCACTAATCAGGTATGATTTGCACCCAGGATACAAGATGAACACAGCTTAGACCCAGACTTTCCAAGAAACAACAGGGCATGAATATATACTTTCATGGGCACTGCAGTTTTAAGCAAACATTACTTAAACAGGAGAAAATCCTTTACTGAATGCCATTTTTAGATGCAGATTCATACACATTTGGTGCTCTATTATTTTCTATTTGGATATTCACAGCAGCAGGACAGCATATGTGGAATTCACTCAAAATAAACTACAGTGGCCATGTTTGTACCAATGAATGAACACATCAGCTTGCTTGTGCAACCAGTGGATTCAGGCTTATTTATTGTTGGCTTTGGTTTCTGTGGGCTTTGATAAAAATAAAAAAATAAAGGACAATAAAGAATATCACCAGACTTTTCCTTGAAAGACTGAAAGGTTGTATTGTGTCCTTTGTAGCATGGAGCAGTATACGAGCTGCTTATATGCACTGAGAGTGTGCTATTTTCAAAGGCACCATCAGGAGTTTTTCGCCTTTATTTTATGTTTGGCTTTTGGAAAACATATGGAAGTGAGATGACAGTAAAACATAAAGGATTCGCTTTAGATTTTATTTAGTAGGGGAAACCCTTTGGCAGCACACTAGATTCTTAAGCGCATATACATCATATACATAATGTGGTGTATTGTATGTCTATGGATGTCCCAAGACTGTTGTTTCTGCCTTCCAGCTCTTTTTAACATTTTATTTCCCAGTGTCAACATGGGGAAATACAATTTATTATTATTTAACCTGAGGTAAAACTTTGGGTTTTACCCATCAGAGCTATAATTGTTTGTCCTTTATATCTATCTATCTATCTATCTATCTATCTATCTATCTATCTATCTATCTATCTATCTATCTATCTATCTATCTATCTATCTATCTATCTATCTATCTATCTATCTATCTATCTATCTATCTATTGTAAAGAACACTCTTTGCTTTATCATAAAAGAGGAGCAAATTCAGCAACTTCAGTGAAAACAAAAAAAACATGTATTCATTCATAAGACTGGTTTACTTCAAATAACAGCCACTTTCCCCCTTTCTACAGATGTAATTTATTTTGAGCTAAAGTTATCTACAATGCACTCTATGTATCCACCAAATGAAATGATAATCTTAACAGTTGTGTAAGATGTAATTTAAAATTGAAAAACATGATTAATGCTTACAGTATATGATAACTGTAGTTAGACGAAGCACCTGTATATATGATTTGATTACACAAACCAACTCAATATCTAAAGATCCATATCTGTCTTTATGAAAATAACAAACTATATAAAAGACTATAACTGCAGTGTGTGGTTACATTCATGTTGTGATATAAAGCACAGTGCTCTGAGGTGAGCATAATCTGGTCTGGAAATTAATTTCATCTTGCTCTTGAACTGTGTGTAATTCACCATCTTCCTGCACTTTACTTTTTGTGCTTCCTTCAGCAGTTCCTGTAAAAGGTGAGAAAGGAGACCACTTGCGAAACATTCTTAAAGTCAGGGACAACAGATAATTGAGCGAGTGTGACGTTGAAGAAAGCAGAATGTTTTTTTCATATATACCAAAATTATAAAAAGACTCAAAGTTAGTTTTATTTTTTAAAACACTATCTGTAAGAAAAACATATTTCAAACTGTCATTTTATTAAAAAAATGTATTTACTCCTACTTACTCTGAGCTTCTTCTTTCTTTTGTTTTTATGGGGTCTCTGAATGTTTATCAAAACGGATCATGCTTTTTGTTCTACTCAACATTCTTGATTATTCTGTTTTGTTTTTTTTCCCAAATGACAATTTCAGTGCAGGACAGGTTTGTACGGTAGTTGAAGTACTACTGAGTCAGTCTGAAGCTGTATTCTTTAAAAAGATGAGGCCATGCTGACATTCATTCTCCTGACCTGGTATCATGCAAGAAACCCAAGAAATGAAACAGCTGGTCATCGCAATTTGGAGCAATAGCAAAATACAATTTCAGTGATTGCATCTTTGTTGAGTTTCATTAACCAGTCAATCAAACCATGCAGGAGTTTGTTGCCTCTTACACTGCTGGAAAAACAAGGTTTCTCTTTAAACAGGAGTGGGCCTGCAGATTTTATCCAGCTTCCTGTAGCACTTATTTATTTCAGACAACATTTGCAACAGAACACCGATGTAGTGTTATACATCATTAGGCTCTTAAAGGTACAAAAGCAAGAGCAATAGCATCTGTCGCAAATTAAAGAGTAACTTGAGTATTGGTATAAATATAAGAGACTATCTGCATTATCTTGAAGGAATCACACTCATATACTGCAGTTATTAAAAAGACAGAGGATATTATCTCAATGGTGCCAAAATAAATCTCTCAGGTAAAGGTATTATTTGTTATGTCAAAGATCTCACCACATGCTGACATTTGTTAATGCGTTTGTAATTTATGAAATGGTTATTTACAAGCTTTGAATCTGTAGCACAGAGAGGAAAGGGGGGGTTTGGTTTAATTGGTGGGGAGCAAAGTACACGACAAGGCCCAGGAACTGGAGAGAAGCCAGATCCCTCCACTGTCGGGCACTAATAACACATCACAGTGACAGAGATGCGCCTCCTCTCTACCTTGCTGTATCGATCTCCCATCTCGCTGTTAATAGTGCTGTTAAACACCAGCTCTTGGCTCTTTACTGTGTCCAAGCCCACTTAACAATAATGCTCCCCCCTCCTCGCTCACATTTTAAAATGCCTGAGAGGTAGCAAGACAGCCGTGGGCAAAATGGTTGGCTCTGGGTGTTCAAGGTAATAGGTTCACATTTGCAGTCCTTAAAACGTGTCTTAATTAGTATAAAGCAGAATCAGTCAGGTGCACTTTTGACAGGATGTTCAGTTGTGTTTTTCTACTGCAAATATGTCTCAATTATATGACATGAAAAGAGCCATGCTCTTATTTATTTTTAGCTAAGCTAGCAGCAATACTACATGGTAACGTCAGTGAGTTTGGTCCAAACTGAAATATCTCAAAAACTATTCTATGAAATTTATTAGTACCAGCACTCATGGGATAAATCCTATTGACTTTGGAAATCCCTTGACCTTTGCTCTAGTACCACCATGAGGTTAAAATTTATGGCTTAGAGCGAAACATCTCAACCAGATTATTACCAGACAACTAGTACCAAAGTCTCCAGTAATTTGGTTTATGACCAAATATCTGCAACGCTAGCTAGCAAATATTAGCATGCTAACACATTAAACTAAGGTGAACATGGTAAATATTATATCTGCTGAAGTTCAGGATGCTGGGAATAGAACCCTTATAGAGCAGCTGGCATGCTGTAGATTTTTAGTCTTACAGTAGGTGTTGGTGTATTCAGTTATAGTTTGTCACAGCATTTCCAGAAATTATATAATACCATGCTACAATGACTCTTGTTTGAGAACTGGCTAAAAAAACAAAAGATAGTCTGCAAAGCAGAGCTTTAAAGAACAAAGGGGACAAATTCCTTTAAAGTGAGATTTAAAATGATCATTCACATGAGCATCAAATATTCCTAACGTATTTTAAATTAACATGTTTAGGCAGTAAACAGAGCATTAGGTAATTGCCAATGTGGGAAGAGATGGACGAGTACGTCTAAGGCAAACAATTGCTGCCCATGTAGCAGATGTCCGGAGGGAGTCCAAGTCTTTAGTCAAGGACTTGTGTTTTATTAGTTGAATGATATAAAACATGACAAAATGCCTACTCAAACAGAATCAAAGATTCTCAACCCTTCCCACGGGGACTTCTATATAGGGCAAGAGCTCCTCAAGCTCTCTCTCTGTCTCTCTTTCTCCTGGGTGGTGTGAAGACATTGTCATAAAACAGGCTCTAAAACCTCCCCCATCAACAAACAACCACCATGAGCATTTGTAACAACATGGTAGCAACATTTTCCTCCAACAAACTCCAGTCCGCACAGTTTGAATTATTTCAGAAAACATACATTTTGTTAAACAACGGTCTATCTTTTATGTGGTTATATTCATTTTTATAAGTTTGACATAATCAAAAATATGTAACTCTGATTTTAAACTCACTTTAGCTGAACTATTATTAACCCAAATCTTTGTTTAAAGCTCTTCTTTGTGGTACAACCCAACAAAGATGAGGCAAATTCAGGGTAAAGTAATTTGTCACAATTTGGCAACCTTTTGTCACAAATCCACACTGCAGAAAAAACAAACTCTGCATGTGTCTGCCTTGAGCGTGCTGAGATTAGAAAGACAAAAATGGATACATTCTTACAGGGGGGTGTACGTGTATTTGTGCTTTGAAACTTTTTTGATAGTGTGTGAGCGTAGCTCCTTTTGAGCAGAAAAAAAACAACATTTGAGAAACTAAACAGGAGCATAAATGTGATGTTTGTTGTTTTTGATTTCACTGATGCCTCAGGATGGAATTTCTAGCTTTGGTGGTGAGGCTTTGAAGAGAGCTTTCTTAAAAGGTGTGCAGTGTTTTTCTTGCCTCAAAACAGCATTTGATTTTTATTTATCCTGCTAATGTCACGAATCAGGCGCACACACAAAATACACACACGCTCACAGACATCCTTAGATCAGAGAAATGTTAAGTCAGAATATACAGAACCACTGGGCCAGACTATAAGATTAAAAACATTTATACATGAACCTGAAGGAGAGCTCTTTGGTCTTTTCCCAACAACTTTACATTATTTTCATATTTACTTATATTACTCTTTGTCATAACATTACATTTTAAAATTGAATGCATTTAGGCAACCTGGAGGCCGAGAGTTGAGGCAGCGATCATGAACCACTACATCTCCAGTTTGGGATGTCATCAGCAAAATTCCTCTTCCCTCATTTCCTGTTATCATCCCGTCCTTCGGCTACAGAATAAAGGCACTTACTTATGTTTCAAGCTACTTATGTTTCGAGCTTTAAACCACATTTCGCGTGTCCTTGCTTCACAATTAAAATATTTTTAAGGATTTAAACTAACTGATAAACTAACACATTTTGGGATAGGGATGTTCAATGCATTGACGAATGAATTTTGAAACTGAACCGACTACATTGAATCATCATAGTTACTGTCTTAATCAGCAACTTTCAGCATTGGAGCGCCTCACTGGAGACACAGAACAATGTTTTCAGCTCAGCACTGATTACTTTCTGGTTTCGAGTAGGGCTGGACAATTAAATAATAAAAGCAATCATTGCGGTAGCATTTTTTTCAATAACAATATAACAAATGTTGTAAATATTCAATAAATGTTTGATTCTATTCACTTGAGTCACATTAGGACTTAATTTTTTTTATTAAGATGATGTTTATTTTGTTGAGGAAAAAAAGTTAAAGTAATTAATTTTACTCATGCATATTTGCTGACAAAGATTTTATCAGAATTGTTTTGAATGTTCTGCCTCAGATTAGTGATCCACTGTTTGGTCTCAAGTGTTGAACATAAAGAAGAGTTTAAACCACAATTAACCATCAGGTTTTGTCAACTTTTACTCAGGAGCAAAAGTCAGCCTTTGAACTTGAAAGATATAAAGATTTGATAGTTATCATGATAATTATCGATATCAAAAGATATGAAACTTTTTAACGTGATAACATTTTTGGCCATATCGCCCAGCCCTAATTTCAAGCTTACGGAAAGTCAGGGACAGCCACACAAACAATCATGATATGTTATTAAACGTAAAAGTGATGCTTATAGACCTAGTTTTGTAGTGAACTGAATGTAACAGTTGTAACCAGCAACAGATTGAACATATTGAAGTTGGAATCAGTGCCGAACGTCAGGCAGTTTGAACAGATGTGTTCGCTTACTGACGCAAGTAGTGAAGTGCATTTGAACGGAGATGGGATGCTTAGGGAAAAAAGTACAAAGTAAGGGACTACAAATCTTTGAACTGAACAAAGTGATAAGAATCAGCAGAGTGAGCTTCCCCACCTCTATTTTAGAAAAACAACATGGAAACATTTGGCTTGTGGTTAACCTGCTGCATTTCTATCAAACAGCTAAGCAAGGAATTATATTGAAAGGTGCCTGCTGACATCACGTTACACAATCAGTTATAAAAATCTATGTTTATTTGTTAACTTTTTAACAAAATGGCACAAAACTGAATTTACTGTACATTTTCTGCAAATATGTCCTTTTGACCTTGCAGTGAAATGCTACTGAACACGAGGTACTGCACAATAAACAAACATTTCTCCCCTGATATGCGTTATTCATCACTGCGGGTGAGTTTTGGCTGTAAAAACGCAGGTGCTCTGACTGTGTTCATGTAGTGTTACCGAATGATTCATAAACTCTGCTGAGTCTGCATTTTGCCTGAATGTGGACATTTTTCTCCTGAAATGTTCACCATAATAGCTCCGTTCTGAATTACAGCATTGCTGAAGGTGGCAATCATGTTGCAAAATTAGTCATTTTAATATGAGTAAAGAGCTTCATCGCCACATTTCTTTATGAATTTAGATGCTCTCTAACTAAAAGAGACCCTGCACACTGTATTTCTATCAATACCAAAAGTGTTGTAGCTGTAGATTGTCTTTGTTTCTTTATCGACAATTCAGATGTTAAACTGAGATATGAAAAATAAAGTGAAAGTAGACTAGATGTATGGATCACTCGTCATTATAAAAGATGTTCTTTTTTGCCTGTTGGCATGATTTTACAGCCCGTGTAAATTTTGCACAGAAAACAGAAGAAGAAAACTGCTTTGGACTCTTCTACAGATGGTAGATTGTAAAGTTATTCTAAAAAAAACAAACACATGACGAATAGGAAAACCAATAAACTTGTAAAAGCATTTGCAGTTAATTATACATATCATCTGAGTCATACAGCTTACAAGTCAAGGATTGACGCTGAATTGTCAAAGACTGTTACTGTCATCTACCCTGTGTGATCTGCTGTTGTTTGCGGTCTTGAATGTCTCATGATACAAAGCATGCTCAATCCACTTCAGCCTTATCTCCCATGACCCATAATGCTTTATTTACTGGTACTTCAAGCTCCGTATAGAATAGATACAATGGGGTTGATGATTATTTCAGTGTTTTCCAGTTCCCCAGCAGCAGGAACCTACTGCATGTCATGGCACTTCAATAAAAAAAATGTCTTTGCACACATTTGTCTATTCATGTTTTTTAATATGTGGTGAAAATGCAAACAGGAATCTGCAAATGTGACTTTTGGTTCCTTGTTTAATGTTTGGTTCCACTGGTTCCATAGTTCCTTGTACTTTATGATCAAAAAGGGTCATAACTTTTTCAGTTTTAAAACAAACTACTAGCATTTCAGGTCACTTCTTGAATCTACTTGCATCTGTTCCCCACATAACAGTGTTTAGCATAATAATTTACAACAAATTTACTTAACTCATTGTACATCTAGCAATCTGTCCTCTTTTTCATTTTCTTAAAGCTTAAAAAAAATCTATGTTTCCTTATTTATGTTTGCTATAGACTGAATAAGGGAAAGCACTGGTGGCAGCTACAGGGACTCTTTACATCAGTCTTTTTTTTTCAAAATGATGTGTCCCAATTATTTTATAGGAAAGTATAATATTGCATGGAAGCCAGGAGTGATTATGCCAGCCATGTTCTCCAAATAAAAATCAATCTTGTATATTAAAACAACATATAAAAATGGCCAAGAAGAAGGACTTATTTGTCTAGATCACTGTGCAAAACTATACCATTGGTTCTTCGTTGGCATGTGTTAAGATGCATTGTTTTTCAAAGTTGTTGTTTGAAGCCTGCAAGAATAACTCCATGGCTTTGTTACTACTTACAAGCTCCTCCATCTGTTGTATATGTCACTAAACAAACGTGAGAATACTGGTATTCGCTTTCTATGTTGTATTAGAAAGCATCTTGACCTAGCCTGTCCCAGACACTTGGCTATGCAAGTATCGCTAAATGATGTTGCAGTTCCTGCTGGTCACCAACAGAGGTTGATAAAAATCATGGATGCCCTCATGTCCAGTGGAGCACATTTTAATACAGTACTGAACATATTAAGGTAATACGATAGTCTGTTGTGTGTCCTGCGCTGGTTCCAAGCTCTCTACAGCTCCACTTCTATTGTCTCCAGTTTTAATTGCTTTACTGCCCCCTGAATACCCTTCTCTCTTTTCTGCCTCTCTCACTATCTCTCTCTTTTCCTTAGCCCTCATACACACGCAAACACACAGACACACACATACATTTCCTCTGGCCCCGAGTCAGGCAGGGCAGCTGCAAAAGGCCTCACCAATGCAGGCTGACGAGAAGTGACAGCTCTCTGTATCACTCCCTGGCACTGACAACTGACAGATGGATACCACTCACACACACTGCAGGGGGAGGGCGAGAGAGAGGGAGAGAGAATCAGAGGTCGAGGAAGAGGAAAGCGCCAAGGAGGATGATTCTCCAACATTATTCTCTTTTCATGGGGCTGTTGTGTGATTGGGTTGTGGGTAGAATAACAAGCTTGTGTCATGCCAACCTTGAGCTCTTTCCTCTTCCCAGACACACATACACAAACAAACACACATTCACATGTACACAGTAAAGAGTACCTGCACTGGAGAGATGACAGTCATATGTTTAAAAAGTAAAGAGAAAATTTTAAAAAATACGGGAAAAATAGGACATGCTTATGTATGTTCAGCAACACTCTTTGTTTTCTTGATCACTCACATGCCAGATGTTTTAACATGTTGTCACTGATGTGAATACGTTGCTTGATTGATGCCAACACGCTCAATGTGTGAGTGTGGAGATATTTACAGATCTCTCAGTTCTGACACATTGGAGAAACTACATGGATCCATCAAAGCATAAAGTCTATTTGCCTTTTAACAACAATATCAAGTTGGCTAGCTGTTGATCTTTTTGACAAATGAGAGGCTAAGCATGCTATTTTGATGTTTGTTTTTGCTTGCTTTCATTAAGTCTCCATAATAATGTTTAATTAATAAAATGATCACAGTGACCATGGAGAATAGGATAAAATAGAATAGTGCACCTTATGTGCAGGAATTTAAGATGTTGTATAGCCGAATAAACTTTTTTCTATGTGTATGAATGATTTCTTTATTTTTATATTTCAGTTCCTATGGTTTAATATCTTAACATGTTCAATAACATGTTCAATGTATTGTTGCCTGTTGGGGAGGGAGAAAGGGATGGTTGGTTGGTTGGGTGAAATATTGTGTGCACTATATAAAAAAATTCTTATCTTTATCTTATCTTGCGATATTTTTGTAATATAGCTTGGACAGTTCAATAAACAAACACAAACAAAGTAAAAAAGGCCAACAAGCACATTCACAGTTGCCTGTAGCTCTTCCAACTCTGCTATTGACAAATGCTGATTGGATTGTTGGCTTGGCAATATCAGAAAGACTGGTAGCTTTTGTCTGACAATCTGACAATAATTCAAAATCAAGTTAGGATAATTGAAGAGATATATTTTACACCATGTCTGTATCACCATTAGGGGTGGGTATTGGCAAGGACATCACGATATAATACGTATCACGATATATGGATCTCTATACGATTACATCATAATACCTCACGATACGATAAATATTGCGATATTCCACATAGTACACTAAAAATGTAAACACAAAATAAAAGTCACGGTGTGTCTTACATCAGAACACATTGATAAATCAGCAGAAAAATTGAGTCAAAACAATAGAATACAAATTCTCTTTCCAATTTATTTTTTAGCTGCTATTACAAAATAGACTTGCACTTTTAACAATGGACACACTGATATTGAAAACAAAATAAAGTGCATTAGATATTTCAAACGAAAATTAAAGTGCACAGTTAAGTTCACTCACTGATGTTTGTGTGGGGCTGAGCTTAAATGTAAAAAAATAAATAAAATAAAGTGCAGATGCTCAGGTACTGTCCATGTAAACAATGAAGTGAAATATTATCAACGTTAATAAAATAAAATAGTCAGTGTGGTGTAAACATAAATACAACTCAAATGATTTTTGCTTGTATCCATTAAACGTTTATCTGAACCCTTGTCAAAAGCACTGATTCCATGGCAGGCCTACTTTAACTTCAGATTTTTGTTTAGGAACAGAATCTGATCAACTTGTTCTGGGGTAAGTGCACTCCTCTGAGCTGTAATAATATCCCCTGCAGTGGAGAACACTCTCTTTGAGGACACACTAATCTCCGAGATACACAGGTATTTCTTTGCCATGTGTGACAAGAAAGGATACTTGCTCTGATTCATGAGTTCCCAGTCCTCACTGAGGTGGTGCACCGTGATCGTAACATATGACTCAGTCGCCCTCGATGTCCAGCCATCGCATGTAAGGGCCACTCTTTCTGCTGAGCCAAGAGATGTTTTTACAACTTCCTTCACCTCTTCATACATCCTGGGTACAAGCTACTTCGGTAATGTGTTTGCAAGTCTGGATCACATTGCGCGGCTCCATTGTATTTACCATATACCTGAAGCCACGGTTTTTTGCGACACAGTAGGGGCGCAAATCATGACAAATGAAATGCACCAACGACTCTGTTATTTTTAGAGCTCGTGCTGAGTTAGATGGAAGTTTGTTATCCAGTGTAGTCTGCTTCAGGTCGCTTCTCTTTCAACGTCATTTCTCCATGGCATCTGACGACCCACACATCGGCTTTATATTGTGAAGGGGCTGAAGCAATTTTGTCAGCTGAGTCTGCCATGCCGTTTCCAGCTATCACTAGTGAAAGTGGTGCTCTATGTTTTAGTTGGGGGAAACTAAAACCACCATACTGCAACATCTACAGGAACGGAGGTTGTAGTTCACACCCATTCACACCCTGTTTAAAAGTTGATTCATTTATTTTTTTAACATCGATTTTTTGAGCTGGAAATCGATGTAGTATACCCTGAATTTAATAATTGTGATATATTGCTGTATCGATTTTTTAGCACACACCTAATCACCAGGTATCTAAATCAAGAGTTTAACCCCAGTAGTATCAAACTTTAGCTGGCATATTTTACAAGTGCAGAAACTGATTAAATTATAATTTAATAATAATTAATATTAAAATATTAAAGAGCAGCTCTACACAACCCTCCAAAAACTATCTATGCTGTAGATCTCTCACAGTCTGCAGAAAGCAACAGCATGCTGAAATATTACATTACATTCTATTCATTTGGCAGATTCCTTTGTACATAGACATGTACAAGGGAGGAGAGTGGGAATGAAACCAGAAGCCTTGTGATTACTGGCCAACTCACTTTACCCACTGAGCTATCACCACCACCAAGAAAAAGGACAAATAAGACAGTGATATACTAAATTTCGGTCTATTAAGTTAAAAGTTACAAATTCCCTCACATTAAAAAAAACTGCTCACTCAAAAAAACTTCATCGCAACAGTTTTTTTGGTTGTCAGCACATCACGGTGTGCTATTATATGGTTAGTTTGTTGATTGACAGATAATGATGAGCAACTCTTTTGAATAGAGTTATTTAAATATTTTTTAGTATAGGTACTCAGTTGTGAACATTTGGATTTTGGACTTTTGGTCTGATAAAAATATACATTACGACCGTTATGGGATTTTTAACTCCGATACTGATTTCAAAATTTAAGGATTTTAAAATCTGACAGCCGAGATATATATATATATATATATATATATATATATATATATATATATATGATATAGATATAGATATAGATATAGATATATATATATATATATATATATATATATATATATATATATATATATATATATCTCAAGATACCATGACATAATGCAGTATAAAAGAAATTTTTTTTATTATAAATAGTACTTTAAGTTTTGATAAATAAGAGTCAAATGCATGAAACTACAGAATTTAAAATAAAAAAAATCTCATTTGTTATTATACAGTACTAATACTAATGAACACTAAAGTAAATAGTGTATTGTGGGGGCTAGCAAAACAGAAACTATAAAAAAATACCTATATACTACTATTGTTACTAATTATCATATCTCATGTCATTGCTATAATAATGATAAACATGGCTATCATATATAGGCAAAAAAATTATGTATATATTTTTTTGTCATGCAATAGTTATTACCTTACATATAATCTGCTACAATGACTACTTTCTACTTTGTAGCATATTCACATCTAGTTTATCCCTTTAATTCTAGCTAAGGCTTTACATGACCCTTCTGGTTTAATCATTTCTGACACACCGACTGTAACTAGAGACAAGCAGCTCGCAGATACATTTAGAATACATTAAACACTATAGTTTAACTGCTCATTAACAACTTTTACGCTCCTATACTGATAAACATGGAATAGGGCTTTATGGCTAATTTAGCAGCGGGAAGCGTTACCTGCTGTATGTGATTGTTAGAAGTTATTTAGAAGTAATAAATTAGAGAGAAATGAGAGGACAGTTCACTAGAAGTGCCACACTGGTTCAGAATAAATCTACAATCACTGTTCTGTCCAATGTTTTGTTCTGTGGTGCTCTGGTGTTTTGAACGAGGAGCTGCAGTGTGCACTCTGGTGGGCAAACTATGCAACACTCCTGACATGAATGAAGGTTTCGACTGTTACTTTTTTTAATAATCATATATCGACTGTTATAAACACCAATGCAGATATATCTGCCAGTAGCTTATATCGCCTGATAATATCTGCAAAAAGATAAATCGGTCGGGCTCTAATACATTCCACTGTGGACTGGGAGGGACAATTTTCACTATTTTCTCACATTTTATAGACTAAGTGATTTCAGATTAGTCAATAATGAAAACAATCCTTAGTTGCAGCCCTAGTTTGGTGTGCTATTATTTTGCCAGTCACACCTACAGGAAGTAGACACAATGTTGGGAACAACTGATTCTGATGATCATCAAGACTATGAATCACACTTTGCTGTAAAAGCAGCTAAAATCTTCCTTCCTTTTTTTCCACATCAATCTTGAGCTGGTGAGATGTTGGGCTGCTCTTCAAGAACAACAGAAAGGCCTCTAGTATCCTAAAGAATGAGGGAGGTAGAAGTCTACTCTGCGCTTCAATGCATCTTTGCGGTTTTTGAAATTCTGTGAAAACCCACTTAGAAAATGTTGATAATCAAGGCAATTTGCAGTAATTATGCCTTAGTCTGGTATATTATATTCCAGTCATTTAACACGT
Source organism: Lepomis macrochirus (assembly GCA_024633595.2). NCBI lineage: Eukaryota > Metazoa > Chordata > Actinopteri > Centrarchiformes > Centrarchidae > Lepomis > Lepomis macrochirus. The sequence goes on along the minus strand of JALXJV020000013.1, from coordinate 20,128,350 downwards.
TGGAAAGTTGACATTTAAAGTAGAAGATGCGTGACACAAATTGTGCTGCAGTTATTTGGTAAGACTGTAGAAAAAAACTGAATATGGCATGGACATTGCTGGGGAAAAAAGGAAAAAATAAAGTTGTTTTTCACAGTTTGTAGGGGGAAAAAAAAATCCATCAGGTGCCTGCAGATCGAGCTTATTACCCGAGTCAGAAAACAAATCTATTTTCACATCACTTGTTTGGTTTGTTCGTATTCACATGAGAATCAGTAGCCAGGTGGTGACTGTGGCGGTGACTGACTCAACTGTGCAGAAAAGTGGAGAGTGAGAAATAGGGAAGATGAAAGGAAATATTGTGGCAGTAAAGGAAATCCCAGGGGAACAACGCTAAGCAGACACAAATCAAAATGGACACTGCGACTGCACATGACAACAGCAGACACTTGTGTTTCAGTAACAGAGTATTACCGCAAAGCTCTTGTATCTTCTCTCAACTGTAAAATCTACCTAAAAATACACCAAACAACAGATCATTAAATTAAAAGCCTCCTCTCAAATCCGTCACTGTGACTGCTGTAAACCTCCTTCCACTCGAAGGAAAGAAATCAAATTTTACACTTAAATGTACAGTTAAGAGCCACACGGGGAGAAGTTGGCGTTCAAGTGCAACATGCTCAGATTTGATTTTAAGTTGGCACACACTAAGCATCCACAGTGAGTCTGATTGAACTAATAAGCTCATGCCTGAAACCTTAAATGACACTCTAAAATAGCAGCGGTGTCAAGTCTCAAATGGGCGACGCCACACCAAGGCGATGATGACATGCGTATTGTGTATAGGAGGTGAAGAGTATGGTAATGTTGTCAGTGCACCCCGAGGCCTCAGTGCCATCATACAGAAAAACAAGAACCCCAGCAATACGCTGTCTCGTTACTGGCTGGCACATATTCTGTCAGTCTTCCTAATGCCAGACTGCTGCTGTGATTACTTCCTCTCCACTTCCTGCATCCCTCACAGACTGCTTGACCTTTTGTAATTACGTAAAATTATATTTATTTCACTCTTTCTGGAGGGGAAATCTCGCAAACATGAAAACTTGTGATCATGATAGCTCGAGTCTCATGTGATCGCCATAACTACAGTCTCTCATGAGCATGATTGCTAGTGTGTTGATAGCTAAAGGCAGCTTGTTTTCTTGGAGAGGATGAAGTCTGACGAGTTTGATTCTCAGCCAGGAGGAGTGGATATTTAATATGTAGTCAGATTGCCGCTTGTGATTTTGTTCTTGTATCAATGGTTAAATTGTGTTCATTTGGTTATTATTTGTTTGGACATGTCTGCTACAATAAGAAAGTGGAGAATAGCATGTAGGGCAGCAAAGAAATGCTACAACAACAAAGGCTGGAATTGAAATAACAATAATGTGAGCACGTGGCTGCACTGTAGTGCAACATGAGAAACAATGTGCCTCAAACTAGTGCACCAATCCAACTGATACCCAGAGCTCTCTTTTTCCCAAATTTAAAATGGATTACATTATAAACTCAAAAAAAGTCTATTGTTCTAGACAGCATTGTTAGAATGCATTTACTGAAAAATACATGATTTGTAAATGACTGTTGGAAAAAATATGATCTAACACAGCTACAGTTTAGGTTTGGTTTGGTTTGGTTTGGTTTAGGCAAAAAAAAAAAAAGTCTGACTGAAAAGACTGATGCTGACATTTTTCTTGACAGAAATTTTGCCCAAAAAATGCTGATTTTCGCTTATGAAAGAATAAAAATTTAAACAAAACCTAAACTAAACAACACAACTCCTCCATTTTATTCATTTTTTTACTTGAGTTGCTAATGGTTTGCCACTAATAAGATGTAAGTAATTGTTCTGATACTTTATCCTTTTGTAAGCTTGTTAAACATGTAATAAAATCTAAAGTATACACAAACATACACAGTCCTTTGAAGAAGGTAGCCTAGGGGTTCACATACTTTTTCCACCCTGCACTGTAAAAGTTTACACAGTATGTTCAATAAAAACATGAAAACATAATTGTTTGTGTGGTGTTAGTTTAAGCAGTTTGTGTTTCTCTATTATTGTGAATTAGAACCCACTTTATGACCAATTTATGAAGAAATCCAGGTATTTCCAAAGGGTTCACATACTTTTTCCTGGAACTGTATATAGGCAAGTGCATTATGAATACGGCCAATATTATAAAATTACATTGGTAGTGTCAGCTGTAGCTTTACAACTTTAGTAGTCAGTGGCACGCCATGACGGAACGAATGTAATTGATAGGGGGAACACTGAATTTTATGACACTGATGATACAGATTCAGCGACCATAACGGTGCATTCTAATCTCATACTAATCCACATTTAATTAATGAAGTCAATGGAGGAGATGATATTCAACATACAGAAAAATCTAGCTACTTCATTTCCCTCTCTGTCTCCACAAACGTTTTTTCATTATCTGCTGTAATACAGTGAAATCTTTACGTTTTCAGTCTCGACAATAAATCCCTCCCATGCATTCACTCACACAGAAGAAATCTGCCATGAAACTTAATCACAAAAGGTCATGTTGGCGAGTGAGGAACAGATTTAATTAGCATAGTATTAGATATGGAAAATGATTTCTGTCAAATCAAACTGTAGCACAATTATAATATGTTAATTACTTATTTCATTAAGGAAGTTGATTGCAGTTCACAGATGAAATCATGCGGGCAGAGACACCTGGAAAGAGGTGATGAAGCTTGAAACCCGGCTCTCTCTGACGCCTTTTCGTTTCCTCCCTGCGTTCCTCGTCATCGTTTCTCATCTATTCTTGCTTTGGTTTTTCACATACGTATTAATTGCCTGAACGTAGCACACAAAAATGCTTCAAAGGGCGCAGGAGTTCTCATTTGTTCATCAAAGGGAAGCTGCAAGATCATATGACCTACCCACAATGCTCCTCAAGGGAGCCCGGGGAGCAGAATCAGTGTGTGAGGCAGCCAATGAAAAAGTGGAGCAAAACAATGATTTTTCTTTGAGCAGGCTGGATAAACAAGATCAAATTTTACCAATTAGTGTTATAATAACATGAGATTGTTTGTAATAGAAGAAAATATGATCTGTGGTTGTGTTCATTGTCTTGTGTTGAGAGTGAAGAAAATTAAGTTTAAAGCCAAATCTGAACAGTTTGTGTTTTGTGATGTTTAATCTTGGGGTATGAACAGAAATTCATTATTTCGTGTGACAACATTTCAACAGTTAACAGGCAGCTGCCAACTGCTTTTGTTTGCAAAAGACTGTTGAAAAATGAATCTGAAAATGTGAGGATTGTTTGACGATGTCATTGTTTACTCAGGCAACACCCTGAACATTTATAAATTTCAGTTTTCTCTGGTTAGAGGGCGTGAGATTAATTAAACTGGCCCACAGAAATCTAAATAAGTATGTATTATGTGAATACAAATTATGTGCAATGTTAATATGTGATACAACTCACCAAGAATGCAGAGTTCCGCACAGCAGAGACTGAAAGAGTGACCGTTAGAAAGTATTGTACACCACATTAAATACAAAGCTCAGCACCAACTATTTTCTATCTAGCCACTATGTGGCTATTTCCAAACAAAGCCCCTCCAACCATTAAGTTGGAGGTGTACCTAATCCCTGAGATGTGTGAACTATACGGCATATAATTATGAACCTAATAAACTATAAAAAAGCAGCAAATGACAAGAGTCCATGGATATACTGTAAGCTTAAGATTGTACATGATCAGCACAAAGCATATGGTCATCAGCTCATCCGTTAGATGTGGCTATGATATGAAGAATAATAGCTAACTGACATATAACCCATGCCATTAAATGTTTATGTAATGCTTCACTGAACATGAGGTGAAGTATATTTAAAATCCAGGTTGGTAGAAAAGGAGACCCAGGAAAACTATTTTACATGAAAAAACGCTGCAAAATAGTATTGATATTTAATCTAAATGTGAGTTTTCATTTTCACAACAACAAATCAAGAGTATGAAGGCAATCTAATGCAGGTGCCTAACAACAACCACAGAAAAATAACCATAGTCTCTAAGGAAAGAATTAATACCAAAGCAAATATTACGTAGGCCTATTGCACACAGACAGCAGCAGCATAAGAGAAGAAAAAAAAGCACATGCCATGATATCACAATCAGATGTTCTGGAGAGCACATGGGCAGGTCAGCAGCTTCATATCGTCAAGCTAACTGCTTGCAAACACAACTGAACAGAGCCAAGAGAACAGCTCACAATATGCATGTTAGCACAGGCAGCACACACTTACCTTGATGAAGGAAAGCATGAGAAAGTAAATCCCACGGGATGATCTGATGTGATCATGAGGCTCCGGAAAACCCGCTTCTGGTTTGAAGAGGCCTTAAGCTGATTTTAGAAGCAGAAGCAAACGGGAACTTTTTCTTTCACAAAGCTATTCTGAAGTGACATGATCGCACTGTTTGCAGGCAAGATTCCTTTAAAAATAATAAACAGAAGCAGTAAGATGCAGCAAGAGTGTGCAGAAGTTTCACATCAGATTTAGCGCACAGGTGCTCCCGCAGGTGAACGCTATGGCAAAGTAGTGGGCGGGGCTTTGCCCGGTTTAAAATGCCCGCCTTCAGCATAGGGTGCGCTGGATTTACTGCATGTTGCAGCCAGCAGAGTTTGTTATGCAACAAAGTACTCTCTAGGTGCAGGCTTGGTTTCTTGGGATAATATAAATATCTGTCTGTTAATGACGTTAAAACTTTATAGAATGTGATAAATCCCCAAGTCTATGTGTTTATGTTTCACAGTTTGCTTCCTGTTGTTAGGCTTGTGTAATATCTTGAAGTTGAATGTAGCCACACTTGTTTTTCTCACCTGCACCCCTGGAGCCTTTCACTGAAGCTGCTGAGCTCAGTAATAAGTGTCAGGGTGGGGGTGAAAAACCGACGTAGCTGTGATGTAGGATGAGCAGAATAAAGACACTTCACATAACCATAAAGTTGTTATGGCTTGAGTGAACAATCAGACCGAACAATCCCACCTCAAGGTCCATTCAGTAGCTGTTTGGGAGCTTTCATACCATATCACATCAGCAGATTTAGTTGCCTAGATGTCCTTACAATTATTTTTTTAAAGAACTTCTTGTCCATGTTGGTTTCAATGTTGAGCTTCAGAATTTCATTCTTGACCTTAGAAACAAGAGTTGACAAAACAATCTCCTCATGGTCACTTGATGTGAGCTTTCAATCCTGTAACTCTCTATTTATGTGTGTCTGAAGTCTGAGTGTGAAATCTATGCTTTATAGTATGTGCCCTCAAAAGTTCCAGGAACCAAATGAACCAGTAGTATCGATTAGGGATGTCCCGATCAGGTTTTTTTGCCCTCGAGTCCGAGTCATTTGATTTTGAGTATCTACCGATACCGAGTCCCGATCCGATACCTCTATAATACTTAAAAAACAGATTTTTATTTAATTCACCTTATTTTAACATTCAACAACTCTGTTAACAAACAGAGCACTTCTGTGAGGTAGCTTAAACAACCAAGTAATAAATAACATAAATTCTTCATTTTGGACTTTAGTGCAACAGTAAATAAAATATGAGAATATATATACATTTATATCCGAGTCCTGATCGGGAGGTAACGTCCGATTCCGATCGAGTCTGAAACAATGTGATCGGGCCCGATATCCGATCTCGTGATCGGATCTGGGCATCCCTAGTATCCATGCATGCAGATTTTTTTCTAATCCCACAATGCAATGCTTCTACATCAGCAGATGGAGTTGCCTGTGGTGTAAATGTTTAAAGTTCCATTTTCTCAGCACTTTAGGGATCTCTCGTCCATGTTGGCTTTAAAGTTGATCTTCATATTTTACTCTGACCTTTAAAACAGCAGTTGATAAAACAATCTCTCCTCGAGGTTCAAATAGTGCAAGCTTTTAGTCAGAGTAGAGTTTCTCCAACTGCAGTGTGATGATGTGATGATGATGATGTGCACGTTGTAACAGTACGGGCTGGTGAGGACTCTCAGAGACACTCAGTTGCGTGGTTGCATTTGCCTTGCACTATGTCCGTATGCTGCTTATTATATCTGTGTGGAGAGTCCATCAGTGCTTGAGGGTTTGTAAACTACATTTACACGCCACCAACTTTTGAGCTATAAATCATTATACAAAGCCTTCATATTTTTTTCAAATTGGATACATTTCTGGCATAATTTATTATCTAATCAGTAGCCAGAAAAGTTTAAGCTGATCTGAAACCTCTTTGCCTGATTGAAAGACTGACACGTCTTGTGTGAGTTACTGAAAGCCCGAAATACTCTGCGATGATGGCAACGCTAAATGACACTTGCCTCTGACAAGTGGCAAAATGGAGAGGATTAGCATGAGCCAATGAGCTACAGAATGAATATATGTTCAAACCTCATTTGAAGTGGCATCTGTGACATTGCCATGCCAATTTAGAGAGAATTCAATCTGCTGGCATCAACTCTCTAAAACTGTGATTGGACTTGTGAAGAGACCAATTTGTTTCTAAATGTGTGCAGTCAGGCCTCTTTGTGATTATGATACGATATCTGTATTTATTCTTGCTTCAGCTGTATTCTCAACTCCATCAGCACTCAAATTAGCCTTTCTTATCAAGTATTTGAGGGAAGATTAGAACATAATACAGTCTATCATTTTGAGAGGCAGGGTTAATGTTTGCTAGGATGTTTGAGAGGTTATCAGCCGTCAGTACAAATTGCTAGAAAGTTGATGAAGTCTCTGTTTCATTTGTGACCAGCAGTTAATCCAGTGTACCAGATTTGTATTCTGGGATGAATTATTTTTGATGAGCCTGCCATCTTTTTTTGCCATTTTTTCCTCAATGCTGCAACATTCAAGTTTTGTTCTAAAAATATACAGCAAATGCATCTTGTACAAATATGACGGTGTCTTTTTTTCTCACAATTTCATAGTAGTTTTTTTCCAAATATACTGAGTAGATGTACCTTAAAAGAATAATTTGATATTTTGGGAAATGCATTTATTTGCTTTTTTGACATAAGTAAGATTAGAAGATTGATACCACTCTCATATCTGTACAGTAAATATGAAGCTACAGCCAGCTAATTTAGCATAGACTGGAAACACAAAGAGCTAGCCTGTCTCTGTGTGCCAAAATTTGCCTTACGTCACCTCTAAAGTTCACTAATTAATAATAATAATAATAATACATTTTATTTAAGGCACCTTTCTTGGCACTCAAGGACACAGTACAGAGATGCAAAACATTTAAAAGCAGCAAAACTAGAAAATAGAACATTAAAAACCAGCTAAAAACAAAAAAGTTTTAAACAGATGTGTTTTGAGTTGCGATTTAAAATGCGAGAATGAATCAATGTTTCTAAGGTGGGGTGGTAAACATTCCAGAGACGGGGGCAGAGCGGCTGAATGCTCTGCTCCCCATTGTGGTGAGACGAGCAGGGGGGACAGACAAGTGTGTGGAGGAAGAGGATCTAAGGGAGCGGGTGGAAGTTGGGGCAAGGTCGTGGATGGCCTTGAATGTTAACAGAAGGACTTTAAATTGGATACGGGACAGGGCCAGGAGCCAGTGAAGCTGTTGGAGAACAGGAGTGATGTGGTGGATGGAGGGTGTTCGAGGTATGATGCGGGCAGCTGAATTCTGGACCAGTTGAAGTTTCTGAAGGTATTTGTGAGGGAAGCCGAAAAGCAGAGCGTTGCAGTAGTCCAAACGGGAGGTGACAAGACTGTGAACAAGAATGGCGGCAGTGTTAGGGGTAAGGGAGGGGCGGAGGCGAATGATGTTTCGTAGATGGAAATAGGCAGACCGGGTAATGTTATTGATGTGGGACTGAAAGGATAAAGTGCTATCAAGGATGACTCCCAGACTCTTAACCTGGGGGGATGGTGAGACGGTGGAATTGTCAATGGTATGAGGAAAGCTGTCGGTTTTGGATAAAGTTGATTTAGTTCCAATGAGAAGGACCTCGGTTTTATCACTGTTTAATTTGTGGAAATTATTGGTAAACCAAGTTTTTATTTCTGAGATACAGTCAGTGAGGGAGATGGGGCGATGGTTTGGTCGAGAGGTAGAGCTGGGTGTCATCGGCATAACAGTAGAATTGAATGTTAAATTTGCGGAAGATATTGCCCAGGGGAAGGAGATAAATGATGAAAAGTAAGGGCCACAGGACAGAGCCCTGGGGCACACCAGAAGTGACGGCGGAGGGAGAGGATTTAAAAGACTTAAGTTGAACGAACTGAGTGCGGCCAGAAAGATGTGAACCAGTCTAAAGGAGTGTGAGTGATGCCGATCGAAGATAACTAGTTGAGGAGAACAGAGTGACAGCTGGTATCAAAGGCTGCACTCAGGTCGAGGAGGATGAGAATGGTAAGTAGTCCAGAATCAGCTGCCACAAGGAGGTCATTGGTGATTTCAAGTGCTGTTTCAGTGCTATGAAGGAATGAATGGGAAATTGGATATAGGATGGATATTATTGAAGTTAGAGGGGTCGGCGCCAGTTTTTCAAAATCGGGGTAATGGCGGCAGTTTTGAATCATGTAGGGACAGTTCCAGTGGTGAGAGAGGAATGGGTGATAGCAGAGATGAGGGGAACCAGGGAGGGAAGGCAGTTTTTAACAAGTTGTGTGGGAATGGAATCAAGTTGACAGGTGGAAGGCTTGGATTTCCTGATGAGTTCTGTAATTTCTTAGTTAGTGGGGAGCTGGAAGGAGGAGAATGAATGTGTGAATGGGTGAAAGTCGGCTGAGATACTGAGGTGAGGAGTAGATCCAAGGTGCTGGTGGATGTTTTTAATTTCTTCAGTGAGAAATGACATGAGCGAGTTGCGGAAAGATGTTGTATACAGGTGAGGGGGGAGAAAGTCCTTGGGTTGGGTCATATTGTTAAGTAGGGAGAACAGTGACTTGGAGTTTCCTTTTTTTCCAATAATTATACTGGAGTAGTAGTGAGTTTTAGTGTTAGCAATAGAGTCCTTGTAACATAAGATGTGGTTATTGTACATTTCTTTGTGAATAGTAGAGATCTCCTGTAGAGATGTTCAAGTTGCTGACCAAGGGGCGGAGACGAAAAAGGAAACAGATCTATTTTTTAATGGAGCAAGGGAATTAAGAATGCTATGGAGTCCAGTGTTGTAGTGAGAGACCAGAGCATCGGGGGTAGATAGGTTGTGAGTATCAGGAAAACAGAAGGAGTGGATACTTGAAGTGAGAGTGGCAAGATTAATGTTCTTTATATTTCGAAATGAAATATGACGCAATATTTTAGAAATGGAGAGAGCGATGCTGCGTTCCCGTTGACATGGGAAGTCGGAATTTCTGAGTTCCCAGTTAGAAATTTCAACTGGAACGCCCCCTGAAGTCGGATTTCCGATGGCATAAAGATGGCTGCCGGGTTATCAAGAGTTACTGAAAGCTGTGACTCATATAAATGTTCGTACACAAAGTGCTGTCCAACAGCTGTCTGTGGACGTGTTGCTACAGTGTTTAGTGTGAGTAAATACCACATAATGCGTTTTTTAATCAACCGGCGTATCAATAGCTAACCTGGCTAGTTGTAAACAAACAGCTGGCTGAGAGAGGTTGTAACTGAAACGCAGTCAACTCGGGTGTGACGTCATTCCCAGCTCCAACCTCCGACTTCCGAGGTAAATGGAACGCAGTATGAGTTTAAATGTAAATGAGAGGAGAAAATGGTCAGATATGGGGAGTTCAACAGCTGTAAGATCAAAAGGGGTGACACCAGAACAACAGATTAAATCCAGAGTATGTCCTTTGGAGTGTGTTGGGAAAGTAGTATATCGATGGCATCCAAAACTCTCTAAGCAGGAGGTGAAGTCTTTAGTAAGAGGCAGATTGACATTCTCCACGTGGATATTAAAATCACCCAGCAGTAATATATTTGTTGAGAGGGAAGATGGGTAAGTGAGAAAAGCAGTAAAATCATTGAAAAATTCACTCTTTAGTTTAGGGGGGCGATAAACAGTTGCAATGAGTCTGGGGACCAGATAACTTGCAGACAGCAGATTCAAACGTGCTGTAGACAGGTACGGACACCGGCGAGACTTTCCACTTCTCGTGATACATTATCGTGAAAGAGCCACACACAGACAAACAAGATGTATGTCCTAGTGGCCCACATTATAGATGGGGATTTAAGCAGCATGAAAACGATGTGGCTCAGACCAGGGTTAACTATGAATGCTCAGACAAACATTAGTGCCAGCAGATCGTAAGAGTATTCCGTATGAAGGGAATTACACTGTCCGATTGAGTTATAAAGCCATAAGGTGTGTCCGAAAGTTAAAAGATACGATTTAAAAGATGCGAGGTTTACCGGCGAGCAGCGGCAGCAAGTTGCACCAGTGTTCACTCGCATCCGGTTCCCAAATCCCAAATGGAGATCAATCCCAAATGGAGATCAAACACATTAAGTATTATATCTTGTTTGTTTAACCTAAACAAAATACAAAGTGTAAAAACAACAAGTTGTGGTTTTGTCGATGGTTAAAAATGTTGCTTGGAAGGGCACACTTACCATCCGCTGGCTGTAGTTTCATATTTACTGTGCAGATTTGAAAATGGTATCTTCTCATCAATCTCCCAGCAAAGAAGCAGAAGACTACTGTATTTTCCAAAATGTTTAACTATCTCATTAACAAAGTTTGGGACGGCACGGTGGTGCAGTGGTTAGCGCTGTCGCCTCACAGCAAGTAGGTCGTGGGTTCCAACCCTGGTTGCCCCGGCCTTTCTGTGTGGAGTTTGCATGTTCTTGCTGTGTCCGCGTGGGTTCTCTCCGGGTGCTCCGGCTTCCTCCCACCATCCAAAGACATGCAGGTTATGTTAATTGGTGTTTCCCAAATTGTCCTTAGGTGTGAATGTGAGTATGAGTGGTTGTCTGTTTATGTGTGGCCCTGCGATGGACTGGTGACCTGCCCAGGATGTACCCTGCCTTTCGCCCAATGTCAGCTGGGATAGGCTCTAGCCCCCCTGTGACCGCAGGATGAGGGGTTGATGATGGATGGATTAACAAATTTTGCTTAATGCATAAGGCATCTTACAAAAAAATGAACATGAGAGGAAAAAGCAAACAGATAATTATTTAAAAAGTCAGCATAACAGACAAATAAAATAAAAAAGAACATTCATACTGAATACATACTGACTTAAATACATACTGAATACATGCTGCTAACAGGCATGCCATGCAAATGCAATAAAATACACCTGGAAATAGGTTACAAACTATGGAATATGTGTAAAAACAAACAAACCTCAATGCAGTATATTTTAAAAATAACTTACTGATTAAAATTAGGTAAAGTTTTATACTAAAATCTATATATAGCATTTTACTTGAAATGCTTCCACAGGCAAACCACAGCTTGCTGACACTTGCATTTTTAACTTAAAAGAACCAGTTTTGTTCAGTCAGATGTTGCAGGAAGCTGAATGAAATCCTGCATGTGTCTCATGGTTTGATTATTGTGATGAATGATTATCATCGTTCTTGCTCTCACAGGGCAGCAGAGTATAGGAGTGACCAGTTTCTTAGACTATTATCGCTCATCTGTTTGTGCAAACGGCACTTTAATGCTTCAGAGGAGATGTGTCTGAATAAAATTAGAATAACTGGATGTGAAAGAGGCGGTTCACTCTGGTGGTGCCCGGTGTTAAATTGTGTGTGCATATGTGTGTGTGTGTGTGTGTGTGTGTATGCAGCAGGGGAGGGGAGACCTGTGTGTGTATATGTGTGTCTGCTTGTGTCTTATGTGTGCAGGAGAGCTTGTGTATGTCCTGTCATATGATAAATGTTCTCTCTCTTATAATCTATGTGCTTCCAAATATGATGTATGTGAGGATGAACTTTGAATTATAACCTAAAGAGTGAATCATTAATCTTCTGACTTTGGTGGGGAGTGGACCAGTGGAATCCATTTTGTGTATTTATGTTTTATGAATAATGCAATGTTGCAACTGGCCAGCTGGATCTGTGCACCGGTGTTCAGACATCTAGTATGTCGACATACAAACAAACAGCTCTGTTTGCTGGAATGAAAAGGAGATGAGTGTGTGTTAGCATTTACAAGGAAGGTCAACCGATCCTATTAGGGTTTCACTTTGTGCCATACCTGACCTCAGCGTTCTGGAGATGTAGTTACAACCATGTTGATGCTTCATTTCCTGGTCTATTTTATCACTTTAGTGTATTCTGAACTAAAATATCGGCTCACAAGGTCAGCAGAAGAGGAGAAAAGATGTCTCTGTTTCCCTGAAATTTCTGCGTTCAAGAGCCTCAAGTATAATAGTGTTCATAAGCTCTCAAATGTAAACTGAAATGTAAACAGTGGTGCAGTTTAGTGGCAAACTCTAGAGACATGCTGTATGAATGGAAATATTGGTCTGTAAGTTGGTTGATCACTTTGGTCTAGACTAATATATCTCAACAACTGTTGTTTGGATTGCCGTAAAAGTGTGTACAAACATTTAATGGTCCCCAGGTGATAATTCTTAATGACTTTGGTGAGACATTTCCTTTAATGTCAGGACAAATGTTTTGTTTTGTCTTTGTTCCAACTTGTCCAAAAATGTATTCTGGATAGCTCAGTGGTTAAGGCCACTGACTTCGGTACAGGTGATCGTCGGTTCGATGGGTATCCAGGTGGACCCTTAGGCTAGGTCCTTAATGCTACTGGCTTACCTCAGGCACGAATGAAACCGCAAATACAAGAGCCATACCGGCTCGGACGTCGCCCGGGTTAACAAGGTCCGCGTTAGTTGCTAGGGAACCAGGGCAACCTGATGAGAAATGGGCTACTGGAACAAGACATACATGGACTAGAGCAGAAAACATGAATCTGATGCAATGCTACTATATAAGCAACCGCAGTGAGAGGGGTTATATGCAGAGACTTTGGGATATATGGAAACCCATTTTACTTTGAAACCCGTCATCAACACTGACAAAGAAACAACTCCTAGCTCAGTGTTCTAACATCCGCAAACGACAGGTCCTATCACAACTAGAGATTGATGAGGTACAACAAATATGCACGGCAAGGGGGAGCCAGGACGACAGGTCAGCGGGGAGATTTCATCATCATCCCCACACTCAGAGATTGGGTCCCAAGCCCCAATAACAACAAGCCCTTACGGCACAGAACCACTCAACATAAGGGCGGCTGACCTACGATTGAAGATCATAGCCAAGCTGGACCCCCTAGTACAACGACCAAGACTGCCAAGGCTAAGTGACAAAGTACCCTCTGAAAGTCTGCTAGAAGATGTGAATGCAGCACTACATACTATCCCTACTAAAGCCATAACCGAGACCAATGAGCTGATGTACGCCACAGCAACAGTGATCCTAGAGATGTTTGGCTATAAGATGAACACCCCAAGCCACAAAGAGCATTACCCCCCATGGAGGAGAAGGTTAGAGGCCAAGGCAACACGAAGAGAGGTTAGTCAGCTCTCAGAGCTATAGAAAGGTGTAAGGAATGGGTTACCTAAGAAATACAACAAGCTGTCGATACCTGAGGCTCTAGAGACTGCCAAACAAAGACTCACCGCTCTGGCCACCTGCCTAAAGAGATACAAGGGAGAAGCAGAATCAGATCCACCCAGGGCTGAGACTGAACAGTACTGGAAGAACATATGGGAGAAGGAGGCATCCCACAACACCAATGCTCAGTGGCTAGTGGATCTGAGAACGGATCACAGCAATCTCCCAGAACAAGAACCAGTAACCATTACAAGGGCAGACATCCAAGAAAGAGTGGCAGGTATGAAGAGCTGGACAGCACCAGGCCCTGATCCACAGCTACAGGCTGAAGAAACTAACTGCACTCCATGAACGCCTGGCAGTACAAATGAACCAACTGCCGATGGATGGTTAACCCAAGGACGGACAATCCTGATCATGAAGGATCCCCAGAAGGGAACAATCTCATCCAACTACCGGCCAGTAACCTGCCTCTGCACAACATGGAAGCTCCTGTCAGGCATCATAGCGGCTAAGATGAGTAGGCACATGGCTCAAATAAGGGAATAGGCAGTAACACCAGAGGAGCCAAGCACCAGCTACTGGTGGATAGAGCAGTCACTCGAGACTGCAAGACCAGGCAGACCAATCTGTGCACTGCTTGGATTGACTACAAGAAAGCCTACAACTCAATGCCACATACATGTACAAGGTCAACAGGACACTAATAGCCTTCATCAAGAACTCAATCAGGCTGTGGAAAACAAGTCTGGAAGCCAACTCAAAGCCAATTGCACAAGTCACCATCAAGTGCGGCATATACCAAGGCGATGCACTATCCCCGCTGCTGTTCTGCATAGGCCTGAACCCCCTCAGCCCGATCATCACAAAGACTGGCTATGGATACCGATTCCGGAGCGGAACAATCATCAGTCACCTCCTCTAGATGGATGACATCAAGCTGTATGCCAGAAATGAGCGAGACATCGACTCACTGATCCATACTACCAGGATCTACAGAAACGACATTGGAATGTCGTTCAGACTGGACTGTCCGAAGTGTGGTCGCATGGTATCAAAAAGAGGGAAGATGATCAGAACCGAGGGGATTGAACTACCAGAAGGCCACATTGAAGATGTTCAGGACAGCTACAAATACCTTGGGGTGCCACAGGCTAACTGAAACCATGAGGAGGCAGCAAGGAAGACCGCCACAGCCAAATACCTACAAAGAGTGAGGCAGGTCCTGAAAAGTCAGCTGAATGGGAAAAACAAGATCTGAGCCATCAACACATACGCCCTGCCAGTCATCAGATACCCTGCTGGTATAATAAACTGGCCAAAGGAGGAGATAGAGGCTACTGACATCAAGACGAGAAAGCTCCTCACAATGCATGGAGGGTTTCACCCCAAATCCAGCACCCTGAGACTGTACACCAAGAGTAGCGAAGGAGGCCGTGGGCTAGTGAGTGTCAAGACCACTGTCCAGGATGAAACGACAAAGATCCAGGAGTACATCAGAGAGATGGCCCCCAAAGATGAAGGGCTTAGTGAATACCTCAGGCAGCAGAAACCCGAAGGTGAGGACAAGGAAGATGATGAACCATCATGGAGGGACAAGCCGCTGCATGGCGTGTACCACAGACAAATAGAAGAAGTGGCTGATATCAAGAAATCCTACCAGTGGCTAGAAAAGGCTGGACTGAAGGTCAGCACAGAGGCACTAATCATGGCAGCGCAAGAACAGGCACTCAGTACAAGATCAATAGAGGCTGGGGTCTACCACACCAGGCAGGACCCCAGGTACAGACTGTGCAAGGATGCCCCTGAGACAGTACAGCACATAACAGCAGGGT
Source organism: Lepomis macrochirus (assembly GCA_024633595.2). Taxonomy (NCBI): domain Eukaryota; kingdom Metazoa; phylum Chordata; class Actinopteri; order Centrarchiformes; family Centrarchidae; genus Lepomis; species Lepomis macrochirus. The sequence continues at coordinate 20,112,967 of JALXJV020000013.1, read as the reverse complement.
GTAAGGTGCAGGCAGGAAGTGCGTACATGGAACACAATAACCAGGTAGCTGTCATAGTGTACAGGAACATCTGTCACGAGTACAGGCTGGAAGTCCTAAGGTCAAAATGGAAGACACCTCCTAAGGTAGTTGAGAATGACCGAGCTAAGATCCTGTGGGACTTCAAGATCCAGACTGACAAACTGGTGATGGCTAACCAACCAGACATCGTGTTGATCAACAAACAACAGAAGAAGGCAGTAGTGATAGATGTGGCAATCCCAAGCGACAGCAACATCAAGAAGAAGGAGCACGAGAAGCTTGAGAAATACCAAGGGCTGAAAGAGGAGCTGGAAAAGATGTGGAAAGTACGACCAACAGTGGTCCCAGTGGTAATCGGAGCACCGGGGGCTGTGACCCCCAAACTGGGAGAGTGGCTACAGCAGATTCCAGGTAAAACATCAGAGGTCTCTGTCCAGAAGAGTGCAGTCCTAGGAACAGCTAAGATACTGCGCAGAACCCTCAAACTCCCAGGCCTCTATTAGAGGACCCGAGCTTGAGGATGACACATACCACCCCGCAAGGGATGAGAGGGGGATTTTTTTTATATATTATGTATGACAAGAAAAAGCAGCAAATCCTGAGATGCTGAAACTGCCACAATTGTGGCATCGATTAATTGACAAGATTTGTTTTGATTCTTTCAGGTCTGCTTCTTACAATATGACAGAAGATGTAACTCTGATGGAGTTTATTTTGTTCAGTGAGAATGTTCGCAAAAATGAACAAGACAGTGAAATACAGTAAATCTGCTCAGATAATTTATAACCTAACGAAGTGTCCCTCGTTTCATTTTTACATTTTCATTTATGCATCTTCAGTCAATTATTGCTGTCCACAGGGAGTGCAATATATGACGCACAGCGGTGCTGCAATTTCAAACAGTCATTTAGGTCCTGAGGCCCCAGTGGTGTCCTCAACCTGAGTGACAAAATCCTTTTCAAAGGGAAATGTAAGAACCTACCAAGTTATCAGGTGAGCCCAGGCACAATGTAAGAGGTGATTTAGTCTGAGCAGGCTACATGTCACCAGGGCTTTCTTTGTTTCCCTGAGGTGTGATTTGAACTTAAATTGCTTCTGTGAAGACTCGGCTTGGCTGCTCATTATGTTGCCCCTCCTACTGCTCAAACATTAAGGAGCCTCGTGTGCTGTGCTATACTGTATCCTCAAATGGTGATGATCTCATTCTTTACCAGTAACCATCTGTAACACTGCTGAGGAGGTTATATAAGTTAATATTTTATATTCCAGGTTATCATAAAGTCGACTGGAAGCAAATGTCAAGAAGCCCAATTTTTTATTTGGTTAACATAGCTATATTGTAGTTGAAACATATATTACACAACACAGACCAATATTATTTTTGCAAAAACTTCAATAATTAAAGGAACTTACCTTCACAATTCTACCATTGATCTTGTCATCTAATTTTCAGCAAGAAAGTGAATAAACACATTCCCCAAAATGTTAAATACAAGACAATTCGATTTTTTACAGCATATTTGCTTGATGCTTTATGAGCAAACAACTAACATTTATAGAATATAATTTTAAAACACAAAAGAGCAGCAATGAAAGTAGAAATTACTGTCTATTGCTTCTTCCTGGTGGATATAATTAATGTGTGCATATGTGTTGTATGTTGTCATTGTTTGACCTTATTTCCCATGACATAATGATGTGATGGTATAGCTCAATTTAATAAAAATCAATGCAAAAACTGGCACCCTCATCAACTTGATCACGAGTTTCTCTTCCATAAGTGACTTTAATTTCATCCAATCATTTGCTGACCTTGTCAAGTGACTGACAAGCGTGCTCGTTAGGCAGCTAAAGTGCTTTATTTGACCCTGTTAATTATTACCGGTTCCCAGGATTCTGTAACAGGACATGACACACACACACACACACACACACACACACACACACTATCACTACTGTGCAGCTGTCCGACCCACCACAATCATCTGAAACAAGATGGAGAAGGATGGGGCAGGCAGGAAAGTAAACATTAACAAACTTGTAAGTGCCAGCGGATGTTCCTCTCACCCTTCCTGTGTGCAGCCGGGCAGCCATAACCAGATGCATCAAGAACACATTACATCCCTATACCCTGAGTATTTACTCTGCCATCCAGCCAGAAAGATTAGTTTAGCTGGAGAGTTGATTTATGGACGACAGAAAGTAATCCCTTCTTGTCCTGTGTGCTGTAGTCGTGCCTCCTCCTTTGCCACCACACCAAGCTTACACAGTCTGAAAGCCCTTGATACCGTGTTCGCCCTAAGGTGTAATGTTTGATAATATAACCACTGCTTCTGTCACAAGACCCCCCACCCCATCTGCACCCACAGCCAAGCCTCCACCCCCAACAAATACATTACAGCCCCACAATGCTTTGAGATTTATAAGGGAGTAGTAGCAGAGGAAAGAGAGAGAGAGAGAGAATATGCATTGATTGAAAGCCCCAGATAGTCCCATCCAATCCCGCCCCAAAGAACATCAGTTATTTTGCATCCTGACACAGCGATTGATAACTCGTAAATGTGTGCAGGGATGACAAATGCAGATGGAAACTGACTCTGACAAAAATGATAACGGCATCGGTCTCGAGGGGGTGACGGCGGGATGCTGCTTAAAATATTTAATAATTGATACAGAGGCAGTGAGATGTTGTTTGACCCTGGAGGAGTGTGAATGTCATCAGAAAATTGCCAAGACTTTGAAGTGAAATACATTAATGACGTGTGTGTGTGTACATTTGTGCATCCCTGTGTGTCTGTGTGTGTGTATGTATTTGCAGAGCAGGCCAAGAGGTTATGGCCTGAAATGGCCACTAAATTATATCAGCACTACAATCATTATTTGTCTTCAGGTTATGAAATTTCTTTTTTTTTTACTTCACAAGGCAGGCAGCGTTGTTCAAACGCTGTTTGAACAAGTTTCTTCATACAGTATTAAAACCCTCAAATCAGCCTTCTACAAGCAAACACATACTTTAAACATAAACTATTGTGCATTTAAATGCTCATTGATCAAAGTATCTTCAGAAAATATTGTTCCCAACTATTACTTTCATGCGCTGTAAATAGTTAGATCAACTTGGTATTACTTTTAGCAACAGCAAATACAAAAAGTAATGCCGGCTAAATGACATTTTTATCAAAAAAACAAAGAAATTGTTTTTTTTTTAACATATCTGGCGAGCCAAAACAATTAGCATCAGTGAAATGTTCATTGACAATGGATTTCATTTGTTTTCCACCAAACTACATGATTTTGCAATACAGTATCTGCTCATAGTGCCTACAGCATTATTAAACTTTCATATAGTTGTGTTTAAGCCATGGCAGAAATTGGTTATGGTTAGGGAAAGATCATACTCTTGGTTTAATACACAATAATTCTGCAGTAATTTTCCCCCCAACTTTTTTATTTTATTTTTAAACATATAAACAACAGTTATAAGAAAGCAACTTTCAAGTTTGTCATTATCATTATTACAAAACTCAAATAGAGACAAGACACTTGTATATAAATATATATAAATAAATAATAACAAAAAAGGTAGGTCACCTATACAAAATTAAGATTTAAACTATAAAATAGATGGCATGTATTAAAGACACATTTAAGTATATGATCACACACATCCGTGCAAAGCATGTCATTAAAACAGATCTAAAAGTGCACAAAGGGTTTTTGTTTTTTGTTTGACTCCAAATAGGGCAGTGACCGCTGAAGGTGTGAAAGAGACAGAGGTGATCTGTGAAATAGTATTAAAAATCTCCAACCAAGAGGTGTTCAGGGAAGGGAATGCCCAAAGCATATGAAAATAGGTTGCCGGGTACTGGCGACATCTGTCACAAATAGGATCAACATCACCATATATTTTAGACAGCCTGACCTTAGTTAAATGGCAGTGGTGAAGAATCTTACATTGTAGCAACCCGTGCCTAGCAGATATAGAGGAAGAATGGACCAGCCGCAGACACTCATCCTTAACATCATCTGCATGTTCACATTGTAAATCATTCTCCCATAGCGTCCTAATTGTACGATGTGAGGCTGGGTTTATGAATAAGATTATATAACACAGAGATCATGCCCTTTGTAGCAGGCAGCGGGGTCAAAAATGGGTCCAGGCCAGTGGGTTCTGGTACATAATTCTGCAGTAACTTGCAACACAACTCGTTTATTAACATTAAACTGAAACCAAAATATTTCCCTAACTTTAACCAAAGTGCTTTTGTTGCCTAAACCAAACTGGAGACGGGACTCTGGTACACCCGAACCACCTCTCTGCAACTATGGATTAGTTCATAATGCTGCGCTTTATTCACTCAAAAGAAGGTTGACTCGGAATATAATAAAAGCAGCCATTATGTTTTTCATTACAACAATTTAGTAATATATAAACGTAATTCATAGGAGGCAGGGCAGCATACTTTTCTGGGTAGTTTCCTGGAAAAAACTATGTGATCTGGCACTAACGAAAAGGAAAACAGCAACCCCCCTGAAAGAATAACTCCACTCAACTATATGTTTATTACTTCAAATTACTTTCTGTACAGGAAACTTCTCGGAAGTTAGTGTTCAGAAACTGAGGACCCTTAAAATAAGGCATTACTGAGACTTACAAGATCAGAGGTTACAAGTATATGAGGGTAAAGGGTGAATAAACACAGGATGTTAGGCTACAGGGTACACACCTCTACTTCAGCTCTCATTGCAGCTACGCTACACTCTTAATACATTCCATATAACAGTATAGCACTGTGATGTGCTTTGGAATAGAGCAGCATCCAAATGTCTCATGTTGAAACATCTGAATTCCTCTCCATATGGTAAGTTGTGCTCCCCTGTGGTGGACACAGTGGGACGCTGGACATTTTCAGCCCCACAACCCCCTCATACCTTCAGCTAAACAGCCCTCAAAATCTTCCTGCTGTCTAGTTTGGTATTAAGGCAAATCAGTTACAAAAGTACAGTATGTGAAGCATCTCAATCCTCTTACACAAGTCTGATGTCTGAAAAGAAATTAAGAAGCTCCAATTAACAAAGTGCATGAGATTAAGGATCACTGTTTCAAATATCCAGCCTCAGGGAGGAAACAGAGACAGGTGAATAATTCCATTTTATAGCTTTATTAGTACAACCTTGAAACTTTTCTTTTGCTCGTAGTTTCATCATAGAACAATCTAATCCTCTTCAAGGCTTCTTACGCTTACACAGTCCTTCATGGAAGTATAACTGGAAACAGAAAGAAGATTGTACCGGCCAAACAAAAGCCATTATCACACCCCTACATGATAAGCCTCTTGGATGGATACATAGTGAAAATGGAAATTGTGATAAATCTTTGGCTGCGTTGCATCAAAGCAATGCCAGGCCTTCATCTCGAAATGAGGTTGTACATGACAAAAACCTTCAGTCTTCTGACCCTCAGCCCAATGGATGGATTACTGAATAGGCCTACCAGACACAGGCCCAGGGCCCCAAAGGGTCTGGGCTTCACATGCAAAATGTCACTAAAAACAAAAAACGTACTCACAACAAACGGAAACATACCAAAGAGGGACACACTGACCGCAAAGAGTCGCAAAATGATCAGAAAGACTAACAAAAAATCACAAAGAGACACAAAACAACTACCAAGAGATAAAAAATGACCACCAAAGCCCCTTTTCCACTGCACAGTACCAGCTTGACTCACCTCGCTTCTACGCCCTTTTTTTTGGTTTTCCATTGTGGAAAAGTTGTACCTGTACCTGTTACCAGGTACTTTTTTTTCGTATCACCTCCGTCGAGGTTCCAAGCGAGCTGAGGTGATACTAAAATTTGATGTGACAACATGGCAGACTACTGATTGGTCAGAGAGAATCATCACTATTCACTGCATCATCATTGCGCCTGCCGGACAGAGGCCAGCAAGAGAAATATATTATATATACTTGTAAAATATAAATACTTTATATTTTACAAGTATCGTTATTTCATCACTAAATCCACTTCTGAGAACTTTTAGGTGAGAAATCAACTGTGTAGATTTCAAATATTGACAGTTTTAGAAGTGATGGTGGAACAAAATGTGCTTGAAAGTTTTTGGGTTTGAGGAGCTCCGCAAGTGGCAATGGGAGAAGCCTGTGGCAACCAGCCCTCTGGTCGCACCGTCACACAGACTGCTGCAGCAACAACAGCAGAGCAAAAGACAGCTAAAGGTTTTCATACCGCTCTGTCTTTACATTCTGAGGAATGTTGCAACGTTTTTAGGTTTTAATTTAAATCAAGAGACAGCTGTTTGTTGGTCGCTGGTGTGTGTGTCACATTGAATATTATGTTGCAGCAGTTGTGTGTCGCGTTGCTATGACGACCAGCTACATTGAGGGGTGCTATGTCTGGTTACTATCTGCAATGGAAAATGGAGCACGACCAAACCAAGTCGAGTAAAGTCGAGTCGAAGTGAGTCGAGCTGGTACTGGTAATGGAAACATGGCATAAGAAACACAAAAAGATGACAAATAGATGCAAAACCACAATAGAGACACAGAACAACTACAAAGAGACACAACAGCATCCGAAGGAATACAACACAACCACAAAGAGACACAAAATGACAATAGACCAAAAGAGGCAATACAACCACACAGTCAGGGAGTCTTGCTCCTATGTTGGAGGACCGATGGGGCCTTTTACATATCTGTGCCAAGAGGCCCATTGTCTCATAATCTGTCCATGCTTAACCCCATGCCTGGCTGTGTGGGTGTTAGTGGGATGCACACAATAGTGTACATGCCGGCATCTTGCGGATGAGTGCTGGGAATGATTGGGTTTGTCGTCCGTTGGGAATATGAAAGAACAGGTGCAGGTGCAGGATGTTACAAATGCCATCACTTTAATAAATGAACTCCTCCAAAAAGCTGCACTAAAATTCTGATTAAAGCTGGACTGATGTTCCTCAGAAGTTAGTTCAAGCTCCCTTTTTTTTAATATGTTTGACAACGCCTACCTCCAGAAAGAGGGGTGAGGAGACTGAAGAAGCAAAGGCGAGGGAGACGACAGGAGCAGAATGTGAAGAGACATTAAAACATTTCAAATGAAAGGTGCGTCAGAAGAGCTTGTCAGTGCATTACCGCCAAGATTAAAGGGGTCTCGGTGTCTTCTGTCGGGTTCAAGGGAGACTGCATGAGGATTTGGCTCAGACTCTTAAATACCTCTGTCGACTAAGATTCAAACAAACACTTCCACAATAATTACAAGTTGACTTTTCTTCATTGCTAGAGAAGAAGGTAAAACATTTTCAAATGAAACTCCTACATTGTCAGCATAAGTACCCTGCGCTGTTTATTCAAGTAGAATTTTCTTGAGACTATTATTCACTGATTAGGACACATGCCATAGAAAACATAATGCTAGCACATTTACAAGCCTTTGGAGTTAAAGAGGAATAAGGTATTTAGTTCAGGTATTAGTTAGGAAATGAATGTGCCATTGCTTGTCATCAAGAAATAGGCAGCCATGCCAAAGTTGTTTCTTGAAGGTATCCTGCTTATAGCGTTGATGTTTTGTGCTCAATTTAGCTCTTGTAGGGCTTAATACACACACAAATGCACAAAAAGTTAGTTATGCTGCATCATGTGAAGGAGCTGTCATGCTGGTGTTTCTCTTTCTTCTTCTTCTTTTTCTTATTGTAGTGTCTTTTAGTTACGAGATAAAATCCTTCATCCCTCCATGACCTCTGACTTCGCTGCAGGAAGGAAATATCCCTATAATCATTAATAAAACAAAACATCATTATTACTGCACTCAAGTTTAGGACGTTTAAGATGTTTAAGAGGGAGTTATGAAGTACAACACACACACACACACTGTATTCTCTAAAGCAGTCAGCAGCTCAGTGGGAAGCCGTGGACCGCTGGTGTCCGTAACAGCAGAGGCTGTCAACACAGACAGGGTGGCTGAACTCTAGACGGGCCTGTCAGACGTCCAAGCAGCTGTGACCGGTGCTGCTGAATGCAAACATGAGTGGCCATTTGTATGAACCTGGCAGGCTGAGAGGTGACTGTCAAAACATGGTTTGAGGAGAGAGGCGCACATAAGGTACCTGTCCTAGTGCCAGCGCAGGGAAAAATAGTGACAAATAGTGACGGCATTTCATAGTAGTTTTGACCGTGTCTTGACTTTTGAAACAGCAGTCTGACAAAACAATCTCAAATCAAGGTCCACGTCAGCCATATTTCAAGCTCCGTCTGCTGAGCAATGTGGTTGAAGCCTCCAGAATTTGCTAATGCAGTAAGTGGACCTTTTTTTTTTGGTAGTTTGTTTCCTTCAGCAGATTTCTTTCATAACAAACATACTGTGTACTGTAGTGTATTCTCACTTTATACATTATCATTGGCAACTTGTATGGTAAAGGTTAGGAAAAGACAGTTTAAAAAAACATTAATGTTAAAGTTAGGGTCCGCCACACTCCCCACCTTCCACCACTACTCGCTATATATAGGGTACTACTTCCTGCACCAGCACTAAAATTGGCATTGGTCATGAATGAGGTGCAGAATCCTTCAGTATGGAGCTGCTTACATTCAACCTTTGCATGGTTTCTCTCTTTTGCAAGCATTACCTATGTTCAAACTATTTGTGCATAAAACAGTATGTGACATCATATAGCATTTGACCATTTCTGACTTTGATCCCCGCTCATTATCAGAATAATTTAAAAGATGCCATTTTCACATAAAAATTCTAGATTACAATTTTATTCTAGGGGTCTTTATTTTCCTAATGATTTCTAACTAATTTCTTAAGACATGTCATGCAAAATATATATAATTTGGTACTAATTATACATATAAAATTATAAAATTATAAATATAAAAAAAATAGAGACACTAATTAGATACTAACAATCAATTAATTTAAATTAAGTGTTAATGTAACCCAGAGAGCCTTAGAAGTCAGTGCACAGCAGGTCAACTAAACATATGATAATGTGGCGTTTCTCTACAGACAGACATACAGTTCAACATACATAAATTATACATTCACTCACAAAATAAATAAGGAATTAAAATGTATTTGAGATAAAATAGGATCTTTCAAGACAATTCTCAAGATAATAAAGAATGTCTGACTGTTGTTTTCTGACTTGTATTAGATCAGCACATTTGCTTTGCTTAAAGCAGATTTTATCAGGAATTAAAAAAGAAAAAAACAAACATTTAATTCTTACTTTGCCTCTAACTTTGTTCTCTGTTATATTACTGAAACAATGACTGCATTTTTGCTATCAGAATGGCGCCGTCCACGTTGGGTTGCTTTGACTACGTGTTTATACTACAGTACCTACATTTACACATTTCACATACTAAATTTAAATAATTTGCACACATACTACACTATTATACCTCTTATATAAAGTATACACATTTGAGACAGAGACTATAAGTGGATAATGTATGGTCTGTACAGGTTCAAAAATGTAAATTATCACTCCACCACTATTACAGATGGCTTATTCCTGCCTCTAATGTATAGCGATGGGAAGCAGTTGAATTATATTTGGTTTGACTTTCTTGTCAGCCACAAGTACACAACACATTCCTGTTATGTCTGAGGTTAATAAAGCAGCACATGCATCATGTGGATAAAACACCACAACATTTCACTTAAGAGACATTAATTCAAGTGCTTTAATGAGGGAGACAACAGAATATTCCAGACGTCAATGTTTGGAAAACCTTACAAAAACAAATGGATGTATCTTCCCCACAGTAATGAAAAATGGCAGCATATAATAAACCAGAGTGATGCTAAGCTACTTAATGTAAATTCTGCCCTGGAGAAGAAAATTGCGCTCTCTTTAGTTGACCGGTACAAGGACATACATACATCACAACAATGCAGACAAAAAGGATCAGGAATGAGCTGGAAAAATGTGTAGACTGAAACAGAAGTGGCTGAAAATTGATTTCAAGTTCTGTCAGTGACGGTGAAGGAAACCACCACACACAAAAAAAACATCTCTCACAGACTGCCTCGAGAAAACAAAACTGTGCCATTAAAAATATAATAGGATTATCGTTTCTGTTTGTTTGTCACGGTGGATCAAGAAAATTACAGTTAAGAGAAGAGCTTAGAGCCACATTGTTATCACCGCTTCAGAAAACGAGGCGCAGACACAGACCATTTACATATTCATTTGCTGCTTTTGAAATTCACCTTTTTAATTAGTCCGTGTGTAACAATCACTTAATATCTGCAAACACCTTGACACTGAGAGCCGCCACAAACACGTCCTCAACTGCCGTGCACTTAACACAGGGTTCATCAAACAGCGGGGAAGTTTCACAACACTGATGTTTGGCAGAGTGATGCCTGAGTGGGAGGGGAAAGAGCTAGGGGAAAAAAACAAAAAGAAACATGATGAAGGCTAACAGTCTCTCACAAGGCTGTGGGAGCTGTTTGTTTGTTTGTTTTTTTGTTTGTTTGTTTAGTTGTCAGTGTTAGGAACAAGCACAAGACAAATGCTTCAGGACAGGAAGCAGTTGCAAGAGCCCTGATTTAGATCATCCTGGTGTGTTGTTTTGTTTGTTGTTACTAGTGGCTTCAGAGGGTGACAGGGAAGACTTTCTTATTGGTTCTCGGCCCGCCTGCCACACCATCAGACCATCCCTTCTTGTTTCCTTGTTTCTCTTGTCATAATTATCCTGGAGGACAATGGCACTCAGTAAACTTTGTGGGACGGGTGGATCAAAACATGTAATTCAGGACACCGCTGTTTGCTTGTGGATCTTCAGGCCGAGGGAGGCCAGTGGCTCCTCACAGAAAAAGATGTTTATAATTATGTGAAGCTTGCAGGAAGAACTTGTCTTTCTTCCACCACCTTGATTTCAAGGGAAAAGTATATTTTCTAGCAGCTCCAGCAGCTTGAAGAGGACAACAAATAAGAAAACATATGTAAGAGTAAACACTATAAATCTACATATAATCTCATTTACAATGCAACATAAGTGCAGTAGGCATAATGGTCTCTGTGTCAAAAGAAAACCATTTTTTAATAAAAAGAACTACACCTGAGCTTGCAACAACACTGGTGACTCAATCTGAAATAGACCAGCTACAAAAACAGGAGTTCTGACCAAAATACTACCTTTAATATTTACTATAATTTTTTTAAAAAGTGACTACAATTAACACATTGCAAACTCTCCTGCCCAATCTGCAATTTCTAATTCACTTTGGCTTCTCAACTCAAACTACCAGCAGTCATGTACAGTATAGTCCACGCATGGACTGCTCCTAATTAGGATGGGTTAAATGCAAGGAGCAAATTCCGCATGCATTGTACTGTGTCCAAAATGGTATGATGGCCAATAAAGATCATTATCATTACATACTTTCACTTTCTCTCAGTTAAATATAACTGTTAACTGCTAGTGGGAAGTTTGCTCACTATTACATCTCTATGAATCTCTACTGCTTAGATCTTCAGTGTTAAAAACTGCATTGACAACACAGCTGGGAAATGAATCAGTCTTACAGTACCACAATTTACTTTTTTATCATGTAAAATATTATATAGATTTAATCTCTTCATTGATGGCTGATTTAGAAAAAAAACCCCAAAGAGTTGTGCCAAGAACTCAGACTTCAAAGGATTTCGCTGAAGAAACAGCAGCTAGATTCATTGGTGTCAACTTAACAAATGTTGGATAAAAAATAAGAAAACAAGCCCTACAGTCTTGCTTCTGCTGTTAGGTTTGGTTTCCGGGTTAACTACATTTATTTATATATTTAGATTGAATAATAATAAAATAAGATTGAATCACAACTTGCACTTGTTTTGTTAGTTACACTGATTTTATAATGCAGTATGGGAATATATAACATTTTTATGATTGAAGAGTTTTGTCATTTCAATCATTTAAAAAAGGAAAGCTGAGATGGAAGATAAAAAATGATACTTCCAGTGTTTTATTCATTGACTAAACCACTTTACAATGATATGACTAGTGTGTTGTTTAATATCCGCTGTTGTGAGTTGACGGCTGCCACTCAAGCCTCTCTGATGTGTTTCACTGCCGCAGAGTAATTCCCCCAGCTCTAGCAGTTAGTGTTATAATGATCATCAGCTGTGACAGATGTACAGCTAATGAACAGAGCAGTCGGACAGAAACAGAGGGAGCCCACAAATAAATATAGAACATGCAACATACTGGAGTCTCTCTTGATGTCATGTTTCACTAAAATCACTGTGGTGTGATGATGGACTCTTCGCATGTTGATACCCACAGCTAAACAGACAAAGACAGCAAATTATAGAAAGCTAGATACACTTTCTTCCAGCTAAACATCAACTGTGCGTCTAGCTTTAGGTAATTTATGTCCCACAGAGGATGAAGAGGATTAAGTACAGCTGAACATTAACTGGAAAGGACTCTTGTGTTTAAGGGGCTTCCTGTTGTTACCATTACTTAAACATACATTTAAACTTAAACAACATTTTGTCTTATACCCAATAAATCTAACAACTGTAGTTTGAATTTCTGTCACGGCTGACTCTGTATTTTTTTTTACCATAGTATTGGGTGGATTTGTATTAAATACCAATTTAAACTAACTCACTAATAATCAGGTGAGTCTTGTTGTAGGTCCTTACTTAATTTTATGTAGAACAAAATGATTAAATCTGTCAACTTGAAACAGAAAATGTAGGTCACTTTATTCAACGTAGCTGGGTAATATTAGATAAAACAAACTCAGATTAAAGCTTAAAAGCAGCTTTTTTCAATTGATATTTTTTTAAACATGTGGAAGCAAGTAAGACAATGTCCTCCCAACACGTTGTGTCTTTAAATAATTCAACTAAATAATGCTTTAGAGATCCCCTTTTATTTCCATTATTCACACAGATGGCAGTCAGGCTCCTGTGACTGGCAGTTAGACTCTGATGACACGACAGATGTTATTTCATTTCTCTGTTTCTTGTTTTCCCCTGTTTGGAATAATAATTGGATCTTTTGAATGTAATTTCGTATGACTCTCAGTCTGTTTTAGCTCTATTTTGTTTTGAAATTGCAGCAGCTTTTTGGTTACTCTCTGAATTTTATGATTAAACACTCTGGCTAAGGCAGGGAACAATAAGTGTGACTTACTCAAGCTGCACCTAAAGCATTTGCGGGAGTTGATTGTTGGTCATAGTGGTGCATAAATCAAAGTTCAATGCTGACATTATATTTCCAGGTGCATCAAAAATAGTTCTCTTCTATCAGCTGTCAGTTTGCCAAGCCACTGCAAGCTGCCTTTTGGGTTTTTTGTGGGGAATATCCCTGCCGCAATGGCAGAAAGCGCAGCCAATTCACTGTGTACTATGCAGCCAAACCTGTTTTATTCTTAGGGTCGGTACGTAGCACTTTCTGACATGTTTGATGTGTTTGCACGTCTCAGTGTGATGCATGTGTACACCAATAACACAACTCTGAATATCTGTGTGTGTGTGTGTACAGTAAGGAGGGGGCCATCTTTCTGTAACGCTGTCTTGTTGCTGCATTTCTTGCTGACAGGTCTGATCAGAAAGTGATGACAGCCTATGATTGTCAAAACGCCTGTCAGTGAATGGCAGCTCGGCTTTGGCTCTGCCTTATTTTCCACTTCCCTTCCCCCTGGTTTTGTCACATCTCTCTCCCAGCAGTGGTGTTGGCTTAACTCAGAGTGAAGGTAAGAAGAGACTCGTATAGGCAACATGGGGAACTCAATCTCAGCGTGTTGTGTTAAGGCCGTTGTAGATGTCATGCGTTAATACTCCCACGAAGGTGGAGAAGTGAGGCAGATGACAGTGTGGGAGTTAAACCAGGAGTTGGCGAGCTGAGTTTGGTGAGTGTCTTGACAAACAAAGCAGAGCAGCTCCTTGCATTGTGTGCTGGACAGGTATGACAAGAGCAATATGTGCAGTTTCACTAGAGGAATGCTCAAACCAACAGCTGTGAATGGTGCACCAACAGATACACTTCACAATAAAGTTCCCCTTTCATTTAGGTGATTTGGTGGATTTAAGACTAGAAGATCCCCTCCAATTCAATTAAAGTGTGTTTAGTCTTTAGAGAAACTAGTGTGTTGTTTCTGTAATTTGCAATGTATTGTGGTTAGTATTAAGTTTTAGTCAACTACACAGCAAAATCAACATACCCACATTAACAATGTCAGAGTTGATTTCAACACTTGAGTCTGTGTTGAAATGTGTCTATATTGAGTCCACACCAAAGACTGTTTATTGTTTTGGATTGTTGGTACCAAAACACTGTGTAATAACAGTTTTAATTTATTTTTATGTAGTTTTACACATTAACTGTCTCAGAGGATCATTGCAAACTACACAAGCATTAGCTTCATAGCATTGTAAAGGTGCAAATACAGCTCTTCCATATTCCTAAAAAGAATACTTGGAAAATAAAGATGGTCATGTTAGGTGTTTTAAAACATTTATTCTAGCAACTGGACCTCAAAGAATTTGATTACTTTACATTAACAAATGTACCAAAATGAACAGATTAGTGATGCGTGCCACTAGCTCATTAAGCAGGTGTTAGGATGGCTAGTAACAGTGTGTTGACATAAGTTTGAGTTCCAGGTGCCAGTAGACCAGTATCAACATAAAACATAAAATTAACCAATACTACTTTAATTACTTATCAAACAGTGTTAAAGTTTGAACAAAGGTGAAAAACATGGTCCCTAGTTATGCAGCAGTCAGCTTAACGCAGTGGGGGCAGGTTTGCATGAACACTTCAGTTGTAAAAGTCAGGATCAGAGTTAAGAAGCTTTGACTTAATATCTATACAATTACATTTTCTGGTTTGATTTAGTGACACTTTGTTTTTACACTTAGTAACAGGATTTGAATAATGGATTTGACTCTATCCGGAGTATAATTATCTGTACTTTTACTCAATTATCCACTAAAAAATTAAGTCTTCTCAATTTGCTGTGCGCTATCCTGTCCAGCATAGGTTTTGAGTAATGTATGTGCACATGTGAGCACAAGAGCTTCCTGGAGGGCCAAAGGTCAACTGCCAGAAATTCATCAGCTTTTGAGAAGACTAATTTGGAATTTAAGAGTGTGGGTGCGGATTTCAATGTATTACATTACACTGAACAAAGTAGTTTGAAGAGCTTCAAATAAAGCCTTTATAGTCCATCTAACACAGATGGCTGTTAGAGATAGAAAAAGATTTACAGGACCTTCAGAGGACTCCTCCTTTCATTCATCATTCAAATGACATACTGCTGCAATTTTAGTGGATGCACAGGGTTTGGCAGATGTCATGATTCAAGAAACTGAATGAATGTTATTGAGTTCTAACAAACTTATGTTTTGTTCAAACTTGGTTGTTAGAATAGCCAGGTTTACATTGTAATGCAGCGCAAATTTTAAGCAAATATTCAGAAACAGCAAAAAAAATGCTAGTGAATGCTTCCATCTATTGCTGTTATGTGACTATTAGAAGTTGAGCACATCAAGATAAGATCCAGTCAAATGTCATTAAACCATTGCAGAAGAATGTGTAATGAGTGTAATTAAAGGAGAGGCAGACAAACTTCCTACGGTGGAAAACAATGTAGACAATGTAAACATTTTGTTGTATTTTTTCATCAATACCCCAACTTTTCCACCATAGCCAAGCATAAAAACGGTATTGTGAAATTTCAAGTTTTTTCTGAGTTTTTTAGCATTTTCAGTTTTTTTTGTTGGATGGAAAACAATTGCACTCACGAATGCAAACTTCACACATTTTAGGAGCAAAGTTAGTTCTTTATCATGACTAAAACAAGGAAGGCCAAACATATGTAAAGAGCCAAGCTGTAACACAGTGGAGTTACCCTTTCAAGTCACAAGATAAATTCAATCTAATGGCTGAGTTGTAATGGTCTCCGGTTAGATCTAGCTAGATGGTGTATGACAACAGCTGTTTGGGTGTGTTTGGATCATCAACTAACTCATCATATTAGCACAGTTTAGTGCAAAGTCCACACTTGTCACCATGCTGCCACTCCTTCACCGCCCTCGTGTCATTTTTCTGTTATTTTACTTCGACTGTGATCATGCTTGTTGGATAACTGGTAATTAAAGAGATGTCAGACTCGTGCTAATGACAGCGAGTTCCTTTGGGGCTAGAAAATAAAACAGCAATGTATGCAGTGCCTTTAACTCCGTGCAAGAGGGACTGACTTTGCAGGAAACTGCTCGTGTTGCGGATCGAGAACACAACTTACCCTGAGTGTACATGTCAGGCAAGGCAAAAGTGACAGGCCAACATCCATCCGCCTCCTCAACTTGTCTATTTATATGTATATTCATATTCATGAGCTATTAGACCATGCGCTGTTGGCGATGCGTTTAGAGTTATTGGGAAAAAGGAACCTCAGCCCTGTAGAGTTTCCTCTGGCAACTGACAGAGAAAGATTGCAGTGCCCAAGTGTCAAAGGACTGGCAGGGCCCGGTACTAAATCATTGTACTGACGTGGGCAATGACAGCAGAATCTCATCTCTGGACTTGTAAAAATGACTCTACCCTTCACTTTGGGCATTAAGTGGATTGTTGGTTTTTGTATTAACACATCTCTTAAAGATGTGTGAGAAGAGGAACACAGTAGACGTGAGCATTTATGACTCCCTCGTATCACTACTCTGTCAAAATTTAGCTCTGTGTCTGTGCGAGACACAGAGAAGTATTTTGGCCTGAGAGCAGAGTGTGCATGCGTGCATGGTTGGCAGGTAACCTTTAAGTCAGCCAATAATTTAAAAAACACAGCAAAATTAAAGAGGCTTTGTAATTATCAGTGTCTACTGCAACAAAGGCAGCTTCAAGTCTGTAACACTGAGCAATGTTCTTCGTGAGCCAATAATTCATTCGTACAAAGTAAACAGAACTGTAGAAAAATAACCAGATGCCGTTGTTCCTTTTAAAGTTGTGCAGTGACATTTGCAAACAGATAAGAAACAAACGATTCTTCATTTGTGAATTAGTTGGCAGCAGTACAAAGTGCGGTTTGAAGTTCAAGACACACAAGGTGCTCTTGGCCATACATGTGTGTAATGAGAATGGCACCTTAAATGAAAGTACCATGTGTTGCATTGGACCACCATTGGATGAAATCAATATTTAGACGTAGGAAATTACACAAGAAATTGTTCGATAAAAATCCCACACTGACAGTGGTATATAGTAACGTCACAGCCAAATGAAATTACATTTTAAAAAGTAATTTTTTCAAATAGAGATGCTAAATACACACATATATACATGTATCAAATGTAAATGACAATGAGATTCTTGAAGCAATTCCCTAAAGCCACAAAAACAACACTGTTTTCTTCACTGGTCTGAGCAAGCAGGTGTTGTGTAGTTCATGACACCAACTTTGCTGCACTGCAGCACTTGATCATCACTGACACCTGTCCTACTGTGCCTGTAACTTGAACACAGTCCAATTCAGAGTGATTCATCAAAATGCCAGAGGGCACGGGTGAGAAAGACCACCTCACTGCACGCCTCTCATTGCAACCTCACTGAAACAAGGCTCAGTCTAATGTCGACTCAAAAAGCTTGGTTTTTCTAAAATATGTTTGAGACAATGAGGCTAGGTAATTTCCCACACAGTTGTCATTTCTTTTGAGAATTATCTTGAAATAATTACCTTCAAAGAAGGTATTTCACTGGATCCTAGGATAATATTTTATCTGAATCAGAAAAAGTAAACTAATCATATCCAATTTTTGTCATTTAAAAAAACATGACTTTGCAACAGAGTAATATTACTTAAAACAGCTTCCTTCACTTCTCTTATTGATTTTCAGCTTCTCCCTCTCTCTCTCTACATGTCAGCCCCCCCCCCAGGCTCCTGCACTTCCTTCCTCAGTTCCTCAGTTCCTCCTTCAAGCCTGTGACAGTAGTGCTGCACATAAAGACACTGCTACCTTTGCATAATGCGGATGCTCCTTCTGTAGGTCGAATGAAGCTCCTTCGACATGTGTCAGAAGCTTGCCGTGTAGGCTTGGACTAATGATGGCACAACGGCCAGCCCACTGCCCCTCAGCATATGCCCACTCTCACATATGTGTGTGTGTGTGTGTGTGTGTGAGCACAGGGGGTGGCAGGGTTCGTCATGCTGATTAAAAGCAACCCCCCCTCTCCCACAAAGCTCAGAAAAAGACAGCAGGGAACATGAACCACTGTCAGGTTGGCCCAGATGAGGACACAGGATCCGTGTCACCTGAATTTACCGGCCTAATATGACAGCCAAGTTGTGATCCCTCGTCTGGGACGTGTCACGTTTGCAGAGTTTGGGCTTATTCTCATGCAAATGATGTCAGGTTTGGACAGAATGTGAATGAGACTCGTCACACTGTCCAAGGGTCTAAACCTAACCACATGACAGCGGTTTCTCGCGCAGCTCAAGATGAAATAAATACGACATTTGACTTTCAAACCTGGCAACCAATACCAGGAATAGTTCAAAATAATGAGGAATTTGAGAGAAGAACCACAGCACCACAAGTGTAACCTATTTACCTTTTCTTAGGTCCTAAATAGCACATATCCAAACTCCAATAGGGACATGCAGTTAATAAACACATGCACACACTCAAACACACTGTTGCCCCAAGGTTTTTCTTGTGAAAACATGTTTTTCTCAAGTTTAGAGATTTATTCACAAGAGCTGAATCAGAATCAAATAGTTAATTACGTAAAATAAAAAGCATTTTTACATCTTAAGCTCATCTGAAAGATGATTGAATTGCATCTTTTTACTAGTGATGAAGTGCTTTATTACTGTGTGCTCACTTTTTGAGGTAGGTCCACTCATCACTTAAATAAACAAAAAATAATGTGAAATTAAAGTATCTACACACAAAAATTATATATATATATATCAATAATTCAGATACTTTGACGAAAGCAGTGATGGTGCTTCACATGACACCTGTGGGCTTTCCAGCAATGGAAAAAGGCTTTGATAGATCCTAAAAGACACTCTATCCATTCAGCACTCTGGCAGCCGTCATTATTCTCAAAAGAATCGACGTTGTCACTTCTCCATTCTTCAAGAGCCTCTCCCTCAGCCTGATGAATTATGTCGTCTGTATCTTCCAAAACAAGGCTCATTCCTGACAGGTACACAACACTTTACAAGATGGTTTTGACTGCCTGCAGATCTCAGCAGGGACAAACGTGTCAACAAGCGATCGGATTGAACTCTCTGTCCATGATGAGATGTCTCGGGTGATTTTAAACCTTCAACTTCTCTTCAAACCATGTATTGAGGCATAATGTTTTTACAAAAATGTAAGGTGCTATATTGTTTTGCTGCCAGAGTGGCTGCAGCAGAAAGAAATTAGTCTGCCACCTCAGGTATATTTATTTGTTATGTGAGAAACAAGTGGGTTCACTTCTGATTGATGCCGTACAACCTGTGACACCATCAAGTATAGAGTCATCATTTGGGACCCTAAAAATTAAGGTTGTGAATGGTTTTAGCTTGACCAACAGACTATTTTAAGGCAAGCAACAGTAACGAGTAAGTACAATGAACAATAAAATCATTTAGATGTAATTATTAAGTGAAATGTGTATACTACTTTGATAGCAGAATGGACTAATCCAGGTTAAAGCTTTTAGCAAGTGGAATTCGGCAATTTCCTTTGCATTTTATTTCATATTTGATCTGTATTTGAAAAATGAACTAGTGTGAATGACTGGTTGAATAATTAATAAGTTATTTCACAGAAAATAATTCTAAAACAGTTTTGATAATTGCCTAATTAAGTCATTTATCAAGAAAATAGCTACTTTTCTGTAGTTTATATGCTTGTAAATTGAATATACCAAATTCATTTTCTTATTAATGACAAACTGGCTAATTTAAAGCAATTAAGCATTGACAATTACCCATTAATAAAGCCATTAGTTAGAACGTATAAAGACTTTATAAAGTGGCACCAATCCTATTGTGCCTTCAGCCATTTTTACTGTTTCACACTGATTTACTCATTAAAGTCTCTCTAAACAGTATCCTCTTGTACAGATGTCATAGTCAAGGGTGTCACGTTATGTTGAAAGGTGGAGGGGACATAAGGGCTCATAATAGGGGAGTGATGATACACTTGGGTCACAATATGTGATGATGTTAATCACTATTTTGAAGAAAATTAAATGCTTTTTTTCTGCTCCAATTTATGTTGGAAATGTCATTATTTATATAAAGGGGGAAAAAGGCAGCTGGCAATTCATATAAAAATATAATAGAATATAATGTTGTAATCAGCTGCTTTTTTTTTTTAGCTTAAGTTACTTTTTTGGACAGTGCACATTTGTTTCTTCTATATTAAAATTGCATTGCATGTTTTCTTATTGTGTAAATAAACTTTTTTTCAAAGCATTTTCATTTGTAAGTTAACATTTCTAGCTGCAAACTACTTTGCAGAACATATTTAACAAATGCTTTCAAAAACGTGATGGGGACAAAATCAATCCTTTCAAAAAGTGATGGGGACATGTCCCCAGTGTAAATGACACCTATGATTAATATTCTTATGAGAATATTAACTTTAAATTACATTTCTGTTTTTGTTGAATAACCATTGTTATGGAAAGCATGATGAACAATTTTGTCAATTAATAAATCGTTATTGAAAATAACACAAAATAAGTCACTGTAAGCACTTTGTACTTTGTTATTACTGTAAATGAGAGGAGAATTCAACCTATTCTTCCTTCTGGAGAGCTCTTGTGTTTTGAAAGCGAGGTCTTGTTGTACAGAGTTGTGATCAGCAGAAGGTTGCCCAGAAAGCTGTGAGGGGGTACAAGAGAGCAAGAGGTTAATTCACCGAATCCTTGCTGCAGGCATGAGTACACCCGATATGCATGTCACAAGGATTGAAACACTGCCTGCACCATCATGTGCATCTTGCTGACACATAATACTTCATGGATGTACAGATGTTGCTACTTAGTAGCAGAACAGCTTACTGCGACTTGCAGCTTTCTATTTTGATTATTATAAATGGATAACAGGCTGCATCACGACGCTGCTTGTCATGAACACCCTTTTGTTTAACATCAGATTTGTGCTGCTGTCTCGTGAGCGACTGCTCACCTGGTAATGGTGATGACATAGAGCCAATTTATTTTGTGTTTTCTTTAAAGCAAACAAGAGTCACAAGAGAACAAACAAAACAGTGACTGCCTGACAAAGTCATATGTGGAGCTTGTGTATCTGTTGTGACAAGACAAAGATAGCTTGTTTTTATAAATCACGCATGAAACAGCCACACGTCGGTGGCTGTACATTTTCATCATGATACATGTAATGACTGAATGATCGTAAAAGGGACATATCCTGTTGATCCTGTATGTAATCTTCTTGTATGCATTCAAACTTCACAAAACATTTCTTTTGCCTCATTATAAAGGTAAACAACAGGTGTCAAACCGATGGTCAGGTTTGGAGATTTTTTTTTTTTTTACATAGTCTGACCAACAGCCAAAACAGACTACATTGATAAGGAGATCTTAAAAAACATGCAAAACATGCATTTGCTATTTTGAACCAGATTGATTACTAAAATTAAAAGGCATTTTAGATCCTTCCAAATTGTCTCATTGCCTTTTTATTATGTGTTGAATCAGCCATCCATTAGTTAACTTTCTGTACATTATACTACTGCATGTTGCTGTCTATCATGCTGTATGTGACTTCTATTGTATGTGACACTCCTGTGTATATCTCACTGCTGCTTCTCATGTTTCTCTGCCACACAGAGCACACTGTGAGGCACTGGAACTCTATTGTTTCTTTGGGAAAAATGCCTCAGGCTAGTGTTCAAGGGCTGCGTGGGGTGTCGACTTAAATACCTTCAGTAGAGACATACCATGGCCTCTTTTATCAGGTGTCTCACTGGCTGAACTATAAAGCTTAGCTCTATGTTAAACCATAAAGTCAAATCCTGTTTTTATGACATTTTATTCACTTTTTTTTCCTAAAAGGGATTATGTCTCTATTTGAAATTGCTCATACACATTTACTCATCATGGGGTGTGAATTGAATTGTATATGAAAACATGTCATACTAATAAGGTGCCATATAGCAAAAGAAATATGCAAAAGATGATAAAAATCGTGCTCCCAAGCTACTGGGGGCTGCATTTGAAGTTTTCACTCAGCAGGGGTAAATGCTACATAGTGTTTCTGACCATCATCCTAGCCAGTTGGACTATTAGTCCTTTTGTGCTTTAAAAGTGAACATGAAAACATCTTCCTTATTAAGATAGCAAGATGAGAAGCTCAATACCACTCTCTTGTCTGTATGGTAAGTATGAAGCTACAGCCAGTTGCAAGTTAGCTTAGCTTCGCATAAAGACTGGAAAAGTGAGCCTGGCTGTGCCCAAAGGTAATCCACCTACCCGCACCTCTAAAGCTCACTAATTGACACTTAGTATTTTGTCTGGTTTAGCTGTACAAAAACCTGAGATGTAAAGTTGTGGTTTCATGGGTTGCTATGTGGCAACCTCATTGTGACAACAGGACTCCAGTGCGTGTTGACGAGAAATTGTGCAGCACATAACCTCCTTTAAAATGCAACTTATTTTTCTTATTATCCAGCATAAACTGTCTATACTACAAAGTTAGTTGGAAATTTAACGGGAAGATAATTTTACAAGATGTTAAAATCTATAGCACTGAAATAAATTGATTTGTCAAAATTTTTGGTAAGAAGTTTAAATTGTCTATATTCATGGATACGGTTTCTACTAGTAAGGTAATGTTGTTAATTGCATCTGTTAGCCTAAGGACATGTATCATTCATTCGGGCACTGAGCTGGCTCACATCCCTTCTCAGCTTTAAATCAGTGGTACATCAGATGACTCAAAACCTGCAGTTTGCTTCCCCTTTTCAGCCTCCTGCTTTCCCTTACAAAGCAATGAAGGAGTCCAGTCTGCAAGGAGCTGCTATCATCTTCAACCAACAAACTAAAGCTCTGTCGGGCACCTGAGCAACTTTGAAACCTGTTGCAGGGGACACGGCTTCAAATACGGTTGAGTTCTTATAGACGTTACTAGCTGGGGCTCACAGTGGGAAAGCTGCTGCTCCCTCAGTGGGACCTGGAAATTGTCCAGTGTTTCCAAGCCCCCTTCAAGGACAAAAAAATTAAGGGGATTTGATGGGGCTGTCATTGTGTTTGTCCCATTAAAGCCAGCCAGGAAGGTGGCTCTGTTGGTGCATTGTAATTAATCCTGCCTGAAAAATGGGAGGGGGTAAATGCCAGATTTGAACCTAGTGTTTCTCCCCAAAAGTGCTCTGTTCAAACCATACCCCCTCTGAGCCCCCAATCCCCCTGGAAGGAAATCGTAATATAAATTTATACAAACATCTAGAAAAAGTCAGACCAGCTGTTTGTCTCCTTAAAGTAAGAGCACCACGACTGTGGTCATTAAACATCAAACTGGACCGTATTTATGATCCTGACAGTACAGTAGGTGTTTGGATGGACATTTCAGTGCAATCAGGAATAAGATCGCTACATGTAGGATTGCCAAACAAATACGCCCCTCCCTTCAGTGCTCCCCCAAAAGCTCTGCCCCCTGCCCACATTTTAAATCTCTGAGGTTTCTCCAGCATTACATGACAACGCCTTTGCTTGGTCATGTAACTTTCTTCACCGTTTATACTCTTTAGACATTTTACTCTTTGGCTGTTTGCAGTCTCTCTTGCTTTAGTCCAGCAGATTTGAATTTGTCGGTGTATAGAACTCTCTCTTCCACGGCCCCTGTGCATGAGTTTAACAATGTTGTGTGGTTAGGTCCATACCACTTTCTTTCTTATCTTTAAAGAGCCAGGGCTGTGTAGGAAAACCCAATTTGTTTTCACAGCACACACAAAATGGAGAACTAGCAAACAGTAAGGAAATATTGGCTGAATTTAACAAAAAGTGTATTGGATTACAATCACTTACTTCTCCCTTGCAGTGGGGTAACTGGGATTCAGTCCCAGCAGCTGGCACTCAAATCAGAGCTTAGTCAGTTGAAAGAATCTAAGAAGCTCCAGAAGATGATCCATTCATCCATATTATACAAACAAATGTTCATAAAATCTTTATAAACATTTTAAAGAAAGACAACAGAACAAAGATTAATGAAACATAATGACAACAGTTCGTAGTGTTCAGTTATTGCATCTGTCTGGATTTCACGTTCTCCTAGAATCACTCAAACAACACCAGTTTAATCCAGGACATGTTTATTTTACAACTGAGGATAAAAGAATGTCATTCTGAATAATTGGGTTCATGATAAAACCTGGAAATCTATCATTGGGTGAGAATTCATTTTTTAATGTTATGTACAGTACCATGCATCAGAGGAGATGCCAGTAAAATTTTATGTAAACCACATTGAAGGACCTACTTTTCACTGAAAAAGGACAATGTGGTCTGACAATATATTGTAGTTTTATACATCTCCCCCCATAGGTGTCTAGAAAATAACATTATAAAAATGCACACAGTACAAATAATGTTGAACTGTAAAGAGCAAGATATGCTGACATACATGTATACATCCTTGCTGATTATTCATACAATAAGTTTTAAACTTCATTAATTTTACAACTGTAGCTTCACAATAATAAAATTGGTAGCCTACTAATGCAAATACTGTACATGTTGAAACAACCAGGAAATTATATTCTAAACATTGTGTAAGAATTTCTGTGAATGAATGGCAAATACAAAATAATATCATAGTTAGCCGCCCAAATTGCCATGCCAATCAAGGGAATTAAAATCAAAATAGTTATGTTTTGTCATTATTACCCACACATTTCTTCATCAGTTTACACTTCCTTAAAGTGCTGAAATCTTCTTAACATTTTAGATCATCTTTCACATGGCTACTTTTACCATATACCTTCATATTAACATCTATATCCGAAATTTGTTACAAACAGGGAAATTCTTTTTGTCATCATGGTTGAAATTTCATTAGACATAATATGCTCACTGTTTCACATAAAAACATGCACAAACTGGCTTATAAATAATATGCAAGTTGTGTTGAAATATATTTATCTTGAAAAAGTCATTCAAAAACAGTGATCAAAATAAGAGCATGGTCCAGTTTTTAAACAACAGATAGACATTTCCAAAGGCTCAGATAAGATGCAGTGCATTAGGAAAGCAACAACCAGTCAGTGACTACATAATGCCATGGCTGCTGCACCAATTTGGTATGTTTATATCACCAAAAATTCAAAATTACAACATAGCCTCTGCAATACAAAGTCCTGCCATTTGTGGAGAACTAAATAATTACAGTATGTGGTATTAAAGCTACCATGTCTTCATTACAATATGTGTCGTAACAATGCTCAATACAGTTGTGGCACTATCTGTTATGACAGATTGTAGCTGAGAGTTATAGTGCAACAGTAATCTGCTATCAGCTTTATCTTCATTGTTTGTCAAACTTTTCCAACTCTTTCACAAAGATAAGATGGTCCTCTGGTGACTTTCCATGTGTTTTGCAAAGGTGCAATTTGATTGCATGTTTGCTCACAAATGTCCGATTGCACAGTTTGCACTGATATATTGAGCCAGCGTCTTCTTCTGTAAGACCAGAGGAACTAAAAGTCTTGTCCTCTATTCTGCTGACTGCTTGCTGCTGTATTAAATCTATGGAAAGCTTTGAGAGGTCCTTCAGGGTAAAACCAAGGTGGGACTCCAAATGGTGAATATAGGAGGTGGGAGTCCTGAACTGGGAAGCACAGTCACTGCACAAAAACAGAGGTTGGCCAGAGTCAATATTTTTTAGGAACTTTGTGCTCCCTGTCCGCTTTAACTGGTATTTCACATTGGCCAGCCAATGTGAGATAGTAGTCATGGAGAGACCAGTGAATTTACAGATGTGGACCCGTTCCTGGGGTCCCAAGTCACTAATCACAATCTTTCCCTCGGGAGTCTCCCTAAGACTAGATGCAAACTGGGCCTGCAGAATCAGGAGGTGCTGGGGATTCCAGTTTGACTGTCGACCTTTCCGTCTTTGAATGGGAGACAGCTCCTCCAGGCTGTCCTCAAAAGTACAGCCATCAATGTCAGATTTTTCAGAGATGGAGGAAGGGGTCGTAGACTTTGGTGTCAAATGGCCCGTCAGATTTTTTACCATGTCTGAAATATCCATCAAAGCATTCTCCCGTAGAGGTGGAGATGAAGACTGTGAGAAGTTTTTGAAAACTGGTTTGCTGCTGTTGACGCTGCCATTGTTGTTAGACATAGAAGTACCCTTAGGTGTACTTCCATTGGTGTTTTTTGATTTTGTCAAGTCCATGGGCTGCTCATCATCGTCGTGGTACTGACTCACAGCCTCTGCTGACTTAATCGGAGCAGAGTTAATCTTATAAAGCATTGCAAAGGGGTCTATGAAGGGGGTGGCCACTTTCGCAGCTTTCCCCAAGTGGTTGTTCATGATAGACTGCAAAGCACTGAGAGGATTGACAAGTGGTTGTTCAGGCGAGTGATCTGTGATGATGCTCAGGTTATTGCAGCCATTGCTTGCAGGCCTTTTTGGAGAATCAACTTCACTCTTCATCTGTGTCTCTACTTTACTGTCTGTCTGCTCTCCTTTGCCTTTTAACTCAGTCTGGTCCTCTGCTGCAGTAATTTTCACTACTTTTGAGAGGTCTGGATTGGGTGAAGCATGTTTGTCCTTAGGATTTGGCAATGGAGACTTTGCAGACCTGCACCTATTCTCAACAGGTTTTTCCTCTTTTTCATTCTTTACTGATGTTTTCCCTGTCACTTTCTCAACTAGCTCCTCCATGGCCAGCACATTGCTCTTATGACTTGGAGGTGGAGAAGGGCTATTTGGTGAATGGATGAGAGTGCCTAAATCAGAGGACAGTACTTTCAAACTGTTGCTGCTGAAGAAAGGTTGAACCTGTGCACATGATGGCAAGGTAGACTTCAAAGATCCTTGCAGCTGATAGGCCGCATGAATACTG
Source organism: Lepomis macrochirus (assembly GCA_024633595.2). Classification (NCBI taxonomy): domain Eukaryota; kingdom Metazoa; phylum Chordata; class Actinopteri; order Centrarchiformes; family Centrarchidae; genus Lepomis; species Lepomis macrochirus. The sequence continues at coordinate 20,085,876 of JALXJV020000013.1, read as the reverse complement.
GGGTATCCACCCCAGGTTGGTGTGCCTGTTTGGGCCTTGCTGATTGCACTTGAAACAGTATTTTCTAAAGACTTTAGGATGTCCAAGCCACCTTTAGGCGCCTCTTCCAAGTCTTCTTCTCTCAGATATTGGTAAGATCTGACCTTTCCAAATTTATCAGCTTTTTCAGGGGGATCTTCTTTTTCCTCTTTTATTTTTTTCTCTGGTTCCCTAGCTTCCATTTTCTCTTCCTCTGCATCTTCATCTTTCTTTCCTCCATTTTCCTGCTCTGGGCTAGTGGGCTGCAACGGGGAGTCAGACTGTGACTTCTCATTGGGTGCAGGGAGACGTGTACTAGTCGGAGGCAGAGGAATTGACTGAATTTTCTCCTCGATGACTGGATCAAAGACTAACTGCTTGCCCTTTTTTGAGGCTGAATTGGTTACTTTGAGAAAGTGCCCTGTGACCATCATATGGGCTGTCAGTTGTTGCAAGGTGTCATGTGAACTGCCACATTCCATGCATTTGAGAATTTGTGCCTTGCGTGCCTCAAACTGCCAAGTATAACTGGCACCGTTTTGGTAACCATATCGATTGTTTGGAGTGACATAAGGATTGGACACTTTTTGGTCTTTGGGAGACTCTCCCAGGAGTACGCCAGATGAAACAGACTCCGGTGAGCTTGGGGACATCAAGTCTTGAAATGCTCTTTTTTTGGTTGGGGGTACCAGCTTTGAGGTGAGGGCTGGCATTGGTTCTTTTAGAGGCACTTTCTGATAGTGTTTTGTTTTGATCATGTGAACACTGAGGTCTTGCAAGGATTCGAAAGAGTGGCCACAGTACATACATTTAAGAACTTTCTGGGCATCTTCTTTGCCCTCCATCTCCATCAGAGAACGCTTACGTGGCTTGGACCACTTCTTGCTTCGATCATCCTCGGTATCCTTATTGTCATCACGGTAGTGGCCCGTCTCATTCATATGCACCGTCAGGCCAACCAAAGTGTCATAGGCTGCACTACAGTCCTTGCACCTGAATTTGCTGGCACCTGTAAACACAGGCCCATAGAGCTTACTATTTTGCCTGTAAAGCTGAACGGTGCTGAAAAGGCTTGGCTCAGGAAGGAGTTGATATGGGGTATGCTGTAGCGTTTTGGCCAACGCTGCCTGGTGCCAGTCATAGGCTAATCCTCCTGTGCTGCCAGAGCTTACACTAGTGCCACTGTTGCTTGACACTGTTCTGGTGCTAGCACTGCTGGTGGTAATATTAGTAGTGGCTGAGGCATTGCTAGTGCTACATCTGCTCTTTAAATGGATGTTGCTTGGGCTGTGACTGTTCAAGAACCCATTGCTCCCTTTGTGACTGTTCCCATTGCCGTTGGTAGCTGCATAATTGTTCCCTTGTTTACTTTTAAGCATGTCCAGAGCAATGCTGGACCAGGAGGCATCAGAGATCAGGTTTGCATAGACTGCTTTCATTTGTGATAGACTGTCTTGTAGTGAGAGGCCATTGATGGGCTCTATGTTCTCCCTTAGCTTCTCCTTTACCTTATCCTGACCATTAAAGGAGGATGTGGTCTTAAGGTCCACCAGTTGTTCGCTGGTGGTGCTGAGTGGAGAGGCGTACCCAGCGTCTGGGTTAGTGCCGTTGCTGAGGGGAGAGTTTTGGCAGCTATAATGATCTCTTGCATCCTCGTCATCATTGAAAAGATAGTCTGCATCTTGACCATCCAAGGAAAGGCCGTCATCTTGCAAATGTTCCTCTTCATCAATCTTATCTGCTTTCAATTCGTCCTCAGGCCCGTAAGCTAGAAAACAAAAAAGAGGGGGAAAGTGATATTAGACACTTTTTATACATATTTGTGTTGCATTAGAATGACACCACCTATGCATCTACCACCCTTACTATATGAAGGTGCTATATGCAATAATCCTGAAGAGATTTGTGTCAATAGTCCCAGCAGAGGACACAGGTTTGCAATAACAAAGTGGCAAACATCCATATCTTGACAATGACAGATAGTCCTCTTCACTGCACTGCCTAATGAAGGTATTGAACACTACAGCTTAGCAAGGGCAGAGAGCAGAGAAGAGCTACAGAAATGTTTCTGCTTGGTTAAAAAATTAAAAAACAAGCAAAATCTCAAATTATACACAGAACAAATCCACAGAGTAGATGGTAGATATTATTCATGTCATGAGATCTATAACTTCACAATAGAAATAAAAACATTTGTCTCCTCACAATTGAAAAATATAACAATTACCTTTTGCAAAATTGCCCCATTAAATACTAACTTTGATATTTCCTCAACATATACTGATTGAAACAATGAATTTACTGCATATGCACACCATTTCAGTACATTATATAAATATAAAACACTTTCCTTATCAGCAAATTAAAATGCCAGAGCAGTTTACAGCCATATAATCTATGCAGATTATTTCATTGTCTATTTTGTTGCTGTATAGTGTGCACAGATCTGTTCCTGACTTTGATTTGCTTTGATTCGTCCAACATGCAACACATACTATGGATTCACAAGTAAGAGATAGAGGAGGAAAATGCCAGCTGCATCAGCCTTGCCAAGCCATGGTTGGCTGGAGTCAACTTGGCATCGGCTGTGGAAGTCCTCACAGCGTGATGCTAGGAAACGGCCAGTGGACATGACAAGCTGTGTTGTTACTGCCTATGCTCCCTGAGTACTCACAGCTTCAAGTGTGCCATTTTAAAAGAACAGAGAGAGATTTATAGTATCAACGGAAAATGGCTGCCTATTCCCTCTAACTCTCTACAATTTTCACAAATCTTTTGTTTGGGAAACTATAAAATCTGTGTTACAATTCCTTTTAATCTCCACATGACAGAGATAACGTAATGTAAGAAATTTAAAAGAATAATTCCTGACAATAGTGAAAAGATGAAAAGGTTTACACATGATCCTGGAAGCAGATTAAGAGAGAAATATTACAGAGAGGCAGGGAGATGGAAAAGTAGAGGGTTAAATGTGCTAAGGCAGCTCCCCCAATCCATTCCTCGTAAGATGCTTGTCTGAGGTGCCAGAATCAGTCTCCAGTGAGGAGGCAGATGTGCTGTCAGCTTCAAACAGCATGTAGCTCTCTATCCCATAATCGGAATGGACATAATACCTGATGTTTGTGAGGTGCCAGTTACTGCTGCCTGGGAAAAGCTGGAGGTCCAACAGCTGCAACTCTCTGCCTATGTGTGTCAAAGTGTGTGTGCGAGAGAATGTACAACCTTCCTCTTCTTAATTAAACTATTCCTGTGCTAGTTGTGTTTTTAACTGTATGCCCTTAATTATACACAGGCTACAGTGAAATCACCTTTTGCCAACGCAGCTGCACAGCTTTCTTTCAACCTGTCTCGTCATCCCTATCAAGATGCAGCCCACTGTATTGAAATAAATGCAAAACTGAACCTATTCAAAGTCAATGTGGCAAGAGTAGTTAAAGACAAAGTAGCTTAGCTGACAAAGTGAGAGAAACCTGACAGCATTACAAACACACACACATTCACACACAGAAAGCACCCCGACACTAAATTCTAGTCTTTCCCTGCCATCCTCTGTATGTTGCCTTGACAGGCATCAGTGTCAGGAGTGTGTCAGTGTCAGCCCGAGGTGTCAGTGTCCACGCAAACAAGCCTGAGAAGAGGTAGGAGGGGAAAGTAACAACAACAAACACAAGTCAGCCCCCGCACACAAGCCTCCTCCTTCACCATCTGTGTCAGAAAAGCTGCGGGTGCCACCGCCGGCTAATAAGGCAATCAGAGATGGAAAAGATGCTGACACGGCAGCTTTCGAGCGTCACTCAGAACAAAAGAGGAAGAGGAGAGGGAGGGAGAAAGGGATAGGGAGGGGATTAAAACGGGGGTAGAGGGGAGCAGTGGGGAGAGAGGTGTCTGTTGTGGTTGTCAGTCAAAAACGTAAGCCCACTTTGTGCTGTCAGGGAGGATAGGGAAAAGAGGGGAAGTTTTTAAAAGGCAGGAGAAAAGATGTGTTTAGGCCAGTGAACAAGAGGTGCGTGTGTCCGCGTGTGTGCACGCTTTTGTGTATGTGTGTATCACAGAAAAAACATGACAGGGAAACAAGTTAAACAGCATCCAACAAACTAAGAAGGAGAGAGAATGCAGTGAAATTTCTGCCATGTGTGCGAGTTTGTAGGTGTGTGTATGATAGGTGTGGCTGATCACTTGTGTGTGTATGTGTCAAGTGTCACCGTGTGTCAGGTGCATGCAGGGATGCAATGTGGCTTGGGGGGGGGGGGGTGCAAAGCCATCTGCGTCTGGAGAGGAGCCTGTCACTATTGTTGTGCCCAGAGTCCAGGATTTCCTGCTACAGACAGGTGACACCACAGTAGGATATCCCCCCAGTCTTTCTCTCTCTCTCTCTCTCACACACACACACACCTCCCCCAAACTACATCCCTCCCCCAAGGCAGGAAGCTGTGTGAGGTCTACACATGCTAACACACAATTTTTCGTCAAAAAAAAAAAGTTTATATTCCTCAAAGACAGGTATTAAGAAAAGTACTGTGTTTGGTATGGATAGCAACATTCAGGTATTTTATCAGCGCTGATCTAAATTACCCCTTACAACTGTGCCTCAGAGTGCAAAACAGTGGGAGACTTCTGATTTTTATTTTCGCTTTAAAGCTACATTAAGTCTAACTTTGACTACAAAACATTACAGTAAATTTATATTATAGTGACAAAGCCAGCAACACTTGGTGTCAAGTATGACAAGGGACTGGCAATGACATGCCCCCCCCCATACACACACACACACACACACACACACACACAAAATACACTTTCCCCTCTAAACCTTCATTTATTCATGTTGTCTCGGAGAAGAGGGCAATCCTGGCTCTCATTTGCAGTGCTAATGTTCAATTTCGCCAGCTTTCACCTGGCTGATTTACCCTGCGTGGCTGAGCTCTGCATTTGAGCGGGGCGGCCGCGAGGCTCCCTCACACCGTTTAGCGGCCCTTCAAAATGGGAGCTCTGGCGTGGCAGTCTTATTTCTCTCTCCCGTTTCGCTTTGTCACTGGCCCCTCCATTCCCTGCCACTCACCTCTGATGGCTTTGGACAGGCCTGATCAGTGTGTGTCATTGACCTGTATGGCGTGCATGAGTGTGTGTGTGTTTCAGCAGAGAGAAGGCTGTAAATAAAATGACATTATTATTTCCTCTGTCCTATCATGTAGAAAAGCCAATTATGGTAATGCTTAGTATGTCAGGCAATCTCTGTCTCTCTCCGCTCTCCCCTGTCCTCTTCATTCTTGCTCTTTTTTCTCTCTCTGGGATAGCTGTGGCTGTGGTTTCATACGACCTGACACTCTCTTTGGACTACTCTGTGGACGGCGCACACCGAGGCAAACTGGCACAGACCAACAGTGCCTTCTCAGCCTCAAGATAACTACCAAACTAACAGAACTTTTCATATAATTCTGCACAAAGAGAAATAATTTGAGACCTACTTCTGTCCAAAGTACTAAAAAATTAAGTTGGTTAGAGAAATGGTAAACAATTCAGAGTTTGTGCTTTATATCACCACCACAACACAACAAAATAAAAAGTTCCACAAGTGTACCACGGATACAGTGGGTTAGTAATAATTTAACCCGCAGCTTGCTTGACCAGACATGTAAAAGCCTACCTAACAGCCCCCCCAACCCGAACCCACCCGCTTCTAACCCACATGGAATAGTCCACCATATGGCGCAATAGCTCCAGGGCTTCTAATAGCTTGTGTGTTGTACAAATCCACCTTCTCAGCTTCCACAACTCTTCCAGTTGGGGAAAACAAAACAGCCAGTACAGTCTGCTCTCATGCTGGTAGCCACATTAGACTTTTTTTTAAACTTTTCTTTCTTGTTCTTTTGTTACCTCAAAGAGATTGTGTCACTGCTTTGGATTCTTTATAAAAGATAAATTAAGATAAATGACCTTTTCCTAAACTTTTTGACAGTCCTGAGGGCTTTCACATATGTTCCAAGTAATTTGCAATTACTTGAACTCATATTATGTTAATAGCCTTTTTAAATGGGTCACACAGACAGTGCATTTTACCTCTGGCTCAGCTTCATTAGGCCACTACGAGTACAGTATGTGTGAATCAGGGAGGCCAAATGATAGTTGTTAGCAGAATAAATCAGTGATGAAAGAATCAAATCTTGAGAGCTGCAGCTATTTGTTTTTTTTTCTACAGAAAAGAATTTCAAGGTCTTTCTTGAATTTGCTTTGCAAGTTTCTCCTCTTCTTTTGTTTTCTGCCCGTTTGTTCAGATCTACCGTGAGCCAGTTTTGACACGCCATGACAGTGACTGTGGTCTATAAATCACCTTTTCCCTGAACTGTCACTGCCTGCTTGTTCTGAGATGAAACAACAGCCATTATTAGATCATCGGCACAGCAGATTCCAGCCCTTTCTCTTCGACTCTATAGCCAAACCCCGCACACCCAACATTTGAACATTGCGCTGGTGCTGTACAGACATTTCAAACCATCTGGTTTGTTTTCAGGCAAAGTACAGATAAAGCATTGCTAATGCTAATTAAAGATGATGAGTGAGATTTACTCAACCAATGCCAAGCACCAATTCAATGTAGGCTGCCTCAGACGGAGGTCATTTGTTAAACAGATTCTTTTGGAGCAAATATTGTCACTTTCTATACCATTCATATGATTTTTGTCATGAATATATTCAGTAGCCTTTTTGAGTTGAAAGTTAGCCCTATCTTCTGTTGTAGTTCTAAACGTTGGCCGGACTGTAGGACTACACATCTTTACTAAAAATGCGAGTTATTTAAGTTGTTCTATTTTGGTTCAATCAAGGGTGGCCGTTACTTGGCAGAAAGGGGTTCTTTTTAAATCAGGAAAGAATGGATCTCAAAACTAACAAGATAACAAAATAACACCCTTTCTTCAAAGATGCCTCCTTTTGAATTCACCTGCTTTGCCCCTTACAGTGGAGCTTCCTCAGACTAAACAACAGCTGCTCCCATCGCCTAGCAACAACCAGTTGATGGATGACCCCGAAGATGGATAATTACCATAAATCACTATGGTTGTGTGGAGAATAGAAGCAGAAAATCACTGTAGGGAAAAAAACAAGCTGTTTAACCACAGATTATACTACTGCGCCTGGTGTTTGGGCTAACTTTGTCTCTCATGAATTTGTTAAATTGTAGTCGTCAGTAGATTCTCCGGCTGGCAAGAACTGGTTTGTGACCCCTAAATTCAGCAAAATCAAAAGTGGCATTGGTTTTTTCTATTTGGGTTGTTTTTTGGGGCGTTTCTTCAGAGTAGCCAGTGTTGAATGAATAGGGGCTGTAAAATGAAACCTGATGAACTGACTCATGGGACAAAATCTGTCCTGAAGGAGAAGTAACAAAGAAAACAAAGTGGGCCGAGGAAGGAAGAAAGGAAACAGCAGAGAATGAATGATGGCAACAATGATGAGTTTAGTGCAGCAAATAAGATGAAGGGGGCAGGAGGAGAAAAAGAACAAAGAGGAAATGTGTGTACAGTCTGAACGTACATGTATATTTATGCACTGTGTGTGTCTGAGTGAGCGTCTGCAAAAGTGACAGAGATGGGCATTGGGAGAGGGAGAGAGAAAGGGGAGAATAAAAAAAGAAGAAAATGAGAGGGTGCAGGGCTAATGCTGCATTCTCATGGATTCAGGCAGACGGTAGACGGCAGAAAGACAACACCTTCTGGACGGCAAGGAATAACAAACAAACAGTCAGACGGGATGGCAGGGTGGCAAAATGAAACAGGCATGACGATATGTTGCTATGGTGATGTCAGCTACACAAAGTTAATAGCTAGCCAAATAGCTCGCTGAGCTAATATAGCATAACACACGTTCCATATTACCTCGCTGGTTTTCCACGCAACTCTGTACTGACTGCCTGCCATATGTCAGCTTTTCTCTTTTTAATTAAATATGAATTAATTTCAATCTCTGATGAAACTCTGCTCATGTAGTCCCGCATGTCGTGGCACCAAAATTATTAGCTTCTCGTTGTCCAGATCACCTGTGTTTTCTCTGTGTGTGAGTGAGCTAGGTGACATTGTAAATTTCATTGTGAAGGACGGCAAAAAGTTAAAATGTTTTAACTTTGGACAGCAAATCTACAGTTACGGTTGCCGGTAATCTCTGCCGGCCTCACCTAATTTTACCCTCCTGCCCTCGTCCACTAAAATGATATCCGGTTTGCCATCTACCGTCCGCCTCAATCCATGTGAATGCAACATAAAACAGGGTCACAACCTAACCAGTTCAGTCTAGTCGAGTCTGGTTGCACAATAAGCCATCAATCAACCTTCTCCACGCTGTCAGACCTCCCCTCAATTCACAGAGGCCATCCACTTTGTACACTGCTGAGGAACAAAACATTCAGAAGGAAAAGAGACAGAGGGAGAGAAAAAAAAATACATACACACACGGAGGCACACACAAGCACACAGTTCCATGAATCTGATCCTTTACTCTCTGTGGGAAGGAAGCACCTTAAACGCTCACTTACACCAGAAAACAGCACAGTGAAATTCATCCATGCATCTTTGCAAATTATTTGGTTCTAGTGAACCCGGTGACTAGCTGACAGACTTTCACTGAAGAGGGGAAAAAGCTCTCTGAGGTAGCGAGCTCATTAACTTAGTCACAAATGGGACAATAAGTTCACAGTTTATTCACAACAAGTATTTGTATAATCAACTCCTCTCTCAAAACTGTCTAAAACCACTCCTCTTTTGTGGAGCAGTCTTTACCTCTATGCTAGCTTCCTCCATTTTGGACTCTTTTAAGGTTATGCAGTGTGAAGCCGGCTTGCTATTTGTCTATGTCGCAAATTTACAAGTTACCAAAGTTTAACTTGACACAAATACACTGATTTTGCAAATGTTTTTTAAAAAGTCTGATTAAAGACAGCAGGGTGGCACACACTAGTCATTTTCATCTTTCTGGATCAAAACATGTCATTAGCCTCTCTCTACCCTTATGTACTTATTTGAAGGACACTCAAAAAGCAACCATACACACTAGATATGCAACACAAGCCTGAACGCAAGAATGCAGAGGACTTCGTGAGAACAGGACCTCAGAGGCCTGACTCACATCCCATTTCCCAACATAAACAAAGAGAGAAAAAGAAATCATAACTTTAAAAAACATAAAGTCACTTCAGGGAAATTAATTAGAAGTGCAAACCCTCAGGGCAGGAGGCTGCTCAGGACAACCAAACGTCCCCATTCATTTTAGTGCTTTTAACTGCATGTGTCACCAGGGAAATTCCAGCAATTGTGCACCATCAAAACCGTTATCCTTTATGCATCGCCACATTTTCTTTTGCATTCTGCCCGCTCAAGTGATGAGTTAGTGCTGAAGTCTGGCGAGCCATTAAACATAGTTCTCCTGTTTCATTTCAACTCTAGTTTAGGATTTAAAGTGTGATGAAAAGCATAGGGGCGTAACAAAAAAATATAACAAAAGCATAAGCTCACCACACAGCAGTTTGGAGTGTGTGTGGACTTTTTTTCTCCTTTCTTGATGACCATGGCAATAAAGTGACAAAAGAAGAAATGATAGGAGGGAGGAGGGATTAGGGGCTAGAAAAGGGTCCCTGGAGTAAGTCAGTAAATTATGTACTGGTTTCTCAAAGTGGACTAGTATCAGTTGCCATCTCAGCCTAATTGCGCCTGTGTGAGACTCTGCATGCATATGTGTGCGTGCGCGCACGTGTGTGTGTGTGTGTGTGTGTTAGTGTGAGCATACAATGGCTATGAACAGCTTCACAGTCAGAGAGAGAGGCAGGAAGAGAGGAAGCAATCCTTCAACAGAGCACAATATCAGACTGTGGACAGACAACTAACGGCTGGAAGGTTCTGGAAACGAGAGAAAAGCCTGCCTCCCTCACATTTCAGCTCCAACGCCGCCTCCCAAAGTGCCCTCCATCTAACACTAACACGCACACACTCGCACACACACACATAAATGGTACCATAACTCTATATCCGCAATCAATCTCCGCTATGAAGACACATCCATCTTCAGTAATGTTAATGGGCGGGTTTTGGGGGTGGGAGGGGGTGGAGGACAGGGGTAAAACAGAGGGTATGTGACTATAGAGCTGACCTCAGAGCAGTGTGAGGTAATACAGGCTGTGTATGTGTGTGTAAAAGAGACAGTAAATGAATAAAAAGTGAGAAAAGAGCTATGTGCATTTAAGCGTACACATGCTAGTGTATTTGTCTTCATGTCGGGAGGTCAGGTGTGTGTGCATCAGTGTGTGTGGGAGAGAGACTGATGGCTGTCAGCTTGCATCTGGCAGAGAAAATATATTAGGCTTATGAAGACAAATGAACAGGTTTTGGAAAGAGTAAACGGGGGTGGAAGGGGATCACGGTGGCAAGAGGGAAGGGGAAAAGGAATGAACAGGGAGGGAGACATAATGAAGGAGAAAAGAGGGATATTGTGAGTATGCGATAGCATGGATATGAAAGGAAGGAGATGGAGCGGCATTGCCAACTAAGAGAGTTCCTTTCGGCAGCCAGTGACCGTTCATTAAGAAGGACGGGCACACAGACAGGCTTGCTGCTGGCAACAGGAGTAGCTTTGGCTGCGTCTTCCCTGGCTGTGAGGGAAACATATATGTGGGTGTATGTGTGGGTATGTGTGTTGGTGGGTCTGGTGCCAGCATGTTAAAAATGCAGCAATTTTTTGTTTTTTTGCTTCAGTTGAATGTGTTACAGGACTTTTCTTTCTTCAAACGCAGGCCAAAAAAAAACAGCTTAAAGCCCCAATGCAGCTTGGATATGTGTTATCACTTGGTTTGTGTCTGTGCTGGAAGTTCCTCTGAGTGTGTGTTTCCTCTGCTTGTGTGTTGGTGTCAGCGTTCATCCATGTGTGTTCTATCTCCACATATTTGTCAGTGTCTATCCCATGACACACTCCCCTCATTGCGAGTGGAGGAGAGCTCTGGGGGGGCTTTGTCACGCGGCGGTCTGTTCTTTTCCTGAGGCCTGGCGCCCCTCGTTTGATAAATGACACATGTCATTCTGTCAGCCCCTGCCATCCGGGCTGGGAGGCCCCGAGCTGATGTATGGCCGCCCAGGCTAAAGGAAATCAGAGTGTTTTGGCAGCGCCCTGAGAACGTGGCCTCTTATAAGGGGTATGTATCTGTGTGTGTATGTGTGTTTGTGCCTGTCTTTTCTGTGATACTGAGCGCATGTTTAATTATGTGTGTATGTGCTATTAGTGAGTGTCTGTGTCTCCCCCTGAGTGAGTGTGTTCACGTGTGTGTGTGCGCATGTTCTCAACCTGTCAGGCGGACGGGCAGAGGGAGACAAATCATCGTCATGGCCGCCCCAGCTGTTCCCCAAATTTGGTGCGAGGAGGAGAGCGAGGGGGAAAAAAATCCTGCCGTTTGAGTTTTAAACGGCTGATGCTTCCCAGAAACGGGAATGAGTGAGAGGACAAGTGGAGCTGAGCACACACACACACACACACACACACACACACACACACACACACACACACACACACACACACACACGCATAACACACAAAAACATACTGAATCACAACTCCAATGCTGGAACAGGAATCAGGCCAATCGCAGAAGGAAGCAGACAGCATGAGTGGTTTTCTTGAAAACAAACATGTGCGCACACACACATAAACACACATGCTTGAGACATACACATATGTAAACACATGAACACAAACTTTGGGCAAGGCATTTGCACCTTTAACCGAAATAAAAAGGCTGACAAGCAGGCAAAACAAAAACCTTAAACATGTTTACAGAACTGTCAGACATTAAAGAATCCCCGTCCGCCTTTTTCTCTTTCGTATGTGAGCACGCTAGAACTTGATTTACCGTAATCCTAACACTAAGCCTCGCCAGATTTGTTTGCAAGAATTTCTAAAAAATGTCCTTGCTAAACTACACACCGCACACACGCACATACACAAACATTTCCCTGGTGGAGGACAGTCCCACCTGGAGGTGGTGAACTCTGCGTGACCCTGTTTGATCGGGCGCCGGCCGAACTCCCTCCCCCCCCTCTCCCACGGAAAAGAAGAGGGAGAAGGGAGAAAAAAACAGCGTCATTAAGCTGTGAGTGATGAGTGGCAGCCATGGGTGACATCCTCCCCTCTCTCCCTTTCTCTCTCCTCCACGATCCAACTGCTTTCACTGTCTCTCTCCCTCTCTTTTTTCTTCTCCATTGCCTTGATACTTTTCTCCCTCTCTCTCTCTCTCACTTTATTCACCTCTCTCTCTATCCCTCAACCCCTCAAGTCATTTCTCTTTCACTCCTCTGTTGGTTTGCCTCCTCTTTTTCCACTCCCTCCCCCTCCGCCCCCACCCCTCCCCCTTTTCTCCCTGGTTCTTTTTTGTCTGCTGTCACTCTCTTTTTCTCACCCCTTTATGCCCCTCCTCACACACACACACACACACACACACACACACACACACACACACACACACACACACACACACACACACACACAATAGTGCCTCACTCAGTCCTGTCTAGCTCTCTGGCCCCGGTCATGTAGACACTCAGCTCCTCCATACATAATAGATCCCAAATATTGAGAGGAGGGGGGCACATTTTCACCCGTTCAGGATTGTGCCACTAGCACTGCGTCCACAGTAGCTCCACTGTCTGCCACTGCAAGACTAAAAATGTCCAACTGTAGTTTTAAAATAGTTTTATGGCTTCCTATAAATATGTGAAAATGTCTTGTTAACCAGCTTCTATTCAGACAGCCAGTAATGTAGTTATTTTTTTGGCTTAGCAATTTTCAAGCTTTTAGATATTGTAAACTTTTGATTAAGCCTCACAGCACTATGTCATAACTTGTCTTTTTGTAAATAGAATGATAGGATTTGCCAACAACCATGGGTGCTCCAAAAGTACACCTCTTTCCAAAACTGCTTTAGATGATAAATGTCCTGGCTCCCAATAATGCGGTCTTGTATTACCTTGTATTACTGTCTAGTCACTCACATGTTCTTTTTTGTATTATAGCAGATCAGTGCAAAACAAGGGTGAGAGAAAAAAAAATCTTAGATACAAAGTGATTTTATCTTGAACAATTCAGCATTGATGCACAAAAAGTTCTTTTGAGAGTATTCTGGCCTATCTCTGGCTGGCTACTGTTATATAGTGTGGTGAAGTTACTGGAGCCGAGAGTATCACAAGGTAAATGACTGAACTTGATGTTAATCAGCTGTTCATTCTGTGCCCTGAACTTTACTTTGACCAACTTTACTTAACCAGTCGTGACATATGCATTCTCTCTACTGACAAAAGCTTTGCCCTGTCCGCACAAAAGGAACTTAAGGTTATGGATATTGTCTGGCTCTTCTTATGAAATAAAGTAACTAGATATATCAAGGAGTCAGTCCAAACCTCCCCAGGCATACAAAGCACATCCTGAGTCCTGGTCTCACACAGTGGGCTCTAATCACAAACACTGAAGCTGCGGCTCCTGTTTCTCACACTGATAGGTTGATATGAGAGTTTCTCTGGCAGTCCCAACAACAGGCAAGTTCAAAGCTGCACACATTTCTTTCTCATGTTGGGTAGAAGAATGATTGAAATCTAGATGACATGTAACCTAAACTTTAACTCATCAGTTTGTACAAATCAGTTTGTACATTTCTGTCGCGTTAATAAATGATGTTGGGAGTGAACACATCTGACCTTTTTTATGTGTTCCATACAGTAAGAAAACATATCAAGCAAATGTATCAAACCTTTCTTTAAAAAAAAATGCAAAAAAACCCCACTTTCTGCTTCTCGGTTGTGAGGATTTGCTGCTTTTCTTAATCGTTTGTTGTGATACCAAACTGAATATATTTGTGTTTTGGACAGTTGGCCTGAAAAAAATGGCAATTTGATGACATGACATTGCAAATATTAATGGTCATTTTTTAATACTATTTCCAACATTTTATAGACCAAACGACTCATTGAATATTCAAGAAAATAACCATTTGATTAATTGGTCATTTAAATAATCTTAAATTGCAGCCCTAAAACAAACTGTAGCACCTGAATGGAAGCAAAGTATGTTTTTGATAAATTCAATGTATACTTTTAGCTGAGGTTTGCTGTCCAGTAGATGTAAATATTGTAACAGAGTCATTCCCAGTTCAGTGTGTAAGGCATGACTTCCTTTCATTTTCCGGTCGCTAAAATCTGATAGCAGTATTCGTTAAACCAGAGTTTAAGCTCCAACTACGAGGCAAGGCAAAAAAAGTAATGAAGTGACAAACCAAGAAGATAGAGAGGAAAAAGCGATTAGTCAAGTAAAAAAAAAAAAGTATGTCACGCTCAACTAGAAATGAGAAATGAGTCATACACACTGGAAATGTGGCCATTATTGGACTTTAAATGCAAGGCCAGACAGATTCCAAATATTCTGTTAAGTAGTCAGCAAGATGACAGATATATTACACAGACCTTCACAAAGGTGAAACAGCAAACGGTACCCAAAGTATTAGGTAAGATACAAAGTAGATACTAATAAATTGACATAAATGGACCAGTTAGACAAGATCCAGAACTCTTTTAAGAACAGTATTTTGCAGGAGGAAGTCACAGTCATCAACAACAAAGAAATAAAATGTAAGTAGCTATAGGCTACAACCAGTACTGGAAGAAGTATTTCTTAACTTAAATAAGTAAAAGTACTGCATTCAAAAAGTTTCTTCAGTAAAAGTACAAAACAAATAAATGTACTCAAAGTATCAAAAAGTAAAGTACACATTATGCAGACATGTCAGTGGTATATTACTAGATATCATTACAGATTATTTTATTGATTATCACTGATGTGTAATCAGCATTTTAATGGTGTAGCTGGTCGAGATGGCACTCATCTGAACTACTTTAGAAACTGTTGTTTTTCAGTCTGCAACAACATATATTTTATGAGCTGATGATATTTTTAATATGAAAATCTTAAAAGGAACAGTTCAGCATTTTGGGAAATACACCTTATTCACTCTCTTGTCTACAGTTAGATAAGATTGACACCGCTCTCATGTCTGTTCCTTAAATATGAACCTACACAGCTAGTTAGCTTAGCATTAAGACTGGAAACTGCAGCACCTCCAAAGCATACTAATCAACACGTTTTTGTAGATTGTTTTTAATTTGTTTGTTTTTGTTTTTTTAACACACACACACACACACACACACACACTTACTGTTTTGTTTATTCTATTTTTAGTATTTTTAACACACACACTGTTTTATTTATTTATTTTTTAATATATATATATATATATATATATTTATTTATTTATTTCTTTTTTTTAACACAAACACAGATACTTTGATTACTTTATGCTCGAATTCTTTAATGAAATGTATGGGGGTGATTGTTATGTTATATGTATGATGCTTTGGCAATATTGTTCTACAGTCATGCCAATAAAGCAAATTGAATTGATTGTTTTATTTATGTTCTTGTTTATTTAATCTGAGTGTAAAAATGGAACCTCACAGTGACAACAAGCCCCCAGTTAAGTAATGTAACTTGTAACTCCAGCTGTCAAATAAATGTAGCAGAGTAAAGTGAAAATACTCGAGTTAAGTACCTCAAAATTGTACTTCATTACAGTACTTTAGTAATTGTACTTAGCTAGACCATACATAACGTCATTCATTCTTGTTTTTACTCCAACGTTAAGTTCAACGTTGATGCAGAGTATGATACAAACATTATTCAATGTCAAAATGTTTTCAGGATAGTTGGTTTGATGTAGTGGCAGTCCTGTCATCATGTACCATCAGGATGAAAGAGACCAGAGGCAGACAGACAGAAAGAGATACAGGTGATCAGAAACAGATGCTCAGGTGGACAGCAAGTTAGACAGACACAATTGGTTTGTTGTGTGAGGGACTGAGTGACATGAGAGAGACGAGCTGACCGAGGAGACATTTGGGTGTACAAGAAGACTCCCGCTGTTCTCTCTGAGACAGACGACTTAGAGGGACAGAGCTGAGCTTATACCCCCCCTGTGATTGTCACTGTCTGAGACAGAACGGCGGCTCAGGGAAGATTTGGGAGGAATATTTTTTGGGGGGGGTGGGGGTGGGGAGTAGCATGTGGTGTTGTTGAATTGACTGGGATACCGAGACATTATATCCCCTTTCAACTGCCCATCAAGCCGACAACTGTTAAGTGATTACTTTGTGTAACCCTGAGAGAATTGTGGTCAATGGGTTTCTTTTTAACGAAAGCCTCAAACGAAACTGAATAGACACCAGTAAAATATGTTTTGATTCTTTTCCTGTGCAACAAGCTTTATGGATAACTGTCTGCTTAATGGGAATGGAAATGGCTCTTGGAAAAATTGTGACAGTCATGTGTTTAGACTTCAAAGAAGACGGCACAAGACTTAACTACCCTGTGACCTTTCGGATATTTTTACAACTCAGAAGTGTGACTGCAGGATGTCGCTGAAATCAGACTATTGAAAAAAAAAGGTTCCTGAAATATGAGAACATGGCCAGTGGGCCTGAAAGGGTATTACGCTCTCCTTTTCGGACGTCGAGTTCATGTTCTTGTAACCAGTTCACTGCTTCTTGAGCATCCGGTGAGAAAGCGATAGATGAGGGCAAGAGACAGGGAGGAAGATGAAAGAAAATATGAGCAGGGTTGAGGAGAATTGAGACAGTAAGATAGAGATTGATGACAGATAGGAAGATGAGAAAAGGCTTACAGGGAGGGAGAGAGAGAGAGTTATCCCAAAAACGTGGAGAGAGAGAGAGAGAGAGAGAGAGAGAGAGAGAGGGTGGGGTGGGGGGTAGGCTGAGATAAAGATGAAGAGGTGAGGGGAGGAAAGAGAGATGGCAGTGGCACTACACCAGGCTGCAGCATGACCTTCCCCAGCGTCCGCTCTCAAGGACAGAGTGTCATCTGTTAACTGTATCCGTTCCCAGATGGCTTATCTGCAGTAAACTAGTGTCTAAAAAAATTATATTCATTGCTTCTCAACCCACCTTATCGGTTAAATAAACACTCCCTTGGGGATAGAAATTTCCGCCCCCTGACTTTCGTCCACTTGCACCAATTGCTGGATATGCTGAGGCCAGCTTTTATCAGTCTCCATGTAATAAAAACAAGTACCTTTCTTCTCATGATTTACAGTACCGGCCCTTTGCTGTTTTTTGCAAAACATGCTCTACATATAGTGTAACCAAGGCTCTCTTTCAAGCTGTGGAGGGAAAAAGAAACTTTTACCACAAGCTGCTGTTTAGTTTGCATATGTTTAATTAATGTTAATGTTCTCCTGATGTTTACAGGGGGATTATATTCAAACCAGCAACAGTGTACAGTTATCATGTGTATACATATCCAGCCTTTACCTCTGCAACCACAACAAAACATAAACAGAATGCAATAATTCTATTTGTAAGCCTCAAGCCTTTTTAGGGTTGCTTTATAGTTTGGCGTGAAGAATTGATGCAACTCTACTTTACAAAGTTTTAATTTTCCTGTTTGGAACTTTAATGGAATTTCTGCTGAGATACAACATTCAGCCAACAAGTACTGCAGTAGTTAGTGCTTTGAATGACTCTTATTTGTCTCCGCTTGATAGTTTCTGAGTGTTTTTAGCCTTCCTGTACATTGTAAATATTGTTAGGATGTCAGCATTCCCTTTTGAAATCATTGAGAACTTTTCAATTGATTTGTTTTAGTGAAATAATTGAAAAGAAAATGGAAAGTTACAATGCTAGAAAAAACTAAAACTAGGGATGCACCAAGACAACTTTTTCTCTCCTAATACCAATTCCCATACCTAAACTCAGGGTATCTACCATGCTTCTTTTCTTCCTTAAATTTAAAATATGTAAAATTCATTTGGATCATTTTATGTAAAGTAACATGGGGCCACAGAATTGCTGCGGATTGGTGCCTCGACTTAATGAATGTAACTGATAGCAGAAACACTTGAATTATTTTAATGACATTGAGGAAGAATCTGTTTTTAATGTGGATCTGTCACGTCTGGCCGATACCTGATCCGCTTAATTAGGTCAGCATGGGCCCAATATGGATCGGATTGGTGCATCGGTAGCTTAAACAATCTATGTCCTTTTCTTTAACTGCCTATGAAGTTATCTTTAACCCACAAGGTGACAAGAAGGTGGTTTCTAAAATTAAAAAAAATTGCGGGCTGGTTCCTTTTGTTGGAATTATGCTAAGTAAACAGGGTGCCTGGTGTACAAAACCAATACGTTTCAAATAATTTAACACTAGAAATATGAATTACTCAGTTTAATTTGGAGATACTATTTAGTGGTGTAAGTATTTAATATACTTGGTATCATTTAAAACACAAAGAAGAATGAAATGATGGTAATATGAAACTGTTCTACATTATCAGACGAACTCCTAAGACAAGTTCAAGGACTAAACTGACAATCAAAAAGGAAATATGTGTTTATTTTTGTCCCTTCTGTATGTCCTTAGCTTTATAGGATAAAATGTATTTATCTAGGAGCAGCAAAAGCAAGTGAATGTGTTGGTGTGGGTTTCTGCAGTATAGCACAGGCACATATAATCAGCAGCTAATAACAACACGGTGGGAGTCGCTGCCCCACCATAAATCAATTGGCAAAATAATTGCTAATACACTGGTTATCGATTAGCGTGCCCGCAATGCACTCATTTTGTGGGGCGACTGCGGCTAAGCGCTAAAGCACTGACAAGGGTAAAGTGTTATTTCTCAAAAAGGCACACAGACAGACAGCTAGGCAGGAAAAAATGACTACAGGGCCTCGGCAGTAATTCTTAATTGACACCTGTCAGAGCAATGGCAGCAGTCACAGCTGCTCCAGGAGAACGTCTACCCAAGTCCTGTTCATCTGTCACTTTTAATACCTTTTCTTCACAGCCCCTCTTTCTCTCCCTCTGTTGTCTTCTTCCCCTCACCCACCCTCCCTCAATCCAGATGTTCAAGGCTGGTTAACATAAGCAACACAACTTCAGGGCTGGGTAGTACAGGGCACTCAGCACTGTTTACTTTGTAGATCAAAGGCAGTATTTCAGTCTTAGCTTAACTGACTGAGCTCTTGACTCAAGTATCAGCAATTTGAGGGAGCAAGAGATTCAATACGAAGAAGCACTGAAAGCGATCTAAACTGTGCCTGCTCTGGTGGCCATGTACCTCCAGCCTTATCTCTAGCATCACCACCATGATTACTGCAAGAGGGGCTGCCGCAATGGTAATTTCTGATATCAGGGGTCGCACTAAAAAAAAAAAAGGATGCTGAGTAATTTATGAAATCACCCAAGCAAAATGCAGAAACAAAATATCTGATACAGAGTAGAGTCTTTCAGGCTTTGGACAAATTCGATCACAGCAGCCAACGCTGGTTAACTCTGCCTCTCCAATAACGGCGTCTGTCTGGCGTACAGTGCATCAATCATGCAAGGACACACATGACTCATACAGATACACAGATGTAACATTACACTGGAACTGAAAGCTAAAAACATAAAGTATATTTATGCTAACATACTCAGGCGATGCAGGCATACACGACTGCTGAATATACATGGAATGAAATATGGGAAAACAACAAAACATACACAGAAAACACACTCTAGACAGGAGATGGTCGAGATATGGGCTCCCCTGAGCACACACTGACCTCCAAGTGTACCCTAGACCTCCCGTCTTCTGGCCGTAAATCATCAATCTTCTCTTTCTTTTCTACATCTGTCATTCCTTTCTCCACACCTAAGTCCCTTTGTTCTTCATTGTCTGATTCTTAAACTGCTTGAATTATTAGGGGAAACTGCCAGTCCAATGTTTGTGTGAAGAAGCAAATGCAGTTGGCCCACTTTTGGTCTCTGATTGCCCACAATTCTTTGCTGCTTTGCCAGAGTCTAAATAAACTGTGAGGATATTCAAGTGATAGTTTTGGTTGCCTAACATTGAGTCTAGTAACTGGATGTCTGTTTCTTAACATGTGGAAAATAAAGAATTTGTTATGTTAAATAAGGTCTTCAGCTAGTATATACGTATAAAGCAATCAATAGAATTTATATTAGAAACCCTGCCTGGAATTTCACCCTCATCTCCTTTCACCCAAATGGCTATTTCCCCTCAATCAGCAGGAAAACTTTGCCAACACAGTGTGTATGCTACATAATAATCAGCAACCGGTGGCCTAAACCCCTCAAGGGCATTCATGTGGATGATTTCATTCTTGTTATTATTCCTGTTATTATTATACATCCCCAATGTACATTGTGGCTTTTTGTTGTGTAGCTGTTTTGAATAAAAGCCAAGATATCTTTGTGAATGGGAAACAGACGCACTGAAAATCAGAGACAATAAATACATGCAGGATGTATTTAGGAGTGAGGATGCTAGGTGAGTCTTATTCTCGTAAAAGAAAAAAAAAACAGACCTTGTTTTCTTTAGTTCTTTGTCAAGGCTCCTTGTGTCGTGCTTGAGCGAAAATCCAGGTTTTCCTGCTTCCTCTGAACCTCATTAAGCTCTGGGATAGTTTTACCTCGCGGCCGCAGTCCTGAATGCCTTTACATTGTCACCCTGCTGGCGAGCCTAATTCCCACATATTTTCATTTCAACCCTCTCTTTTCCATAAGAGCAGTCATCGATCTTCATTTGTCACTTAACCTCCACGAAGATGAGGACGGAGAGTGTAGTGGTGCGAGTGTGCGTATTAGTGTGTCTTTGATTTCCTGGAGGCCTACTGACTCTGACACCACATGCAAATGAAACTGCGGGTGTACCGGAGTGTGGGATAGCAAATATATCCACCGACTCCTTCAGTCAATGTCACCTGTTAATGACACTTTACATATACTGCCTTATCACAGGATCGGAATATTTCACATTCTCTCACACATACACACACAGAGTTGCACCAACCTCTCGTCCTGCTCAGTGATTCAGACTCACACACACACACACACACACACACACACACACACACACACACACACACACACACACACACACACACACACATAAACACACCGATGTGCTCCGTTCTCATCTACAGACTTTTCACTTCAAACAGTATAATTTCTTTCCCTCACAGCGAAGCTTCAACTCCTGACAAATGTCATTAAATACTTTATCAGAAGCATCCCGATAAAACCAACACAAGTTTCCAAGGTGTTGGCTTCTTAGTTGACAGGCGGCGTGAGCTAAATTTCTGCAGAGGAAATACAATGCAAAGTAACAACAACAAAATATATTAATGTCGCTCGGCTTAGAATTTTGTTCCTGTTCTGTCAAACAAACCAAAAGGTGTTAGCAGAAGGATCAGAGGGAAAGTATAAAGGAAAGGTATTAAGAAAATTTTTCATATTCAATGGAATATATATTCAGCTACACCTATTCTTTAACTATTGCAAATTACCTGAATTGCAAATACTGTATGACTATTTACAGTTCATGTCCTAAGAATGTACATCCAAGCTTGAGACTGCAACCATTCAGAACCTCGTTCTGAGGTTTCACTTGTGTCCAGCATGGTGTTGGCATAACATTTTCACACGTCACAGTGCATGCAACCTCTGCTGATGAGTTTACACTGGAACGACTGGGGATGGGTATATGGGAAGTGGCTAACACCGAGTTGATTATATCAAGGCAGCTTGCAGACTTGACACCTTGCTGAATTTGTAAGCATTAATCGGTGGGGCCCTGTCACTGATCCGTCAGCTACCTGGATAATTAGGAACCACGGCTAACGATGCCGTCGGGAAGAAGGGAAACTCAACTTCTCCCCACCCGCCCACCCTCAAGTCATAATTAAGAGACTCCTTTTGCATTGAGGTGGCGATGGCGGCAGTAAAGGGGCATGTGTTAAAGAGAAACTGATGTCAGTGGAGGAGCTCACAAAGCGAGCCGCTCTCTGTGCATCCTGTTCAATCAGTGTGTACCTCATTGTGGCTTCAATCTGGACGTGTTGTAGAGTGCTTTAATTAAACATGTGCTGAGCTCAGCTATACAGACAGATCATTAAAACGTAGCACTGAAGTTCATTTATTGGAGACACTGAATCACACATATTAAAGAAATTAACAGCATCCACAGCCTCTCACTGTAATCTGAATACTTTATGTTTAGAGCGCTAAACTTTTTAATTAGTGGCGTCAGTGAGAGAGTGGCCAAACCCAGCCAGTTGCCTAACATTTCTATCAAGAGAGCAGACAAAGGCAAACTAATTACCGTCTTCGGCTATGAACACATTTCCACACGGTCATGTTTGACAGTATCACAGCATGTCACTTTCTCTCCCTTCATGAACCTGCACTAATTCTGTCAGTCCAGAAACTGCTCTCCCTGCTGTCAGTGGAGATGAGAATCCAGGATCAAATAAAACTAAACTTTAACATCTAAGAGTGATAGGGAAACTGTGTGGATTTCAGATTCCATTCCTAATTCAACCTAAGAACAGTATAAAGATGTTAATCCCGTACACTTGTATCCAGGTCCAACCCACTGTGGATTGGTCACCCACACTTTGCTCCGCCTCTTCCTCTGTCTCAGTCAGTAAAACTAAATGGGTTTTTTTGTCAAGACAGGTAAAAAGAAAAAAAAAATTTTTTGCAGCTTGACCTTTTTAACTCCTGCGGAATAAATTTAACACAGTGTCACACTGACATGTTGAATGATTAGTTGACAGATTCATTACTTAGAGTGACAGTGTTTGATTTAAGATATTGTGGCTGGCAAACTAAAAGCAAGACTAGACGTTGAGCAATACCATTAATTTTCCAACAGCAATCAAAACTATGACCTCGGTAATAAGGCAAACACAGAATAATGGCTACTTTGTATATCTTATATACAATATCTCACATCTACTAATTAAACTAATCACTGGTTATCTAGCTGTAATGTGTATAATATATTGCCATATATAAAAATTATCATGGTACTGATATCATGCAGTTTTAAAAGATACTGATTAGCGCAGTTACTATTAAACTCTTTCTTGTTTCCTTTTCTCTAGATATAAAGTCCACTTATAACAGCACTTCAAATTAGGGCTGCAACCAAAGACTCTCTTTTATTAATTGACTAGTGTATAAAACGTTCCCACATCCCAAGGTGACATCGTCAAACTCCTTGTTAACAAACAAAAAACACAACATTTACAATGATATTAAAACAGAAAATGTTATAAACTAAAAATAAAATGTTCTGAATTTTCTACATAATAAATGATGCAAATGATGAATTCATGATCAAAATGGTTGGCGATTAATGTTGTGTCGATCGACTAATCGTTTCAGCACCAACATAATCGTTTCGACTGCACATAATCAAAGGTAACACCGGCACAATGACATTAGCTTTACACTTTGCTGTTGTCTAGTTAAACATAAAATTCAAAAACCAAAAGAGAGAAACAAAACAAGTTCAGAGTACCAGTCCCTTCCTACATTTCCATTCTCATAATAATTAATTTATATTACAGCATTGTTTGCCTTTCATTAATTACTTGAGGTCCTTTGAGAAATGCCTCTACACAACTGCACTTCAGTGAGAAAAGACAAAAAAACTCCCTGAAAATGACGACAAATGACTGCAGCAAAAGTCTGTGCTGCTCAAATTGCACTGCACTGAACTCAACTGCCAAAACTAACAGATGCAGTAATGCGGTTCCAAATGAAAGAACACTGATGTATTGTCACTGGTCATAAACTAGATAGGGTACAGCGCCATTACAGGGTCTAAAATCATCACTGTGACTGATGAAACAGAGCCCATTTGAAATGGCATACAAAGAGGCATTGAAGCCTGTCTCTCTCTCTCTCTCTCTGAGAAGCACATGCAACATTTTGTTTTAGTGCAACTCCAAAGTGACAAATCGAGGTTGTGGAAATAGCTGCTAATGCATTATAAAAATAGCCTGCATTTATAGGTGTGTACACCATTTCACAGAAGAATCAGTCCCACACACACACAAGTAGAGAAGTTTTTGGATTGACCATATGTCACACACTGGAAATAATACAGAGACAAAGCCTGCCAAGTTGGGATTGACCATTACTGCCTGTGATGTATGTGTCTGTCACAAAAACAGACAATTAAATCAATATTCAAAAGCTGAGCCGGAATGGGGCCACTTCAGAGCTAGCTGACTGACCAGAAGAGGCTAGAAAACAGGAAAACCAACACCTTTTTTGTGCCTTCTTTTGGGGATTTCACCACTATTTGTGGCAGCGGCATAAACCGACACTATTCATTTTCACCGAGCAGGCTCACTCTTCAAACACATTTCTCTCTATCCATCACTAAAGCCTTGCGTCAATTAGAAATTACAGCCCCACCGAGTTCAAAGTCTTTCTGTCACAACCTTGATTAAGTCTGCTTAACCTCACATTTCCACCGCCTGCTTAACATTCTACAGCTGTTTTATTCGGCTTTGGTCATTACTGCACCAACTTCAAAGACTCCTCTCCCCCCCATCCCACCCCATCATTTGAAAATGCATGTCAATCACACACATCTACCAGGGACATCAAATGGATTCAGGCAAACATGCGATTCTCACTCAGAACAGCTCATGTCTGGTCAACTTAACAACAACATGTAGGCAGACTGTCAAAAGGTAATATGTACAATGCTGAAGTGGAAATTGAGGCGATGAACTTCTATGAAAATATGTAATTATTTACTTTTGCTGAGGTCCTTTCTCTTACAAAAACTAATTAAAAACAGCAACCTTTAACACATTATGGTTAGCCACTCAACTGAAACACACCTAAGTACTTTAATTTACATCCTTTACATTTTTATTTTATTAATTAATAGCTTAACAGGAAGTTAGTTATTACCAAGTTCTGCATTTGTATTATCACGCGGTGTCATTATTTCTATGGTGATTAACAGAGCAATTCTGTGCTACCCAAAAGTGATTCTACAAGCTTTCTCTCCTCATATATGACTCTATACATTTGGTGATGGATTTGGGGCAACCTTTAGGACTGATAAATCATCCCTCTTCCCTGTATGAGATGCTTCTCTGTGATCTCGCTACGCCCCAGCACCCCTCCTTCCCTGCTCCCTCCCCCTGTGGGTATTAATCGCAAAGTATTTATCCCGCTTGAGAACTTTTCTTTCAATTTGTCTTTTCTTTGCTCTTCGGCGGGGGCAAAAAGTTATCCTTTGAGCGAGTCCAGCTGCCGGCGCATGCGTGTCTCTATGGTGAATGATTTACTGATGTTTATCAGGAATGAATAGATCAAAGGCGGTCGCATGACAGGCGATCAATCAAGCATCAAATCAAGGATGGCAATCCCAGAACGGGAAAAAAGACGAAAATACGACACTTTCCTTTCTCTCTCTGCTTTCTTTTTTGTTACTGGCAGTAACACATCAAACACGTTAGCCTGTAAAAATGAGATAAGATGAGCTTTGTTTGGATAACTTGGGTGCTGGCAACCTAGTGGAGGTTTTAAAGCGTTGAAAGTGAAGTGCAGCTGAGACAGATTTGGCACCGAAGCATGGCTGCGTAAACGAAACACAGCCTACTGTTGCCAGCCCAACATGCCTTAGATTAGCAGAAATAAACTTATTACGGGCTGTTGTGATGTTGTAAAACCATGCATAAAGGCAGAATTAACCTGACATTAGCTTTGCTCCACACTGAACGCACATAGTGACTCGAATGGAGTGATAGAGAAGTCTGCTGTCTGTAAGAGGTCCTGTTGTCCTTGTATTGTGTCCTGCACCAGGCCTGTGTGCTGCTCTGTAAACTTGTCTGCGCACCGAGTCTGATTCCTGGCTGTTTGTCGTGACTGAATAGAGTGAAAGAGTGTGTGCGTTTCTGATGGGGGGTTCGTTTGTTTAAAGAGCCGGGGCTTACCTGCTGACCGCCGCGGTGCTTGCTGCTTTCTCCTCGGCATGCTGCTGCAAGACTTTCCGCTTGACTTTTCATGCAGAGATCAAAATAGCGGACAAGCTGGAGAGGAAACCGGTGCAACGGGAGGAAATCAAAGCCAGCAGCGTTTCCTCAGTTCTTCAGCGGGCTTATAGAATTACAGTGTAGATCCCTCGCAGGGTCAGGAAGTCTTTTTTTTTTTTTTAAATCGATGCAAGTATAGGTTTAATCTCTATGCGTCTCTGATCATTTTATAATCGGTATGTCCGGCGATAAAAATGAAAATTACAAATAATTTAAAGCAAAAGGGTGCTCGTCCGTGAACTTCTGCCGATCAGAGAAACTCATCGCAGGCTGGGTGGGTGAAAAACTGGCGGAAAAGCTCCGTGCGGATCACAGTCTATCGAGTGGGGATATGGACAGCTGCCGGAATCCCTCTTCGCGTTTCCATCCAAAAATGTTTACACCCCCTCGCTGGACTATTTCATACCTCTATTCACAGCAAAAGTATAGAAAACGGAGCGCTCGAGATGAGTCCAAACTGCGCTGTAGTGTCTCTCTCTCTCTCCGTCCGTCCAGGTGCAAGCTCCGCGTCTCCAACCTCCGCTACGGTCTTAGGGAGGAAATCGGGAGAAAGAGAGTAAAGAGTGACACGTTAGCCGGGCTGGGTGTGTGTCAATCAGTCAAGTGTGCGCGCGGAGAAAACCCCGCAGCAACCCGCTCACACCCCGTCTCCCTGAAAACACCCACTGGATAATGAAATACTCACATACACGCTGTCCGTCCAATTGTCAACATGGGCACTTGACGAATTTGTCAGAAACTCATCACAAAACACAACGCGCCGGCCCGCCCTCTGAGTCGCAGATCGTGGGTTAGTGCTCCTTGCTTTTTGTTTATTATCATTTGTTCTAAATAGCGCAACGAGCGTCCCCGGATATTCTCCGCAGTGAAATGTGCGCACATTGGTGATGCGCGGTGCGTTCAGACAGCTCCCACTGATAGACAGACACATCCAGCTGCCTTTCCGGCCTCTCCTTTACTCCACCCCTCCACAAGCGTCACCCTGACAGTCAAAGCCCACCTGTCAATCTGCTGCTCTAATTGTTCACTGGGATGGCTTTCATTTCATCGCCTTTCTGTCCCAGCACGCACACACAAACACACACATACACAGGAGTTTCGCATTTACGAGTGACCGATTTGTAAACTTGTACTTAAACAATAGAATGAGACTCAAAAAGCTGACGCGCAGCCTAGCGTGTGTGAGGGAGATTTCTAAAAATCTAAATGAGATTTGGTTTAATAGTTGCTGCAGCCGTATTTAACAGTCATATTAAGACAGTAAAAGTATCGTAGCCTATTAGGTGAGGATTGCAATCATATTTTTCATCGGCTATAAAACTATCTAATCCTTCGGTTTCATTTGCAAATAAAATAGAGAAAGAAATACATAAAAAGAGAGCTCTCCATATAAAATTGCAAAAAAAAAAAAAAAAAAATTCAACCAATAAACCAATAAATAGATTCTGATGATCCTTTACACCAGGAGGATAATCTTTGCTACAAGCAAAATCAGGCTCGACTGACTACTGGGATTATACCATGAAACATCAATCACTAATGATATAAACAGTGGGGCTTAAAATCTTGATTGTTGTCACAATGCAAATGACATTAAATCAAGTTTCTTTTCTGAAATCTGATTTTTTTTACGAAACTCCCGACTGATTGTTTTCTCACTCCAACACAACAGTTAAGAAAAATAAAGAGTTTCACTTGGTCAGACAGTCTTAAGTGTGCAGGACAGATCAGCTCTTTGCTCTGTTTCAAAGTTTTCTAAAAATGTGGGTATTTTCTGTGACCTCTTTACTGGGACAAAGGAGGCTGCGGATCGATTCGTTACACCTTTTTAGTGAGGCTTCTGGTGAAGGGGAGGGGCTCTGAATCCACAAGAGGCTCCATTAATAGCATACACTCCGTCCTAACTATTATCCACCATAAAGTGTTTATAAAGGGCACACAACTAGGCTAATGTTATCTGAAGTGAGACCGCATAATACACCCGTTTACTGCAGCATCTGCAGGAGAGGATAAGTGAAGAAGAGAGCGGGGGAAAGGTCTAAAGTTTGGTTTTACTACTTGGTGATAGAGTGTGCGGTGATAAACACAACATAACTTGGATGACATGAGAACTGGCTCACTTCAGACTGCGCTCTTCTTCCGTCTGCGGCCAGCCAGGACTTCAGGACACTATCCACTCAGCTCTACCTACCGGCTCCAGCTACGGACCGGATCATTTAGAAGGAACTGGATTACAAACTTTCTGCAAACTGTCCAGCCAGTTCTGGTTTAACGGATTCTGGTGAGTTTCTGAATTTACCCCTCGCCTCACGTTTCCACAGTGAACAGGTAATGAAAAAACGCTGCCTCCTCCTCATCACGCACAGCTCCTCAGAAGATGCCATAGTTTACGCTCGGTATTTTGAGCCACTGCCTGTCTGCAATAACCGATAATGTGCGCAGAGAAGGTGCCCGAGGTCGCCTATTATGTAGTAAAATAAATACCAAGTACCGCCCTAACATCTGTCTATCCCTGTCTGTCAAGGCGGCATGCGCGCTGATTGATGGAACAGACTTACGTCATTAATGTTTCCATCCCAAAGTCTACGGACGGACTGACAGCCAGCAGGAGAGCTGCTGCAGCTCTCAAAAATTGTTCCTTATCTTTGAGATACTTTGTACAAATTTAAAACGTATGTATATTTATTATCCAGTCTGATCATATTTGGGTTTTATTTCTTACAATGTTATTTATTAAACAGTGGGCTATGCTTGTTTCATGCAAACCAAGGTTTAAGCTTTAACACCTGTTAATTCTGGCTCCCTTAAAATAATTGTTAATGCTGTTGTTGAATATTAAGTAAACTGCTTGGATTTGCTTTTCTGTGAGGTAAATCCAGTGTGACTGTGTATAGTGCAGAACTGTGTTTAGAAAGGTAATCATTACTGCAGCACCCTTATCCTCAAAACCAAAACACAAAATGGCTGTAATTATACCATGGATGAAGATGTAAACTGCTTCACAGCTTCTGAGTGAAGTTAATTTTTTTAATAATACAATTTATTTGTAGTATTTTTAGTGTTACTGAACAATATTAACCATATAAAAATAGAATAAGGGATACATGTGTGATGATTCATCTAAATGACATACTTTTTAGCTTTTAAACTATTTTCAACTTTTATTGCTCATGAAAATGTAAGAAGTTCAGTGACTAAAAATCAAGAATAAAATGAATCCACCTTCTGTCACAAATATACAATATAAACTAGACTATATTTATGTAGTCACCTTCAGTTTTGGGACATTAAGTGAGGAAAGCATCCTCTCTTGTTCTAAAGGCTGTAGGCTTTTAGGGGGCAGGGAAACTTGTACAGGATCTGATCCTGGGCCAGCAGGGGGGGACATGTGGTTCAAAAGGCAGGATTAGTGACCATCTCTGCTTTGAAATATCCACACATGAGCAAGGATTATTCAGAATGAGAGCACGTTCACGTTTTCATCTTAAAATGACGTCTTAAACTATTTTCTATCTTTATAGTACATTTCTTTCATCTGTCTTTTTCTTCTGCAGCATCTTGCTCATGTTCATTCACTGCCTTTCTTTCTCTTTTCCTCTATGTATCTCATCTCTTAAGATGGCATGACCCTAACCCTAACAAGTGCGTTCTTATTTTGAGTATATATATATATATATATATATATATATATATATATATATATATATGTGTGTGTGTGTGTGTGTTCAATGTACAATGACTTTTTCCAACAGCCAGCCACATTTGATCAGGAAATTATGATTCAAATTGCTTGGTACAGTAGTTACACTACCCACGACACAGCCGCCCGTGTCCATGTGCATGTATGACAAAAGCTGAACACACAAACAGTTGTTTCCCCACCACCCCCAACTTGTATACATGAAGCTGCTCTTCCACAAACTGTGGCACAGTGACAGCGTGATGACATGTCGTCCTGTTTCCTTCTCTTCTGCATGATGACACTCCCTCAGAGCGGGTGAGAACATCCATGTAGTCGTCACGTTTATTTACATACGTTACTCTCTTCTTTCCTTTGTCTCTTTCTTTGTTTTCTTTCTAGGTCTGACATCTAAAGTGAAGCTGTTTAAATGATCCACAGGATCATACTGCAGGGTGTCAAATCAGGTGAGGGCTTTTGTTCATACTCTCAATCTCATATGACCAAATCCTAAGACATAAGACAGACAAATTTATATCATAGCATATACATATGAGCATAGCACAGAGACAGCAGATAAACATAGCATATGTTTATCAGCTGTAAAACACATGAACCCCCAGCATTACAATTCCTAGTATTTTCATTCTGCCCTTTTATGCCATCTAACAATTCTTAAAAAAATATGTTTTAAAATCTAACGAGTAGTTAATAAATAAATAAATTTTAAAAAAAACAAAGTCACGCCTTGAAGTTTATACATAAGTCCTTACATAAGTCAGAGTGTGTTACTTGCCGGTCAAACATGCAACACAAAAATATGCAGCTTTGAAAATGTCCGAAAAGACTATTAATATTACCTTAGTCTTGTTTCTTTCGCCTTCTCCTCTCATCATTATCATCACTGCCTCAGAGAGCATCACATGATCCTATTTCTGATACAGAACTGATTCCACACCAGTAAATATATAAAAAGTGTGTCGCAGCCACACACTGTAGCATGATTTAATTCATTTACCATTCTTTTTAACATCAGTAAACAAGCTAAAAGAAAACAGTAAAGAGAAGTATGACAAAGTATACAGATTACTATATAATTATAATGCATTAATTTGGTACAACTGAGGCATTTCATTTTTTTTAGTATATACTCTGTATTACCATGCTTTTTTGGCAAAGTATATTGACCAAAATCACCGCAGCATGAACCAAGATCTTAGTTCCGACCTCATAATATTCATAAATAATGAATGTTGCGTTGCAGATTTTGGCCTGTGGCTAACCACCTGAACTATTTTGTAGCCATAAACCTCTGATGTCAAAAGGTGTGGGCTGCTGTGGCATGCAAGTGCGAGCAGTGTACCACAAATTTGCTGTCAGGCGTCCATGGTGTTTAAAGTCTCTGTGATTTGCTTTTTACAAACCTCTTCTTTATATAATCTAATGCTAGTTGTGTCGAGATCTGCCACAGCGCCGGACTTCAAAACTTATCCCTGGTGGACTGAAACAGAGCGTAATCTTTTCCCTTGGTGTCATTCAAATAAGTTAACATTTGGAATGATGAAAGCTTACAGCTTATGATAATACCTCTCTTCATAATCTTGAGTAATCTTCAATCAATGATGGGTCCTATCAGATTCCAGGCACTCATTGACAGGCTGAATATAAGAATATATAATAAAAAATTAATAAAGAAGAGGCTCTAACTTTGACATGAGCTATATCTCCACATCTATCAGATAAGTCTGCATAATTAAAATGCCAAGTATGAGTATGGAGGGGGTGGTGGGGTTGATATTTTATAGAGATTTACTTTTCCGCGACTTGTTTAATGTGTAGACTTAAAAAAACTAATGTGTTGCTGTAGTTTTGACAATGCAATTAAAGATTTGTAATCCCCACCTGAGCTTTTTTGATTCTGTCAGTTCGGACGAAGAATGTGATGAAACGCTGCACAACGGTGACAGATGCAAGTTTATTAAAGGATTCAAGTCTCACAGGGGATTCAAGGTGGTATTTCATAGCAACACAAAAGAGGAGAGGAAGCAACTTCAGCTTGTTTACATGAACTGTGAAATAATTGTTCAGCAGAATATATACAGAGTATCCGAAAGCATTTCTTCAGGGTTTTTTTTTCATTCATTTAAAAATGAGCTACATTACATGCCACCACAGGCAAAACTTTATCTGAGATTTCCTGCATCCTGGAACAACCTTGCTAAAAAATCCAACTCGGCTAAATAAAGTGACATATTTCACGTTTCAAAATACCAGCCTTTCTGACATGCACACTCCTTCCCTCTCCTCCTCCCTTGCCTTTTGTTTTCTTTGACACATGCACTCCAATTAGCATTTTTCCAGCCATTAAGGAGGAGAGAGAAGGAGCCAAATGTTTGTCTCACCAAGCTCCTTTTTTCCGACAAGACTCTTTGAGCCTCGGTAAAAAACAAAAAACTAACAAAAAAATACATTCAGACAGACTCAATATTATCCTCAATGTTAACATGATCTTCTTACATCTCACATAACAATTACCAACAGCTTTGTCTGGGAAACTGATGTGACAGTATAACCACCAGCGTGTATGAGAGCTGTTGTGAGTCTGCATTTGGAGCAATTAAAATGATTAAAATGGCTTTTTATGAGAGAACACAAGCAATGAGGATTATTTTCTTCCTTTGTGACATCCTGTAATCAGTTAAACATTTTAATTTTGTAAATTTTTCCATCTCTCAGATGGAGGACTACGTTCCCCTGCACAGTATGGCTTCTCAACTCAAGGAGATTCCTATAACCTTTCTGCAAGAAGTCTCTTGAGGATTACAGGCAAAAACTGTATCACAATGTTTGGTTACACAGTAAGACTACAGTTAGCAGTCAAGCTATTTTCTTATCAGCCCTCTTGTCAAATTAGTGGTTTCTAATCTTCAGCTTTATTCCTAAATTTAAATCTGCAAATCTCAAATAGCACAGATGCCTTGCCGCGGGCTTTGGCAGGAAAAATCTGTCATTGCTGCTGGTGTGCTGTACATTAAGGGAGAAAACGCTCTTAAAAAGGTGCTTTTCTGACATTAAAATGACTTGTGTGCACAGCGCATGTTGATCCATGCAGTTTGAGGCATATATTTATGAATAGGAACCTTTAATTAGGGCTTGTGTTTCCTCCCTAGTCACATTGAGGGATGGTCCTCGCCGACATTCATTAATGATAATCACCAAGAGCGATGGCATAGCTACAGGCCAAGTCTCAGGGGACCCGACACTTGAAAAGAAGCATTAAATTACACAGAGGGACTCTTTAATTGCAAAAAGGAAAATATATAGCCATCATTGTTAAATATGATCTTTTGTAAGCCTTTACTGGTTCAAGGATTTGTCTAAGGAATTCTTATCCTCAAACTCTTCCTCAAAAGGAATCTAGAGCCACATTTCTGCGATAATAAACCACAGGGCCCTTTTTAAAAAACACTTCTCTTCACCCCTTTTGGTTTGCTTTATTGCAAACCAAGCAAAAATGGTGAATATATGCCAGTTTTATACATTTGCATTTTTTTGTAAATTCAGATTTGACATGTACATTGGCTTCCTTTGTCAAAAGACTGTGTAAGATTAGAGCAGATCCACATGGGAATGACATGTGACCAATGCAGGCACACGCTACACAATGATTGCAAATCCATCTTTAACACATTTCAATTCAATTCAATTCAATTCAATACCTTTATTTGTCCCCTCTGTGGGGCAATTGATTTCACAGCATAGGAAGCACACAAACTTACAAACATAAATGCACATAGTATAATAAATAAATACACATAGTAAAATAAGATAAAATAATGCACATTCTAATCAATTCCAAGATGTGTAAGCTACCTTTCCCTCCTTGCATTTAGAAGAGAGACAGCAGATGGAACAAAGGAGTGTTTAAATCTGGTTGTTTTGGCTAATGGGAGTCTGAGTAATGAACCTGATGGTAAAAACTGAAACTGTTGATGTAAAGGATGAGAACAGTCAGTCAAGATGGAATTTGCTTTCTTCAACAGCTGTTTTTTGTAAAGATCCATTAAAGTTTCTTGTGGACACCCAATAATTTTACTACAGATACTAACAACCTTGTTCAGTAAGTTCCTCTCCTTTACCCTCAAAGATTGAAACCAACAAACAAAGGAGAACGTAATAGTAGACTCAATAAAAGAACGATAAAACAAAGTCATCAAAGTAGAGTCAACCTGGAATTTAGATAATTTCCTAAGACAAAAAAGACGCTGCTGGCTTTTCTTATAAATCGAGTCAGTATTTTTCTTAAATGTTAATTTATTGTCGAGAAAAGTGCCTAAATATTTATAAGACTCTACCAAATCAACTGTCTGACCATCAATCACTGTGATGTCAGGGGAAGGCTGAACACGTCTAAAATCAATGCACATGTCCTTTGTCTTTAAAACATTTAATGATAAAAAAGATTCCTGACACCATTTTAAAAAATAATCAATCACCGGACCATGCGAAGTTTCAGTACTATTTAAAAGGCTCACTATAACTGTGTCATCCGCAAATTTCAATATATGACGGTTTTCAAAAATGCTACGACAGTCGTTTGTGTACAATATGTACAACAGAGGAGAGAGAACGCACCCTTGTGGTGAGCCAGTAGATGTTACAGATAGATCCGAAAGTTGGCCATTTACTCTAACTCTTTGTGTTCTGTCTATAAGAAAGTCCAAAATCCAGCCAACAATACTACCCTCCAGACCAAAGTTATCTCTTAGTCTCTGGATTTAACAAAATGATTGGAAAAATCGCCAATCCTCGTTTGCAGTTGCCCCATGGGTTGTTTCACATATGTGGGTCTCAGGCCAATATGATGTTCAACACTAGGAGAATGATGATTCTTTTTTAAGTGGAAGGAGCCACTGCCACCAGCATACAGACATTGGGTCAAGGGGGTCATGAGTTACATTTAATTAGAAAAGATTCAGTATTTAATTAAGGGCTTGTTCTTCTGCCATTTTGTACCTTTGAAAACTGGAGTCGTAACATACCATTCATCTTTATTTAATTATTTTCTGTTTAATTTTTGTTGGTATTCTGTCTTCATTTACTGTCCCTTCTTCATGTTGTACCCAGTGCTTCACCTAATTTTTTTATTTCAAATTATGAAAATATTCTTGTCTGGCAGAATTGATATAGTCCTTGTAGGGATGGGAAGCAAAACATATGAAACATATTTGTTTCATATGTTGTATATGCTGTTAATGAAATGGATCTTGAAAAATGTGCATGAACACACACAGACACATGCATACACACATTTGTACCCATACACACCCAAACTCACGACCTAATTGCTCAGTCTCACTTAACTAATTAATCACAGCTGACTTAACATGGTGACAAGGTTAGGTAGGTGACATTCTCTGAAAAATCTGTCTTTCTGTTTCCTCTTTTTGCTTTTCCCTTTTTGAGCATTTCTTTTCTTTGGCTTGCTCTGTCTTTACCTTTTGCTTATCTTCTTTCCATCTTTCTTTTTATTCCTTTCTTCAGCCATTCTTCCATTTCTCTCTTTACCTTTATCTTTCTTTCAATTTCTTTACTTCATTTGTTGCACATTTCTTTCTTCCTTTTTGTCATTCCACTTCGTTCTTTCTTCACATCTATACTCAGATGATGTCTAGTTAACTGGAGAGCATAACTTGGCCCACTTCTATTTTTACCTGTTATAGGGGGGTTGGGGAATGCAGAGGTGAGAGTGGGCATGCTGGGAAAGAAGGAGGGTTAGGGGCCGGGTCACAATGCTCCATTAATCAAAAAGAATGACACTCATGTCGTCCCTGACAACCATCCTGCCAACCGTATGTCTGTTCCCCTCCTCCTTCATCCCACTCAAACAGGACAACTTTAGTGATGGGGAGGGTGAAGAGAATGAACGAGAGAGAGGGGGAAGGGGGGTGAGTGAACTTTATTAATCAAGCATCTCAGATTAATTGTTATGAAGTGTCACCCATAAATTCTCCATTTGGATTTAATAATCTTGGAGGTAGACTTAACAATCTCTGTCGTGATTTGAGTTTTATTGAAGAGGCTGCAGAGAGAGAGGGAGAGGCAGAGAGGGAGAGAGATGCAGTGACACAAATAGCTTCTCAGCGGACAGTCCCTCTCCGCATGACAGTTATGAAATACAATTATCAGCGAGATCTGCTTAAGAATTCATCAACTGCACCCCTGCCTTCCAAGGAGAGCAGGGAGAAAAAAATCCTACATACAAAGCAAGTCTTAACTGATAAGACTTCTCTTTTCCCCGCCGCCCTTAAACTATCATTTCAATTTTTCTCTGTCTCCGACATGTTAAGTCACTATAAAGGTATGGTACGCATATTGCTTTGATAGGCCCCTGTGCATTATATTAAAGCATAAATCATTAGGTAATCAGGGAATATGGTAAATGACACACCACATGCAAATCACCTAGGTAGTGTGTAGTTTGTTTGAAATGTAATACCCGTTGGTTTGCATCAGGGTCAATAAAAGCAGTTAATCTCCACGTGCAGTGAATACTGTCACTGAATTGTACAACTCCTTGTCAGCTCTCAAAAGTAAGAGAATCATAAAACGCAAATGATTTCAATCAATTGTCGTCTAATTGCAGTCATATCTTTTGAAATGAACGAAGAACGGCCACTATGTAGGTTGACAGTATGCATAAAATTAGCATAGCTTTGCATATTGCAATTCCATTAATGTTAGTTTTACTGGAGACTTGGGTTTTCCTGCTTTTTTACATGTTGGCATTGTCTTTAAAAGGAACGAAGACAAAACTGTCCATTTGATAGTTAAAGACATGATTTAGCTCAACTTTAATTTAGACACTTTAGCAACATGGGGCTAATTTCTATCACAAAGTGCAGTATCTTGCCTTGTTTCGATCTGAAAAGAATATTTTGTCTGATCCAGGGAAGCTACTTCCTAAGGAAAGTAATCTGCCCGGTGAGGATGGGTTGACAAAAGACAGATCTCAGGGATAGAAAACGACTCCATCTTTGTTCAGAATAATAATGGAAAGTCTTTATGTGACCATTTTTGGGAAATGCTGGAGAAGCTTGTTAAACATGTGCCTTTAACTACATGTTCCCCTCAGCCAGATATCATCCTGATCAATGACACCCCGGCTTTGTGAAAAATGACGATAGCTGGAGCCTCTGTAAATGTTTTAGCTATCAACACTGCTTCATCCCCCGTCACCCAACACCACGGCCAATCATTCAATGACACTACATCATGGCCTCGGCCAGGTTAAATCCAAGCCCATCTTATCCCATCAGTAACTGCAGATGTCTGCTTGTGATGTGTGACTTCCGAATGGTTCCTTTACTTCAAGCTCATTTGTATTAGTTAGTGGGGAGCACTGATTCAATAAGGTGGTGGAGAAATGTTCAAATAATGTTGTGACACATGAGCACTGCAGGAGGCCGAACTACAGGCATCCCCTAGGTGTGTTTATTTGAACTGTAATAATGTGATTAAGACCAGAGGAAAGCAACACAACATGCATCTATCCTGTTAACTCTTTAAGTTACATCTTATGAATCAAGGTCATAATCAAAATATGTAAAAATCCATTAACAGAGCATGAGTACACATCCCTCTCTGAAATTACTTGTCTCTCTTGCCAATAGAGTGAATGCAAAGTGGTGTGTCTGAAGTGATGTGTTTGAAGGAAAAGCATCAATTAATACATTGCATTAGGGAGTTCTTTAAACTCCCTGTTTTTCTGATTACATTTTACTGTTAATCTTGTAGGCTTCCTCTCATCCTCTACATTAACTATCAAACAACTAATATAAGCTAGTGTTGTCTTAAACATCAGTCTGGGTATTTTTGTTAATTGGGTTACATGTATGTATGTACAAATATACTTTATGCACATTTTTACTTTTGCAGTTTTTATGCTTTAGCTGAGGTGGAAGAATTGACAACAAAAGCTGATGGAAACAACTTTTCTCAAATACACTTAGATGTTGCTTCAACATTACATAAACAAAAGACTAAAAAGAGCATTTTTAGTGTTGGGAGGTTACGTAACTGCAACTTACTTGGCTTTAGTTAAGATTGGGAGCCTTGTTATAGGCCACTCCACTACTTATATTATAGGGGATGATAAAAAAAACACCACAGGTATACAAATACACCCCAACATAAATGCCATCTAATTTAGGAATTGGGAATGAATTAAACACCCTGTTATAGATTTTGGTGCATTGTTCTTGCTGTATTGCACATTTAGCACTTATGCTAACATTAGTTTTATAACATTGAACTCTGTTACTTGACGAAACACTGCCGATTGATGCTGTGTAGTATCTCGTACTGTTCACTGTACTGCGTTCCTTCTGCCTTTTTGGTATGATAACATATAAACTGTCACTGGTGTTGGGTGTCTGCCACGTGGAAACTGTTGTTCCAAGAAAAAACACAAAATCGTCATTTCAGCAAGTGCCCCAAAACAACATATGTTGATGATCATAGTGGGAGCAAAGACGGCGGTCAGGTAACGTTATTAAGCAACATTAAGTCAGACTTTAATACCTTTTCCTATTGCTAGTCAATGTTGGTTTCTTGTAAGCCTACCATGATCATTACCCTTACCCACGTGGTTATTACTGAAACCTGATGGGGATCCCTAAAGTTATCCCAAACCACGATCCCTAACCAAGTTGTTATTGTTCCTTAACCTAACCAAACCGTAACCATAGTGTTGCCACATCATAAAACTGATTTATTTTTCCACAGTGACTTGTAATGGCACTGGAAGGCACAAACAAATGATGTCGTCCAGCATCAGATCAGTAAATGCTTCTAAACGGGTTGTTACAAACTCCGTATTTTGTCATTTCATTTGGAGGACTTGTTGGTCTTGTGTGGACAATGTCTTTGATTGTTTTTCCTGTGTATGTTGTTGATTTCATGCCCACACTGTAAATGTTTCTGTTTAACTGGTGGTGATGGCGAAATGGGGGTGGTGATGGCGAAATGGGGGTGGTGATGGCGAAATGGATAAGGCACATGACTTTGGTGTGAGAGACCCGGGTTCAATCCCCCACTGTGACCCACCCACCATTGTGTCCCTGAGCAAGACACTTCCCCTCGTTGCTCCAGAGGCGTGCGACCTCTGACATGAATAGCAATTGTAAGTCGCTTTGGATAAAAGCGTCAGCTAAATGAGTAAATGTAATAAATCAATCAAATATATAATTTAGTTACCTAATTGTTGGAAAAACATACACACCAATTCAGATTTTATTTTGCCCACATTTCACTCCTACAAATCGAGCACCTTAAAATGATTGAAGAGTACGATTAATTGTTTCTACTGAATGATAAAAAAAAAAAAAATAGAAGATCCAACTCTCCACCCACTGTCCCCTCTGTTCATTGCCTCTGCCCCAGTGGTCAAGGACACCCATATCAGTGGACGTCAGGGTAGGCCCCATCCATCAGAGGCCTATGGGTAATGGAATCAACCGGTGACAATGATCATCAGCACTGCAAACAATGGCCCATAAACATCTCTTGACAAGTGGTCAAATGCGAGAAAGGCGAGGTGGGGGTTGGGCGAGGGTTTGAAGGATTGTATGTGAGCAAACGTGTGTGTGTGTGTGTGTGCACATCCACATGTGAGTCAGTCAGACTGCGAGAGAGGGTGTAACACGAGGCGAAACGATGCTGCAGAGTTGCAGAGAAATGGTGAGGAAGATATCTCCCTGGGGATGATGCGGTGGGCTAACACGCTACCTCTGAAAACAAATGTCCCCTGTGGGTCAGAGTTCAGACATGTCTCAGCTCATTTTAAGAGTTCGCTTCCTTTACTTTCTCTCTATCTTCCCTTTTCTTGTTCCTTTAAGATGAGTTTTTCCTTATCTGAGTTTTGTTTTATCAGATCACTTGCAGTAGTGAGGGCCAGGGATAACTGGGGAGAAAGATTTATATATACACCTTTGCCTCCTTTTTAATGAAAATTCTCAGTCAATATAGGAAATTACAAAAACGAAAACTCCTAACCTAGATAAAACACCTCTAGTTCAACCTTAAAACTGCTTGCTTCTGCCAAAATAGTCTAAGTAAAACGTGTCCAATCACTGTTTCCCTTCCCCTCACAGTCAGCGTTGAATGAAACCCAATTAGGGAAGTTCAGGATTTCAAAGAAAGCATATAGTAGAATTTTTTACCCCTCTTTGTGGTAAGTTTTCCATTGCAAGAAGTAGTTGTTGCTTTTGTCAAGCTGGGTGTTTCATCACTCCATTTTTTTGTCAGCTGGTTTTTGTCTTTGCAACACACACACACACACACAACACACACACACACACACACACACACACACACACACACACAAGTTTAATTAGCCATCATTTGTCTCAGCTATCCCTCGTTTCCGCTGTTTATTCAAAAGTCAGCAATGACACTGGCCAATTAGTGCAATGAAATAGTTTAACCCTCTCTAACACTTGGAACAATACAAACCAAGTGGGTATGTGCTCGGAGCGAAAGTACTGGTATCCACGTGCCAGTGTATGTGTGTGTGAGATAAAGAGGGGTTGAAACAAAAGAAAACTGTGAATGAGGAAACAGCGGGTGTTTGTTAAAGATATTTTCCTTGTTTTTCTCTATTATTAGGTCAGTATTACTTGTATAATTTTATTTCAGGCTCATCACACAAAAGAAGGCTTTGCTGTTGGCAAAGAACATGAGTGAAAGTGTGATAGATAGAACCATCAGTTATTTTGTTTTGTCAGTAGTGGCAGACTAAATTGACCCTAAGATTGGCTTGCTCTTCCAAAATCCAGGGCAACAGCTCGATAATGGGTGCTGTAGTGATTTACTAATTGTCTTCGGGATTCAAATTAATAATTGGCAAAGCTTTAGCTGAAGTGCACATCTAAGTACTCTTTGTCGTTCACTTGTATCTTTTGAAAAAAACCCAGCAAAAGGCAGCTGAGACGATATCATTAACGGCCTCTCCAAATTGAAACAGTCATCAAGAGTGTCTTTAAATGTCTCCGGAAGCTTTTTGTTGAGTGCAAATGACATCTTGCTCATTTTGCTGGTGGCTACATGACTGATGTGTTGAATAAGAAAAGTCCGTTTTGACGCTTTTGAAGGCTGGGGGTTTGAAGTATATGATTCTGAAGTGCCAGCATATGCTTAGTGAGATAAGTAATTTGACACACAGACATCACAGCCTGCAAATCTTTCGTCTGGCTGCCTTGAGTGTCCACGGCGGGCGCTTTTTCAAGAACACTTTACAACTGTCACAACTGACTGTCAGCGCGAAAATGACACACGCAAACAAGCTCATTTTGAACACAGATTAAGACAGCTGTCATATCAAAAAATTGAAATTCATCCGGACTAAAAATACCATTAATTCTATCCCAGGCCTTTTAAAATTTAATTTGCTATTTAAGAACCAAAGAATCCTCCTTTTTAGCATCAGTTTGTTCATTATAATAATTAAATGAGCCTCTCATCCTCGGAACGAAACTAGATTTAAAGCAGGAGTTATTGAAAGCAACACAGCAGTAACATAGCCGTTCAGATGACAGAAAGACTTCTTCTGCTGTTCTTTCTCCCCCTGAATAAGACACTTGACTGAGCTACCAAACATAAGACACTGTGTATATTATATATATATATATATGTATATATATATATATATATATATATATATATATATATATATATACCGAACACATGTACATTTACACACACGCCATCTGGGGTGGGTGGGGGTGAGGTCAGAGCTGCAAGCGAAGTCGCTGACATTGTGGCACTTCTTTGGCAGCGTTGTGCAGGTGTCGTCTGCACACAGGCTTCTGAATAAATGGATCTGAAATGATTTACCTAGGGTATCTGCCACCTGAGCACAGACACATGCACTGCTCCCCACACACACACACACAGCCAACATGACATACACACACAACGCAAGCCTCTTTCCCTCCCTCCCTGTTGTTCATACAGAGACGCTGACGCAGACACACACCAACACCGAGGGGGAAAAGAGAGAAAGCTGCATGCTATTGTGTCGTCAAATTATCTAACAAATACAGAGATTGACCAATGTGAGACTTACCATCCTGTTTAGACTCTGATTGTGTGATCTGAGTTCATTTATACCTATTTGTTTTCAGACATGATGGAAAATACGGCTGAGGTCACACTAAGAATAGCCAATTCCCTGACCTCAGCTTCTCCAGCGATGTCTGCAACATTATCAGGTGAAATATCCACTATTACGTGCTAACAACAAGAGACGTGTCTACAGAGGCAGCGGCACACAGGACGACTGGCTCAGGGCAAGGCATCTGGATCACAGCGGCTGTTGTCACATACAAGCCACTTAAAATCATCCTGGAGAAGAATACATCGCTTTGTTTTTGTGATAAAAAATGCAGCATGTGTGAGTTAATAAATACACTGTGTATGTAAAATGTTAACGCTGCGCAGCCATAAAATCCGCTGAATATAAAGCTTTGTCTTTGCGTGGGGTTTTTCTGAAATGATATAACCATCTTGAGATGAACATGATGCTGTTATATGTATATGCTATGATGAACAAATGAATAGAAGTGCAGTATCACACTTATCACAATACCTAATTACAGGACCTGAACAGTTGCTTGACGATGGATGGTAAATACT
The DNA here is from genome assembly GCA_024633595.2 of Lepomis macrochirus. NCBI lineage: Eukaryota > Metazoa > Chordata > Actinopteri > Centrarchiformes > Centrarchidae > Lepomis > Lepomis macrochirus. The sequence goes on along the minus strand of JALXJV020000013.1, from coordinate 20,043,492 downwards.
GTGGAACAAGAGATACAGTTTTTACTTTTTGGACAGAGTTGTTAATTTCACATGGTTACGGTAGCATACAGAATCTGTGATCACGTCACTATAACATGGCTTTCACAATAAACGTGTGACATTGCGCATAGCAAGCCCATTATTTCCAATGGAGAGAGCAGCTGCCTGAGCCATAGTGGCCTGCACTTACCTTATTTTTCACTTGATTTTGCAGCCAAAGTTCAAGTAAACTGAACTATGTTCAAGTAAATTGAACTTTGACTCCCAATACACTTCGCCTCCTTAGTGTACATCCAATGGAATTCTGTCATTAACAGGAAACAAGAAGTTATGATCAATTTCACTGAAGAGAAAAATAGAGAAAATCTTAATTTTTTGCATCTATGAGGTCCCAGAATTATCCAACGCTACTTTCCAATTCTCCTGGGATTTGAGTAAAGAGAATCTCAAGCATGGCAAAAAAAAAAGATCAGAGAGGATAGAGGTATACCAGGTTAGAAAAGGTATACTGTGATTGTTTATATTGCAGCGTAGTCCACATCTTTGTTTCCTTTGAATCATTTCATAATGAATAGGTTATAATAACTGAAGTCAAATTATGGCAATTTGGTGCGACTGTCAGGGAAGTAACATCCCATTTAACTACTCTGTAAGATCACTTCAAGTGCCACGACTCATTCTATGCATTACCTCATGAAAACTACGCCTTCTATGCACAAACAATGCCTTTATATCAGCAGATGACATGGATACGGACCCCGGACAACACGTAGCGAGGAAGGAACATGGAGTGATGAGGGCAGTTTGTGGAAATATTTCAAAAAGTGAAGAAAAAAAAAAATTTCCATAATGTAGGTAAACATCTGCCATGAAAACTGTCATGTTAACATGACATCTAATCAAAGAAGAATTTAACAATCCATAACTAATGTTTAGACAAATAGTAAAATGTTTTTACAGTCCTGTTCCAAGTAAACAAAGGGTTAACAGTTTGACTGTCCAGCTCTAATGGGAGACAGGTCCCCAGCAGATGGGCAAAAAGTTGACACTGACGCAAAAGGAGAAAAACAACAAAGTCAAGAGGTGAAGAACGGACGCATCAGAGAGATACATCATCATACCACCTCTTTGACACTCTGTAGGGCCTGACCTTACCAGGCTGCTGGGTTGTCAGAGTGCCGTAATCAAGTCATAGGCAGGGCTGCCAGACCTGCCCTGGTCTGAGAACATGCACAGCCATGACTTCATCAGTCCAGCTGATACGTGTGCATAAAGAGGGTTGTTCAAAGCGACCATCTTCACACAGACAGGTCAAATAGAAAAGGAAGGTATGAGATATCTTGTTTACATTGAACAAAATAAAATCATACACTTTAAAATACAGTATGTTTAATGAAATGTTTAACTTGCTTCACACAAATCTTGCTCACACAAAACAAGGTGTAATGCTCCTGACATTGTGTTAAATGGCATTTGGCTAACATTTATAAATAACAACAAAACAAGTATCTTGCCCAAATTAATATGACACTTAAATGGGCAAAGTCCTCTACTGTACTAACGGACTTGCATTAGAATGCAAAGAAATAGATTTAGTGAATGGGTTACTAGCTACATCTTCACCCCTGGATTTTTCAAAATACAGTAGTACTTATTCTTCTGCTCTCTACAAAGTCCAATTTAATAGTGGCATGAATATCATTAAAGCCATATTAAAAATATTGTTGACCTTTCCTTGGTTGTGTGAGTGGACATCAAACCCAACTTTTTAAAAGTCTCACCCATGTAGAGTGCTATTAACATATGCCGGTCTTAATAAATTATCTCTGTCATATTGTAAAAAAAATGAAGCACAACGCTACAATTTTATGAGCCTGTAAAGGTGAAGGCCATGCATATTAAGTTTTTCATGCACCGTGAACTTTTGAGGCATGCTACGATAGGTTATATAATTAATTTCTGCAGAGATCCCTGAGCCATATATCCTCAACATTTTCCTCATTCTTAAAGGGTGATAGTCCTTTGGTCTTAGAGGATGTAAAACTGAGGGAATCACCAATATCATCGTGCAGCAAGGTTCAAAGTTGAACTTTGACTCCACAACAGATTAAATGACAGATATAGGAGGAGGTCTACCATGTTATAAGGAAATATTTCAAAAAATTACGATGATGCAAATGTTGTCATATCTTATCAGCAGCTATTCATCTGTTATGAATGGCCTCTAAAAGTTTACCAGGGGTAACTGTATTAGTGAACAACAGTATTAGCAGTTGATTCTTCTGTCATCAGGGTTGGAGTTTTCAGGTCAAGAGTTTATTATTTTCCCAGTGGGACCAATATGAGAACATTTAAAGAATACAAAAACTGTTTAAAAGAAGGTCATTGTGAAAAAACTATTCAGTGCATGAAGCAGACATACCTCACTCTCCAGTCTTACAAACCTGCAGATTCAATTTATTTGCATTCAAATGTAGGATACAAAATCTGAGCGCACAGAGAAGCTGCCAATTTGCTCAAAGCCCTCGTCACATTGTGGTGGTTTACTGAATGTAATCATCTGGTTTACTGATGGAGTTAATTTAAACCTGCATGGCATCCTCTGCATGCATAAGAATGTAAAATCATTTTGCTCCATTTCTTGTGATAATTGGTTTCTGGGGCACTTTGTCTTATCTTAACCTCATTTTGCTTTGTCTCACCTTTTTTCTTACAACAATTTTATGTGAAGAAGGACATGATTTCAGGCTCAAGAATCGTTAGAGTTGTTTAACAAGCTCTTAAATCATGTTAACATCTCACAAAGTTACTGCATTATGATTACTTAAATCTGATTTGTCCATCTTTATCAGTTTATATATTAGGGATGCACCAAATGTTCGGCCACCAAAATTAAACGGCTGAAAATAGCAAAAAAAGCACTTTCGGTGTTTGGCCAAATAAGTCATCAGACCAAATAAATTTTACCGCACAATTACGTTGACATATCGGCAATGTGGAAGCATTTTGAAGTGTCCAGGAAAGATGCAAAAATCCCATTTTGCAGACACTGTTCCGCTGAATTGTCTCCCAGTATATCCACTCCATCTGTGGCTGACTTCTTAGAAAAGGCAACAAACGGACTGACCCACTTTTAGTATTTCTGTTACTTGTTTTTGAGAAGGCGATTAAGCTAGCCACACCTACGTTTAGGGTGCACACGTAATCAAGCCTTTATGGTAAATCCACAGAAACGGACCAGTGCGGGTGACAACATCCGGTTTTAATGATAAGATGTCTATACAGTATGGAAATAAGATTAATTGGATTATATTCACAGAAAGTATACAACACATTATTACATGTGTACATTAAAAGTAAATGGACACATGTAATTTACTTTACCGGACCCTCTTGGGCCTCGGACCCAGCCCCCATGGTTTCTCCAAATCTTATGGGAAACACTGAGTAAAAAGTAAGTACATCTTCACTAATGAATTTATGCAATGGTAAAAAGAGAAAATTGGCAAAATAAAGGGAAAAAAATATATATATATTTATATATATATATATATATATATATAGTCAGTCAACAACTCTTGATCACATCCAGCAGTATTGCATACTTGCTGTACCACAAGTGTGTACATTTTATAAATGGGCTGACCCTATCAAATCAGTAAGCACCATGCTCTATAAACACACACAGGAGCATTTTTCCATCTGCCAAAACCACCCAGGATAGTGTGGCTGAAAGTGTACAGCATACCAACAGACCAAAGGCTTTTGTTCTCTAAGCAGTGACACCCTGTTGTGATTTTCATTTGAGTCACAGTGTGTAATACTAGATAATTTGATAAGCTCCCTCTCTCTCCCCCTCATTCACTCTCTCCCACACAAACACCTTTCCTATTTTAAACTCCAGCAACCAGTGTAAAGCTGGTGCTTGCCTTAGCCATGTCATTACGAAATTCTTGTAAGTTTGAGTTTCAGCTGCTGTACCAAGTCCTGCTGATATAGATGGTCAATATGTTGTTCACTACTTTTTAATCACAGTGCTTTTAGACAAATGAGTGCAAATGTCTGGGTGAAACATGTACACATACATACATATACACACACACACACCCACCCACACACCCACACAACAAGCTTATAGAGATGCTTGTTCAAGGCTTTCTCTGGTATGGACGTCTATCTTTTATGGACCGAACACCGCTGTAAAGACTGATTGGAACAAGGTATGTGTGATGTCTGTGTGTTTGGACTTGATGGAGTTACTCTGAGACCAAGTGGTGGTATGGTAAATTGTGTCAATCAGGAGAGATGTCCAGGGAGGATCAGTCGTATCAGTTCAGAGTTCATTATCTGTCTATATCCAACTAATGTTTTTGTATCTTGTTATACTCCTAGTATTAAGTCAATTAGTCTGCGCTTGAAAGTCCTGAGGGAGAAGAAGCACTCGTCCTCCCTTTTCCTTCCTCAGGTATGAAGTTTTACCACACTCAAATATTTCACACATCTCTGCCCACTATTGCCAACTCTTCAACACAGATAATGCTGGGTACAGGCAAGGCTGCACTCTAGAATCAAACTCGACAGCTGAATGACGTCAACACAAGAAGCCGACATTTCTATGTACTTGACCCCTTCCCAACTAGTACGAGCCTACACCAATATTGCTTGCTGTTGCCACTCAACATATGACAGCTGAATGGACACGGAGGGAAAGTTTGGTTCTGTTTCTCGCTCTTCCTTAGCTGCCTCTTACAACAGAAAAAACAAGCAAATCCAATGCACTCGGGGGGGGAAACGACACGCAACAATAGCATCCACCAATAGCGCTGTCAAACAACGCCATCTCTCTCGGATGTTAAAAGCTTTAAGAGCTGAGGCCTCTGTGACATCCATAGCCTCTGGATGTCAAAGATGGTTGAAGACTTGAGAGCAGGCCTCTGTTTTAAAAATACTGTGTGTGGGTGTGTGTGTGCGCACGTCTCGGAGCAGCAAAAGTGACATTTGAGGGGCACTTTACAGAAGCTGGCGGTTGCTAGGGATCTTCTGTATCACCTAAAGAGCCTTTGTCAGTCATTGGAAAGCTGTCACCTTTCCGGGGGCCGATACGGTAGGGGGAGCCGGCTGACAGGTAGGAATTAATGAGAGGTGTATGACAGCAGACCTCGGTGCTCTTGTGTATGTGTGCGTGAGTATGTGTGCGTTTGACAGTGTGTCCACACGTGTGTGAGTGAGGTCCTTTGTCTCAAGAGGATGAACCACCTTCTTTGTCATCCTGATGCAGGAAGAATAGGTAGGTAGGACATATTAGAGAGAAAGACAAAAAGAAGACTCAAGAGATGTCTTATTATTGACATAGATAAACCTTTCAGATTTGTGTTTGTCTCTTTTCATGTTTAGGTGCGAGATTTGTTGGCATAATGAAAGAACCAGACAAAAGAGCAATCCCATTTCAATTGTATGTCCCTCACAGCCACACTGATGTGCAATTCTCATAATAAACACCTGAGCACACACACATAAGGATCCAGCAGTGTAGGAAGCAATCACCCAACATGCTTTCACCTCTGCCTCCCTGGCTACATGAGACCACAAGTACAAAGGAAGAACAATTGAAGAGCCTCTTCAAACATGGGGCCAAATTACATTCTCTTTCACTAACACGTGCGTGTTCGTCTGCCTTTGTGGGTGTCTCTCCATTGATGTAATAATCTGCGTTCTCTTCCACATTACACAGTTCTCCATCGCAGTAAATGAGTTCTGTCAATGTTTCTGCATCTCAATTACACAACAGAAATAATAGGCAGCGGTGTGGCAGAGGAAAAGGAGGAGGAGTACAGGGGCAGTGCATCCACAGAGCAGAGAGATCAAAGTTTCTGTTGGTGACTTGTTCTCTCTCAGTATAATAGATATCCACCAATATTTGAAAATCAAAATCAAGGTGTTAAAACAAACAAAACTTGTTTTCCTCTGTGGTTGAATAAACTTTCTTAAGCGAGAGGACAGTCATGGCAATGACAAGCTATATAGCAGGTCAATACAAAAAATAAGTCAGTTACACATGGAATGATCCATGTTGTGGTAAAAGTTGCTGTATGAGGCCTTTGCAATCCCCTTAATGTGTTATGGAAAGTACTTTCCTTTGGACTTGTGATAATTGACAGTGACACTAAATATATCACAGCCCAGAAACAATGTAATTTTTGCAAATAGGCATCAAACTAAATTTTTCTTAATTATTTATTCCTGAACATAACTAAAGAAAACAGAGTCAAACCAATGGCAAATAGTGGTCTATAAGCTAACAGTAATAGTTAGCTAGCACTATTGCTACCTTAATTAACTTTACTAATTCATAGTCCATGTGCTGTGAAAAATGCATTCTAAATTAATCTAATTTAAAATTAGTCTTCAACAGCCTGAGTTAGACAAATCAGGCAAATCTTCCAAATTAGCATCTTTTTAAAACATTAAAACATTGTTTTTCTCAGACAGCGCTTCCTTCCTGAGCAGAGGCAGACTTTTGTGATAGAATTGAGAAAATACAAACCTGTCTTTTAACTCTGGGGAGACCAACTTGTTATGGAGAAACAGAAAAGCATGAGCTGACCTGGATATATGCAAGACAAAAACTTCTGACATTTGTGAAACTAAAGCGTTGGCTGCATTTTTGACTACCAGCACTTATCTGTGCTGTTATAGTTAGCTAGTAGCTAGTAGGTAACTACTGTAACTACCCAGCTAGTGTTTTCTGCCATTCAACACAAGACTCTTTACCAGACCTTTAACCAGGAATGTGTTCTCTAAGATAAGAAACTGCAAGATTTATAAAGGTGCTTTTTTTATTCTCTCACACAGACTGAGAGATAAACATTTAAATACATTTCTTTCGAAAATCTGATGACCAAAGTCAGCAAGCCTTAGAAACAAACCCAAGGACAAGGAAGCGTGAATAAGAGGAAAAGATGTTTAGATGTGTATGTGTGTTTTTTATGTGAGTCAGTAAATTCTGATAGGAAGATGTTGATTTAAATAACTGACTCTCTAAGGAGCTGACATAAAACTGGAAAAAGAAGAAAGAGATAGAGGAAAAACTGAAAAAAACAACAACACAGCCTTCACCGAGTGAGTTTATCAGCTTGGCACCTGCTACTGGAACATTCTTGATGAACCAAAGGTTGTCTTCATTAAGCGCATTAATATTCATGACGCATGGTAATTTTGACACAGAAAAGGTCTTGGTAACCTTTTCGCGAGTGAGGAAATTTTTTTACTTCTCAAGGAAATTACAGTCCGGCAATGACTTAATTAATGCTCGCTTTCTTGGCCACGGTTTGAGGGCCTGTCAGTTTGGTGCAGCGCTGGCTGTCAGGCATGCCGAGGGCTCGGGGAGAGAAGGATTGAAGGCGAGAAAAAGACAGGAGAGGGAAGAGAGAGGAGAGGAGAAAAGAGAGCAGACAGATGAAGTCAACATTCACTCATCTTACCCACAGAACATGGTAATAGGTTTGCCTTTTGCCTTTAAAGTTGTTTTTTTCTCTCTCTCTCACATTTGAAATTGCCCTTTTACCCTTTCCAGCTTTTCCACTTTTTGATTTATAACCAGTGGCTGACCCAAATAGATTAGAAATAATTTATATATGTGTGTATCTATATGAGATTAAACATATACCTCATACACTAGTGTTGCCATTTGTAACTGAGATTAATCCCTCACTCTTTTTTACTTTTTACTCTTACGTAAACCAACCATGCAAGACTTGTTATGACTGACATGACTTAAGGATCTATTGTATCAAACCTCTGTAGAACTGTCTAATTGTCAACAATTTTACAATATTCATGTTAATTTGTTTTTCAACCTATACCCACCCAGTAACAGAGAAAGACAGACAGACAGACACACACACACAACACAAACTAGTTTCCAATATAGTGAATCATGGCATGTCCTGCTCTAACATTGGGCAGTAAAAAATGTGAACATAAGGCAGCATTTCCTTTATCATGTCCCATAAAAATAGCAATTTGCCCAAGCCCTTGTAGCACAATATGGAAGGCGGTGTGTTTGGATGATAATGTTGAGATGACAGATCGTTCCATACAGGGAGGTTTCTCTGCTGTCTGCCTGCCCCGTGCAATAAATTGCAGAGAAAGACCGAGAGAGAGAGAGAGAGAGAGAGAGAGAGAGAGAGAGAGAGAGAGAGAGAGAGAGAGAGAGAGAGAGAGAGAGAGAGAGAGTGTAGTTGGAAATGAAAGAGGAGGGAGGTGAAAGCAGCAACAATGAGAGACAATGAAAGAAGATGAGCTGGGGTCAGGGATGTTGTGGAGGGTAAATCCAACCAGACTCAGTTGAATATGAACAAGGAAAATAAACCATTACTGAGCTGTATTAAGACATATAAATACCTGCACATAAATGCATTATGTATATTGCATATTTCTCAGCTGTAACAGAAATATATTTAGTTTCATCTGATTATCTCCATTTGTTTGTCCTTTTTCTCTTATATACCATCAGATTAACACTTTCCTGTCTGACTTCCCGTTCACTGATTAAACTAAAAACTCTCAAGTTATTGAATTTTCCATTGAACATTACACAATCAAGCTTTGTGGAGTAAACACTAATTAGAGCTTTCACATGCATTGTTTAGGTGACATGAAAACATTGTCACTTTGCAAATATTTCACTCATTGCTAAATAAATTAATGCATTTCAAACAATGCTTATGGCTCCAGTATGCATTTGTGGATGTGACAGTTTGTTGAATATGTAAATGCTGTTGAGTCAGATCCTGAGACTGATAAAGTAGCTCTGTCGACGTGTCGCGAGTTGTACTTTTTTTTGCTTAAGATGTGTGTGTGTGCGTGTGTGTGAGTGTGTCTCTTCTGCCGTGCTTTGTTGCTTTGATCACGTTCACTCGGCTCATCGCTCACTGCAAAACCTGCCTCAAGGAGTGTGTGTGTGTGTGTGTGTGTGTGTGTGGTTGTAAACAACTGTGTCCCAACTATGTCCCTCCAAAGTTGAGTTTATTCATGTCAGTGCTACAGACAAGTAGGCTACATCTCTCTTCCAAGACTGCTGTGGTCTTATACAAATCATCTTCACTTCTACATACATACATTATATATATTGATATAAACACACACACACACACACACACACACACACACACACCAGCTAACATGCAAAATACAAAATATCATTGTGTTATCTTCCATGGCTACAGAAAATACTTGTTTCTTATTGGCTTGTAGGTGTCCAGTAAAATATCAGAACACCTCAAACCATTGTTCTAAATTTCTGCTGATGGTGTATTAAGCTGCAGGAAACCATAGCAGCAACACTTATGCTTCAAGCTAAATTACTATTAACATCAACATTTTACAATTTTTTGTCCCTCAATCAATCACGTCAGTACTTCTCTTGAATTGAAGCATTTTTATAAACTTAAGAGGTCGATTGTGTAATATTTAGGAGGATGGATATATAAAGACCTTGCATTATCAACCATTATGTTTTTATTACCTCAGAATGAGCCATTTCTATCTACATACACCACAGGTCCTCTTACATGAACGTTGCCATATTGAGCCGCCACGATTCTACAGTAGCCCAAACGGACAACCAGCTTTTGAGAGCGTGGTAAGACTCTACGTTCAATATATACAAGATGAAGAAAAAGTAGTGGTAGTCGTTGGGTTTATTAGAAGTAAGAAGTGCAGTGACAAATGGAGGACCACACCTATTTTTTAGCACAGGAGGCAAAAGAGCATGTTGGCCACTGTAGCTTCTCCTCCATACTCGGAAAACGACGGGTGAGCAGTGAGTGATGGTGAATTCATGTGGGGTTGGAAAAATCTGATGTCCCCCCCTTCTTTTTTATTGGAAAAAGAGGAATAAAGTGTATATGGGACATAAATAAGTATACAGAACAGTATACAAATATATAAGACACAAATAAAATGTTTGCCAGGGGTAGTCTATATTCCATCCATCCATCGTCAAACGCTTATCCTGCGTACAGGGTCGCGGGGGGCTGGAGCCAATCCCAGCTTAAATTCAGTGAAAGGCGGGGTACACCCTGGTCCATCGCAGGGGTAGTCTATATTATACAAAGATATTAAAAGAGGACCATATGTTGACAGTTTTCACAGCCTTTTTGTAGTTGGATTTAGAAATGCAATTGCTCAGACAATGCTAATCCAACAAATCTATGTAGTAGTGTCCATGTTGATTCCACATTCTGATTTAAGAGCACATGAACATACCAAAGTTGGAAAAATGACTGAATCTTTAAAATTCCCCAGCAGTATACATCAATATAAATTATGCATTGCTATTTATGTTTCAGGTGAAACAGTTTGTGGGTAACCGATATTTTTTGGCTTCTTTGGGCCTTTATTTAAGAGTGATGGGACAGTGGATAGCGTCTATAAATGGGGTTGAGAGGGGACAACACGCAGCAAAGGGCCACAGGGTGGACTCACTGAAATAAGGACTCAGCCTGTACATGGGGCAAGCGCTCATCCAACTGAGTCACCCTCATCACGTGGTAACAGATTTTACATACACATCCTTAATCTGTTTCACCAAGTATCCTAACCCCATGTAGGAGTGTGTTATCAACTTTATGGCTAAATGGAGCCTTAAATAGCCAAAATGTCACAGACATCTTGTGACCTTGTTAAAATGAAGAAGCTCATCGTCTCTCATGACTTTTAAAACCAGTTTAGTAAACTGATCCCACCTTGCTATGCCTATTTTGGGAAGTGGGCTGTCCATTCCTTTGCCAGTGCCATATGATTGGTAAGAAATGGCTTTGTTTCTGTGATGTGATCAGTTTTGTCATAAAATGTATAATCGACAGGTAAATTGAAGCTTCTCATGTTCTCTGAACAGTGACTGAGGAAATATTTATTTCGCGATCAGTGTCTGTATTGTTTCTTTTGCTGAGCCCAACTATGTGTTAAACTGAATACATCCAACTGAAAAAATGCAGTTTTATTAACAGACTTTTTTCCCTTTGCTAACTGGCCACCTTAGAGAGCAATAACATACTCAAAGAAGATTCAATATGCACTGCACTAAGGAAATAATTACTTTTACAGAAGAAACTCCACTTTTTTGGACTGTGGCACTCTTCATCTCAACCTCATCTATTATCTCAACCTCATCCATAGAATCCCCCATCGTGCATTATCACATACACAAGTGACACCACCAAATGGAGGAACTCTTTTATGAGGTAAAGCTTCAGTAGTCCATTCAAACACACAACATCAACTGTTACGATTGTCCTTAAAACACATTGGCCTACAAACACTTACATTTGCTGTTTATGGGACAGATACAGTACATTAGTTTTAGAGTTAACTGCCCTGTGATGACAAATAACAACGAATGACATGTGCAGTATCTGCATTTGTGCCTTTTCCAAATGTGATACGCAACCCTTCATCTGTTCTGTGTACTGTCTTTCTCTCTCTTCATCTCTCTTTCTTCCTCTCTCTGCCTTGTATCTGTCTGCCATTAGGCAGATAGTTGCCGGTCTCATCTGTATCATGTCTCACACCGTCCCCATAGGAGCACCACACAGTTGCTTGCTTAAGGATTCAGGAGCCACAGCCCCGTCCCACTCACCGATCCCATGGATCAAACTGACACTTGGTCAGCATCAGCACATTATGAACTATGGCCACCTGCCACTGCAGACACATTGTTCCCTCTGTAGTAATGTGAAGAATATAGAGGGGACTGGCGAACTCGGCCCGCTGACAGTTTATTCTCTCTCTTATCTCCTCTGTGGTGCGAGCCTGTGAAAAGTGGACGGTAGGGCTGCATTGAGATGCGAGAGTGTGGATCATACTATAGGCATGGGATAACTTTCCTGTATCCTGACCGTAACCCAGAATTGGTTAGTGGAGGTCAGTTTTTCTTGCACTGTCCTACAACAATACTGTACAAAAACCAAAACTATGATGAACTGCTCACATATGCATAGGTCTTTAAAAAAATATTTTGATGTTTCTTCAATTATATAATTTACTCTGCACTATACAGAAACAATGCTATGCAAGATAGCTCTAACCATCTGGCTTTACACGTGATCTGATGTGGGGAAAAAATGGTCCAGATTCAGACCCAACTAGGACTCCAGCTTGCATCTGGCTGCCCCCAATCATTCAATCAGACAAAACAAAGTAAAGCAGAACTTGAGGTAATATTTTGTAATGCTGCTGCACCTTCCAACCCATGTGAACACCGTTTCTTTGGATTTTCATCATAATGATGCAATCTCCAGTGAAGAAGATTTAAAAAATGACCTCATTTCCAAAGATGAATCGGACCAACACAGATATAATCAATTTCTTTTATTTCCTATCTCTCAAAAAGCGTACACACAGACGCTGAGCCAGACAAATCTGTTCCTGCCTCTGCTGAAAATAAAGAGGTTTCTCTGGACTGGACTCGCCACAGCTCATCTTTAGGATGTCTCACTCCTCTTCAGACCCCAGATCCCATTGACACCCTTCATGTATGACCAGGTGGCACCCATCCACTGAATAATGAAACAGGTGATTAAAGTGAGTGATGTCCGGCCATCTATTCTCCGAGGTCTCCTCTTTAATGCCGCCATTAGCCACTTGTGTCCAAACTTAGCTCATCAAATGGTCTCATTTATGGTGAACTGGCGGTGTGCAGTATATTGAGGTAAGATTGAGAGCACTTGACATCATCCACATTTGGATTTACACTAACAGATTAATCTGACAGTGACACTAGCAGCATGTAGTCAGACACTGGAGGAGAGCAAGGAAAATGTATTTGTTTTAAATGTATCAGCTTGTACCATAGACTGTATAAAAGAAAAGTACATAGTCAATGTGACATCACCCATTGGTTTGAGAATGATGTTTTGAAGCCTCGAGTTTGGCAGTCACCATGTTGATTTTTTTGTAGCCAGGCACTGGATGTGACGATATTTGACAAGACGGTGGCACTAGCATGCTTGGTTAGCTAGGTGCATCAGTAGTGTATCACAGTGCAGTGGATTCAAATCACTCTAGCCTGATTGTAAGGTCGCCATGACAGCAACTCACACGGTAGTCCCGCACTAAATCATACCCTGCTTTATTGTCTATTTTCCTCTAAATCCAACCATAATATACTAAATGAACATCATGTTTTATTAAGGAAGACCATGTCAGAGATCATAAACTCATAAGGAAAGTGTTTACTGAGGTAATACATCTTGTGAAGTAAGGTCATTTTACCATTATTTCTAATGGAACTGGACTTCTTTTTGCAAACACAGGAGTCGCCCCCTGTTGGCTGAAAGAATGCAGGTTTCAGTTACTTCCGCATTGACTGCACTCATGACAAGTGGACTCGGCTTTTACATATAACCAGTGCTTGAAGTGGAAAAACATTGGTGCTTATACCCTCCATTCACACGTTACCGTTGTTGACAGATGTTAACAATTCCCATGGAAGACCAAAAACCAACTGTGAAAAAAATAAAAATTCTTGGCTGAGGTTGAAAACTTGATGTGTCAATAAAAGCAAAATGCAAGAAAGTACAATGGAAACAGACTTAGTGAATTAATCATGATGTAAATGAAGCATGTGACCTAAACGATTGAATCTTCGAGTCCACTGAAGAGACAAAAATTGTCAACAGAAGAGAACATCAGATTTGTGTGGAGCCATGAAGGTATTGTGGAGTGGCACCGCCCTCTTTTCTGCAATAGTTTAATGGTACCTGACTGAAGCATTAGCACCACCTAACGCTAACCTCTTGCCTGCTTACTTTGTATAACAGCAGTGGATGGAAACTTACACTAATTGGCATTTTATTTTGCTGATTTTTTGAAATTTTTTTGCTTGATTTGGATGGAAAATCTAAAGTTGTGATAGGTATAGGAGAGTAGATGGCAGCTTGTTGCAGGGTTAAGCTGTTTTTCCCTTGTTTCTTTAATTGTAAGTTAATTTCTTGGTTTGATTTTTGCCTCAGTTTCATCAATGTATTTATTAATAACTTTTTTGCACTTACTCAGGCCTACCGATCTGGTTCTTGAACATCCCTTTTAATATTTTTTGAATTCTAATTCTTTTTGATCTGTTAATATTGCATGGTATACCTCCCTCTTGTGTTATTATTGCTTAAACGTTACCACATGAAGAGACCATATGTGATGAGGTTTGTAATGATCAAACCTCATCTCACGTGGTCTCCTAAGCAGTGGCACCGCTCACTGCCCAATAGTGACATTGTCACTTGGCATGTCAGTCCTGTCTGTCAAATGTAGTGCCTAAGTGGAGAGGGGACCCAAACGTGTCACTAACAGTTGGGCACTACAGACAGCTAAATGTGTTAATGGCCTAGCTAATGCAGTGGTAGTCACTGGTGGGTTGACCACACACACACAAAGTATGTATGCATGAAGTGATCCTTACATTCACTCTCACTCACTCAGTCAGTCACAGGTCAGGTACAAGGATATTCACGTTAATTCAAGACATTAACGCACAAAATAGGAAGAGTTAAAGACACCCATTACAGAGCATGCCCACGCAGAAATTATGTCAGTAAGCAGAAAAATGTATTTATCAAAAAAGAACAGACATTACTTTACAGTACAGCACAAACTATTAGTCCATTCATTGATTAGTTGATTGATTGAAAATTCATCTGCATCTATTTTGATAATAAATTAATCGTGTCAGTCATTTTACAAGTAAAATGCTGAACATTCTCTTTTTCTATCTTCTTAAATATGAATATTTGCTGCCTTTCTCTGTTTTATGTGGCAGTAATATACTTTTGTTATGACCAACAAGCAATACGAAGACATCACCTAGGAACTTGTGAGGGGCATTTTTTGCTACGTTCTCAAAAAACAAAACAATAAAACATTTCACTTGAAAAGTGATTGACAAAGTAGTCGATAATGAAAATATTATTTTTTTTCAGTCATACTTCACAGTTAACCTTCGACAGGTGTTAACCAAATTTTTAAGTGTGATGATATTGTTCCATAGTTTGACTGTTCGCTGTCTTAACTGGTGTGCTATATGTATTTCCTGACATTTTACAGAAGGTCACTGTATCACAAAATTAATGTTTTCTGTTCTCACAAGTCGGGTTTAATGTTAATGAGTTTTTTTTCTCTTGCTCAAGCTAATATTTGCCCTAGCCTGACGGAGCGTTTTACTTTCCCGTGGCAATCCTTTAATGTGAAGCCCTGTGTTGGAGTATTCCAATATTGCAAGTGGTTTTGCACACAGCCATGATACCTTCACTATAATTGATAAATCTACCTGTACATAAATATCTATACACATAACTTAGGTAGTTAAGTCCTGTCTCACTATAACAGTTACCTCACACTGTTGCTTCTCTAAATACAGCTTGCTCTCGGTCAGCTTGGCTGGTTAAGTGAAGATGAAGAGAACTTCCCTGCCAGGTCTTGGAGATCAAGACTTGACATCCATGTATTTGTAACAAGGTTCTACCTACGGCATCTCTCTGTGGGACGTTGTACACGCTTAAGGAAAGACAGTAACACTGATGCAAGGCTTTGAAAGCAGCAATTAGCACTCCTGGTGGTCTGTACGGTTGTTTTTTTTCTCCTTTTACCTTCCCAAATCTCTTCTTTAACTTCCCCCTGGGAATAGCTGTTAAGGGATACAATTAATTTTTTGACACGTAAATGAAAGTGTTAATTCACCTGTGATAATTAGAGCTATTCTTACCGCATGTTGATGAATGTAAAAATGCAGTGTTTATTTATTAATTAATTTCCGCCCTGCCGTCAGTATGAGCACTCTCATAATTGTGTGATCTCGACTTAAGAAGGAAGTCTCAAAGGAAATAGATTATAGACCTGCCCAGCAGTAATGAAACATTGTCAAAAAATGTTCAGAAAAGTTACAGCATCTTCACTTTGATGTTCCTTTTTTAATACATGTCTGAAGAGTGTTTGATGGTAAGGCTGGAACTGAAGAAATATCACAGATTTTCTGTATTTTCTAGAGCACACTGATGATTAACAGCCTTTACATTTTAAGTTTTCTTATTGAGAACATATTACAATATTAATATGTAACCATTACCATTTTTGGAAAGGCAGTCTCAAAATGACACCATGAGCAGTATGGGACTAAGACTGTGAACAAGGTTGTATTATATGACACCTGATGGTAACGCTGAAGGATGAAAAAAATAGTTTACTGTTAGATTTATGAAGCAAAAATAATACATAATAACCCATGTAGATTAGAACCTAAAAGAATGATTATAGCAATTTAAAAAAGCAACAACATACATACATTACATGTCCTACATTAGCATTATTTCAAATTTTCAACTCAGATTTCTGAGAAAACTCTGATATTCTCTGAGATTAAAGTGGTAAATTACGAGAGAAATAAAAAGTGTTTTCAGAGTTTATACAATACAAGACAAGAGTCATTGCAGACGTAAGAGAACAGAAGGAAGTATCTTACAATACTGGTTGGTGAAAGTAGGTTAGATGCCGCTATTGTTGTTAACATCTGCATACCCTGCTTTTAACAGAGTACAGAGCCTTTAAAGGAGAACTCCGGGCAATTTTTAAGTTAATCTTGATCGTTATACCTTTGTGAGTACTGTCTATAGAAAAAAAAACGAGCCGGATTGGTGCTTGCAACACAGAGCTGCTACAGCTAATGTCCAGAGCTCCCACGTAGCTAAAACGGCAGTTATGGGGGCATTTACATAAAGAGTGTCTTTGTGCCTCTTAACGGACACAAAATGCAATTAAAATGTCCGTCCAACAAGAACAGGGCTCTTACATGACAACAAGATGCGTTTAGCAACTTAACCATTGTTTAAATTCACCTAAATAGTGATTTTAGACGGCTAGCTGTACTCTCACGCTGAAGTCCCGTGGGAACTCCATTCGTTGTTGCCGGAAAGTTCTCCTTTAATAACACAGGCAACATTATACAGTAATTGTATGTTAACAACTGCTGGGAGAATAGGAGGAATGGCATCGCTACTCGGGGCCATAGCGCCTAGTATTGCACTATGTAGCATTGGAATTCAGTTCAGCTTTATTGGCATGAATGTTAAACAACAATACTGCCAAAGCTTAAAATTGACTCTTTATCAAGCAAGCTATAAGAAGAAGTAAAGAGTATAGAATGCACAATCTAGCTTGGAAGCTAGCTTGGTCTTCTCAGTATGCATAACATGGCAGAGGCTGCAGAGACCATAGAAAGCAAGGAAGAGAAAAAAGAGTGACAGAGCAAGAGACAGGACAAGGGTAAATATCAGGCTGGGTTTAAGTCATTGGCGTGAGCTAAAACCACTGAAAGGATTCATGACAGATGCTGAGTGGGCCTTGCTGTTGGACTAGTAGGTAATAACTTAGTAGCTGACTTGTTATGTCCTGTGTTGCTGCGCTTTCTTGATATTTGCCTGCTTTAGCAAAGTTGTCGACTGGAGCAAAATCAGCCGGAGGTTTCACAGATAGTGGTTTAGCTGTTAGCTATAAATCTCAGGTTGATGCAAACTTACTAGATAACACACTCGGAATAACGGAAACTGTAAATGCTCTTACATTGGTTGCTGTCTAACTTTGTTGGTTTGTAATTTTGTTTTTCTCAGAAAGGTACCTGCTTTTCTTTTTTTTTCTTTTTTTAAAAAAAGGGCAGCATGGCGGCCTAGTGGATAGCACTTCCCCAGCTCTGTATTTTTTATTAATTTATCTACAATGGCCCTAATAGACCGTTGTAGTTTTCTGTCTAATTGTTGATTATTTCAGCACTAACTGTGAACAAATGAGGTCAGAGCATTTGATGGGGGAGCAGAAAAAATGTTTTTTCTCTTCAGAAAATGCAGCTGCTCCAGTTAGTTGGCAGCTATTTTAGCAAAAAAGCTCTAAAAACCAGTGTACACCACATGCTCAACACCAAATGTCAGACAAAACAGTTAGCGAGGTGAACACAATGGTGCGTTTAGCAGCAAAGAGCTAGATATTTCCGTCAGAAGTTGGTAGAGACCACAAATTGAATATTGGACTAAATTCATACTGTAGAAAGAAACAGAACTCTGAATTAATGATAAGAAGATGAAAAGATGAAACTTATGAACAAGAGTGAAACAACTCTAATGGATTCTTATTGTACAGTATGTTAAACATAAGCTAAAAATTGATGAGAAAAATCCTTTTAGAAATGTCTCTTTCTCTGTAGAAGCCTATAGTACAAGACCATGCACATTGAGACAATTAGTTTATCATGACATGAGCTTAGCTAAAATAAGAGCATCATTTCGGCCATAATATTACAGGCCAGAGCAGATAACCCTTGTTTTGAGGGCATTGTGCCCACATCTCTGTGTTCACTTGATACATGGCCATATTCACAGAAAAGGGAACATTCCTGCGATTCGAATCATTTTCCTTTTTACTATTTAAAGGGGCTATACGTAGTTTTTCAATGAAATTCATTATTAATAAATCAAATTTTCGTTGCCTTTTGGTCAATGGGCTCAAAACTCTGTTTACTCTGTTGCTTACATCAGCCACTATTCTGCTTTTAATCCTCGCACATAGCTTCTCAGAGATCACTCCTTGCTCCTCGATCCTCTGCCCCTCAGGGTGCAAATAAGAGCTTTGGGATGGTCTGCAAGGTGGCAGAGCAGCAAAAACCTTCCGGTTCAAGCAAGGAGAGAGGAAATGACAAATACACATACACTTTACCTCAGCGGGCCGCCCAGTTACATACATTTCTCAGCTTTTTTCTAGCATTTTTCAGAGACACACAGAGCCATTACTTTACAAGTCGTGACAGGTGGATATTTTACAAGCACGGACCAGGTAAAGCGACAGCGGACACAATAGTAAAATTGTTAGCTACCATGTTGGTTTTGTTATAAAAGGCTAACATGCGGCTCAGTTACTGCTGTAAATGGAATCGCGGGAGGAAAAACTTCTGTTTTTTTTCAGCGACTTTATACAACATGGCCTACTACTGATAAGAAAGTTACAAGGGAAAGACCGAAAGAAGCGGGGCACACTGATGTGTTTGCAGCAGAGAACTGAAAGAGGCAGATTCAATAAGCAAGTGACACTTAAATAAGGTGAAGAATGAACTATAATTAAAACGGTGAAATTACAAACTAAGCTAAGTTCCTGCAAACAGTAAAGATGTGCCCCCCACAGACAACTTACCGATATATATTTTATACCGGAGTTCTGCCTAACAGTACCAGGATAAGACTGTTTGGTCCATATCGCCCAGCCCTAGGTCTAGGCCTTTTGACTCAATCAGCCAAGACAATCACTGTCCAGCCAGGCCCTTCCCGTTCCATCTTGCCTGGCAGACACATAAGGCAGCCATCTTAAATCATGTCTCACGGCGCACATCTAATGACTACTGAGCCCCTGCATATTTCAACATTAATTCATTAGAGGTGGGGATTGGGGGGTGAAATCAGCGGCAGCAGGGAGAATCCTCGGCGCACTCTGATTAAGGCCGTTATGTTTTATAGAAGCCATTTTTCAATGCCTCCTCTGACAGCACTTGAGGTTATTAAATTGCGGGCTTCAAAGAAAGAGTGAGAGAGGGAGAGAGAAAGTGGGAGGAGAGAGAGAGAGAGAGAGAGAGAGATCATGCGAGTAAGAAAAGGGGAAAAGACAAATGGAGGCTGGAGAGAGAGAGAAGGAACGATTAACAATAGCAAGGAGACAGGTTGCCAGGTCTCCTTTGGCTGCTAAAGTGATAAAGTGAACTTCTTGTGATTTGTTTGTGTGTTACCTGTGGTTTCTGGGGTTATCTATATCTCATAGGGAATAGATTAGTGTGTGTGTGTTGTACTGTACACAGAATGTGGCTATTTTCTTTCTGTCAGTTGTGATACAGGAATTGAGTGAAGATAAGCTACAGGGGACACTATTATGTCCACTGGACGACCTTGAATCTGATCTCTCTGGAGTCTCCCACACATTCACATACTGTACATAAAGTTTTCTTTTTGTTCAACAATCCACCCCTTGTAGTTCATATTTATTTTCCTATTTGTTGATGGTGGTGTGTTTTCTTTTTTCTGTTGATAACTGGTCAAACAGAGAGATATTGTATATCTAGCACAGTGAGCAAATAAACTATTGACAACATCAATAGTAAATATAATGTTCTGGATGGTTAGCTGATGGACAGCACTGAACAATATAGATGGATGATATACAGAAAAAACGGTTCATACTGAAGAAGGGGATAGAGAAGCTTTTATGGTTGTTTTGATACTTCTTTTTCTGCTGTGACAACAACGTCACTATTGGAATCCATTACATGCTAATGTCAGTTCTCTCTCCTTCGTGAAAAAGTGCAAACTTTAAATAGTTTCAAAACAACATGCGTAGCATTAGTGGGAAATAATTTTACATGCTTTTGTGACCTGTCTGAAACCTGTCTAATAATCTTAGTTAATTGTTCCTTTCAAAGTTGACACTGTAGTAGGTAGAATACAATACACGGTAGAAGGTCTGCCCAAGTTCAGAATAATAGCAAAAGGTTAAAGATTCAACAAAAGCAATAAGTTTCTTCTTCCTGGGAGCATGAGTGCACAGAAAATTGAATGCCAATCAAGCCCTTAGTTATTGAAACACTGCTGGTCAGAGGCACACTGGCGAGCTGACTCACGTGCACCTATAAAAGCAACAGAACAGTGTAGTGATAAAACAGACAAACTTCTGTGCGAACCTCCCTCTCTCTTCTGCGTGAATTAATAGGCAGTGGCAGTTCCTCATCACCCAGTATCTCCTTTGGTTTCCAAATGGCTGCTCAGTGCCAGGCTTGTCAAGAAATTGAATCATCACATCCTGACAGCTGTTGCTTTTCTCTCTCACACACACATACACTTACAGGAGGGGCAAGTATGAAGGTATTACACCAGCATTACAACAAGATGTAAAGGTGTATATAGTATATGCATGTTTGATGTTCTTTTGATAAATGAACACCTACACACACCCCTAACCAAAGCACAACATCATTACACACAACGATCTATGTGGAGATCTTGAGGAAATGATGAACAATCCAATCCAAAATCTGTGCACATCAAACTAGTTTGTAATAGCATTTTATTTTACCACCATTTCAGTGATTCTAATTTTTGGGAATTTAGTAATGTTGACATCCTAGGACGTTTAAAATGATAAAAATCCCTCTCCTCTCTATAATTTTATCTAAAAACATTGTACATTATCGACTTTTGGCTGTATGCCATATATACATGCTCTGGCACTTCCACATCTCAGACAACAGTACCATTTTCCAGGAGAAGACTGTCTGGTATCTATTCTCCTTTCCATCTAAACAAGGTAAGAGATGAGTGATCTGATGGGCGGACAAATCAATGCTTAATCATCCCTTTATATTTACACAACCCTTTTCATATTTCACTTCATTCAACCTTTTTGCACACAGCGCTCAGTGCGATAATGAGCATAAAGTGCGCTTGTTTAAATCGTCACTGACCTTGCGCAACATTATATAGCACTCTGCTTTGTGATTGTGTTGTTAAAACACAGCCTTATATATCTTATCTCTGGTACGCCGCGCAGTCATTCTCATAAGTACAGTCATACAAACACATTAAGTGCATACACTGCATTGACACACACACACACACACACACACACACACACACACACACAGCACCATGTTACAGTACTATGTCCTTATCCCTGCTTTATCCCTGTCATCTATGACAGTTAAACAATGTATCTGTTTGGGGCCTGCCAAGGAGGTGGGGATATAAATGGTTTCATTCCAAAAACACAATGGCAATGAATTGTAAGGCGAGCTCATGCTCCAATCTTCAAAATGAAAGCACACTTCTACAAAAGGCAGCACTTGATTGTGCTACCAAGATTATATTCATGATTTCGCTCACTTTATGTCTGTGCATTAGGAGCTGTTTAGAGGTTGAAATATGTTACTGTGAATTATGAACGAAACTTAAATTTGGTTGACTTATTATGACACCTCTGACATCATAGCCCAACAAAATGAAATGATGGAACAGGCTGTCCTGCTGTTTAATATTTCTAAACAAAGACTGCTTCATTAATTTTACAGTACATTTTTGTATTTAGAATAGGCTATATTAGGAATATAATTTTAAAAAAAAAGGACCTCTGGTTATATATTTGTTTGTATTATAATAAATGCTCATAGGAACATTAACTTTACATAAAATTTTACTTTCTGTCATAGAACTTATATCTCTTAAGGAGATTTTTTCATTGTATACTGACAATTAGGAGAAAGCACAGAAAGACAGAGATAAGATTTGAGTGAGAAGACAAGATAGTGTACGATGCACAGTTTCAGAGACAGGAAAGACAAGATATGGAATAATCGACAATTACTGAGATTTTAAGATCACATTAAGTTTAAGGTCAAGATGATTTTTTTAACACCTCATATCATAACAGACAAATGAAAAAGAAAATCCATATCGGTTTCATAATCAGTTATAAAAGTTATCATTTGCTGTAGCCCTGCCTTGTATTTGGTAATGTATCATTGTCCAATAAGAAACACAAAAGATTAAAAACTGATCAATAAGGTGGGCTGGGAGGTGAGGAGGTTGGAGAGAGAACGAATGGGACCACCTAAGGTGAAATCAAAGAGAAATGAATGAGACTGAATGTCTGTGCTGTTGGGAGGCAGAGGGGAAAATAAAAGGCAATACCAAGTGTCTGGGAAAGAAAAAGGCTCTTACAGGCTAAATGACGCCTGATTCCCAGGATATTTGGGCTCCCTCTGGGGAACATATAGTTGTTGCCTGGCACTGACAATTTGAGAGGCTCCTAAGGGAAACAAAAAAAAGACAGTGAATAAGGCAGATGAACACACAAGCATCTCTCTGTGGTGCAGACTGACAGTCCATACACATATCCTAGAAACCATCATGCCAGCACAATCCCATGAAATCTCAATTTGGAGCTAGTTGCATTCTGATGCAGATGACAAATAGTTGCAAACCAGAGTAAAATTTAAATAATAATAAATAATCAAAATGAAATTGAAAGTTCCCCAGATTATAGAAAATGTTCAATCTACTTTCAACAACAGTTGCAGAGCTTCCACACTATCTGCAGAATAGACCGACATTGTTGGAAATAGCAAATTTGAACACATGCAAGCCTTTTACAAGTGACAAAGCCAAATTGTCAACTGAGATGGCCAAAATTTATAAAAGACAGAAATTCAAATCTCCATCCTACACTCTTCAGTCTGCCAGGACGCGTGGTTAGAAATCTGCCTTTCACAATCCTGTTGGAATTGTCATTTAAAGTAAAAAAACAAACAAACAAAAATCAATATGTGCTACTTACTGGGCGGATTACTTCAGATTTTCAGAACACTAATTTCAAACACATAACGTAAAACTAAACATCTCTCTTGCAATGGCTCAACATCTTCCCTTTGGAGTGCCAAGTGATGTTTTTTTCAAGACACACTGGTGGCAATGAGGATCAAAAGAAAGAGCCAAAGCGAGTGACATACACATGCAGCATAATAAAAATTCATTGAATCTACTCCACAGGCCAAAATGGATGGTGGCAGCTAGGTCATATTGCATCTGTGCAGATGGGGTCAGGGGTCATGTAAAGTTGTATGAGAAGACAGTGTGCTTTCATGCATCATGTAGCAGATAAAGATTTTTGGGGCTGAGAGAGAGAGTAGAGGTTGGGGCCAGCTCACTGCAAACAGCAACAAGGAGCCTGCGTCTCTGGAGACACCATCTGACTGTTTTTTAGTAGATGAAGTCATTTATTGTTGTGATGTGGAGATATGACCAAATGGACCAGGGGGATAAACTCTGAGAATTAAGCATTTAGTATTTATAGCTTCAGGTCAGTGTTAGGACAAGACAAAATAAACAACATTGATCCAGGTTCACACTAATGAAGGAACATGTCAGCCAGTGCAATGATGTGGCTCAGTGATGTGTTTTAAATGGTTTTGGACGTCTCTCTGCACAGAGGAATAAGCTACATAAGGCTGTGGCTATGCAGATAGTACTTGTTAGTAGGATCAATTCATTTTCAATTTTGGTCTTTACATGGATTTTGTTGACAGAATATTGCCAGCCTTATCCTTTAAAAACACAGTGATACTACTATCTAGCTAACTAATGCAACATTTAATTGTCTGTTACTTTCATTCTTATTTTTTGTGGAGGTCCGGATGAAATGATTGGGTGGCATGGCCGTTTACCTGCAAGCACTCTGCCCATGCACTCATTAAAGAGAAGGGCTGGGATTTTTTCAGTTGGATAATTTCAAAATCAAGCTGTCTCTTGCTAGTACTCTTAGTAATGTTGCCCGCAGTATCAGTTGAACACAGCAGGTAAATCACTGTTCTTATCATTGCTGTACTACTGGCAAATCTGAAAACATAGTGTGTATGTATGTGAGAGAGTAAAAGAGTGAGAGATAGACAGAGAGAGAAGAAGTGTATTTGAATGTGATGTGAAGGAGAAAGAGAGAGTGAGGTAAAATACAGGCATCTAAACAGCTAGCTGTAAAGCCATTCATTTGACTTCTTCACTTTTTATTCAAATAGCCCTGACCTATTTGTTGTTCGATGCCAGCCCTTATTTCATATGATCCACCAACAAGCCGAGAGCGATTATTCCCCCACAAATGGCGTGGACTTGACATCGGCCCAAAAGCGTTCATATACCTCTCTGGCCCGAGGCCACAGTTTGTCATAACACAGGGAATTATGTATTATGCCTGCGCCCGGTGATGACATCACAATAGCAGGATGAAATATAAGCTCTGATATGGCTAGCTGATTGTGGAGAGCTGCGAGGGCTTTCATTAAAAACAGCATATCGCTCATAAAAAGATTAGAGCTGGACAGCTGTTTCCTGATAGTATGATGCTTCTGTAGTGGCTTCATCATAAACAGGCACACCTGAAAAATATAAATGCTCCAACACTTGTGTGCACTCTGCTGTACTGCTCTGCAGCTTTACAGCAGTAAACAACAATAGTAACTAAGGGACACCGAAAAAAAATGCATTACTGCTTAAATACACAGTAGCACTAAAAATGGAACAATATGCCAGCCTGTCAGACTTGACTTACAGCATACATTATTAATAACTAACATAATAACTAAGGTTACAACATGTTACAATCTTACATCATGGTGAAATAAATGCACACAGACCATAATAAATAATCTGTGGAGAAAAGTAACAAAGTATATTTACTCAGGTGTAAGTAAAAGTTAGTACAATTTTATAGTTAAAGCCAGTCCTATTAATTATCGTGCCGATACACATAAATCGGTATCGGTGCTTATAACAGCCAATAAATAACAGTTAAAAAAGAATCTGAGAGATGGAAGACAGATCCTTCAATCACGTTATGAGATTTGTCCTTTTGTCTACCAGAGAGCACTCTGCATTACGTGCTTAGAATGCCACAAATCCACCACGAAACCTGGTGTGACATAATCAGCTACACGTTTGTTCGAATATCTAATTATAAAAATAAAAAAAAGTTTATTTATAAACTGCATTATGTCATGTTATCCTGCCGAGTTCTCATAACTAAACATAACAATTGTTAGGGATAATCTTAGTTTATGTTATGTGTTCCTAAAAATGAAGGGAAAAAAAGAATATCAGTCAATACATTGGAATATCAGATGTTAAAACCCTCCAATATCAAAATCGGTATTGGTCTTGAAAATCTCATCTTGAGCTCTGTTGAGCTCTATTTATGCTAATTCACACTTATGATTATTATTAATAGTACAGTAGTAGACCTGAGTGATGGATTTTTGGGACTAATATTTGCCTAATACGTGAACACATTACATACATACAGATTCTTGATAATGATCTCTTAAATTTAGTAATTAAAGTAGTGATATGTAAAAGAAGCAGTAAAACTTGCTCTCTGGTGGACAAACTAGGTAAATGACCTCTAACATGTCTTTATCATTTCTCTGCTTATTTCGTTCTTATCTTCTTCCCAACGAGCCAATGTGTCAGCTACACAGTGATTTATCACTCTGTAAGGTCTATGCAAAATGAATACTTTTAATTTACTTTAATTGCAGGACTCTGCCTCATAATAAAGTATTCTTACATTGTAGTATTGCTACTTAGTAAATGATACGAGCAGTTAGTCTGTGCAAATAATAGATCATGGCAAAACAAGACATGTGTTTACTGTATAACAGAGGATATGAAGCAAGCGTGCATAGACAAACTGTTTTTGATAACATTTAAAAGTATGCACTTAATCAACTTGGTAATAATTAGTCTAATTCAACAAATTGGTGATCTAAGATGTTGCAGTGCAGCCCCCTAATACCCATCGATGTATTTCTTTCTTTGCCACTACTCAATTCTCTACAACCCCCTCAGTGAGCTGTACATAATGGAACAAATATGTTATGTGGTAGACAAACAGGAGGAAAACAAGTGCTGATTGTTTAAGAATAAGGGGGGTGTACAGGTGCCATTTCCAATTTGGTGAGAGAGGCCGTAGGAGGATGGCCTTGAAGAGCACAAAGCAGCTGGAATCAGCCTCATAAACTTGCACAACATCAAAGGCTCTTTAGCCTGTTTCATCAAAAGGTGTCTTCGTTGCTCAGCTCTCACTGTCTGCGAAGCACTGTGAGTGTGTCACTCTTGGTATGAGTTTCAGGAAATCTTGGCATTAAAAGAAAAATGTACTCTCGCATCCAAAGAAAGTGATATTCCTCTAACACAACAATGTTTACATAAGGAAATTAAAAATGAAAGAAGGCCGTCACACACTCATCCATGTTCCTGTGTTTTATTTTTTTATAGGTAAAGAAAAAACCCCATCTCTGCCTTCGTTAGGGTGAATATGTGGTAGTGGAATATGACATTTAAACACCAGTGTGAGCATTCAGTTCAAATTGTGACAGGTGTGTTAGACATGAATGTAAATCAGTTCCACATATGTTTTTTATTTCCTCATCGAGTTCAGAGCTACACTAACAAAAAACATATACAACACAATCACAGACTCGGATGAGCTTTGGTGTTAGATGCATGGTTGCTTTATTTAAGTACAGAATCCAAATATTATTTTCCATTCTTTTTGACAAAAAGGATCAATTGGCGTCATCACGGTGTGCAATAAACCTGAGAATATACCGGTGCTCAGTAACACCATTGATAATTGCTCATAATTACCTCTGCGCTGCTCGCTTTAACCTTCACTTTCTGCTGTCTGTCACGTAGCTGTTCTTTGAAGAATGAGGAGAGGACGTTAGCTAAGCGCTACCGTGCTGCACAGTGTGATTTTCATCTGCACAGTGTGCGGGTAAAAATCATCAACGTTAGTTGCGCATTGATTTTGTTGACCATGTGAATGTTTAGTAGCGGCAGTCATTCATTCAACAGCTGACTGTCTGTGCCGAAAAGGGAGAAGACGTCTCTGCTGTGGGCACAACACAGAGAGTCTGGTGCACCAGTTACTCATTTCATTAACCTCTAGAAGGTAATCGATTATTGACATTTGTGATTTGACTCAGAATACTCCAAGGCTGCATTGCGATGCAATTATTTTCCACACCCCTAGTA
Source organism: Lepomis macrochirus (assembly GCA_024633595.2). Taxonomy (NCBI): domain Eukaryota; kingdom Metazoa; phylum Chordata; class Actinopteri; order Centrarchiformes; family Centrarchidae; genus Lepomis; species Lepomis macrochirus. The sequence continues at coordinate 20,015,842 of JALXJV020000013.1, read as the reverse complement.
AAGGCTCACCAATACATTGAATACATATGTTCAAAGAAGAAGAAGTAGTAATAATATACAGCAAATATGTTTAATACGTCAAATCGTCAGAGCATTTTTTGATCCTTTAGATGGTGGGTAAGAATACAAATAATAGAGACATAATATTTAAATTACGTATAACAACGCTTGGTTAGTTCACTTGATCATGCGGCTGTGTGTGTGAGGCGAGCACTTCACCTCACTCTAACAGAGACACTTGCTACTGAACATAGACTATTTATGCGGCATAGAATGTTTCTGCTGATACCTGTTAAGAAAAAAAAATAAAAAATCAGGAAAACAGATTTATGTATGTTAACCTGTTGCTTATAAGGTGCCTGTTAGGATGTTATGATCGTGGTTCTGGACTTTGATGGTAACTTGTTTCAACAAGCTATAAAAGGTAATGCCCTGGCAGAGTTCAATTGGTTTAATGTTTGATTTGATTACATTAATGTTTAAGTTGAGATTTACAAGAAATATTATATTGCTACCATGTAAAGAGAATACTGCATAAAAGCACCTTACTTGTCTACAGTTTTTGCAAACCACATTCTGGCACTTTTGTGTATAAAGCAGTATATTTAAATTAAAAATGCGTAATACACTACTTTAGAATTCATTATTCAATTTTGCTCATAACTACGGGATTTATCGCGATACAAATTTTAATTGTTGCCCACCACTAAATATAATAATATAATCATGGCATATAGAATGTCAACACTGGAATCCTGGACTTAATTAATACCTCTAAGTAAAATATCGTCACAAATATTTGGTATTAACACATTGATTTTCACAATATCTATGTAAGGTTTTGAATGATATTTCTTCATATTATCGCATCAAATGTCTCAATTTGTACACTTGCTGTTACAAAGGCAAAAGACAGAGCAGAGAAAGAGAAAAACAAATTCATTATGTAGATATTGGAAAACTGACTAAAATTTAGTGCAACGATAAGACGAGTGAAAAAGAAAGAAAAGGAAACAAAGACAATGAGATGTGGCCATTACAGGTGCGCTCAGCACCAAGGGTAGCACGGTTCGGAAAGAGAAAAGAGAGTTCCCTCTGGAAGACAATGGCTTTGGACAGGCACACAATAGCTTCATTAGAGGGTTCACATTATCAGGTCATGAGAGATAGAGGGGAAATATCAGAGCGGACACATTCGAACGATGCCCATCGCCGAGGCCTGCCAACTTGGCGAGCAGAAGCCTCAGCTGTGATGAAGGCTGATTTTTTTTGTTTGTTATCCGACGCTTCTGAAGTTGGCAGTGATGGGAAATGGTCAAATAGGTAAAGTGTGTGAGAGAAAAAGAGGTGGAGAGGCAGATTAATGTTTACTCTAAGGCCATGTAACATTGCATTGTAATACAATGCTGTCTCACTGTCCCTTTATCAACTCCCCTTCACAGCTCTGATGGAAGGTTACAGCTTGTAAACAACACAGAAGAAAGTGGCCTGGTTTGTGAGGGGGAGTTAAGTTGCATTAATAAAACCAATTACAGCCTGTACTTGGTTTGTCCCTTATGTGAATTTTGTCTCCATGAAGGGCCCAAATGTCATTGCCTAGCTGTAAGACATATAAAGAATAAAATCAAGACACCTAACAGAGGTTTACTTGCTGTATGGAGAATAATTAAACCAGTAGGAAACCCACACATACGCGCCACTCACCATTAGCACAGGACGTGAACCCTCTCTGAGACTTTCTCTATGTGCACCGACCAGGCTATCGATCAGGCGGATCAATCACCGGCTGCTGGTGAGCAAGCCTTTAAGTGCCCACGTCGCATGTGTTCACCAGCATTGAGGGAGCCGTCATACAACACTTACAATCAATTACCGATATTAGCCCTTTGACCCCCATGTGGCACTCCAAAGTGTACTCAAACCGAGAAATGATGGATAGCTTGAAGAAAAGCATTTAGATTCTTACAGAGCTGATGAGAGAGGGAATTTTTTTATAAGACTGTGTTTTAGCACTAACTTTCCTTTGGTAGAAACTGTAGGGACACAAGAGAGGCAGAGCACAACAAACTATGTCATTGCAATACAGACTCTAAAAGGACCTCAAGCATTTCTTTGGCATTTCTTTACTGCAATGTTTTTGATACATATTGGCTAGCATCTACACTGATGCCAATATATTTACAATAACGTACTGGCCAATATATAAGCTTGGCTGATTCATAAGTTGTGGCTGCATGTCTCTTAAGAGGAACCCCATACCGGCGGATCATGATGGGTGTCAAAACAAAACCATCACCACAGTTGGATCAACTCTCCCAAAAAAGTAGGAATTTTATCACATTAACTCCCCAAATTATGAAAGCAGTGCACCACGACATTGCTGGTATGTGTTGCCCTTTAGACTGCTAATCCACCAGCATGCATAAGTCAGGACTTTTTGCATATGTGCATTCGGTGAAAGGTTGAGAGTACCACTCTGAGCAGTCAGGTAAATGGATATGAAAACTTACAAGACAATAAGTTCACTTTTTGCACTCTTTGTTCACTTAATTTACTGAAATGAATAAACTGAATGAATAAAAGAAGCTATGTACAGTTGCATACTGCTTTGATAGGGAATATTTCTAAATGAACTGTAAAATGTGTACTGAAAGAAAAAAAGTAACGACACACCAATCTGACCTTTTCTTCTCCACAATGAATGTTCAATACCCAGGCTTTACCCAGAATAAAGGGGTACTGTCAGGTCCCAGTGTGCTTATTCCACAAATGTACTTTTGATTTCAATATCTGTGTGGAACTGAGATTCTTCTTCTATGTGAAAAGCAGTGTTGGGAGTAACATGTTACAAAAGTAACACAATTACAGTAATGTATTGCTTTTTGCTGTAATGCAGTAATATAATGCATTACTAAAAAAGAATCAGTAATATTATACCTGTTACAATCTCAGTAATGTGTCTTACAACGCATTTTAACCCGGAATTAAGTGGCGTTTTGTTTGTTAATAATACCAACACAAAGAAACATTTTGGCAGCAGAAAAACAAATCCATGAGTAAAAGAGTAACAAATTCAAATAATCAGTGACGTTATGCTGCTGTACTTTGTGTTTAAATGCGTACAGCATCTTTCTTAATGGGGAGACAATTTATGCTAATCCAATAGATCAGATTTGTGTATCCCTAAAAAAAGGGGGGGGCAAATGTATTATGAACACCGACAGGTAGTGTAGTGGTGACATGGTCACAGGTAGGGATATTATATTTTAAGTATCTGACAACCCTAACAAGCTAATCATTCTCAACAGCATTAAAGCACATGAGCTTAGCATATCATGGTACTGCTACACTGCATTAACAATGAATCACATTTCAAACCTCGCCAGGTACTGAAGGTGACACTGCTAAGAAGGCCAGTGGAGACGCATCAGTGAAGTGTCCCCTAAACTCCGCCCCAGAAAATCCCTGACTCCCTTGCTCACATGGATTCCCACACACTGACTTCCTCTCAAGTTTTCCGTATATCCTGTATATACGCAAGTCTCCAACACACATATACACAGGCAGCTTCACCTTCAGAAAGGGAACAACGCACAAGGTTGCAGCCCCTCCACGGATGTGCCCATGTCATGGACATTGAGTATTCTAATTTCAGCCAAGTTCACTTTAACCTGTACGCTGGTAATAAATCTTGTTTGGTGACCAAAATAGATCTCCAATTAAAGTAGAAATTGAAACAAAAACAAGTGAATGAAGAAAGAATGCCACAAGGTCAACATGTTAATGAAAAGGATAAATAGGTGCGAGATATTAAAATGTAATAAGTAATCACCTACATCCATAGAAATGGACTTCTTTATCCTAAAGACATTCTTTTGGACATTTCTTTCCAAACATGTGACTTGTGATCCACCAAGTAAAGCTGCACTTTGAAAACCGCTTTCACCTCAAACTGAGATCACACCCACAGTCTCAACGCAGGTCTAGGCAGCTGTGACTCTCTTTGTTTGCAGCTATGTTAATACTCGAATGTGCCCCTTTTGGAGGTTATGTGTAACAGATGGTAGATTTTTAGTGTGATGACAGTGCATAAATGCAGTATGACACTCCCCCATCTAAATTTTGGGAGACAGTTATCTATTGAAAATGACTCATTAACAGAAGTCATGTGTTAACAGATACTTTTAAATATTTTGAAAATGATTGTTTTTTTCAATTTGAATGAGTTTTTTTTCAAAGAACTTTGTATGGGAAGAATCTAAGTGTTGCTGGACTATTCACAAACTTGGTAAGATATATTTTGGCTTCTTTGTGCATCAGAGAGATATGGCGCTGTCCTGTTTTCTTTTGGACATAGGGTAGACTGGAACGTAGATTTTGATTTGTGTGTAGTTGGTGTAATCTATTTTGATTTTGTCAACTGATTTATAGAGCACATTTAAAAACAACAAATGTTGACCAAAATATGTCAGAGAAATTAAATAGGATTATTATATCAATAATTACAATTGATACACCAATGCCATTTTCTGGGCCGATTTGCAATTTTCCCACTGAATGGCAGTGTAACTGTGGTGAGGATGGAGAAAGGTGTATTTGTATATTTTCTTTGAACATTTTTGAAAGCATGCATCACCCTAATGCTAATAGGTTATTTCTAGTCTCACAATTTAAATTCCACGTTATTTTCCATTTTTTAGTTTTTACTGAAACTGCTCACCTTGATTTTTCCTTCAGACATGCGGACCTATACCTGTCTTTCTCAGTTTCTTCCCGCAATTCCGTCTTCACAGCAGCAGGTGAGCTGCGGGTTGAGGAGGCTTGTTGTTAATGTCGCCTATCGCAAAAATTGAGACGAACCTGGTCCGTGCTTGTAAAATATCCACCGTGCTTATGTATTTTAATGTTATACAAGATAAACGTGTCTATCTGTGTTTCTCTGCAAAGTCCGCCCAAGTAAATCTGTGTGGGGAAACACATCTCATGCTGGCATTATACATATTATAAATCGCAAGAGATGAACGTCTACACCCACAACATGTTTAAACATGCCACGATGCATGGGCAAGTTAACAAGCAAAACGCTGAATATTAAATGAATTACTGATTTCTTCAGAAGCTTGCCAGTATTACGATTCAGGAATCAGGAACTGATACCAATTTAAGACAAATCTCCGGTACCCATCCCTATTGAGTAAAGTTTGGCGCCACGGGCAAGATGTGTTAGTGGGATAAATTTATTGCTCGTTCAGGCGACAATAGGTAGTACAGAACATCACCAGCTGTATCATTTAAAATGTTTTTCTTCTTATATAGGGCTTTCACCAACAAACAAACTATTTTTCTCTCACTTTGATGTTTCTTTGAATCTTAAAGCCATCTCATTCAGTAAAAGAAACAGACACAGGTGCTCACAAGTTAACACAGACATTACACTGATCGCATGCTGCTTGGGACAGTTAGTAAAAGAGTAAAACAGTTACAAGCTAGTCTTAAGTGAAACTCCTCAACTGATTCCATCAGTGGAGTTGATCACTCAGACAGCCTAATGCAGCAAGGCTTTTGCCATTTACTGTTTTTGTCATTGGTGATATTCATCTAGTTATAAATGGAGCTGTCATGATAATGCTATGAAGGATCACGCTAACCTCCATTTACCAATCTCTTCGTCAAATCCCAAAGGGCGGAGCTTTGATTACTCCCGCAATTAGCGATGTCAACCTCCTCCATGAATTAAGTATTCAGGTTTGTGTTTTCAAACCAATTAGCCTACTCTCTTGCTATGACTTGTTGATTAATTATGGATATTTAGTTAGGAAAGGAGACATTAATTATTAATCAAAATTGAATTATGCGGCATAATTAACCACAAAACTTTTCTATTTTTTTCCTCCACCTCAGTATGTTTTCATTTATATAATCTCAGACTGTTTGTGACACGTGACAGAAGTGAGAAGATGTGTGACCTTGGCTTATGGGAAAAGGCGTTGAAAGCATTAACAAGGCGCTAATAGCTTTTGTGGGAGTGTTTGCTGTACTGTCAGCAAGTTGCTGTAAGTGCTCAACGTTAACACACACTCAAATCCAGAATCAATGGGCTCTTAGAAACCTGTTGTACTGATGCACGGGAAGACTCTATTCATCACTTGTTTATGGCTACATGTTATGAAGTGAGGTAATGGCATTTATGGGTATTTACAGGTGACATGTTGAGTCCTTAAATAATATTTATTGCTTCTGCCACTCTGCTGCTATTGTAGCCAATGTCCTTGCAGAGATGATATAACAGATATCTGGTCATATACTGAAGGAAAGGTGTGATTTAGTGCAAGGTCATCAGGCTTACAGAATGCCTTACTAGCAAATTACAGTATCTATCATCAGCTTTTGTTGCATCATCAGGTCTGAGTTACTTCACCATGTAATTAGCATTGACTGACAGGGTATTAAATATGAAGTTTGTGACTGAAATGCTATAAAATATTGATGTTGATCATCATCTGTTTGTTGCCGGGCAGATTTTCCTTTTGTCACCTTCATCATGCAATGCAAATCTGACCAACTCTTGACAAAGGATTCTTTTGACCGGTGAAAAGGGGCATAAGACCGTGCAAATATTTATCATCATTGAGGCTGCGTGGAAATATAAGGCAGCCAGCTGGTAAAACAAGTGTGAAACAAGGCTTACACATTTCTCCTGCATCTGCGATAAAATAACTGCACTGGTAGCTGCAATTTTAGCAGATTCCAACTTAGTGATTGATGCAGTTGGTGTAGTTCCACAACATCAGCATAATTTTGTAAGGGAAACATGAGTTAGGAAGACTGGGGCATTAGTTGCAGTTTTGCTCAATTTCTGAGTGTATTGATGCATTTCATAGCACATTTCAGTAACCAAAGAGACTGTGATGAGATAAGGAGATTACCGCACTTATCATAATCACCATTGAACGGCTCTGAATTTGCATGAACACACAGTTTGTTGCTCTGGGATGAGGCTTACAATAGCAGTGTAGCATATTTGCTCATAACCACATGAAAATCTGAATGACAGCTGTAAAATGTAGCAGCTAATGGAATGCTAAATTCACTCAGGAGGCCTCGGGAAATGCAGATTCACCAGGCTCCTTTACCTAATAAATTAAACGGATATCTGATAAAGCTTTGGGCATTTGCACAAAGACAAAACGCCACATTACGACAGGTACAGCTACCTTTATTTTCAGCCTATAATGTCACAACATTATGGCAAATAACACTAGTGAAATATGTTACTATTATTACACAGTTATTAGCCAATTTTGTGCTGTATAAATTCAGCTGTATCCATTTGAGTTTTACTGTTAAGCACTCTAATGTAATGCACATATACAGGGGCTATACCAAAACAATAAAGGCAGATTTAATGCTACTGTATGACAAAAACATAATTTATTTATAGAATTTAATTTGGTAGAAAATGTAACTCTTACCAATTATTAAACATAAAGTATAATTGAAGAGTCGTCAGTTACCTCACTTTATTGCACACCTTTCCAATGAAAGACACAGTATTTCTCCACTTGTTCTTTTTCCATTTATGTCATGCATAAAACTGGAGAAGAAATCACCCATACCCCCATAAAGAACAATAATTCCTGAAAAGAACAAGTTTGGTCTTTGAAACTGTCTGAGAGAGATATACTCTCTCTGTAATGAAAATGTTCGGTCAAGCCAATTAAAGCTGAGCCATTTTGTCTTTGTGTCCTCCCTTCCTCTGCAATTAATTAAATGTGGTTATAAAAGGAATATTCTTGTGGTCTGAATGCCTGCAACAGACCTCCAGTGGTTATGTACTAAGGTTGAATTACAATGTTGTCAATGATGCTATTGTGTGAGAATTAGGTGTGAGCTTGCCCTCTTTACAAAATGCTATTGTACATTACAGTTATGAATGCTGCATGAAAACGACTGACTCCAGTGAATGTTACAAGTTGTGAATGTGAATACTATTGAAACCTAGTCACATGTTCTATCATTTTATTAATTCCATCAAGCTGTACCTCGTACAGACATTCACTTAATTCTCCTTCTGTCATTAATCAACTTATTCTGTTTCCCCTTTGTTTCTCTTATGGTCAGCGGTGGTAAGAAATTAAAATTGATTAAACCTCTGCTGGGGTTATAATGTAATTACAGTCTTTATGAACAATGTTGGATAATTGCATTTATTGTTTATTACACTCATACATATAAGAAACAATAAATGCAGGTAAAAACACAGGTTTTCTTGTTGGAATTCCTTCCGATGCTACACATCCAAATGCATTTGCTGTAAATGTTTTGAACTGTACAGGATATGTGTAGTGTTTTGTAGTCCTGCATATTTTCTTTTACAGCCTACTCATTATTTCATGCTGTACATACATTTATAATGCCATAAAGCTTTGCAGTAAACAGTAAACTACAATTTTTATAAACTAAAAATACCAATAGGCCGAGCCTGTTTGAGTTGTGTGTCTGCAGCAGAGTAGCTCCTGAAAACAGCTGTAAGGTGTTGAGTTACAGTTTATATACTACTATAATAAAAGCACCAACACAATTAAAAGAGCCCTCAACAGCAAAACGATAGAGCCGAACCAATACTGTTTTGCTTTTTAGACTCATACCAATATATACAGTATCATAAACTTGTCAGTTCAAATGACAGTAAACAACAATGTTTCTCGTTTACCTTAAAAATAACATCCATGCCAATATATATCAATCATGTTCTAATAAATACATCTGAAGTTAATGCAATTTTTTATGGGTCTCATTTTCTATGATTTAAAAACTTCTTAGCTTTAAACGTAAAACCAAAACTATCATTCCCAGTTCCTGGCATTAGTTATTATTTGTATGACAGAATAAACTTTTAGAGATAATTTTGACAGTAAATGATCTCAGAGAATCAACAGGATGCTCATATTAATAGCATGTATTGGTGAAACCTATTTTTAGAAGGACACATTTACCAACTAATATGGGACTTTGAAAAATCCCACCTGTTTAAGTAGCACAGCGTTTATAACTATGACATCGGTTGAACAAATCATGGGGCCACATGAGATTCTAGGATGGCTGAACAATGCATATTTCCTCGTGTACAATGAGTATACTGTATGCGGGGTGTCCTTGAATGTGGATGCGTCACGCTCAGTGCTGAGTTAGTCATCCCTTCCAAGGTGATGGAGTGTCTGTTCACGGATCATTGACATTTTAGGCTCTTGTCACCAAATCTATCCTTTAAAGTTGTACTTTTAATTTGAGCATTTGACACAACTAATGTATATAGAGCAAGGAGGACTTTTTCTGGCACTAAAACTGCTGGGAATTCACCTACACACGGCCTCTGGTACAAATACCTTAAGGCACAGAGGAAAAATACAATTAAAATAAAGAGAGGGAAAGAAGCATCTATTTTAAGCATTTAATTGCATTTAAATTTACCATTCAAAGCCCTTTGCATTGCTACATACAGTACTGTATGACGTTAACTTATCACATTTTTATTTTAATAATAAGCATCAGGTGCCCAGCACAGACAGGAGTGCAGACCTTCTAGCATCACCACAGGGCTACTTATTATTATTAACATCATTTGTCTGGATCTCTTGCTGGTTCAACAGACACTGTGAGGATGACATGTTAATAAATGACCTTCGGTACCTCTTTGGCATAGGCCTGTTCCTCATCTGCCCCCTCAGCCTCATCAGCAATACACGTGCACAGACATACATCCAATCCCCAACAGGGACAGGAGGTGGCGATTTGTTTTCCTGAAGGTCCCTACTCTGTCTATTGTTGTTTGCACTGAAGGGGACAAATTCAATTCATTCTTATGACAAGTAAGCTGTGATACACAAGACTAAAGAGAGGAAGGAGGAAGGAGATAGGAGGGAGGCAGGGGGTGGAAAGGTAGGAACATGTGACTGTACAGGAGGAAGCACACAGACGTGGAAGAAAACATAAACTTGCTGAATGCAACAATAAGATACAAAGTAGAAGCAAGATACGCTTAAGGGGATTAAGAGCTAGAGCTGTAAAAAAAAAAGTATAGTAGTTATTCTTGATTTTGGAATTACAGTACATCTGATAATAATACAGCAAAGAACTGTTGTGCTGATTTAAACCACAGCAATCAATGCCACTACTCTGACACACCTGGACTGACAGCCACTCCCATAATCTCCATCAATCAGGCATGGGCAGATTAATGAATTGACTTCAAATCACAGGAAATCAGAATTTCATACCATCTACAGAGTCAGTATATTGTTGATTATGAGTATGATTACTACAAATACAAACAATTCATAAAAACAACTCAATACTCAATATCACTGTCTGCAAAAGATAGTGGCTGCTTACAGCAGCATAATTAGGTATCACTACTTTGTACTTTACGGTCGACTGTTCACTAAATTATCTGGAATTAACAGATAGGACTGGCATTTAAATTAGAGCATTTTTTTCCTATTACAGATCGGACACACACATTTATCTAAATGTTGATTACTCATGGATTTGACACATTGACTTAGTAGCTGTAGACTATTAAATATGGCCAATCTTATTTTTCATATTACTTGATCCAAATACTAAAGATCATGGTTCAAAACTTTAATGTTTATAAGCTTAAATTATTGATATGCTATAGATGAAAGATTAACCGGAGAAATGTGACTCAACAATGTTAACTAGTGAGCTCAGTTAGCCCTGCAGCCTAAGTTACTTAGTCCAGAATGGGCACCAGAATGGAAACCGGCAGCCTCCCAGTGAACTGAACACACCCTGTGAGACCAACAGAAGCCAGTCTGACAAAACGGAAGGTGCAGAGGTGATTTACAGCAGCTCCAACCAGGACTCTGACTACGGGGACAGGAGAGGTGTCAAGTGGGAGAGGAGCAGGAGGGAGGTCAGACATTAGAGAGGCAGCGGCAGCGTGTAGAGCCAGAATACTTTCACATCTAACTTGGTAAATTAAGGGTTAATTTCAACCAAACCAGAGTTGGTGGTTAAAAGCGGAAATGTTTTGGTGAATTTTGAATTTTAATTTGATTCTGTTGAGTTTGAGTTAAGTATATTTTACGATGAGTTAATTAGTTTGGTGAAAGGAAGGTCAGAAGGTTTTTCTGTTTGATAAGAAACATAGGTGAAAGAATATTTCCTTTCTTGAAAATTTGTAAGTTTATTTTTTTTTTAGAGGAAAAACGCTAACAGAGAATGTAGTGAGAGGTATTATGAGAGAGGATTGGCCAGGGTTAGCTGGTCAGCATGCTAACTTATCTCTGCAACACAATATATTTTTGATATAGTGTCAGAACTACTACTTTAAATTCTGTTGATAATTTTAGTTATTTTTTTTCTTAAATCTCTTATAGTATTACACATTACACCTTTAAAGCGATAGGTGACCAATCGGTGTGTTCACAGTAGCTGTGATGCATTTAACCAATCTGTAACTACCAATTTTACCAATTGTGTAAATTTAGCTAACATGAGAGTGTAGGAACCTTTATATTTAAAAAAAATACTCACATAGTACAAAAGAAAAACAACATTAACTATGTTAAATGTATCACTGATCAGGTTGTTAATATAAGAGTTCAGGAAAACCGTTTCCCAAGCACATCTGAATGGTTCCCATGAAGCAAACATTATGTTCTTTCCCTTTTAAAACCTACCTGCAAAAGAACACTCTCCCTCTGAATCTCTCCATGATGTCTCCCCAATGAACTGTCACATTAATAATCCTATGCTCATATTCAAATGTTCTGTCAAGAGCTAAAGAAAGATTGAGTGCCTTTGCCATTGTGAGGCTAAGATTGAAGACATGTCCCATTGACATTGTTAAAAGTTTATGAAAATATATGAATCCTCAAATGTCATTGGCTGGTGGGGCTCCCAACTCCTGTACAGTTTCAGGACAAAATCAGTCTTTTAATCAAAATGATTGAATACTTGCAAGTTGAATTCAGGGATGTGAATAAAACAAGAAGGCGAGGGTCGATGTAAAGCGTCTCTGCAAACTTCTTAAGATGGTGGTGGATGGAGGTGTGGTGGGGTCAGACAATAGATCTTACTACACACATGCAATACAAAGAGATGTCTGATTTAACTCATGGTATATGTGCACATGTAGGGACCGAATTTTCAAATTAGCGTGATTAGATTCTGAGAGAAAGTCAACCCTCCGTCAAATTAAGACATATGGTGTCATATCTGCATGCAAAGCCTTGCATGTGTTACACACATCACATTCTTTCAACCTGTGAGCCTGAATGACATGAGGATAACTCAGTCGCACACTTCGACCCTCTGAAATTGGAGGCTTGATTTGGCCGTCTTCTGTTGCTGCAGTGGTTGGTAAACACTCAGTGCTTTGAGTTTCTATTATCCAGCACATCATTCTGGTTGTTGAGGATTAAAAAGAAAAGTGAGGATTTAAAAGGAGCTTATCTAATTAATCCTAAAGAAAGTCCTGTTAGTCTTGCCTCTGTGTAATGGCTTTTATACTAGATGCAGAAATATCAAGCTTTTCTCATAAATTCAGATTCAACCTAATGGTGGTAAAACAAATCAGGCTATGCATTGTTTTGCATTTATATTGTCACACTTCACCAGATAAAGCTGTTGTAGGTAAGTTTCAACCCAACACAAGGAATGACAGGCTTACACTCCTCCAAGCTTCAACCTTTGGTAACTGGTTGGCATTGACAGAATGGACTTCCGCCTTATGTCTCATTGGGCAAATGGGATTCTTCACATTTCACTTTACAATGAGAACAGCACTAGAAATAGTCTACCACTCTTTTTTTCTTAAATATTGCCCTACTCTTCTTTGGCCACTATATGCACCAACTTCCATTAAATATTTCTAAATAAGTTACTGTTGCATTTTTAAGTACCCTCATAGTCAAATTAATTTCTAGGGGTATTAGCTTGACTAGCATAGTGACTATAGAGCAGTCCATTTTGTGATACCACCTGCAGTTGTAATCATCTGAGTAAGGTTAAATTTCCTCATCTATATAGGTGCTGGTCATATAAATAGAATATCATCAAAAAGTTGATTTATTTCAGTAATTCCATTCAAAAAGTAAAACTTGTATAATGTATACATTCATTCCACACAGACTGATATATTTCAATTGTTCATTCCTTTTAATTTTGATGATTATAACTGACAACTAATGAAAACCCCAAAATCAGTATCTCAGAAAATTAGAATATTGTGAAAAGGTTCAATATTGAAGACACCTGGTGCCACACTTTAATCAGCTAATTAACTCAAAACACCTGCAACGGCCTTTAAATGGTCTCTCAGTCTAGTTCTGTAGGCTACTCAATCATGGGGAAGACCAAAAGACGACCATTGACACCTTGCACAAGGAGGGCAAGACACAAAAGGTCATTGCTAAAGAGGCTGGCTGTTCACAGAGCTCTGTGTCCAAGCACATTAATAGAGAGGCAAAGGGAAGGAAAAGATGTGGTAGAAAAAAGTGTACAAGCAATAGGGACAACAGCACCCTGGAGAGGATTGTGAAACAAAACCCATTCAAAAATGTGGGGGAGATTCACAAAGAGTGGACTTCAGCTGGAGTCAGTGCTTCAAGAACCACCACGCACATACGTACGCAAGACCTGGGTTTCAGCTGTCGCATTCCTTGTGTCAAGCCACTCTTGAACAAGACACAGCATCAGAAGTGTCTCACCTGGGCTAAAGACAAAAAGGACTGGACTGCTGCTGAGTGGTCCAAAGTTAAGTTCTCTGATGAAAGTAAATTTTGCATTTTCTTTGGAAATCAAGGTCCCAGAGTCTGGAGGAAGAGAGGAGAGGCACAGAATCCACGTTGCTAGAGGTCCAGTGTAAAGTTTCCACAGTCAGTGATGGTTTGGGGAGCCATGCCATCTGCTGGTGTTGGTCCACTGTGTCTGTCTATCAGGAAGATTTAGAGCACTTCATTCTTCCTGCTGCTGTCCAACTTTATGGAGATGCAGATTTCATTTTCCAACAGCACTTGGCACCTGCACACAGTGCCAAAGCTACCAGTACCTGAATTAAGGATCATGGTATCCCTGTTCTTAATTGGCCAGCAAACTTGCCTGATCTTAACCCTATAGATAATCTATGGGGTATTGTGAAGAGGAAGATGCGATACGCCAGACCCAACAATGCAGAAGAGCTGAAGGCCACTATCAGAGCAACCTGGACTCTCATAGCACCTGAGCAGTGCCACAGACTGATCGAGTCCATGCCACGCCGCATTGCTGCAGTAATTCAGGCAAAAGGAGCCCCAACTAAGTATTGAGTGCTGTACATGCTCATACTTTTCATGTTCAAACTTTTCAGTTGGCCAACATTTCTAAAAATCCTTTTTTTTGTATTGGTCTTAAGTAATATTCTAATTTTCAGAGATACTGAATTTGGGATTGTCATTAGTTGTCCGTTTTAATCATCACAATTAAATGAAATAAACATTTGAAATATTTCATTCTGTGTGTAATGAATGAATATAATATCCAAGTTTCATTTTTTGAATGGAATTACTGAAATAAATCAACTTTTTGATGATATTCTAATTATATGACCAGCACCTGTATTTGTGAGTGTACATGCATCAGCTGATCTTTTTATGGAGATATCCAGTAAGACGAGAGACACAAACAGCTGTACCAAAAATGCTTGTAACATAGCCTTACTCAAGACCATGACTTGTTTAGGTGGAAAAGCTGGTGAATATCATAGACATGTAAGAAACAAAGTCACCATGTCCTGCCAAGTGCCTGCAATGCCATGCCTGTACATTTTCACAGAAGCAAGGAGTGTTTTTGTAATCAATCAATTATAACTTTGTTAAAATCACACATTTTCAACTTTTAATATCTTGCACTATAATAGATGTCCATTTCTCTTCAAGTAAAAAAACCTGACCCATCACTTTTTCAGAAAAAAAATTATTAATAAAATGTTTTGTCTCTCAACAGAAGTGGGGTGGAGTCTATGATCAAAGGTACACAAAAACTTGCATAAAAAATGTAGGCTAGTTGCAAAGTAAATGAGGTGTAGTCCTCCAACTGAACCTTAGTGCAGTTTAATTTAACAACAGCTATGGACATCCCCATTCTTCATCTTCATCTTCAGTGCCTTTATGGATCACCTGAAAAGGGACTATTTTTAGCATAAATGTGAGACTATACATTTTCATTCATGCTGCACAGAATAAAATTCAAACACTGAAAGTTTTCACTCTTAAGAGGCAATAAAAAGAGCACATATTACATGAATTTGCCCAGTTTAATATACCTTGTCTCTGAAGGCATACAGTAAGAAGTACAAGTATATCTAAATTACCAAGTCTGAGTTACCAGGTGGACTTGGTGGCAGTCTGTTGGGAGCTGGTGATATGGAGTTCTATTGTGGGACTGGGAGAGTGATTGAGTGCCGCAGGCCTACAGAAGTTGTCCCGTCTGTTTTGTTGCCACTCTATTCCATCATAGGCACATTTACCCTTAAGGTACTCTCCAGAGAAAACGGGTGCTAACCTTGTGCACCTGTGCTTCCTCTTGATGCTGGGGAGGCTCACTAACCCAAGAGTTTGCTGTCCCTATCCTCTACCTGTTTGGTCTTTTAATATAGATTATAATTTAGATCAAGGACAAAATGATTTTCTAGAGAGCTTAATTACCTACCTAAACCGACATTTAGAAATGTTCCATCTCTTATACACCACCTGTATATCAATAGGAGGGAGATGAAAAAAGAAATGTAAGGAGCTTTCCATTCACATTAAAGAAAGTTACTGCATCTCTTAAAGCTTCATTGTGACTGAGGATAGATCTAATGTTTCATCACATCCCTTTTCAAGCTTTCATTTTAGTGTGGGTGTTCTTGATGAGTGGTGAACTGGAAATTATCCAGCGTTGGAGCATCAACATGGAATGTCAGTCCATTATGGCCTGTCACTCAGTGCAGACACATAAATTACGTTTGTCAATCTGGCCATCAAATTAAACAAAATGTAAGAGTAATCAATGGTGAACAGGAAGATGAAAACATAGGTCCTTATTTCATCACATCAAATGGTAGATGCATTTTTTTGCACTCAACTCCTTTACAACTATCCTCATTTGCATGCAATGCTACCCAACCATCCCAATTAGGGGTACAAAGAAGGAGGTAATTGCAGATTAAAAACTAGAATGCTATATGTAATCACATGGATCAAAACACAATTAAAACTTCATCTCAACCTGTTATAGCTCGCTGACGAGCCCAACCCCCCTCCCTGATCTTAATACTTTAAATCATATAAGGGAGGGTCGTTTGCCGACGGACAGATGAAAACACCTCTTGCGCCCAACAGTAAATTAATCGCACCAATTATTCACCACCAAGAGACATTTAATGCAAGCCTTTGGAGAAACGAAAGCTGGGCACTCAAATCCTCTCATTTGTAATTGGCTGTCTACTTCAATAATTGATTGGAACAAATGTGAAATGGATGAGAGGGTCTAAGTGTTCTCCATCACACGCTTTCTGGTTCAGCAAGTTCACAGGCGACTGCTCAAAAAGGAGTCCCACTGCACAGATTTAGCTGATTTTTATATCATCTGATTGCTATGCCTGTAAGTAGAGGTAGTAGCAGTGAGCCATTTATATGAAAAGGGTGTTCAAAGGACAGTTTGTCCTGATGTACACAAGTAATACTGTAGACCCTAGTGTCAAATGTCAACAACTGAGAGACAATAAAACAGTCTATTACTGCACCACTAGACTCTACACAAAGTCTATGACTGTGCAATTATAGCGACACAAGCTAGTTGACATTTTTTGGTTGTTCTCGAAGTACCTCAACAGCTATAAAATGGATATTGAAATTTGGTACATACATCTGTGGTCCTCAGAGCATGAATCTGATTTACTTTGAATGTGACATATAGTGTAAAGTGCTTTGAGTACTGAGAAGCCTGGAAAGACACTATAATAGTACAGTCTATTTTCCATTTACTTTGATTCCCAGACTTTTCTTCTAGTTAATTTGTCCAATACTTTGGTTTATTACCGCTAAACTAATGGCATTCCCATCACTCTCAGCTCTAATTTCTGTTTGGTGCTAATTAGGAAATGTTAGCAGGCTAACACATTGAACTAAGATGGTGAACAAGGTAAACATTAAGGTAAACCTGCTCAACATCAGCATGTTAGCATTGTCATTGTGAGCATATTAGCAAGCTGATGTTAGCATTTAGTTCAATGCACAGCTGTGCCTGAGTATCGCCTCAAAGAGCTGCTAACATGACTTTGTCTCGTTACTGCCCCTGGTATAGGAAAAAAACAATTAGCCGCAGCAACCTTGCTAAAGTCAACTGTAATCAATAGTTAGTGATAATATTGTAAACTTACTGACCAAATAGAACAAATGATTTGGAATCTTTATGCAAGAAATACTGTATTATTAGAGGAATTATAAACTTACCCTTGACAAATGCATAGTCAAGGTGCCTCAAAGAAGCTGTAATTTCTAGTTATTTCTAGAGCACCGTAAGGAACAGTGCGTTATGTGTGGGTGAGCAAAAGCAAGAGAGCAAGCGGCAGAAAGTGATGGTGAAACTTTGCAGAGCAGTGGAAAGGATAGTGACCACAGAGGAGCTGAGGTCGGTAAAGCAAAATAGATATGCAAACTAGTCCTTTTAAGCTAATGATGAGACGTTTCTTTTGGATTTTAATGTGCAAATGAAATTCTTGGTAGTTATCCAAAAAACCTGTATAGAAAAAAGCATCAAAATGCATTGATAATCTTTTTTAATCACATCGTAGCCGTGAACCGTGAGGTGACTAGATTTTCCCACCCCTACCTAGTATTGCCTTTTGTAGAGTGTTTTTTACTCTTCTGAATCAAGGGTCTAAGAGTATCGTATGCTGTAGATTGTAAAGCCCCATGGGGCTATACAATTTGTAATATTGGGCTATAGAACTACAATTTACTTGACTAGCTCTGCACAGAAACCAATGATAAGGCTGTTCACAAGAAGAATTAATGTTTTAAAATCTGCTTGGTCAAGTGGATGCAGAATTAGATTCTTTGCTGCATTTGTTTTTTGTGTGCCTGGCATGCATTCATTTCCATGTGTGTCAAGATGTCTTCATGATTGTGGAACATGAAGTCATGAAATGAAAACCAACATGCCCAGTGGGGCCTTAAGGCAGCAAAATGAATCAATGACACCAAGGAAGAATGGCTTAAGGGGGCATGTGGGGTGTTGCTCTCCTTTCACTGTCTTGTTGAAGACAACAAACACACAATGCTATGATGTGAATGCATAATGCAAGCGCATGCATGCAGTATATACTGTACGCTGTCATGGCAACTGCTGTGACAACATGCAAGTATACTGTAAGAACAAGAATTTGAATTTTGAATGAGCAGAATGTGGTGGTGGGGAATAATTTAATAATATGATTACTGTGATAACATGATCAGTGATTGTTGTAAAGGCAAAATAACGATGTTGTGAAAGTAATGTGCGTAGCACCTTTGAGTATCACAAGTAATTCTAAATATCTTATTTATTACTACCATTGGTTCCTAATCCTTGCTTTTACCAAAGCATATATTAACATTTTCATATTATTTCTTTTTATACATTTTAGCATCTTAAAGGAATACAATATTCTGTATATTAAAGAAAACACTAAACATTTTTTTGTACAGTAGAATATGTTTTTGATTTTTTTTTCAATCCTGCGGATTTTCTCATGACCTCTCAGATTTATGCTGTGACCCCTTTGGAGGGTCCTTGAAACCTCTGATTTACAGTCTGATCAATCAATTGACTGTATCGTCCCATTGCTGCATTTGTGTTCACTAATGTTCCTGTTTCTCATCTACTCTACTGTCACTGTACAAGAAAATATGTTGTCGCAATAGTGCATGATGGGAAAGAGAAAGCAGGTGCTGAAATGATCCCCTTCATGCTGAATAATTGTGTCGACACCCCTCCACCTCCCACCCACAGTTGTTTAGCAAATCCTCCCAACAAGCCTTTGCTGCTGCTTGCTGTGGCGGGTCCCATCCACCTGCCAAGGGCTAAACACAAGTCCATCCATCACCGCACCACTTGACAAATACATTCCATAATAGAAGTTTATTTTTTATGGGAGGCTGAATCAGAGGCCTTCCCATGCATACAAAAATGTGTCAAAGTTATTTATGGGACCTGCTGAGAAGCACAATATGTCATATCAAACTCCTATTTTCCCTTTCCTTCCACCACATCGCCTGTCAATATCACTGCAGCTATCAATAATGTGGAACACCGGCAGAGATAAAGCCCTGTGGAGCTGTGGGTCACATGGAAGAACGTCCTCTCCTGCTGCTTGAGGAACATGCTCACACACTGATAAGACCACACATACGCATGCTGGAACATACACATACTGGCACACAAAGATGTACATATTTCCAAAAGGAGCTTTTCAGCCAATTCTCTCCTGTGTTTCTCAGAACAGTATTACATAGACATTCAAATACTCAACTGAGTGTTCATTGTCAAACATAGTGCCCATGAAATGCACACACTGATAGGCACATGGTTGCTCAGATACTTACATCTAAAACAGAAATATTTTAAGTTGAGACAGCAGTTAAAAGATTATGATAAAAATATAGTATTCTTTGGTAAGTGATCAAAAAACATAGGCCTATATAATTGTGCAATTGTGTAAGGTGAGCAGTTGTGCACATTTTGGCTTATAAATGATCAGGCAATGCACACCATTTGGTCAATGTCTTTTTTACACTTAGCTGTCTCGTTACCTTTAAGGCATGTCTATCACGAAAATTTAAATACACATACACACAAACACACACACACACCAGTACAGAGCAGAATAGGCTTCCGTATAACGTTAACAACTAACAATTGCTCTGTAGTAATTATAGCTATAGATCCACCAAACGCAACATAAAAAATGAGTTACAGGCATCCAACCTATTTCACACACTTTTCTCGACTGTCGCTCAATATTACATTAGTCCAATATTGCCCAGCCTGCTAGCCACATTAGCTACCTTACAAAATAAACAGTAAAACTACATAAAACATGGCAAAACATGTCCATGGCGATCCATCCTTGCCCTTGAATCATTAAAGACCTCATAATGCTTGTTGAAGTTTTGAAGCACTGATTTATTCATTTAACATGCACCGAAGTGTAAAACAAGAAAGTAGGAGCATAGTGGTTTATGCAGTTGGCTTGTCAATAGTGCAGTGTTTCAATATCACTTCATCCTAAAGCTACAGTATCTTAACTTACAAAAGCTATGATGAGTTCTTTACTCTATGCACAGAGGGATGGGTAATGGTGATCAAACCATTGAGATCACTGCAGATGTACAATATTGAAATCACTCAATAATTCAATTATCTATTCAAAGGGTAACTTATGTATTTTTCAATATGGACCATATTTTCCCCTGTTTTTTACAGCTAAGTGACCAATGGAGACAACAATTGTTGAAATTGTTCCTGTATTGAGCGAGCTTGCTGCAGTTAGCAATGAAACAGAGCTTATACGTAATCCTTGGGGGCAATTGGCCACCTTCAGAGTATGTCCAATAAACTGCTTGCTTTTGCTACTGACAGATTGTTATTGTAAGTGTGTTACAAGCTGAAATCATTTTCAATCAAGACCACTCTTATAATCTGGTGCCTACCCACAATGCTACTCAGTTATTGACAGTTTGGTTGGAAATTCGATTGTGTGTTACAGCACCTACTGTTTTTTTCCAATTAATACTTGTAGTCTTTAGACCCAACCGATGCTGACTTCACTTGGGGAAATTTGTCAGATATGCTGCAACGCGCTCTGTATCAAACTGTTTTGTAGAACTTTTGCACATAAAGAAGTTGATGGAGATCCCCTTTAAGACTGGTCCTGGTCTGTAATAAATCACATGTGGACTGTCCTATACTGTAAAAACAAAACATGATTTAAGAGTGCAAGCTGGAACCAACTACTTGAAGCAATATGTGCAAGAATGTTGGGTTTGGTTCAAAAGTTACACAAATAGTGGCATGTTGTGCTCCAGTTGCCAAGAACACAATGGAATTCAATGCACTGATGGCCTCATCTGTCTCAAGGTGTCCAAGTAAATACATTCACTGATGCATGCTCCAATTCCATTCCCAAATCCAAGTTGAGCAACATATTAATTGAAATCGAACGCTCTGTACCAGTTCACCTTGGACGCTTTATGTTAACAGCAAGGTCCAATAGTGTCACTATGTTAATGATCCTACTAGATCACTAATGAACAGCTTTGCTGAGCTTGGTACAACAGTGAAAAGACAGCAATATAGGGAAGGGCAGTGTTTTCAGGTTCAGAAATAACAGGGACATAATAAATACAAAGCACACAGTAGAAAGTGGCATGACCTTCGCAATAACAACTAAAACCATACACTTGACATCATTTTGATAATGATTGAAAGCAAGGCTTTTCACATCAGAATGGTCACATTTCAGATTCATATAATTTGCTGGAGTTGTGCCTCCTCTGGCACATTGTGCAAGCCAACATTTTGCTGAAGCTATGTACAGTAAGTATATTAATTAAGTGATTTAGTAGTTTTTCCTATCATAATAAATTAGTAATTCTAATATATAATAAATATATTGGTAATTAATTGTTACATGTTACTTGGCCTATCATGTTACGTGAGTCAGCTGTTATACATTTAAGGTCGGTGAGTTGGTCTACCATTTTGGTTCAGACTGAAATATCTATAAAATATTGGATGAATTGCCATGAAACTTTGTACAGACACTTGCTGGTTAAATGGCACATAATCTGGGCACATAGTAAGGCACATAGGCACAATAGGGTTGTATTGTATGAGTGTCCCATTAAAATTTGAACGGCAGATAAGTGGCACTTTATGAAAAGTATAATATACTATAAATTAATTAATAAGTGTGATGCAGACTCACCACAGAGAGAGACAGCGAGCTCATGATGACAGAAGTATCGACATGCTATAAGAACTTTCTTTGATCATGAAATCTAATGTTATTCTACAGTTCAGTGGTTTAGCAGTGAAGTGTACTGGACTGGAGTCAAACAGTAACAGACACATAGATATGCTTGGCTCCTCTATGAAACTTCTGTACCCTCTCTGTGCTGCATTATTATAAACTATGATGAACTGGTCATGGGTCACATCTCTGTCTTCCAGGTGATTTCTTTGTGTGTTGTATTGATGTCTAAGTGCTTTCTTTAATGATTTACTCTAATGATTAGAGAGGCTGCTGTCAGTGCATCCTGACCGATCCTGTCAGTGTGTCAGGAGATTTAAATAATCGATGAAGTTTTGCTGCTGTCCCTTGTGCGTAAATGCGTACATTGTCTCTCTCAACAGGGAGACGCTTCACCCTATTTCAACCCACTTGCTATTAATCAGAATGTTCATTTTTATTTTTTTTTGCCGATGTAACTGCAATCTGCACATCACTACAACCTGTGAATTACTAAGATAGTAAATTACATCTTACTATATTAATAATGTGCCCTTTAAATAGCAGAATAAAATACTGCACCATTGACTTTAGACAAGGTTTTTGTTGGTCAATGGTACAATTGCTGTCTGCTGCCTCAAGATAACAATGCACCAACAATGCGCCTCACCACAACTAATTTAAAGACCAACACTCCCATTGGCGCACAGATGGTCGCAGGTACATTTGCCACATACACAACGTGGGCACTTGTGCATGAAAATGACAAATGTGTTGGTCGGAAATTAGCAATGACACTTGCCTTGCACTGTGGGCCAATTTGAGCTGGGTATAAGCTAGGGCCCTTAGACTTATTTGACTACATAGCAACTTAGAAAAGCAAGGGATGTTTGTAACAGTTTATTTTGGAAACTATGCCATGGTGAATTTCATCAACATCAACAATGTATAAGCAATTTTATTCTACTGTTTTTTCTCATCAGCCAGTTTCCCCATCATAATAAAGTACTGCTTTGGCTTGTTGGATTAATAAACCAACTTGTAATGAATCAGTGGCGTGTTACACAAATCATTATCTGTGTTAAATTTTTTATACCTCTAAAACCACCTTTACCTCATTCCAAAGGGTGACATAGGTCCCTTTGAGCGGTCTCTTTAGTTTATCCCTATTCTAATTAGTTTCCTGTTTAGACAAGTGATTTATTCTACTCAATCTACCTGTCAACTGTAAGAAAATATGTTAGTAGAGATGTGGCCATGTGGAGAAGGTATCTCCATTTTAAAATAAAACCACAAGACATTGGGTTATTTATGGTTGAGTTATGAGAAATGGAGCCGATTACAACTGCACAAAAGCACAAGCCTTATGCAAAACCTTTCCAAAAGTCACTTACAGCATTTTGAGAATCAACTGTGCATCATTTTGTGGATAACTGGGTTTGATGTGCACTATTCCAGGGGACAGTTGCAAAGAGAGCTGCTGGGAATCATTTATTTCCACACAAGGCCTGAGGCCTGTCAGTCATCTTGACAGACATGTCCTTTCAAGGTAACAAAATGTACCAAATAGGGTCCCCAGATAAAAGCTGACAAACCAATCAAGGACACACAGATATTAGACTCGAGACTTGAGAACTGCCAGTCACAGTGATTGGTAAGCTTTACAGGTGACTCCCTGCCAAGCAACAGAAGGAAATGTCTGCTTTAGATCATACTTCCTGAGTAAGAAAATGCAATTAGTTTTTTCTTTTGATTTTTCTGAATGACTCATCTATGTCAATGTCAACAGAAAGAGTCTACTCTGGTCACTAGTCACTAGTGTGCATATTCACCATTGTTAATGAGAAGTTTCACTTCTACAAAAACAATAAAGATATTTTGCATGTAAAAAACTGAGCTGTAATCTGTATGAACAGTACCTCACCATAATCCACAGTAGCCTATGTGAACATGTTACACTTTGACAGAAAATATGATTTATCTGTTAAACAAAAGCTACAATTCCTTTCCTGAGTGCCTTTCTCACACTATTAATTATGTCTTTGAGAGTTAAATGTAGGAACCTACCTTCCACATATTGCTTGTATGTATTTCTTTTGACTGTGCCAATGCCAGTGCCTAAACTCATTTATATCCTCCTGCATTTAAATTCCCAACAACATATGCTGTCCTGTTCTGTACTGTAATCATTGCCAAATTACCCACTAACTAGTGTTTACCTATAACAATCTGCAGAATAGAACAGGTATATTTGTGGATGAAGTTTGTGTGCATGCATATCTGTTTGTGACTGATTTGGAACATACTGTCTTAAATCAGCATTAGGTATGTATGTTATGGACAGTAAGAAATCTTTAGTTGTGCTTTTTTAAAACAAACCAAAAAAACAACACATTTTTAGACGGTTCTCAGAAATCATAGGGTGTGCGATATTATCACAAGACACAAGGCACCACATCTACCAAGACTTTATATGTGGAATGTCAATGTGTCTTTAAAAATAATGTGTTTGTAATGTATTTTCTTTATTAAGAAAAAGAAGTAAATATAAACAAACAAGTAAATGGTGTCATGCACACTTGTTTAGTTTCACTGGACCCTGACTCACTTACAAGCTCTTTGAACTGTAGTGGGTTTTAAATGTTGTACTGTATGTGGATCCTTATAAAATGAATAACCTACCTATACTTTAGCTGCTCTTTACAGTGAGTCCAAAGATAAAAAGAAACATGTCTTTTCTGCATCTTTTACTCGGATGAATGGAAGCCAAATATCTTCCAAACCTCCCTTTTAGATATTAAGAACTAGTCGTCTCATCATCAGGATGGATGTTTTCTTTCATCGTGTTAGGCGCTGCTAAGGTTTCACCTCAAATCAATAAAGGATCCTGTGAGCTGTTTGGTAAACAACTTGTCTTTTTTATATTTGTACACAAGTCAAATATTGGAATTTGTTCTGACAGCACTGTTCTGTCCCATTCTACTCCACATGCTCTAAGATTCACACAAAAAACAAACAGTTTGGTGTAGAAAGAATATTCTGTTTTTTTCTCCAAGTTTTTCATACTTGTTAATGTTGACTGAGCTGTCTACATGCTATAGGAACTCTTAATTAATACGTCCCAATATAAGGAGGTTGAAAGTGTTAAATGAAGAAAGTAGAAAGGGGTGAACCATAGGGCCAACACTGTTAATCATTGGAGACAGATGCTAATGACAAAATGTAAAACATCAAATGACAAAACTTTTTCAGCCCCTTGACTAAGTTCCCTGGCAGGGGGGCCCAGCTTTTTCGCTAAAGCCTCATGTTAGTGAGCAGCTCACATAATGATCCACAAATCCCCCTACAGTGCTCATGACAGACCACGGCCTTTAGTTCCTTTTATGTGTTAATCCTTAAAACATGCTTGAAAGTTACAAAACATCTGATGCTGATGGGGCCGAGTCAACTTTTCCACTGATTATCTGAGTAAGCGTTAAGTGCGTGTTTGTGTGTGAGGGGTGAAGTGGGATGGTCCGTAACAGCTTGACAAGAGCCGGGTTGCAGCAAGGCCGGCGTCACATTATAGAATGAAGTCATGTTGAAGGGAGAGAAGTGTACGTCAAGCTTATTTTGCTCTCTGTCTAATGCTGTCTAGGCCTATGTAGTGTGCAGTGACACTCAAACAGCTCTAAATGAGCGCTGATGCCCTCAGTGTTGATGTGTTATGCCATTTGCCGTTTGCCTCATTCATAACTTATGATATTACTCATGGTAATGGAGCAGGCCCTTTTGCCAAACATAATGAAACGTGATCAGTAAAAGGAATCTCGAAGCTGGCTGTCATTTCTGTCTCAGTGAATACATTTAAGTAAGTTGCAGCAAATCAAAATGTTTAAGTTCCTTGATCTCACTGGAAAAGTCTAACTTTTTCTGAGGCCCATTTCAAACGGCTAAATGGATGCTAGCTTTTAAACATTAATCAATAAACTTCAATTCACATCAGCTGTACATTTCCTCATGTGTTCTTTTGCGCAGGGATGGCTTTTGAGTAACATCTTGATGAATAAGAGGTTCTTGAAAAAAGTTTTGCTCCTTTATACTGCTGGTGAGCACAAACCATAAAAACTGTGTGAGGTTGTCACTGTTGTTGCTTGTGCCACCTGTCAGATTAGCATCAGACGAGACAAAAAAGTTCAAAAAGCTTATGCCTATTGTGATTTAGACCCCCCAGTTTACATTCAATGAACGTTTTTTTTTTCAAATCTCTTTCTACAGTATTTGTGCAAATATGGTATGATTAAGTTGGGGAAAGATCAGAGCCAAATCAGAACCAAATCAGTTTTTTGAATGTTGAATCTTTTTGAGTGACCAGTGATTCATTGATAGTCCCGCCAATTGGAGCACAGCACATGAAACACCACTTCTTTAGCTCTGAATCAACACAATTTGCACTGCACAATTTTTCACATCATATAATAAGAGAATACAAACCTGGACAGGGCTTTGAATCAGAAAATGTTTTGCAATGTGCGTGATCCCACAACAAACTAAGCTAATGTTTGACACAGCCGTACAGCCGCCACACATTTCTTTCATTGCTAACTACGGTGGGTTTGCGGCCTCTTCGGGTACACTGCACTTTTTTGTCCTGAAACATTAAATTATATTTCATTGCTCATACAGCATTACAATTACTTTGATGTTGACCTCATTGTGGCTGTTTATGTTTATAAGCTCTTTCACAGTTTTACAACATTCTTTATTTACTGCAGCTCCAGCGGGTTTAATGTATGTTGTCTCATAAAAAACACACAATAAAAGCTGTTGCACATTTACTATTACTCTCCGGTGCCTATTCAGTCTTGTCACACATGCTGAGGCCCACGCAACAAACAGCTGTTAAAGGCGATGTATGTTTTAGAATAAAGTGGTGATGATTACAATTTATACTTTGCAGCGCATTGTCTGTATGTGCATTTATGTTTTTGAGTGCTTGAGCAGATTATATTGAAAGCTGGAAATAAAATTACTGTTAAAAAATTACATCTTTTAATAACAAAAATAATATTTAAAAAAGTATTGTAATCTATATTCTGTTTCTGAAGCATTTTTCTAACATCACATAACTTTTTCTCAATTACTTTTAGCTTTGTTTTAATGTACACTTCAACACATATTTGTTAGATCAAAGCTGTACAAAATGGCACTACTTCATTCTAAACCACGTGTTTTATCAGTTCAACTAATACTGACAAAATCCCTGAAAAGACAATTGTCATCACTATTTTATCTTCTTGAAAAAATGTCACCCATCAGCAGTATTGGGAGATCCAGCTGAATGAAAATCCCCCATTCCTTTGCTAATCAAAATTTCCATTTCCTATCATTTGGGAGTTCTCAATGCAGGATAGCCTATGCTTTTATCCCAGGTGGAGATTTAATTTGAAGCGAGGCACGGAAATTAAAAAGACAGCCTATGTGTACCTGTCAATCAATCGTCTGTTCATATGGGAAGCTCTCCTGCTTAGGCACTGACAAGCGTGAGCCTATTTGATCTGGGCTTTTCAAAGAGGAAGAAGCCTGGATGGCCATCAGAAATCATTTGCTTCTCACAGGGACATTCAAGTGCTATCTTGACAGGACACAATCATACATGGGGTTAAGGTGGTATCTATCTTGTTAAGCTTTTTACTATTACAACTCACTGTGATTTTATATTGTTCTTTTACAAAATCAAAACTTGTTAAATAACTTTTTTTGGACTCAAAAGTGGAAAGGTGAGTGAGGGAGTTAGTCCATACGCTACATTACACTGCTGTTTTGTAGTCGGGAAACATGAACAAAAATTAATAACAATCTGTTATTAATAAATGTATTGACCATGTACTTTGATGTTCAAACTTACTTGTAGATTCAGGTATAGGTAAGTTGTGGCAGTGTAATGTAGACAAAAATATATCCCTGACAGTTCTCAGTTTTAGTATTTGGGCATACACTGTACGGATTACACCTGGTTCTCGCAGTTCGTCTGATTAAAGGTACTTTATTTGTCACATACACAAACATGTAGCAAAGTTCATTGTCTGCATTTAACCCATCCCTGAAGGGAGCAGTGGGCAGCCGCTGCAACGTGCCTGGGAACCAACTCCAGATTGAATGCAGTGTCTGGTCAATGGCACTGACTGAAGAACCTGATTAATTGCCTGAACAATCAGTGAGTTGGCTGTCAGACAATTGGTCTGATGTCTGTTAGGTCAGAATTTTTTGGGGGCTGTCTTGCAGTTTGAGCAGTTTTACCGTCCGAGTTCCCACGTCTGTCAAAATACCCTTTATAAACTGTAGAGAGCTTGTTTTATTGGAGTGACTGGACTGAGACTGTGCTGTGATGTAAAACTGAACTTTGCTGAAGTACAGACTATGTTGTCTGCATCTTCCCAGATGTCTGCAGCTCCATATCATTCATTTTTTGTCCTTACTTTGCTTTCATAGTAAAACTGCACAAAGTAATTGGGCCATTCTCTCTTTTTGTCAACTTTGCTGGTTGTCTTGCTTGAATAAAGTTTACTGGACACATTGTCTTATGTTCAGTGTGAGCTCCATGTCGTGGCCAGTCAATTGATCCGGACAGTTCGAGAGACGCAGATGCGTCAAGAGACGTAGGTTCTGACCATGGACAAAGGCAGATTCTAATGTGTACTATGAGTTACCTTAGGTTACATAAAACAACAACACAAGAAGGTTTTGAGGTTTCTATAGTACCCAGTCCCAGGACGTTTCTTGCTGTCTTACTGTTCTTACTAGGAGTCACAGCTAAAATATGAATATAAAATGTGAGCATTCAAACTCCCATACATCTGGACCTTTAAACAATTTCAGACAAGACAATACGTCTAACTTAATGTCACACTAAGACTTTAATTAACATGGTAGTTTGTGGAAGGGTTGTTACGTTATTTTGACTTAAATTACACATGTCTTGTGGATTTTTATTATACCAAAATATACAAGGAGACATTTGATTATGTGATTTGTATTCATTTGGGAAATATTACAACTTACATGTCATGTGACTGAAGTGACTGAAAAACTTTATAAAGCCCGTACAATAATTATAGTTTATGAGGTGAACTCATCGCTGTAAATTCTAACTCACAGTGTCCTACTGCCATGATCTGAAAAGAAATGAAGAAAAGAAAAATCTATCTAGATTTTAAATGTTTGACTCTCCCTCGGTGTCACGCTGAGGTAAAGTCTGGGAAGAGTATACATCCTTTGAGATCACTGGCACACAACTGGCTCAGAAGTGGAATTGCTGTAATCGTCACACTCATAAAACATGCATAAAAGAGTATTTAAGAGTCAGCCTACGTCAGTATCATAAAGATGCACTAAGAAATATTCCTGAGGCCAAGTGAGTGCATCACATCTATAACCAAGAAGAGGATGAGGAATCAGTTTGATAAAGAAAAAAGAAGAACAAAATAGGATACATAAATGTGCACGTGGTTAAATTATGTCACAGTTTTAAGTGGTGTAGTGGTGCACCTCCTGGATAAATAATTCATGTACATGATGCATTAAAAAAACTATATATGTCTTACATGTAAAGTAGAAATGAGGATAAACTAAATATTTCTGCAAAAAACAGAGACAGAGATATGCATTCAACTAACTATAGTATGCATTTCATTTTGGAAATGGTGCATGACTGCCCACATGTTGTGCATGAGTCTTTTTGAAATTAATTATTCTTTTGCCCTTAAGACAGTTCAGTCTATCAGTGAATGTTCACTACTGTGTGTGACAGGGAGAGAGAAGAGGAGAATATCTTTCCCCCGAATCTGTGTTGTCATGTTATTGCAATCTACATAACATTCAATACTGTTACTATACTAATAAAATATGGTGGAAACAACATCCCAGGTGATTTTCAATGACAGATTTTAAACGTTAAAAACTAAAGCTTCTACAATATAAATTATAACTAGCTTCAAAAGTCACAATCACATTTTATTAGTGTCAGTAGTTTAATGATTCTCTGGACGATGACATCTGAATATCTGAATTATATGGCATGTCCGTGTAACACTGTACACAATAAATAGTATATTGTTAACTATGACACATATGCCACATAGAGTCAGTTCCTATTTAAAAAACAACTTTATAGACTTCAAGAAATACAGTATGTAGAGAACCCTTTTTTGTTATGATTCATCTGTCATAACAGTGAGAACAAATATGAAACTTTCTCCACCCACGTACACAGCACCTGCCTGGCTGCCTGCCTATTTGGTCTCCCTTTTAAATGTACACAATCTGTATGTTGGACAAACAGCAGCAGCATTCAGTCCTTTTGATGCATAATTCATATCTATTTATTTACATTAAAAATTCAACAGCTCAGTAATTTTTGAAAAAAAACAAACAAGAATGCATAGTGGAGCGCCGCATGGAAAGCATCACAATGCGTAATTGCCTCCAATGGGCTTTGTGCTTCTACACTACACATGGCAGCACCGCCCCTCCTTATACATCATGGCAAATGGCTTCTTTTGCTCTTTATTTACACATTATGAGTACTGTTGTGCTCAGTGGCTACAAGTAAATACTGTACTTTGGAGTTTGATTTCACACAATGTCTGACTGTGTTGCTTGTCCATATTTCCAAATTATGCTATTTTTTTAAACAATGTATAATGTCCTCCATTTTGATCCTGTGATTATATGCTGTCCAGTGGCCACACCTCCTAAAGACAGGAGCTGGTACAGATGACACTCCATTTTGCAATCACAATAATATTATTCCACTTAAGTCAATGTAACTGGTCGGACATCTAAATGAGATTTAAATAAATGCAGACAGATTAACCAGGACACTAATCACATGATGAGGGGTTTGTCCTTTCCATCCATGTTATAATTCTCTTGATGCATGGGAACCATACTATACAACTCCAACATGGGAACCTGACAGTAGTCTCCTCTACCAGCTGCGATCTACTCCACTATGCCCTGGGCAACAAAAATGTTAATTGCCCATCTAATGTGCAATTTTGCTGGCCACAATCTGTAAATATCACTTAACATCAATGGAATAATCCAAGCAGGGTGATGTCTGAACCTGTCTGCCTCAGTTTTCCGTTACTAAGTAGTGGTTGCGTCTTGTGGTCACTGACTTTGTAAATTAAAAGAAAAAAAACAGCAGTATTTTCCCTGCGATTGTAAATGATGATGCAGTTTTTATTGCTGTAACATTCAAGTACATTTTAGGAATTTAATAAATCAAGAGCTGAAAACAACATATGACTTTATAACTAGAAAATAAATTAATTTAAATGTTTAAAAACATAGAAAAGCTATTTTGAGAATATTAAAATACTTAATAATTGATGCTTTATTATTTAAGACTGATTCCTAGATCAAATCAGTGTTGTAAATGATGTAAATGTATAACTTTTTACAGTTTCTTTACTGGCATTAATGACATATTCAATAACCACTATTTATTAGTTTAAAGGAGAAATCCACAGTCCAAAGTTAAGCTCACTCGAGCCTTGGAATATATGCAGACAGACATGCATTATTTTGACAGTAATGCACTAAAATGGACTATCAACAGCAACAACTGTTCATCTCCCTGAGACAACCTATGTTGCTTATTGCTGTACATTAAGGCCTTAAAACGCTGCCAGAATCCCATTAATACATCTCATTGCATAAAATTTCCATTTGATTTGTATTCAGAATTTTAGATGACCAGTAGAGCACCAGAAAACCCTCATTATTTCATATTCAATCAATCACTCATCGGCGAGAGCCTATATTATGCCAGTTTTGGCAGTGTGTGGTTTCATCTTGATTATGGAGATTGGCATTAAAATCAGAAGAACAACATAGCCTCCTCCCGCATGGCCGTTCTTTAACATGTCACAATTTCATTACTATTGACAAGCTGCATTATAATGTACTTATGTGTCCACCTCATCTTTATCGGGTTAGAGTCAAATGCTTGAAGCAGTGAGAGCCCTTATTTTGAATACTGTGAAATATTCAGTGTTTTAACTACAAATTTAGAAATAGCAAAATACAAAAAGCACACTTTTTAAAGCTATATTAATTTATATCCTTGAAGAGTTAAAGTTTTATAAATATAATTTATAAAAAAATATTTGATAAAAATATTTTTTAATCAAATTTTATTTAACATGTATATGACTGTGATTGGGTGCTGGTTGGTCAGCCAATTTCATGTCTTCAATGTAAATTACTAATATTCTTTAGCTTTGTTAGCTCATTTAATGTAAATAAATTACCTATAAACTACATAGCACTCTATAGCCACCAAAGGTAGCGAGAGTTAGAGATGAAGTGGGACGAGACATTTTGGGCCATGGGATAGCCATGAAGTTAACTACACCTCCCAAGATACATTTCTGTAAGACACTGAGCAGAACCTGAAGAAAGACAGACAGACAGACTTTATATATATATATATATATATATATATATATATATATAAATAACACAATCTACAGCAGCTGCAATCAATTTACTTTTTGTTGATTCTGGGTCAACTCTGAATGAACTGAGCAACTATGTCAGCATGTTTTGTTCACAACTGCAACCATAAAGCTTGTGCTTCGTGCCTCTGACTGGCTTCTTCTACCAACAAGTCCTCCAAAATAAAAAACAAAATACGTTGTTTGTCCATGCCCTCCAAAGTGACACATGGAAGTGTTCTCTGACCTGATGCTCCTCTCACAGTAAACATTATTTGTCTGTTCCTTCTAAAAACTTATCAATTAAAAATAAATTGTTTTTTTTATTGACGTGAGAATTGCATAGTTACGTTTTAGTTTAAAGATAAAAGTTTCGGTTAAAATAACTACGCTAAGGTTTGAAGAGCTTCAGTGCCATGGTGACAATAATAAACATATGGTTAAGATTCAGGGACAATCATGATCATGCTTAAAAAACAACCACATTGACTGTCGGCTGGAAATGAACAGCTTTCACCTGTGTTCAAGTGCCATGTTTTGTTTATCCATTCATTCATCTACTACTATCTTTTTCCAATGAGGACTTTGTCACTCTATAACTTGTGCTGCATTTCGACCAAAAGAACCATATGCTGGAACTAGGAACCTTTGGAGGAACTTACTGCGTTTCCACCTAAGCGACCAGGGTCTAAATTTAGTTCTAGGGTCTTTATTTTACCCCAAAAAGTCCCTGCTCGGGAGGTAGTACTTTCCGAAAGTACAAGTACTTTGCAGTGAGTTCTGAATGGGTGACCAGAGGTCACGGGCTTTAAAATGAGCATGTCAGGTGGTTTTCTACTGCTCCTTTCTTTTCCACCTTGTTTGCAAACCAATAACTCAAAATCAACAGTCGGATAGCCACACAAGCCTCGCAGATGTCTGCCTGAGATCGTATGTCGGCATTAAATGTAGGCCTATTGCTCGGAAACAGCAGCTAGCATGCAGCAGTGCGTTTACAGCGAGGAGCTGATGGAGTTACGCTAAATACTGGGTACGAAGTTGTTGTTTTAAGTTTTCATCAGTCAGGAAGGTTTTACACAGAGCCGAAGTCGGTCTCCGCATCTCCAAAACAAATGGAACCACTGATTACAGCAGGTAATAAAGCTCGTTAAACATCCCGTTAGTCCGCTCAGGCGGACACAGACATGAGTGCTCTTGTCTGCTGGAAATGTTTTAATAACCTTCCAAGCTGTTGCAATTTTATTTTTTTGTGCTTTCTCTGTGCTGGAGTTATTTTAAGAACTTGACGGCTTTATCCAGTTTATTAAAATTGTATCGAACATTATATTGTGTCTCTTCATTACACTCCCACAAAAAAAACTGTTTTTAAAGGTCAAGCACAGCCCATAGTTTTTCATTATGTTCCAGTCAAATCTGATGTTTATTTATATATTTTTCTCATGGATAGTGGTTACTAAATAATGATGCCTATGCATTGCTCTGTGTGCAGTATAGGCCTATATGTCAGCTGGTTAATTTGCCTAATCTTCCACAGGCTAGAGTGGAAATGCGCACAACTGGGCGCTGAAGGAACCTTTTAGTTCCTCAAAAAGAGATCCGAAGACTTAAAAGTCCCGGGTACTTTCGATCGAAACGTGGCTTATGTCACCTGACTTCCTGTTTTCCTCCCATCATAATTATAATAGAGGGCTTCTTCACTTGGATGTAAACACTTGTTGTTTTGGTGGCACTTACTGAAACAACTGATTTGCAAATCTACTGGTCATTTCAAAGTGGAGGGATTTATTTATTTAATATAAGAGGCATGTAACTATTAATCTGGCTCTTGAAAGATCACCATATTATAGCTTGTGTCAACTGGCTAAAAGATCCACCAAGTCACTGTTGGATTCCACAAACAGCTGGATTCGCACCAGGACTGAAATAAAGTGTGGCAATGAAAGTTATTCCAGCAAACAATGTCATAAGCACATTATGTGTTCACTCAGGTGTTGGAGACAGCACTTTCATCACCACCGTAAAAGTGCAGCTATAACACAATAGGAATCCAGGGTGAGGAGGAGGTGGGGGATGGGCTGTCTTCGTAGCCACAAACTTTTTCAATTTCACTGTCAATTTCCTGGGTAATTACTGGTGCTTTTGATGGACTTTTTATGACACCAGCTCCCCTCCTGTGAGACACTGTACGTGCTTTGCTGCAAGAGGATGGGACAGCAGTTCCCACTTTTGACACCAATTCCCACCTCCCATAAGTGGACCTTGTCATCACTGGTGACCCCTGTGGCGTTCTCTCAACAGAATGAGTCTGGCCAGTGAGGCCAGCTGTACTTTATCTGCACCACTAGGCTGAAGATGGGTCGACTGGACCGTGACCTCTTTGCGTGAGCTTGTGTTTGGGTGTAAGGGCAAAGTTTGGACAACACGCAGCGGCAGTAGAGTTTTACGTGTACTGAATGGTAAAGTGCCCTAAACTGTCAGGCTGGTCAGTTAAAATGTGCACTGATGATATCTATGATGTATAAATAACATATAAAAAGGAGCACTTAAACATCTATTTCCTCTTAATCTTTCCAGATCAGCGGGCTTGACAAATCAGCCAACAAGAAAAGGGCTAGCATTCAGGGCTTATTGGCCGGCACTGTCTGGATGGCACTCTGTCTAAAGAGATCAGAACACCAAGCACATCTCCCGCAAGATCGATGGGCCGACAAACAGATGAGCCCACAGGCCGGGGGTCACAGATCATTAAAAGCCATCTATCAGCGGCTTTCAAGGCCTCTAATTCCCCCCAAATCGAATATTTCCATGTAAATATGTCAAAACAGGAATGAAATTAGCGTGGTAGTTTATTGACTGTGATAAAATCTGAAAAGCACCACTGCACATAATTACATACTTGTCAGAGCCATAAAAATTAGCTTTATTATCAATGGAATGGTTTTGTACAACTTCATTTAGGTCCGATGTCTTCCAGATGGGGCTGCTCTCTGCACTTGAGCAGCTTTAATGCAACACACACCCCCTCCACACCCATACACACACACACACATCGTCTTTTTCATCCCTTTATTCCCATGCTGAGGGAAAGGGGGAAAAAAAGAAGTGAAAGAGGAGTTGATATCTCTGGCACAGTTGAGGGCCACATCAGCTGCGTCTGATAGCAGAAGTTTTTGATCTCATTAATGATACTGGCCTCCGTTGTGAACCTAATCGCACGCAAATCAAAAAGTTGGTGATGTTAAACATGCTGAGGGTAAGAGGGCAGCTATTTCATTCCCTTTTAGAGTTGATGCCCTACAACAAGAGGAGGATATTCTCTCACACATTCTCTCATTTGTTCACCATTGCACGACTTGCGAATAACTATCGTGGTATCACGGGCAGCTGGTTTCTTTTGCGTTTCAGTGCCTGTCTGCCCATACTGCTGCCTCAGTGAAGCTGCTCTGGCGTGTCAGTCGACTGCACAGTTTTACCCCCATCTTTTATTTAACCATTCATTATTATTTGTTTCTATTGTTTCATCTTTTCCTAACTCCATTATCATATCAATTATCATCTCAGTCACACATCCTGATTTCCACTCATATCACATTTACATCAAGTCGATAATGCACCCCTGTTACTGAATTATTTAGTTAACAACTTGAACTAGAAGGGGCTGATTCATATTTAAAACAGACACCTATTTTTAATGGCAGCTTCTGCTCAATCCTTTAGGAGAGTGGACTTACTGTGACTCTGTCTCTCACTTGACATGCACATTTCTTTCTCTCTCCTTTCAGGAAAACCCTCTACCCAAACAGTGCATAAATTGGGAATAGTCAGAGACACACAGGTCTTCCTGTCAAGCTGAACTACATACAAAGCAGTTAAGATTTTTCTGTGTTTTTGTGCAATGATTAGACACAATGGAGAAAAACAACTATATGTAAAAAGGTAGTCTGCCCAAGCTTACCTACACTGAGCCACTGTCAATGTAATGTGAGCCTCTAAAATAAAACTTGCTAATCCATTACATTTCACATGCTGTGAGTCTGTCCTTATTAAAGAAGGCAATATTTTACCCAAAATCTAGAGAAATGTGCATGTGAGCACTGTGGCGCAAATCCCCATATGTCTAATTAGGTTTAATGTTTTAACCTAATTATATGCTCCTCTGAGAAAATTAAACAACTCTTAAATTCATGCATATTTTTAAAATATGGTTTGAAAACCTCAAAAATGCATCATGGTCACATTATGGATGAGGCCTTGGGACAGACAACTGTTGGAATAGACTCCACAGAAGATGACTGACAGTTCTCCACACAGATATCAATATGGGCCCTTTGTAATGTCTGATCGGTTGGAGATAACACTCGCTGTGAATGGTCTTTGGTTTTCAAAGGTGTAAAAAACTTGTTGGCTATTCTGGAGATAGGTTTTTGAAT
Organism: Lepomis macrochirus; assembly: GCA_024633595.2. Taxonomy (NCBI): domain Eukaryota; kingdom Metazoa; phylum Chordata; class Actinopteri; order Centrarchiformes; family Centrarchidae; genus Lepomis; species Lepomis macrochirus. The sequence goes on along the minus strand of JALXJV020000013.1, from coordinate 19,978,883 downwards.
TAATCTGAGGCAGAAAATTTTACATTATGCTTCATTTCATTTCATATCACCTACTGTTCACAAAGTTCATGGGTTTTAAGAGCGGCAAGTCACATCATTACACATTCCCCATAGTTAGCTCTTTGGTCTGCCAATTCATTATCAGCGGATGTTTTCACAAATATGAATCTGATCTTCGCATCTGAAATAAAGACAGTTTGGGCAAATATCTTCCCCCAACATGGTCCTTAAATACATAGAGAGGTTCGTCCTCTTCCATCACACTGTATCTGTTCTTGCTCTGCCATTTGGCCTTTCAACGTACAATACAAAGCAACAAAAGCTGGCATGAGGAGCCACCACACACTTTCTATAGGTACTGAATAAATGGCGGAGTTAGAGCTTCCTAGTTTTGTTAATCAATCATGTGAGTCATTTGCTTAATCTTCCCTGGAGCATGAATACGCCTCAGAATGCATATTAATTACATAAAAAACACAAAACACACCCACCTTGCTTTTTGTATGGTTTACATGTAGAAAATGCTGGTTACTAAGGTTAGTAGAATATTCTCCAACATTTTGACATGCAAAGTAGCCTTAGTGCCAGCGCAAATGTTTAGGAGATAACCGCCTCTCACCCTTCGGCAGAGCCCCTTTGAGAAATGGTGCCTTCGCACAGAGAATGTGTTTGATTGAGGGATTTCATTACCCTGGAAAACAGATGCAAACAGCAGCAGCCCATAATTTGTAATTATAAAACGTAAATGTACCTCCCTTGATGCCTATCCTGGGCATTCAAAACGCTCTTCAGTAGCTTAACTTATTCCTAATGAATGTATTAATGATGTTTCTGTTCTTGAGAGTCACTTTCCAGGTTGTCTGTGGGCACTAGAGTCTTTTCAAATGAACTCTCCTTTCTAACATACTTTCTCTTAATGCTTCCCCAGTGTGCTGTGATACCGTCTTTAAAACCTCTCAAATAGGTACAAGTAAAGTACCAGATTGTCGACACAAAGTACAACATTTTGTGGTCAGGTTTCAAGTTAAAGGATACAATCAGACTTTTATGGGCCACTCGCTAAAAATATTTTACATTATCAGTAATCTCTTGTCAAATATCAGGCAGGATAATTTTCTGTATCCATCTTTAATTACTACACTACACGATGAGCAAATAAACATGGAAGAAACAAAAAGGTAAAAGTTAGATTTAAAACTTGCTTTAAAATGAACAAAACATGTTGTACGAAGCAATTCAGTATTTTATCTATTCAGATCATCCTGCTTGCTTAACATAAAGTCTATGGAAAGGCTGTCACATGTGGAAACAGTTATCAGAGTACAACATTCTTTGGCACATGATGTTTGCGGTAACATCATTATTTATACCCTGCATGATTTAAACACCTTGATCACTGACCAAGAAGCCTTCGAGATTGTGATTTGCATTCTCATTGGGACAAATGGACTATATTAAATCTAAAACAAACTGTTCAAAGTTGAACCAAAGAACCGGTCTCTCTCCTGATTCAAGAAATGTATGACATCCCGTCCTGCACGTCAAAGAAATGACTAACTCAATCAGTGATATACAACTTCTGACAACAGGCACACCGCTGATGCTAAAATAAAGTCATGTTATTCTTCTGGGAACAACAGTGCTTAACTAACCTGCAAACAAACCCTTCTTCTCCACTCTAGAAAACAGTGACACCAGTGTCTATCTCTAATCTACACCACGGCTCTACAAGATTCAAATCACATCAAAGTCGACGCGGGAATAATTTGGCGATGAAACACTAACAATGATATTTGTCTGTTCTTCAATGTGTGCGAGCAGTAAGCCACAACAAGCTAACACGTTTCACAGACATTTGTCACAGCGCTGCAGGTCCAAGTTATTACTATAATTTGATTTGACTTATGTTCATGTTTGAAAGGCCTCTTCCATTAGTTTGTCCTTTACATGGGATACTTGGAGCTGAAACAAACATCCATCCACCGAGCTATATTTCTAAAGTCACCCTCCATCTCAGATGACCATTTTCCCAAGATCCTTCTTCTCCCACTAGTCTAATTACCATAGAAGTCTTTTTTCAAACACCCCCTCCATCTTTCCCGAAGGAGACCACATGCAACTATAATTGCCTCCCTCATTAGTTATGTTTTCACAAGACAGGATAGGGGGCAATTAATTTTATCACTTAATTTTGTCACCGATATTTCCACTGCCTTAGTATTGATGTGTCCACCGTGGCCGGGCCCATTTTTCAGGAAAATTAATTGACAAAGCAGTAAAATTTATCAACATATCACCAGATTAGGCGACAAATTGATGCAATGAGGGAATCAATTGTGTTTCTGTCATTGGGGTGCAACAGCGCAGGCCAGAACAGAGCCGGACGAGCTAGACCACTGTGAGAGTGACTTCTGTGGCAGGTGCTGTGATTTATGTTTTTATTTAGACAGGGGGCATAAATCAGAATGAGTTACAAGAGCGGTGCTACCTCCCCTTGAGAGTCACACAATCGCCTACACAAAGCGCATGCAACACACACAGGCACACACAAGCATGAAGAAAGATGTAATAAAAGATTTCCACAGAAAAAAAATCAATAACAAAAAAATGAGGCAAAAAATACTAGATCAACTGAAGCAGAAACAAGTATTACTGAGGAATAAAAAATGTACTAAGTACTGCGTAGAAAGATAGAAATAACAAAGGCAGAGATGGACCTTTGAATACGTCACTTCACTTCTACTATTCTTTGAAAATAGTTGCATTATAAGCAGTCAGATTTGGGCTTCAACAACTTATTGTTTGAATTAATGATTAATCAGATCATTATTATCAGAAAATAGTGAAAATGATATCTAGGAAACCCAAGGTGACATCTTAAAATTAATTTGTCCGACTAAAATTCCGAAACCCAAAGATGATACAAAAAAAAAGAAAATGCTCACATTTGAGAAGCTGGAATCAGAGAATGTTTGGCATTTCTACTTAAAGACTGACTAAAGAGCTTGTTGACAACTTCAACAAGCTCCTGACACGCTCTTCCAAAAACACTTTCTCCTATAACACCTCTAACATGCACTTCCTGTGCTCCTCCTTATAATTTGCTTGTCTTAATTGCACTATTTTTAACTGTTATTGCTTCATGTAAATGTAATTGTTACAGCTTTAATGAGATTTATGTATAGCTGCTAAAAACACATTTGTACTTGGATGTGTAAATGAACGGTTATGTCAAAACTTTGCATTATCTGCATAAAAAGTTCCAGGCATTAACAGGGGTCAAAAACTCTTGATAGTTTTGTACTTAATTTTGAAAGGAAAAATTCTCTAGTCGCTACAAGAAAGTCAATTTGTTAACATCAGCTGGACTCTATCAGATGCGCTGACTGAAGGTCATAAAACCTGAGGGTCATTAAGTTCCCAAGCAGCAGCTGAACCAGTTAACTTTATTGCGTCTACAGAAAATGAAAACCTACCTGAATAGTTTTAATAGGAACACGTCTACTGTGTGACCCTGTCATCACATGCCTGCTGAACACTTGTGACCCAGCAGTTGAGAAACCGTATGCTACTCTAACACGTGACCCTGGTTGTCTGCAATACATCTGCTCAGCATAGACGAAACCGTTTGCGTGACAGTCGGTCTATCAAAAGCATTCGGTTGACCCCCATGCAATACTTCAACACATGGCGAGAACAAATTGAGGACAAAATGGCCACAGCACATCACCTACTGTTCCATCCTCTCAAGAGGGCACACATTTTATCCTCAGTGGTGGAGAGAGCGTGACACAGAAGAGAGAGGAGGAGAGGGGAAAAAAAACAGTATAACACAGCGTCTAGAGAAGCAAGCAGTAGAATTGCTTGGGCGCCTGGACTGTCATGTCTGTATAAACAGGCATTGATTTTTCTGTCCAGCCCTGGCACCTCAGCCATTTATTCTCAGCTTTGTGGTTGGGGCCCAGCGGGGCTGGAGAAATTCTGTTACAGTCCAGTTGGGCCCTTGAGGCCTGTGTGTGAGAATAGATTTCACCTGTAAACGAGGAGAGGGACTGGAGCCACTTAACAAGGGCAGGCTGTGTCACCAGAGGGCAGGATGGGTGAAGTCACACTGGATGGATAATGACACACACTGGAAAGAGAGGGAGAATGAGAGACACTGAAAGAAGGAATAAGAGGAAAGGGATAAATGATTGATACTGTGGAAGAAGGAGAGAGAGAGGGAGGCGGTGTTTAAACCACCTGGTAGAAAGTATGAAAGAAGCAGAAATAAACAATAAAAACATTTGGGAGTTATTTGAATAGCAACCTGATTTTACATCACCAGAATAAACTAAAGCAATGCACATCTAAATCACTTTCAACTTATTGATAACACAGCAGTGAGAAAATATAAAGCATGACACATGTATCCAGATGATTTCTATTGTCTGCAACTTCTCCTTTAAACCATAACTGGTCAGTCCCTCAGTGGTCGTTTCAAAACAGAGTGCATGGACAGGGCAAATTGGTGTGACATCAGCCTTGCCCTGAATGTCATTTACCCAATAAAAGATCTTCTAGTTAACTTCAGATGCCAAAAGGCCACTCAAGTCTGTAAAATTATCAGTGTAGATGAAGTTTGTATTGTTAACAGCTTTGCCTGCTTTCCTCTGTAAAGCAGCAAAGACAAACACATTTACTGGTCATGTTTCTTACCATACTGTTGTATGATAAGAAACATGACCTAACATGACCATAAAAGTAGAATCATGTCAACTCTTATCTGCCCAAAAATGCCTTGAGTGGGGCATTTTATCTCACCACTTTATATTCGAGAGCTGTCATTTATATCATCCTTAATTTCAACCAGATCACAGACGTGGATCACTCTAGAGACTCCAGTGGTCTCCACAGATTTGGGTAGGAATGCTTTCAGTTCCTTTGCTCCATATTTATGAACAAAGAAACTGCAGACCAAACTCAAGTCAAACACTCCAGGGGCCTGTTTCAGAAAGCAGGTTTATCAAACTCTGAGCTTAACCCTGAGCTCTAAGTTGACTGAGCCTGAGATGTGAAACTCTGAGTTTTCGGTTTCAGAAAAGGCGATCAGGATAAGTTCAGTCAACTCTGAGTATGTTGAACCTGATGGAAGTGTGTGCGTGGGAATGAAAAAAAAACATCAGTGGCGCTCTGATATTACGATTCACCATGGCAACAGGCTAAATAAAGGTTAGAGCCTCTATTTTAATTACATGGAGCTATAAATGTGAATGGGTGTCTAGGTCTACCATGATAGGCTATTTATGTTAAAACGCAGGAGTGGAGGAAGGATCAATACTTTAACAATATTACATTTTATACATCGTTGCTCATTCATCATTTACCACACCGTGATTTCCTTAACGAATGACAAAGTGCTGGAATTCTCCTACAGTCCATTACATTCAGCTATAGTCCAATTTATTCAGCTGTAACCTGACGGAACACAATGCCGGTGGCAATAAGTAAATATGAAAATATTAATCGAACAGATTACACATAGTTTTGGCTACTCATGGACCAATTGTAAAGTCCGACAGTCTGACCCAGTAGGTTAGCCTGTCAATGTTTTTTTGCAGTGGAAAATGTGTCTGAGTTCAAAGTGACTAAAGTTTTAGACGTCTATTTTACGTTAATAAAATACTGCTCATTTCGTCAAAACACAGTAAAGACTATGCAGGTAATAATGAAAAACTCACTTTAAACTAACTTTACTTTAACTACATTTTTTTGTTTCAGCTGCACCACAGTTATCCTCACTCAGAAATATTCACATCAAATCCAGTTGATAACTGCGAAAGGAATGTTCCAATCAGTGTGACTATAATATGAAAGATTACTTTTCATAGATCAGTTTCATTCTGATTAGTTTAAATAGTGATTATTGCAGTAATGTAGCTCATGGTAAGTGTTTTTGTGCAACTCTTGCCAACCTGAAAGCTGCCTAATATCCATAGAGTCACTGTGTTATAAAGGACAGTGTAGCCTATAGATTTTATTTTGTGCTGAGGATAAATCCACAATGTCCAAAGATAACTCTCTGTCATACATCAATGACAGATTGATCATAAAAGCGGTCATGTTCAAGATCATGTTTGGATAAAAAAACTTATAGCCTATCTATTGATATTGATGTTTCTAAAGACGTAATTGCGTTCCAATATGTGCTTTAATATCGACAGTGTGAATGAGGAAATATCAGACAGCTGCTTCAGGTTCTGCAGGAGGGGAGGAGTCAGAGAGAAACTCAGCGTTTGTTGAGGTAAACCTCCTCCCGAAGAGGTTAGGTTCATAGCATAAGTTGCCGGTGCTACTGATCTAGAGTTTATCTGATCTCAGTCTCTGAAACTGAAAACCCAGAGTTTCCCTCATCTCAGGCTTAATATACTCAGTTTTCACAAAACCCGCTTTCTGAAACAGGCCCCAGGTCCAAGTCTGTCTGTTTTCCCTGTTAAAAATATTCAAGAACTCAAATTATTTGCTCCAAAAAGTCAAATTATCTCTCCCATTAAGTCATTAAATGGCCATTTTTAAAAGAGTGCTCCACTCCTATTACAATGTAGGACCTACAATAGATGAGTATTTAAATTGATGCAGCAGAACCAGAGATATTTTTATTCCACAGTTTCTTCTTCCTTGTACCCACAATGCAACTTGACCTCAGATAGTTAGGTCAGAGATTGGGGTGTGTTATTCCAGTGGTGGCTAATGTATCCTTGTGCCACAAATCCCAAGCAGAGAACAGTTGCGAGCTACAGAAGTCTGCTAAGGTCACTCCTTTCTGACACAACACCCCCAGATCGTTTTCATTTTCAAATTTGTAGTCTTCAGTCCAACTGATGCTGACTCAAGTGACATCACTTTAGGCAATTTATCAGACTTTATGCAGCCCCCTCAGAAGCCACAAATTGCTTTATGCAACTTATGTCACATATGCAAAGGTAAGAGGGCAGTCAAGATACATCCAAAAAGAAATGCCAAGTACACCTAAAGAAAACATGAACTGCATCACATAAGAGGAGTGCTTGTCTGGCTTGGGTTCCCATAATAAAACAATGGTCTTCTCTCCTTGAGCAATAGTCTTTTGAACAGGCTATCGAAACTTAAACTTTGTTGCAATATCGCAGACATCTGAGGCAAGAAGTGGACTGCTGTGTGTGTTTGCGTGTGTTTACGTGTGTGTGAGAGTAGGAAATGTTGAATCACGTAAAAGCAATGATTTCTCTCTCTCTCTCTCTCATTATTTATTTATCTCTCTAAACTACATGGGATGTTGTGGAAGCATTAATATATGTGTGCCCATGTCTGTATTTGAGCATATGTTCACATTGCTGTGCATTCACATCTGTATAACTCTGAACTTACATGTACTGTATATTATATTTCCCATTAAATTAATGTAAATTCAAATACTAATAACTATACCAATAATAGGTTCAACTGGGGAACCTATATTTATTTTATGTGTGTGGGAATTATGGTACGAATGTTTCAGCTGGTGCAGAGCCTAAAGAGACCCACATAAAGAGAAACACAGTGTACTTGTCTATACCTGGCACGATGGAATAGATCAAGAAATCGTCTGGCAACACTGGAACGAGGAAACTCAGTGATTTCTGTACGTGTTAAGTGAACACAAAAATAAATACAGATATACTACTGTATTAGTCAATCCCTTAATACTGAGCCATTTGTATTTGTATCTGTGATATCTTTAGCCAGTATTGTTGGCCTCTGAATGATATTTACATGTTGCAAAGCAGTATATTTTCATGTAGGAGCTATTGATGAGAGTCGGTTGACTTTGTTGTAACTCTCACTTCAGCATCATCTGATGATTAAGTTGTTTTAATGCTGGACAACAATGCATATTGTAGTCTCCTCTCTTCACTGCTGCTTCATCATCTTTCAAGATATTTCTGTGAAATAAAGGTCTTCTTAAAGATATGCACAAGATAAATCTATTCAATTAACATAAAGAAATACTTCTTTTGAGTAACTTTAAATTTAGAGAAAATTTAACTAAAGTTACAGTTGTTAAATTATGTTGATGTTAAGTATTCAAAGTCGAGAAGCCTGGAAATATCAACAGAAAATATTTAAGATGTCTTGTGCATCATGTTATTCTAATATCCTCAAACTCCTGCCTAGCGTCTCAAGTATCTTTGATAATTTTGGGATCTTCACAACAATTCAAATCTGAGGGTTTGAACAAAGCCTGGCTGCACACCATGAGCTTCTGTATCTGGAACCATCAACACAGTTTAAGAGCTAAAATAAAAAATACAGTACTGAAATTTTAAATCTAAAAAAGGCTGCTTTCCCTTTTATAAGACAGATTGTTAGAAACAGTTCACAGAAACAGCCAGCTTCAACATCAGGAGAACCTGTAATTGAGGGGAATTAAAGACAAACAGCAAGTTTCAACTCTCGTGCAGGCACGCACGCACGCACGCACACATACTGCAGAAAGCGAGCTGCTCTGTGAAGTTTCAGCGGAGAGTGACAGTAATGATAGTGTGTGAAGGTTAACTCCTAAAGAAACCGAAGCGCGCTCCTGCTGAATGGGAAGGAGAGGGGCAGGTTTGAAAAGTACTTATTAGTCAAACTGGGTAACAACGCCACCACCCGCAGGGTATAATCAAATCACTCTATATACCTAGTGGCAGAACAGCATCTGAGAAGCAACCAACCCTACAACCTTGACAGGAGGGTTATTTTTACTGATAGTTTGCCTGCATATTGTCTTACGCATTTATTGAAAATGGTGCCATCAACAAATTGAAAAAAATACAATGAAGGGTGAACGGGGTGGAGAAGATGGTGGATTTTGGCGATGTCAGAGGGATGCGAGAAGCTATTATGAACATCGTCTCCTCTTGTTTTCCCATTCCCTGCCCTCAAGTTAACCATCCAATTGTTGGTGGAATACATACAGTCCCATGCAATTTTAATGACACCCAGCATGCGCAGATTTCCTGATTCACTTCTCGTCAGCCCCCAGTTTTTATTTAGTACCAAACACTCCTACTTGTCTCCTCTGTGATCAATATGAGGTGTCTTAGAATGAGGCAACGGGTTTTAATGTTATTTTATGAGATCAGATAGCTCCCTTTGATCCCTCGCCGTGATTCGTCTGATCTCCTATATCCGACAGGCTCCAGTGTTCATATGCATATTATGTCTAGGAACGGGAAGAATGGAAAAATATGTGAGGAAAAACAACACTGTCCCCGTTCAAGAAAGTGTTTGCTAACCAGAGTTAATATAAAAAACCTGCACTTCTTGTTGTTGGTGGTGGTGTTTTGTATTAGCTGGCACTATTGCTTGTGAGAAGTGCATATCAAGCAAATTAAGACTTGCAGCTTTGTCCTTAATTGCACATATGAGAAAAGCAGTGGCTTAGGGAATGCTGTATGTAAATAAGGTTTCATTTTGTTTTGTTTGCGGCTGGTATTTTATCATAAAAAACAGGTACTTCCCTTATTTAATATGTTGGATATACGTGTAATTGCAGATTTCACAGTAAAACCTTACCAACGCACATACTTTGCATATTACATTTTTTAATTCATAAACCAAAGATCAATGACTAGGCATAATGTAATTACTGGCACTGCCTTGAAAAACAGCAGAAAGTTTTTCTAAACTGATTCAGAGTACTACTGTAACAGAGGCTGGACCCATCTGTATCATCATCAGCTACAACTCAAACACATGCATATTTTTTATTATTAATATATTCCTCATAGCAGAAACATGCACTTTAAACTACTTGCAGCAATCAGTGTATCATCAACCAATTATCAATCAATCTAATGTAAGTTTAAAAAATTGAAGCAATGTTATTATCTCACGAGATTTGGTGAAAATTACTTTAAAACTGCTAAGATTATTTGCATATTTTAAAAAAAAAAACAGGCTAGAGCAAATTGCCGCAAGTCGAGAAAACTTATCACAGGTTTGGACTGTAACCTTTTATACTGTATACCATTATATACTGTAATGCCAGCAACATGTCAGCAGACTGACTAGAGAATGGCCAGGGAGGAGGCTCACATGGTGCTTATTTTGGGTTCAGCTATTTCTCACGAACCTTGCAACTGTTTAGTGTCTGTGATCAATGTATCTCTCCTCCTGTCCAGAGTAGTATTACTCAAATCTGCAGAAGGACTAGACCAAAAGATTTGCTTTTCTCCATCTTTGCTGTTGTTTTTTTTTAGTTATACGTGTCCACTCACTCAGTTTGAATGGATTTCAGACATATAATTTATATCTATATGAACCTTTTTGGACCATTTTTAAAAATGCCCTTTGTCTTTGGTTGTTGTGTAGATTGGTCATAATTAAAATGGTTAAAACCTTTTTTGCTACTAAATACATGGAAGTTGCATTTGGCATTATTGAGGCTGTCTTTCGGAGTTACACAATAGAACATATTCTGCCTATAGACTTACCTCAATTGCTCATTAACACTATGACGACATTGTGTTTTCTTCAAAAAAAAAAACAACTTTGTATAGTTATTTTATAAATTAACTTCCGTGGGTTGAAAATGATTGCATTTCTACAACCTGTGTCTTGAAATGCAATCATTGCATGATGTATCATCTCTGTCCATCCTCAAGTTCACATGTTAGACCCTCGGAAATGGTGTAATTGTCCGCTGTGCCTCAAGACTGCTAGAGGTAATGAGCAAGTGATAGCATCACAGTCTGCTAGACAGGATGAAAGAAACACCACAATAAAGAAAGGAGAGGCCAAAGCAGTAAATATCCCTGGGCCACACAGTGCAGATACTAATTGCGTTCCCAAACTCGAGTGTAGTAAATAATGAAATTTTAATTTCTGCTCTTGCCATTGCGTTTTCCTCATTCATGTTCAGATGAATGTTTCAAAGAAATTTACTGCGACCATGAGGGGAAAAAAATGAAACCGGAGGGTATGGGGAAGGGAGTGAGTGGGTAAGCGAGAGAAAAGGGACAAATAACAGACAGAATCTGGAATATTTGTTCATCATGATGACTAATTTCCTGAAAGGTTGTGAATTAGGTTAAAAAGGCAAAACAAATCAACCATATCTACAAAGACTCAGCACAGAATCTCCCAAATGGTGATATCATAAACATGTTATTATACTCATTTGCTTTTGGAACACTTTGGAACATTGTAGGTCCTCCACCCACTAGGACAAGTAACTGTCTAAAATGTCTCGTCAACCCTTCAACACGAGTGTTACCCTCCAGGTTAAAGCACCAGGTTTTACAAGCTAACATCATTAACCTGACCAACTGTTTATCAACATTACTGTTATTACCCTAAAACAGTCCTGATTGAAGATTTAACCTAAAAAGATATTTTGACAACATAAACACAGAACTCTGTCACTATTTCTTCACCAGCTCTCGTTCATGTCCTTCTAGAGATATTAATATAAGTATATATGGTTTCACATTATGAAAATCAAACATATTCAGCTTGAGTCCCACCTCAAGTGATTTGCAATGTACAATAGAACAACATGATCTTTTTTTAAATAAATTCAGATCTTTACAAAGACATCAGTTGAAACTTGTATCTACATTTGACAGACTTTAGCCGCACTGGTCTGGCAGATTTCCATCAGGCCGGAAACCATAACTGTACCCTGCTGGAAACAACCAGAACTTAATGTGGATTTCTATATGGCATGGGGAAATGACATTACTTGTTCTACTCCCATGTTGGAAGTCTCAGTTTGTCTAACTGCAGATTTATCTGTAACTCATCTTTTAAGAGCATCTTGTTTCTCTTCTTTGGCATTTTCTTTATTTTCTAAGATTTAATTTGTGGGTTTCGCGCTTATTTCAACTCGTTTTAAATTTAGTCTTCTCTGGCTTTTTTAAAAATCTACCTCTTTACTTTTCCTTCTAGATGTAAAACACTTCATAACTTCTGTTTTGAAAGGTGCTATATAAATAAAGTTTGCTTGTTTCCTTATGTCCACTTGCTACCGCTGACACTGTAATTCATTTACATAAACCCACATTACATTTTGAACTTCAAAAGTTAGTTTTCAACGAAAAACTGAAAGAAGAATGGAAGTTCAACCTTATTCTGAAGGTATTTGGTTTGCATTTACTTCACATAATCTCCTGGAAAAAAAGAGTAACACATTAGATATCAGTTCATTGTAAAAGGCCTGAGATACAGTAAGACCACAGAGGCAATGCCTTTACAGCAAACAACAAAATAGTGCACAGTAGAAATCAATAGAAAGCCCCTGCTACCCACAGACTATGATCATGCAGTGCTTTTAGGAAACAACATTACAGCTATATGAACAAGCCTACAATTCACTCACAACATTTCAGACAATTGCTCTTTATGTTCATGATTGCTGTCAGATTACATATCATCATCCATCACATTATGTCTGTAACAGACTGGCAAACTGGGGTAGACTTCCTCTGCTCTCGCTTTCCTTTTAGAGCTGGCAAAATTTTAAATGAAGAGTCATTCATCTAGATCCACTGGCAAACAAAATCAAATAAATCAACACTTTCTCCAAATATAAAAACATTTGTGTTGTGGGCAGATAATTAATGAGCACAGCTGCACTAATTAAAAGCCATCTGAGTTCCATTAATCTTGGTTGTTGAGTCCCATCGTTTCTCAAAGTGGACAGCCACGCCTTTCCTATGCAATGCCCGTTGTCCTTGGACTCATTTTTCAGGTGATTTGGAAGAGCACTGTTGCTTTATTAGCATCATGGAGAAACATGAAAGCACGATTAATAATAATGTGTTCCAAGATGGGCACAAAGAAAATGATTACTTCTCTCCATTGCAGATCACTGTGTGGAAAACTAAGCATTGTAGCAAAGCTTCACTTCGACAAAGGCAAATTGGTTTAAATGTTTTGTTTTTGCCATCTTATGCCCTCCCATACAACCCACGCTGGTTAATTTTTAAGTATGTAGATACCACTAGACTTCCACAGATTAATTTGTTCATTGCGTGACTTAAACTGAACCTTTATTTATTTTAAACGTAAGTCATTTCCTGTAACCGGATTTCCCTTGGACTTTCACCCAACCGGCAACAAAAACTCCACCTCACTTTTTATTCTCTCTTTCTACTCTCACCGGCTCCCCTCTTCAACGTGGGGACAGTGTGGCATGCCAGAGCATGCAACAGAGAATGTTAGCAACTGGTCTGCGTTAGCTGGAAACCCAACATCATCTAACTTGAGCCACTAAAAGACAAAATCTGAATGTATTTTTTGCAGTAATGTTTGTTTACCTGCACATACGATGCTCCTTTCCAATGTTGACAGTGTTTTTGCCCAGAGTTGATCTGATTCTTGTTTGGCCTGACGGGCTTCACCACATGAACCTTTTTGTTGTTTTCTATCATTACTTGGAGTTGGTGATGCTGGTCGTTTTTTGGTGTTAGCAGGCTCCATTTCTTTAGCTGCACTTCCGCTGTTTAGTTCAGGATCAGTAAGCAAGGGGCTCTGGAGCTACACATGAACGTCACAGACTACATAAGCCAATGGATTTCGTAAAAGGACCAATTTCCTCATATAGGAAGCAGCATACAGGCTGTCATAGGTAAACCAGAAAGCCGACGAATGGTTCTTTTTACGTGGGGTTACAAGTGGTTCACAAATAGGCAATAAAAAAGTGATTAATTTAATTTAAAAAGTGACTAAGTGGCTTTAATTGCATTATTATAGTTTAGTATATTTTATGAGTCTGAATCAATTCATTCTGTTTCCCTAATTTAAAGGTAGTACCCTGAGTTTAGGGCTGCTTGATATGGTTTTTAAAAAATTGTATAATAATTTATAATGCGCTATCATGGTTTGCAATATTATTCGCGATTAGTGGGAATGATTTTTGTATCACAATATTCATTTTCACTGAAAAAAAATACATTTGTTGGTGTCTTTACTAAACAAACTTGCCATCTTACATCTGGAGAACAAGGTTTGTAGGCCGAGCCATCTATCTATCTAATTCATTACCTTCATCAAAAAGTTGCAGCTTTTGTGATTTTGTTTTTGCACTTTGCCATACTGCAATTTTATTAATATTTCATTAAAGCGACCACACCTTTTTTTTCCAGTCAGAGAGCACATGCAAATACTCAAACATAAAATACAGTATGTTGACAAGTAAAGGGCTTACTGTAGTCCTTTTCTAGCAATAAAATCAAAATCTTCTTTGCATTTTTTACATGTAACCCCAATCCTGACCTTTTGGAAAAGCTTGTGTTTGTGTTTAAAAAAATCTAACTACAAAGTCAGATCTTTCAACTGCCTCTCATGGTGTTATTCAGTGAATGGAACTTGCTCGGATGTCTCTGTAAAATAATGTAAAATATTTTATGAACCCAAAATTAATAAAAAGTGAAAACAAATCTATTTCCAGATGAAAGACCTGGCTAAACCATACACACTAACTCCAACTAATCTGCAATTATTTCCCCCTCCCTGTTAAAGAGCTCATCCCTGCTTATCTAATAAAAAACATTCATTCCCGTTTTGAGACATGCCCAGAGATGGATTGGCAATATCGTCACAGTAATAAATGTTAATCCACAACTTTACGTTGCTCTGACACAGCTCATAAATACTATCAGAAACATAAACAGCTCTACACAAGATGACTGAAGCCTCAGCCTCTTTAGCATGCTGAACCTTTGGCAGAGACAGAGGGAGGGGTAGGAAGCATATGGCGCAAGACTGCCATAAACTGGTTTTATGAAAATGGCTGGAATGTTTATTGAATTTAACAGTACCTTAGGCGCTAACGACTCATCTCATTTTACCAAACCATGCTTGTAAATCTCTCTGAGCAAAATGACAAACACAGCTTGATTATCACTGTGACTAGGAACAAAGTTGCGTTTAAGGCGCTACAATAACATTTCTGTTTTGTGACATGAGATATATTTTCACTCCTTTCTGCTTACATTAGGTTTTTCATACTTGTGTAAATGTGTAGGGTCACAAGCTTATATGCTGTCACAGTGTGAACAGGGCACATGGCCTCCGTAGCATAATGTGCTGGAACAAAAAGCTGATTAATCAATTTGATGATCTACAGAAAATGTAGCCTATTGCCTACAAATTTTAGAACTGCCAAATTGTTTAGATCAGTTATCACACAAAAATGCGTCTCCAATGTGATGCATTGCTGCTTGTTTTTGTATTTCTTTTATATTGTTGCAAACTGACTCCTAAACCATCACTCCAACCAGGGTGGTGGGTGTCATGATTGATGACCAGCTGTCCTTTTCAGACCATGTTGTTGCTGTCTCTCGGTGGTGCCGCTTTGCTCTATACAACATAAGAAAAATCAGGCCCTACCCACCCAGCTTCTGGTACATACCATGCTTATCTCTTGCCTTGACTATTGCAATCCCCTCCTAGTGGGACTTCAAGCTTGTGCGGTGAAACCCCTACAAATGGCTCAGAAGACAGCAGCACGTCTAGTTTTTGAGAAGCCCAAATGGACTCAAGTCACTCCATTATTAACCTGTGGCCTCCCGAATCAAATTCAAGTCACTAATGCTTGCCTACAGAGTGACTACTGGCTCTGCACCCATCTAACTAAACTCCATAATACAAGCTTACGTTCCTTCTCGGCCACTGTGGTCCTCCAACGAACGCCGCCTGGCTCTGCTATCCCTACAAAGAAAGCAATGTCAGTCCCTGCTTCATCTGTAACACATCTGTGACGCTTTCTCTTACAACACCTCTAACATGCACCTCCTGTGCTCTTCTTCTATCGCCTTACAACTCTCCTGTATTGACTGCAGTATTACCCCATTGATACCTGCTATTAGCTCCTACTAGTTTTTATTGCTGCTCTTACTGGTATGTATTGTCACTTGTTGATCTCTTGCTGTATTGATGCTTTGTTGATGCTTGTATGTTGTTCCTCAAATGTAAGTTGCTTTGGAGAAAAGCATCTGCCAAATTAGTAAATGTAAATGAAAATGTAAATGTAAAATCTTTGGGTTGCAATGCTGGTAAAACAAAACAAGACTACTTTACCTATTTTTCGTGATGAAACGCAACTTAAACTACATAAGTGACCTTTGAGAATGAAAACTGACAAACTGTATTACATTTTTTTCAACAAATAAAAACTCAACAATGTGAAAGAGTGACAAAATAACTAATTTATTATTTAAATGTTATTTAACAATTTGCATTTTTTTTATACAGAATCACACACGCCTCATTAGTAAAAAAGTATACCCTGCTATCCCACAATATCTGTTGTTTAGAAGCTGATTCAGCCACACGACCTGTACTGCAATTAATAAAAAGCATTTTGCATTCAGGAATATTATGTTTCAGTCAGTAGTGCTGATGTTCTGATGATGATCTGATGTTACCAGATCTTTGAAGAAATTTCTACAGTCCAATAGAATGAAACAAGAAGCTGCAACAGAGCAGCCAGGGGAAATTCCGAAACACATTACTTGACTATATTTTGTTTTGCTATTGGAAATATTGAGTAAATTTCAGGATTAGGATATCAAAGATCTAAATGTTAAACCCAGACAGTAAACAGTATTTTAGTAAACAAGAGAGTGATTACATTTTCTAAATGATCTGATGCTCTCAGAGGTCTGATCGATTTTGAAAACAATGGTCAGTTTGCGGCCCTAGTTGCATATGTTTACTTTTTACCAGAGCTTTGGTGAATGTTATATGAAAGAATCCCTGTTTTGTCAGCCCAGTGCTTTTAGAACTAAGCAGGGGCTACACAGCAGAGAAACATGCCTTTATGCATGTTGCAAAGATCTGACATACAGTAATATTGTTCCAATGTTAATGTTTTTATTCAAAATACAAAACAACTGGAAATATACATGGGAAAAATAAACCTTCAGTCTGAAACTTACTAGGCTTTCTTTTTAAAAATCTTAAAGATATTGTAACAGCCCATTCCTTGTGTTTTACTGTTCACTAGTTGAAGGCTTAGTGTCTTAATGTCAGTGGAAACCATTTCCTTTGTAGTCCTTCTGCAACATACTGTGGGTTCTGAGAATATTGCTGTTTGAACCACACAGGCTCATTTTACCTACCACAAGCTGCTTAAAAACAGCCCTACATTAGCTACGTTATTGCTGTTTAAAACCCCTTTTCCTGCATTCTTAATTTTTCATTTCTTCATATGCTTTGTGCAGTACATAAAATTGTTGTTGTAATCACAGGGGCAATGGCCATTAAGCCCTAATGTTTGCCTAATCAAAGTTTTATGGACGGCAATAACTTTGAAATAACATTTTTTAATTATCCTTTAATTTGAGACATGATATTGGTGCAATCTCTCATTGGAAGAAAGACCCAAACAATAACAGCCCCCTTGGGGATCGTTATTGTTTCGCACATGAAAGGTAAGAAAGCAGTGCAAAGTACAAGACCTGTTTTGATTTTCTTTCCAATGAACATACTTTTGTACTTGAGAAAAATTAACCTGCAGCTCAATTAACATCAGTAATTGATTAAAAAAAGATTCATCACACTGGATTTTTTTCCAGGGCTCACACTGGATTTCGATTTAATATAATTTCGCTGATTTTCATAATGCTGTGACATTTAGAAATATTAAAAGGAAAGGAGTCACAGTGACAAGCCATTTTATTGTTCAGTACATGAGGCATTGGTCATTTAAGCCTTTCCCTCAAACACTTTCAATCACTGACAGCTCATAACATCACAGCTGGAGTAGCTAATATATGACTTTGGAAAATGAAGGGTGGAAAAACAACACTTTCAATTTAGGTGACATGATGAAGTCTACATCTTGTTATTGTTCCCCATACCCCTAAATTACCTCTTCTCTGCACTTTCTTCGTGGAACATACAGTATTTACCTCCTTTCATGGTCCCCACCACCCAAGCACAGACGTTTGAGCGAGTTTATTAGTTCAAAAGGATTATTATTCTAATGTGAAAATGGAACTAATGGTGTGCCAGATGCTTTTTGCACAATTATCTGAGAAAACAAGTCTCACGATAAGTCATGTGTTATTATTTGGTCATTTTTCAGAGACCCTTCAAAATTGCCCAATTATGTTCTATTAAGGCAAGGCCAACCCTGTCAATCAACGCAGCAGCGTTTGCCCCTGCCTTCAAAGACAGTCCACTCAAGATTTAATGGCTCTCAGAAGTTTTCACTGCAGCAAAGTGATAATGTTGCTCAGACTAATAAAGTTTGTTTTTCTCTAGATTCAATAATGCCTATGCTCGTTATCAGCATATCTGTTTTTTGTTGTGGTATTTTTTTGGTGTTGTTGAAAAATGCCATGCAGGAAAATCTGATTCAATGAAAACCTATCAGGCAAGATCTTCTTAGATGAGTTTAACAAAAAAATGGAAACAAAAGTAATCGATTCTTTTGGTGATCATAGTATATGTCATAATGACCCAAAATGCATTTTATGGCAATAACTTATTATCTCACATCTTTAGCATAGGATCTGTTACTTAATGTAAGTGAATTACAAGAGGTATAATGTAAGTATGTACCTAACACAATCAAGACAACGCTTTCTAATAATGAATTACGTCTAAACTGTTCTGTCATGATTTGAGTGTTAGCAATTTCCTTGTTTGGTGGAATTTTCCCATCCTTGCACATGATTGGATGGTTCAAAGCTCACTGAACATACACAATGCCTTTCAACAGACCCAGTTCATGCTCAGCCACCACTCTTTACATGGGAGAATAGGGCTCATGACCAAGGTTTAAAACCTCTGTGTCAGTGCAATAATAACATTCAAAAAATAGGTCCCACTTGTCTCAAAATGTAATACTCAGATCTGAACCCCAATACTGACTGGTTTTGTAATAAATTGTAATAAAGAATAATTTTGTGATACTTCATGGCCTTTGACTAATATGTCCTGTACATGTTTAAGGAGTTCAACACGGGGAGGATCCGTAATTTCTTCTGAGGGAGACCATATTTTTCCTTTTACATGTAACCTGTCACAGAATTTAAGTGTACCTCCTAGGTAAGTACATGTCCCACAGCTATAAAATTCTCCTTTCATGCCAGAATGTCTGACTTCCCAACACCAAAGGTTTACAGTGTGTGTGTGTGTGTGTGTGTGTGTGTGTGTGTGTGTGTTTGTTGTACCAGCTTTGCTGATGTTTCTCCAAAAAAAAAAAGAGTGAAATGATAGGGCTTGATTTCTGCTCTAAAGATAGCTAAACAGTTAAGTACTAAATTGGTTAAATTATTGTTTGTTCATACAAAACAAAGATGCTCTGTGGCACTACCTCTAACAAAGATACCTTTCTGGATTTTGCAGGACTTTAAATTTTTGATGCCCCATCACTTCTAATGTGCCCGAAAGTCATATCGTCCCCCACTGTTCACCATTTGCCAAAACTTGTGCTAGGTCAGCTCCAACGCATGCACTGCCACTGGGAATTTTATTTTTTATTTTTGGCAACCCTGGTGTCACATTCGAGCAAAACATCTGTTGTTTTACCGGCCTGGCCAAACCCATTCTGTCGCAGTGAATTAGAGAAATGGAAAACAGCGTCACCCATGAATCTGACACCAGTGCCTGATTGGCTTTTTACAATACAAACAGTAATGCACACATTCACTGTATTCTGGTTAAAGTTAGGACAATAAAACATTCTTAAATGAAGTGGAGATGTTGTACTAACATTTTTCTTCAGTTGTTATCATATCTGGCTTTATAAAAATACCAGGTGAATGTTGAAGAGGTTGGGATTCAATAAATAAAATCTCTGTGACTTGGCCCAGCATTGCAATCAATCTCCACCATCTCCCTGCATCCCTTTCTCTGTTTCTCTCTTTGTTTTCATATCTCACTGTCCCTCCCTCTTCGTCCTACACCTCCCTCCTCTCTGTCTAACTCTATCTTGCTTGAGAGCTAGCATATGTCTCCAATGATTTCCTCCCAGCCCCCCACCCCGCCGCCTTCTCCTTCCTCCCAGATTTCCTCTCTTCCCCCTCCATCTCTTCCCCAGTTACTCCTTCATCTCTCCCAGTTTGACTTGAGCCGTGACTGGTGCAGTTATCAATCACAAAAGCCTTGTCAGGGACGACTGAACCCAGAGGCACTCCTCTCCCCTCGCTCCCTCTCTCTTTTATCTGTCTCGGTCTCCTTCCTTTAACAAATTTGTTCCAGTTAATAAGCCCTCCAAAATGACCCCCTCTTCCTAATTAAGCACAGGCAGCATGTAGGGAAATATGATACTTAATTAATGATGAGATAAACTCTCTCCCAAGGCCCTGTCAGAAAACCATGACACCATGTTTGGCGGTTTGAAATCAAATTAACACGCCAAAAGACAGAGAAGAAACACTGATGGGTGATTTTGCTCTCCCCCTTCCAATTCTTCATCTGACAGAGTAAAACGGTAATCCTGAATTTGGATTAAGGAAACCAATCACTTCTGTGGTAACTGGCTTGATTTTTCAAACAAGTCAGGCAATCATGTGTGAACGCTGAGTTTATTAATTATCATTCCTTCATACTTTATCCCAACAAGCCTTTCATCAAAGATACTGTATATCGGCGCAGGTATGGATGGTGCAACACTTTAGAAGTTAATATGCAGGAGATCATTCATACAGTCATGCATACATTCAAATAACGAAGTCTCATTTTGTCAGTTGAATCGCTGCACTTTTCTTTTTCTTGCTGAGTCATTTTAAATGAAGAAGCGCAGGACAACAGCTAGGTAGGCTGTAAACCTCATCTCAAAATCACAGAAGTCCAAAGCTAACTGTGATAGAAAGAGCGAAGGTTGATGGAAACGGAGAGCTGAGTGACTTGCTTTTGTTTCGCTGCGCCACGCTGAATGTTAGTGAAGTAAACAAAACACTTTTGAGCCAGACGCTGTTACAGCCTCCTCTACCGCCATCCTGTGTGATTGACTTTTCAGATGACAAAGCTGTCAGCAGTCAGGCAGGAGAGACACTCCTTGGCGCAGTAGAACTTTTTAGCTTAACTATAACCAGGGTGCACACTTTACTTCTTTGACTGTGTGGAAAATGGATGTTTTCATCACAGATGATGTACATGGGTATTAAAACATACAGGTCGTACAGGTAAAACATGAGACTTGACATGATTTAAATGCTGTGTGTGGCTGCTTTGCAGGTGGACTAGACTGTAACCAAGGCTGTGAATTAATAGAAGTTTTACGAGTTTTACACCTCAACACCTCCTTCTGTAACAATATGAAATTTTACAATACATCAATCAACAAAAAACTATCATTTATATTTAATTGAGCCTTAAATACTAGATGCAAAGAATGCCACCTCCTGGAGAGTAAAATCAAGATTGTGAATGAAACCTCATTTTCTAAAACAGACAACTCACAATATCTTGTGTCAGTAACATGTTCTAAAGTTTAAGTTTTAGCATCTTTGACAGTTTAAACATCCTCTTTTCAAAGTCTGTCTTTATGATTGCAATCTAATAGTGGACAGCAAAACAAACAAACAGTCCAGCACATCTCTGCCTGTTTGAGCTGCCCTTGATATCCCACTGTAATTCAGACACACAGATAGACTGACACACAGTCATGCAGCACCATCATAAGCTTTTAAAACAACACAATGTTTAATATGCAAACGCTTCAAATATTCAAATGAGTTGAAACAAAAGCCGCATATCAATCAGCAGCTCTCTTACCACAGTGCCCACAAAGAATGTAAAAGACATTCACTGACAATAATTTATTCTTCTTATCTCATTACCCTTTATATGATTTCTGTGTTTACAACAAACTTCAATTTCTTTAATCATGTCCAACATCTCATTCTTTTATTATGTTTTAACAAGCATTAATTAACGGCTGACACAGCAAATCACATTTAATAATGCATGGTTAATATTTTTTTTTCCCAGGGAACATATGGTGTACTTTATTAATATTCAACATCAATTGTCACATTCTGTCTGACAGGCCCTTTCAGAAACGGGCCATACTGATGTGAGTGCAGATATGAGCAAAGTTCTGAGTGACTTGTTTGCACTTAATGACTGAGAGACTCATGCATAGCAGGAGGAAGACACCACACTTTCAGGAAAGCAAGGGTGAGGGAGACTAGGACAAGAAAAATGCTGTGCTCAAAATAGTCTGATGCTATTTATAACTTTTTAGTGTTCACATATTAACACTACATTTCATTTACATTTCATTTTCTTGGGATGTATGATAAAATATTACAAAGTAAAAACCTCAGTCATAACTCTAGAAACATTTTTGTGTAGTTGTGGCTTATATTTCTATTTTTTGACATGCTGATTGTAAAAACATTTGAAACCTTCTAAAAAGTATGCAGTGCTCTATGTTGCCCAGTTTTTGCAAAAACTCCTTATAACATGTACGCTAAATCCATATAAAAAAGTTCAGGCAGTATTTAATGGTGTATTACTAGCGAGAAAGAGTTAATGAAAGAGTAAGGATCAGATTGTGTAAAATTGTGTGACATTACTCAAACGTTTCAGCTGAGCCAGCTGAGTAGTTGTAGCACCATATAGAGATGGGGATCGAGACCCGGTTCCAAAAGGACCCGGTTCCAAAATTTCTCAAAACCCAAAAATCAATAAAGTCCGAGCTTATCGAGACTAGTGGGTCCTATAATGTAACATTATGTCTCAAGCGTCAAATCTGATTTATCTTGAAACACAATGGACAACAAAACTAATGTTTCTTTATTGATGGCACCGGAACGCGGTATTAAACAGGCCCGGGACTGATTATCATCGGACTGAAGCCTCTGCTGCTCTCTGTCGCGCACACACACCGACTGTGTCCGAAATCACCTACTACTCACTATATAGTGGACTAGTGAGCTCGCCATTTTGTAGTGCTGTCCGAATGTCTAGTGATGATTATTATACCCTATATAGTCCACTCAATGTATCCCAGAATGCATTTTGAAAAGTAGTGTACAACCGATGGTCACTAGCCAAGCCATATATACCATCATGCACTGTGCTGATAGAAAAAACTGATTGTTCAACGGCAATGACGTAATTAACGGCGCCGAAATAACAATCGGGGTAGTGTCCGAAAGTGTTGTTTCAATAATGCGAGTGAGCTCACTATATAGTGCTCTAAATACAACTCCCTACAGAGGGGGTAGGACGTAGTGAATGAGAGGGGATTTCGGACACAGCCACCCACAGCGCCCTGCAAAGAGAGACGTAGACGACGCTCCGTCGCTGTGGTAAAGTTAAGTTAGTTCCAAGCTACTTGCGTTGCCAACAGCGGCGCTCGTTATGTGCAATAAAACCTTCGCGAGTAAAAAAGACAATACTTTATCAGTATACCTGTCTGTAAGGCAAACATGTAGAAAGGGTTCATTTTAAACTGCGCTGTCCTCAGTCTCTCATCCTGTGTGTCCTATACAAGCACAGCTAACGTTAGCTTGACAATTAGACAAATGTTACAAACAAGCTAATAGAAAGCTGTCGGTCTGTAGTCTTAAAATTTGGCACGTTGTTAAAAACTAAGCTTCTGGCTTGGACAAATCAGCCGCTCCTCCTTCCATCAGGTAACATTACCTGCAGGCAGTGATTAATGGTGCGTTCCATTTACCTCAGAAGTCGGAGCTGGGAATGACGTCACACCCGAGTTGACGGCGCTCGGAAAACCTTGATTGGCCAGCTAGTTTACAACTAGCCAGGTGCTGGTTAATTGAAAAACGCATTATGCGTTATTTACTCACACTAAACACTGTAGCAACACGTCCACAGACAGATGTTGGACAGCACTTTGTGTACGAACATTTATATGAGACACAAGTACACAGAAGTGCTAATAAACTAATAAACTACAGCTTTCAATAACTGTTGACACCCCGACAGCCATCTTGGATCACAAAGTCGGGGTAGTGCGTCCCGACTTTCAGAATCGGAAATCCGACTTCAGGGGGCGTTCCAGTTGAAAGTTCCAACTGGGAACTTGGAAATTCCGACTTACCATGTCAAATGGAACGCACCATAACAGCAGAGAGGAGGAGGAGGATGAAGAGGAGGGACTGATACAGACTGATTTCTTAATGTCACTCAGTATTGTGATGTCAAATTGACGGTGACTTTGCTGTTGTAAACATTAATGTTGCTGCTCTAGAGACAATATTTAGCTGTATTTAAAATATAAAATTCTAATTCTATAGTTAATTTAAAAACAACCAGGCAGCTATGCGCACTTCAATATTATGTTTATTTATACAAGTCATATGTCATCTCAATAACGTTATATAACAACGTTATCGCACATTGAATATTTTCCTCATACCGGTGCAGACCTACCCTCATGCCCGCTGGGTCTGGTCTTTACTAAGTAACCATCACCTAGTAGCCTGAAGTATCGATAGAGGTATCAATAAAGAATAGGCTCATTAAGCAGTCTAAATAAGGGTATCATTATCAAACAAAAATTAATCATCTTTTTTGATACTACAGTGCATTCACCAATGTCAGTTCTTAAAATACTACACACACAACTTTAGATGAGCTTACGCAATGCAAATCAATTCAAATTATGCTGATTTTAATTCAGAACTCTGTTAGCTAATTATGTATCGTAACGTGTAATACTTGGTACATATCATAAGATTTGTAGTTTCTAATTTACAACATTTTCTGTCACATCCAAGTAAACACCATATGTTTAATTGTTACTAACAGTGAATAAAAAAATTTTAAAAAAACTACTCCAACATTAAATATACTATCACAGATTTTTACAGCCCCACCAATCAGCTAACATTTGCAACTTCACAACTTTCAAAGCGTCACAAGTGGCAACACAGTGCAGTGGTGCTTTTGGTTTGTTAATCCCCAAAATCGGTTTCATTTCCAGAGACACTACGGTAATAACATCCTGGCAGCTTGAAAGCTTGGCCTTTGAAAAATCTTTATGTGCATGAATGTTTGCACAAACCATTATGTGAACAGCACCAACACCTACTTAAAATGCTGTTCCTGCTCAGCTTTCTAAAATCTATTCCATGTTATTTATAGGGTTATGTTGCTTATAGCTGTTTTACACTGTTTATGAAGCTAATATATGGTGCTTGAACGCAACAATTACCCGTACAGCCAATGGGAGGGCATGTCATAGCAGGGTACAAGGAACTATTCCCCAAAGTAGCGCATCTGTGTCAGTGTTGTCATACTGCTACTGGCTACAGATGTGCTAGAAGCTGCATTGGTGTTGCTAGGTACGCTCCTGGGATGAAGGAGAGAGGTAACTCAGTATTGACGTACCGTATCATTTCCATGATTATGCTAAAGTTAAATTTGGGAACAACGAATCCATCCTGAATTCATGGAAATCCTGCTTTCTGGGAGCTCCTACACATGCACACACACACAGAGCAAAGTCAGTGGTCAGCAGAGCAGAGAGGCCGCGCTGGAACAAGCATAAACATGTAAAAATGTACAAATTCAATACGGATTATATATGTACAGAGTACAGTGACTTTGGCCCACATGATATGATTTAAGCTCTAGCAAGGAAAAGTACATACAAGTGCACACATTTCCATGATACACTGCAGACAGGCCTACTTCTGAGCTTTTGACTGAAGGTATATAACAGCACTTCTCAGTACAACAATGAATTTGTCACTTCTGCTCCTTGTAACCAGCGAGCCAAATGTATAATTTTCACATCATGTCACTTTGCTGACATCATAATTATTACAAAGACAGTTTAGTTGTAAACAATTTTTACCAAGTTGGGCACTGGGATCGCCTCGCCAGTTGAGCTCCTCATCCTGGAAATATGTCTCAACAATGACAACTACATTTTAGCTCTTGTTCCTCCTCATCCTCAAATTAAATTTACACTGACTACTTTGATATGTGCAGAGTGAGTGTTTACATCCCTGTGGACTGGGAGAAAAATAAATAAACCAAAACTATCACATCTGCAAACAACCAACAACAAATCTGACATATTTACCATAACAGCCGTTCTGAACTTTGGTCTAAATGAAACACATCCATAAAATAAGTGTTTGTTCTGCACAGTCCTTTGAAGTTGGATTTGTTTTTGCTCTTTAATGATTTCTTTCTTCTGATGATGATGGAAGCCGTGCTGACACCTTCTTTTGCTTCATCAAGTTCCGCTGCACAATTACATGAATTTACTTTCAATAAATTACCATCCTTGCATACATCAGTCAAATCATCCAGCTGAGGCATTCGCAAACAATATGCATTATTAATTTCATTGTCAGTGTTTATTTGGTTAACTTGTAACCGACTTGGACAGCCCATTGCCTTGATGATGCATTTAAAAGCATCAGGGTCGGCTTTTTAAAAGGAAATCAGGGGATGACATGCTTCCACACACCACTTCACTCCCTGCTGAGGCCACAGAGGGAAAAAGACTGAACTCCAGTGAAAGACCAATCAAAAGCTCAAAAGATGCATCAGGAGCTGCCAAAGCCAAAACAACAGAATCAGGAAGATCATCCATATCACAGCGATTCTCAGTGAGTGGTTGTTAGCACTGATTGAGTAGATTTCAATTTAACAAGTTTCGCCTGTCTACAATAGTTAATTGAATGAATATATTGTAATAAAGAAAAAAAAAAACCAACATGATCAAACAAAGAAGTTTATTAAGCATGGAGTGAAGAGTTCAAAAATTTCAAGAAAATCACTCATCCCCATCAAATGAGGACAATGAGAGCTAAAAGCATGTGTTTTCCTTCTTCCAAACAGCTAACATCAAATGATTAACTTAATTCATTATCAGTGTGTAGAGTCTAAGAATACTATATAAGAACATGGAAACTTTGAAACTTGAACTTCGAAAGGTCAGAAAGAAGTTGGGACAAAGAAAGTTCAAAAGAATGATGCATTCCAAATAGACATGTCTGCTAACGGCAGGATAAACATAGCTAGCAAAGACAAATCAGAGCGAAGAAGCACCTTCCAAAAGTGCCATGTTGCAGCCATCCATTTAGCCCTGAGGGCAACCTGGAGGGGGCTGCAGTGGCAGCTCTCATCTGCCATCAAACTATCATCGCAGATGACACCTCTTAGGTACAATCCCAGCTAAATTCCAAACTCTTGCACCAGCTTTCACTGAACAAAAAGAAGAAGAAATGGGAGGGATGCACAATATTGAAAACATTTAACATAATTACACATTGCAGCAGTCATTAAATTAACAAAGGCTAAGGGACAAGCTGATGTTATGCTTATACATATGTAAAAATGTAAAAGAGATGTTTGGAAACCTGGCTGAATCAGTGGACTTTGATAGGGAACTATGGAAATAAAGTGGCATGTAAAGTGTTCATGATGTTGAACAGGATGGACAAAATACCAAGAGTGAAACTGCTTTCTTTTCAGAGTTAAAAACAATGAGGTTACTGTTTGATTAAAAACAGTGAAAGAAATTCTAACAATTATGCAGAAAATTTGATAATAAAATTTGATAATAAATGCACTTGGAAAACTATGTCTTGCTGTATAGAAAGATGATAAAATGTGTTGAATTGGAAAACATTCTTATTAGAGCCACGTTTTTCAATATTATTGAGTGATCTTTCAATATTATTGAGTGATATTTAACAGTGCAAAAAGCTTACTGAAGGCGGAAGAAATTGTTTGCAAATGATTTCTATTTGTCACCATTTCAAATGAATACCAACAGTTTTTTAGCCAGGGTCTGATAATAACTTCAAATACATCCACACCTCATTAAGGCATTTCAGATAAATACATGTATGTAGCCAGAACTACAAACAGAAGAGTGAGAATACAGAAAACTGGAGTTCACTTGAAGAAATGGTTCTGAGTCATCATCAATGCAATAAATTGAAGTTGAGTCATTCTTTAACTCTATGGCTTTTTCTCTCGTCTCTGGTCATGTTTTATGTCATGGCATCAATGCATGATCCTAGAGTCGATGAGTGCCTGGCGCCAAGAGAGACGCATCAAGAGAGCTGGGACTCTGGGATTTCTGCTTTATCTGCCAGGCCTAATGATGGCATCCACCTGCTGTTTTATGGTCACAGCTGGAGCAGTGTTGCTCCCATTTGGCCCAAAGCGCACAATCTCTCTTTCTCCATCTCTCTTTGCCTTATTCCTTACTCTGCTCTTCTTTATTCTATCCTTTGCTCGTCTTTCTCTCACACTTTAATCTCAAGTCGTTCCCCAACCTGTTTTCAATGCCATGTCTTCCTCCACCTTTCTATTCACCACCCTCTTCTTTGTGGCTCATTGCCCTGATGTTCTTTTTATGGTCAACAGCCACAAGCTCCTCATCTGAGCTAGTCTGGCCTGATGTGTTTCAGGAGGGGATGAGTAGATGTGGGGGTGAAGGCCCACGAGGTGCCTGTACAGCCAAACACCAGAACAATATGTCACACAGCTGCCTGATGACCTCGGCCATTCAACCTCGCAGTGCTCTGACTGTGCATCTCCATCCTGAGGGTAGTTCCAACATGGCAACAATACATCTTTCTCATACTGACAAATACTCCTACTTTGTTATTACATGATTCCCATATACGTCCATGACAAAGTCAGCAACCGACACATGCTGCCTTTGGGCATGTCTTGTAATTATAGCCACAAAGCTATATTCTTTTATCACAACATGCGACTCTGGATATATTAAATGTTTCCAGCGTTACAGTTGAAACAAGCCAAGGCAAATTATCGTCCCTGCATATGCCATGATTGTTTTGATTTAAAGCTGCACTGATCAATATGAAGAATGGATCAATACATTACGTGCATGTGAAAGGAGTTGCTCACAGTGGTGAATCCCCGGCTGCAGCTCTTCGCATCTGGTTAGCTTTTGGCTCAGTGTTATGGTGTTGTGGATGACAACAAAATTTTGATTCAGTCTCCCCACTCTCAAGACTTTATTTGCACAAGCACCAGAAAGCTGTTGTTAGCAAAAAAAACTATGATAAACCCAGTGTTCACTACCTGCCCAGCACCAGCCAGAGAAAGTTAGCCACTAGCTGGTGAACATGGTGGAGTATATAGCAACTGAAGAGCCACATATTTCCCTCAGCAGATCAATATTAGCCTTGTATGCTTCAGGGGGCCAGAAACCCACCTCCAAATACAGCAATGCTAACATCAATGCATTTCTCAGGGTATACATCAGCTAAAACGTTCACCATATCAAGTAAAGTGATAAAATGCAGCTGTATTTTGTTTACAGTTTGTTGCACTGGCCCCGTGTGGACAAAAGAAATCCTATGGGCCTAATGCAAGTTTAAATTTTAAATCATCAGGCCAATACCAGTGAAACTAAGAATCTTTACCATGCACTACAGCATCCATTGTCATTGGATTTCTTTTGTTCGTTTTATCATTATTCTCATTTTTCTTGAAAAACATATTATAGTTAATTATGGTGTGAGTTTTGCAAGGAACTGGTACCAAACAAAGATGTCTTCTTAAGTGTCTAGAATATAATGTGTAGGCCAGAATATCTCTGCAGCAAGACACTATTTGATTTCAAATGGTATTTTGACTAGAGCCCGACTGATATGGGTTACTGGGGGCCGATTCCGGTATTAAAGAAGAGCCGATTTATGAGCCGATATTTTGATTTTAAGAATGATTTGGAAAGTAGACCCATTTACTGTATAGACACTTAGAACAGGCCGATATTGAAAACTGGTATGTATGTGGGCTATAAAATCTTTTCCTAAATGGATTATGTTAATAAAATCAATTACAGTCTCAAAAAGTGAACATGTAGACAATTGCACATCAATAAATATTTGTTGCTGGAAGGTGCAACTTTTTAAGCCATCTGTAAACAGAGAGCATGAGAGAGAATAAGCATGTGTTTCACTTTACACATAATCTGCCATAATTTCAATGTAGCACGTTCACATCTAGTTCATCCCTTTACCACTTAATTCTAACCAAAGCTACGTGAAACCATTTAACCAACATCGGTAGTTCATGCCGATACAGTGAGCTGCTGTTGAATGCATCTAATACTACAGGAATGTCTACAATGAGGACCTGCAACTTTGAGATTTCATTTAACTAACGTTATAACTACAACCAGAGCCGTTTCAGCTGTGACTAGTGTTTCACATCTACACCGTCACAAAAAGAGCTACAGGAAGCCGTGTTAGACTCTTGTTCAGCTCACGGTTATTTACATGTCCGCTCTGGTTTAATCCTTTCAGACATGCCGACTAACTGCAGACAGGCGGCCCGCAGATATATTTAGAATACACCAGAAACTATAGTTTAACGGCTCATTACGACATTAGCACTCCTCCAATGATAAACACGGCATTAGCTTTGTGGCTAATTTAGCAACGTGCAGCATTAGCTGCTGCAATGTTACATCATTTTAGAGAATATTTAGAAGTGATGAACTAGGGACAAATCTGTACTGTTCACTAGAACTGCCACACTGTATGAAATAAATGTACAGTTACGTCTGTCCAGCAGTGCAGCTTCCAACACCAAGCTAAAGTAACATTAAACTGCTGAGGGGGCAGGAAGCTGGGAGATGGCAGTGAAAAACAGGAGGGTTAGCAAGTCATGAATGTTTTCAGGAGAGGAGAAGTGACTGGGTCGGTTTTTATTAAAATTATTAAAGCCATGTAATTAATTTGACAAAAGACCGACTCACCACTAACACAGCCCCTCTGCGTGTTTCTAAATGCTGCCTGTAAGCTCCGGTAAACTCTGTCAGTTGATTGTTCTTCTGTGGTTTTTGTGGTAACAAGGGAGCTGCAGCTGGTCGCCCTCTGGTGGGAAAACTATGCAACACCCATGACATGAGTGAAGGATCTGACTCTAGGTTTCTTTTTTAATAGTCATATCTGCTGTTATAAACGGCTGATGTCAATTAAAAGCAATAAGCTCATATCGGTCGGCTCTAGTTTTGACAACCTGTGACAAATATTGAGCCTCCTGCGATCGCAGTATTGGGATTCGATACAATTTTGATTAATTGTTCAACTCTTATATCGATGTCACCAGCAATAGATAGGTTTCTGTGCGACGTCATCACATACTCATAACAGCAGCAAGAAGTGTGATTTTTACAAAACATACCTTACGCCACTAGCTGAAATTAAAAACAAAAACAACTAGAACTGCGAGCAGTTGTAAACCGGGTCCAAGCCACCTGTCGCCAGTCGCCCCCCACGCCCCGCGGAGGGCGCGCGAGTCGTCCCGGGCCCGCCATGATTAATTGTTCATAATCACGGGCCCCAGAGCCAAGACGGGCCTGTGGAGCAGAAAAGACCGTAGTTGTAAAATGAAAGTGGCTTGCGGTTATGGAGATCTGAAATGAATGTAAGTCAATGGGAATTTTTTTGGGGTAGCGCCAACTAGCGGCTAACTGCCCCAAATTTTGCAGAGACCTTCGGAGGTCATGTCGGATAACGCCTCCAAGTTTGGTGTTGATCGGCCTTTACAAGCCTGGAGATATGTTATACTTTGTGTTTTTAGCGTTTTGCAAATATTTGTTAGCCTGTATTTCGGCCGCTTTTTTGTCGGATCAAAATTCCCTCTACAAACTTTCTTCGGCTTGGTCCAGAGATGGTCTGTGCAAAGTTTCGTGTCTATCGGACTTGCGGCTTCGGAGGAGTTAATTAAAATAGGTTTTTCAGTTTTTGTGATATCGCAAAATGAAATCGTCATCGCACAGAGGTGTGTCCTATACCGTCGGAATCGTCAGAATCCCCCAAACACGTAGACATAAGATTTATGAAAGTGCGATGTAGTTTGTCAGTAGTTATGAGGCTAAATGTTCTTTGGTTGAAATTCCTATTGAAATGAATGGGGAATTTGCGCTTAGATTACAGCGCCACCTTTAGGCCGAAGTTTACCAAATTTCTGTGGTGTCATCAGGGCCCCATCAGAAACAATTGACCCAAATTTGGTTAGAATCTGACTTGTGGTTATGGAGATATGAGATGAATGTAAGTCAATGGGAATTTTTTGGGTAGCGCCAACTAGCGGCGAAATGAACCAAATTTTGCAGAGGCCTTCTGGGGGCAGGGCAGATAAGGTTCTCAAGTTTTGTGTTGATCGGCCTTTCCAAGCAAGAGTTATGTTATACTCGTGTTTTTAGCGCTTTTGCAAATATTTGTTAGCCTGTAATTCGGCCTTTTTTTGTCGAATCAAAATTCCCTCTACAAACTTTCTTCGGCTTGGTCCAGAGATGCTCTGTGCAAAGTTTCGTGTCTATCGGACTTGCGGCTTCGGAGGAGTTAATTAAAATAGGTTTTCCATTTTTTGCGATTTCGCAAAATGAAAATGTCATCGCACAGAGGCGTGTCCTATACCATTGGAATCGGCTTAATCCCCCAAACACGTAGACATAAGATTTATGAATGTGTGATGTAGTTTGCCGTACTTATGAGGCAAAATGCGCTTTGGTTGAAAATCCCATTGAAATGAATGGGGCATTTGAGCTTTGATTACAGCGCCACCGTTAGGCCGAACTGCACCATTTTTTTTGTGGTATGATCAGGGGCCCATGGGTAACAATTGACCCAAATTTGGTGTCAATCGGATTTGTGGTTATGGAGATATAAAATGAATGTAAGTCAATGGGATTTTTGAAAACATTTTTAATTTGCAATAGCAGCGCCACCTATGGGCACATCAGGTTCCAATTTGGTGCCTGGCATCAGGGGACCAAGCTGAACAATTTGGCACTGGATTCATGTCAATGTGACTTGTGGTTATAGAGGAACTAATTTTCTGGATTAAAGAGCGCCACCTAAGGGCGAGTTGCACCAAATTTTGCACAGGCCCTCAGGGGCCCATCCTAACCTAGTGGTCCAAGTTTGGTGTCGATCGGCCATTCCAAACCAAAGATATGACCTCACTTCCTGTTTGTAGCGTTTTTCGCAAATATTTGTTAGCGTATAATTGCGACATTTTTAGTCGTATCAAAATTCCCTCTACAAACTTTGTAGAGCTCGGTCCAGAGATTATCCGTGGCAAGTTTCGTGGCGATCGGACTTGCGGCTTCGGAGGAGTTAATTAAAATAGGTTTTTCAGTTTTCGCGAAGTAGCTCGAAAAAAGTTTAGGCGGAAATGGGCGTGGCCTATACCAGGAGATTCAGCTCGATCCCCCGAGCAGCGTGGATATAAGGTTTTGATATACGCCTTTGTAGTCGAGAGGTCCAAGCCCAAACGCGTTGACCTTGCTTATAGCGCCCCTAGCAGTAAAAGTGTGCGAATTTTTCGCCTCGAGGTACTCTTGAGGCTGCGAACCTACCTTGTGAGTTTTGCGTCCCTAGCATTTACGGGTATGCTGCAGTATGAGTTTTATGCACGGAAGAAAAAATAATAAAAATCTGAGCGAAAACAATAGGGTTCCCAGCCACTTCGTGGTATGGGAACCGCGTTGCCTTGCAAACGCGGGTTCCCAGCCCACTTCGGGCTTGGACCCCTAATTAGTCTCTCCTGACTTTTGAACTAACGTTACTGTTTTACACCTCCATTTATAAGATAAGTATTCAGTGCTTTTACAAAACACAAAATGTTACTTGATGCCACTGTCTCCTGCCGAGTGGATGATTCATTGGCAGTAGTGGCTGGAGTTTCTTTCTATAGGCTAAGTTTCACGTTGTTGTGCTGCTTTAGCAGATGCTTCAATACATTACATGTAGAATTGTTTGTGGCTCAAAGTTGTGGTTTTGCTGGTTGCAAAAATTTTACAAAAGAAGACAATGTTCTGTGCATCTCTGAGTGTGACACAGTTGTCGAAATAATGCTTCCACGCCCTTCAGCTTTTTGGCTGAAGGACAAATCCAACTCTGAAATGGCAGTTTATTCTTGATTCAACAAGAATTTACAAACAATGTAAAATCTACCTTGATTGCAATAGTTGACTACAGTCTTCTGACCGGCTACTTAAGAAGTTTTGCCCTCTGACTGTGCGCGCATCTAGTAGTGTTTGTATACAAGACACCCGTCTATATGATGGTTGACATAAAAGTGTTTAAGGTTGACTTAGGGAATTCATCCACATATTGTATTACATAGGTAAATAAGACAGGAAAAAAAGAAAAAGGCAAAAAAGCATGACAAACATTAAAGCGTCACAACATACTGTATAATGTATTGTAGGCATGTTTCCAACCACCATCTTATTAGGACAGCAGAGGTATACTGAACGCCTGATCATTTCTTTCTCGAGGAAGTGATGCCTGTGTTTTGAGTGATAACCTAATTTCTGAACACAGCATTTGAAAGTGTTGTTGGGCACTTTCACAGTTTTGCTTTTCCCCAAGACAGACCCACGGAGGATACTCTCCATATCTCTTACAGCAGAAAGACAAGGCTTTTGCTTAAAGATCACTGAACAGCAAGACATCTTTCACCAATCTTTCAGTCAAATTTCCAAATAACAAGCTTCACCCGACCTTGCTTCCCTTTCAATCCCCCGTCATGATCAGCATTTTCAGCTCAATCAAGAAATCCTCAACTGACCAGATTTTAGACAGGTGATCTCCAAGGAACTTCACAGCAGGTGTTTTCTAGACAACTTCTGACTGACTTGACTGAGGAAGATTGGAGTTTGGACTAAAAATAGGAGCAACAAATCATTTCTGGGAGACAAGCTGAAATTACTCAACAGCAGTAGGGGAAAAAATCATGATCGCAGCTCAGGCCCGTCAACAACCCAAGACGTCCTCAGAGAGAGGTACCAGCTTGACAACATGTCAATATCACTTTGAGTGCTTCTCGGCGAACATAGCTCTTTGGGAAATCTCATTTACTTAAACAGCTTTACACACCAAAAAGACAGTGAACATTTGACGAAAGCAAGGGAGAAAAAAAACTGAGCAGTTGATCTTTGAGACCGCAGGAAGACAATAAAAAATAAAAAAAAGGCAACACTTCTTTGTTGATCACTGTCAATGTGTTTACTGGACCAGACGGCGTTGTCTAACTTTCGGCAGCTAACGCCCGTCTGTCGGAGATCTTACGTTCACAGGAAAGAAACTGCCCTCCTTGAGTTTAGCCCCCAGTTCGGCTGCCTCTTAAATCTGTCACTCACACGCCTCTCAGAAGCTGACAGGATGATTGAATACAAACCCATATTAACAGTGACAACTTCAGCTGCAGTTAAGCAGACCTGAGCAAACAGAGCATTGTGGTAGACAGGCAAAAAAACATAGCCACAGCTCTCAGTCACTCTACAGGCACAGAGATAAAATAGAAAAGGATGAAATTTAAGAAAGACACGACTTGGGTTTATTTATATTAATGAAACATGCCTTAGATAATGGCAGATTTACATTTTTACACTCTGGTATTTGCAAAAGACAGACAGGGGGGTGGATAATGTGAATAAGGAGCCTGTTTTTATTTTGAGGAACTGCACATTAGTGAATATGCATATTGGAGCATGTCTTGCAATTTCCATATTTAGCTCCACACCTTTAGGTGGTTCTCTCAGTCTCCAGGGGCGACAGCCACTCTTGAGTGTGATTTGTCCCAGGGGCTGTTACACATGCTGAATAAACATGAGCCTAATCCTCCTTCCAGTACACTTGTAAGGGGTCAAAGTTCGTATTTACAAGAACAGCAAATCCACTTACAATCAAAACCTGTTTTGAGAATAGCCCGCCTTACATAAACTACCTATTCCATTTCTCCTGTATGTATGTATGCCACATTTGCCAAAACTCACATTACCTGTATAGATGTTTTATTACCAGTATTTCCGCCTTAAAGATATTACCAATCTCCTTACACCAGTCAAAGAACAATACTGATTTTTTTTTCTCTGTGAATAATCTAGCAAATGTATTGCCATTTAACACAGTACTGTAAAACTTCAAATGGCTGAACATTCCTTTCAAAATGCATATCCAATATTTTCAGTATTATCAGTTTTCTTTTTAGGGTTGAAGAAAATCTTTTCTCCCAAAACTGACTTTTTTTCATCTTCTGAGTGCAACTAACAAAAGTGGGGGGGGTGAAGATTTGCCACTTTATGATTTAATTAAGAGTGACAAGTTATGCAAATAGCTCTCTTGTCAAAAAAGCAAACAAATGGACATATGTTTACATAGTGGATGCTAATATCCCCTTTGCCTGTTTTTAAATGAATGCAGATTGCATCATGGCTTTCTGAGGTGGAACTGACTTGAAATAGTGTGAATAGAAGAATGTGTGAAGCTTTATGTAACAGATCTGATGACCTGTCCCACTAATAAAAAACTGTCTGGGAGTTTAGATTTTGTGTTTAAATTTGTACATGTGTCCTTGCAGGGCACATGTAGGGCGAATGTTATAATTCATAATATGAATCGACTTTGATAACAGGGATGCATGTAGATCCAGCAAATTTAAAAAATGCACTGCAGAATGATTTCCTGGGTATAGCCTATACGTTTATGTGTGTATGTAATTAAATAACTGTATAGGCCGATATTGTTATATTTATATAATTATTTAATTATCTGTTATGCTCTATGTGTCTAGCATGAAGGGACTACAAAACAAATTGTTGTTGTACACCTTGTGATGTTTAATCATAACCTCAATCCTTGATCCTTAATGTCTGTGACACAAAAACATTTATTTACTTTACACAAGCAGATCACTTTGGTTAAGATGGAGGTTTAGGCCGCCTAACTTTACTTAAGGTTACAATTAAGGTTGTGACACCTAACAGAGGTCTGCATTTATTCAAATACAGATTTCTGTGCACAGGCTACTATATTCAGGTACTGATTTTCCATTTGAATGCTGGTTAGCCTGGACAAATCACAGCTGAGCAGGAGCGTAGATTAGA
This sequence comes from Lepomis macrochirus, assembly GCA_024633595.2. Taxonomy (NCBI): domain Eukaryota; kingdom Metazoa; phylum Chordata; class Actinopteri; order Centrarchiformes; family Centrarchidae; genus Lepomis; species Lepomis macrochirus. The sequence goes on along the minus strand of JALXJV020000013.1, from coordinate 19,942,051 downwards.
ATACAGATGTGTAAGGTCATTTTTATTTTATTTAACATTTATTAAATCAGGCAGTTTCACTGAGATTAAGATCTCTTTTCTAGATCTCTATAGTCAATGGGGATAGCTAATAAAGAAACAAATACGCGTTATTGTTATTTCGATCCAAACACACACTAGTTTAAAACTCCATCCATCCATGGCAGGGGCAAACCATACCACGGACATTAAAACAGACTAACAGACCTTTGGAAAAAGGTCTGTCAGTCTGAAATCCATTCAAATCCTTAAGGTCACTTACAATATGAGGTTTTTTCTATTGGCAGGATTTGTATGTGATAAGCTGCCAACTTTTGCTCCAATTTTTGCCACTAACCAGACAACTGGTTCAGCTGTTAATCAGTTTGGTAGCCCTTGATGTGTTTGAGTCCAATGTAGGACTAATTTATTTATTTATTTAAAAAAACACTTTCCCATAAAACCAGTTTAAAGACATGACATAATTCACTGTTGCTGTGTTTTGTCTAGTTGTGAAACATATGGCAAAAGTAGGGTAAGCAACCCTCTTTTAATTGTCATTTTTTATTGCTAAACTACCTCCTCTTTCCTCTCACCAATTAGGGAATATAAAGAGGATTTGTCTTTAGACTTTCTCTCCGTATGTGCTCCATCTCCCTACTAAATCATTCAACAGCACTGTGCTTCTCATTAGCCCGCTTAGCAAAACTTCCCCAAAAATCAAATAAATCAGCGCTCGGGAATAGAAATTAAAAGTCCTGCCTGCAAGCTCTTGGGAAGAGTCCCCCCTCCCTCCCATCTTCCTTTCGAAAAAGACGGGTACTTAAGATTTAGAGCACTGCAGTCCTGAAGGCTGGCTTAGTTTCACCCTTTTTCTGGTACAATGAAGAGAAACCTGAATGCTGGTGTTATGAGACAATCTGTGGTTCAGTATCTTCAGTGTGTGTCTAGTATTGGCTATTACAGCCCAGTACAGGCTCACATAAAACACTGAAATGGAGGTGTGATACGTGGGACATACTGGTGGCATGAAAGTCCAAGGCACAGGCAAACCACAACATCCATAGTTTGAGTCCAGCTGGGGGCCTTTGAGATAGTGGTCTCTTCCCATATTTTCACGTCTACTTTAGATAATAATGATAAGATTTTCAGTTTACTATCACAGAAAACGTAAACTAAAAACAGTACACGACTTTGTTCTTGCTTAAAAATGACTCAAGTGGTGAACTGATTGTTTAAATCATATCATATCAATTTTCTGTCAACCAATAATAGTTTTAGCTCTAATGGGCAATGTTGCAATAAGCAGGATTGCTTTATGGTAATACTGGATTTCAGATATTTGTATCAATGGAGTTTCTAGAGTTGTCAGGTATTTCAGTCAGTGCATTAGACAAAAAAGACATTCCTATCTAGACATTTAATTCAGAAACTGTTTCTTAACATCTACTTGTACAATCTACATGTACAGTATGAATATATAATGTAACGATTTTATCCATGTTACCCACACATTGGTGTGATAGTGACAACATGCAGTGATTAACACAGTGGGTTCAAGTTTCATTCTGTATTCTGTAGATAACAGTTAACTGTTCGATAGCAGCCATGAACAGTGGACATGAAGACTAGAACATTAGACAATTTAAAGCATTTTCATGTTATTGTAGAGACTAAATGTTTGGCAGCTTCTTACTGAGAGCTTTAATATGTGTGTTACTGCTAAATAATGAAGAGCTTTCTGGGCAACAGATTTCCAGGGTGGAGAGAGTCAATAAATCTTGGAACAAAAAAACTGCTAAAACATCACCACCCGTAAAGACAGAAAAAGACAGTCCTACTGCATCAGTGTGTCAGCAATTTCAGCTCAAACTATCATCAGTAATCTGGCCAGAAACAATCCTCTTGAGATTTTTTGAGAGGTTTATTTTTTTGTTTATTTCTCCCTCCCCTCCCACTCGCCTCCCAGAACGACCATCGTTTGAATGCAAGCCAACATCTGACTTTGTTTGGGCTCAGTTTGTTTATGGAGGGTGATGGCTAGCCGCTGAGATGCAGGACTCACTTGGGACTGGACCAGTCAAATCTCGTCAGGCCCTGGATGACTAGATGAAACAGCCGTTCAAGGCCCATCCGCATAGGTTTGCATTCAAAAGACAGCATGGCATGAGGCCTGGGAGACGCAACCGCCCATGGGTCCGTTTATAAAAAATAAAAAATAAAAAAGAGAGAGGGTGAAAAATAGCGTGGAGGAATGGCAAAAGAAAAATATGATTTATTTAGCGTGTTTACTGTTTACTCTTTCTTAGAGAGCAGATTCATTTTTTAAACAAAAACTAGATATGAAATCCCAAACGTTACTTTAGATTCCTGTGGAAATTGACTTCATCACTGATCACCTGTTAAAAAGGCAGACTTTGATATCTTTCACCTTCATAAAGAAGCCCATTTTTCCAGGTTTTCTGTATTTAGCAAATAGTTTTACCATCAAAGAGTCAAGAGAGTTCAAGGTTGGATTTCAAGGTGATAAAAGAATCTTCCTCTGATTACTACAGAGTGAATGTCTCACAATAACATATGATTAGGCCTCACCAAGGAATATGACTACAAAAATATATAATTACACTAGAGGTGCACCAATTCAGATATTCTCTCTAAGAACTATAATTGACGGCATAGGCAAACGTTTTTCATTAATGGAAAATTCTGTCTTTCAACATTTATTAGTCTCTCCATTAGCACCAGCATACACATTGGGTCTTCTTCTTGGTCAGTTCAATTGTAAGTTCATAATAAACCATAGACTATTAAATAACTTTTAAAATTTTTTTAAAACTGCACCAGGTTTCAGGAACGTTTCTGTAATTTGGACATTTGTTATTTGATAATATAGGCTTTTTTACCCTTTTTCTAGAAGGTTGTTTTTTATCCCACCATTTTAATTCTGCTTAACTTTATTAACTTAACCACCTTATTTTAGTGTCGCTATTCCCTCCAGAAACACACACACACACACACACCCTCCACCAGTGGCATGGGGTGGGGTAAATTTTTGGGGGAAACCAAGTGAGAGGGGTTGTCTATCTATCAATAGACACACTGAAAGTTGCATTTACAGACACCCCAAATAGCATCCATAGCCCGCTGCTTCTAGTGCACAGGCTACAGTTAAGAAGAAAAGCATTCACAAGCTCAATAAGAAGATGTTGGAAGTTTTACATTTGCATAGTAGTATTATTTCATCTGAATGACGTATATCGCATGCCATTATTTGATTGGCTTGGGCATCACCCTGACTAATCACAGTTAGGCAGTGGCATGACAGTGGCCTCATGTTGGATTGGTTAATCATTTAATTTTTGCCAACTCTGCCTGACCTCCCCGCATAGTCAGACTGCAGGTTAGTCTACAGTGGTGCAATATAGTGTTTCACCACACATCCAACACATGGCATTTAGAGGGGCACTGTTTCACTTGTAAAATACTCAGTGAGAAATGGGGAAGATATGAAAACTAAAATCAAAACTAAAAAGATTGTGTTTTTATTAAAATGACCAATATAGTCTGATAAAAACAGGGGAAGCCTGGCTTCCCTTGGCCTCTGGGAGAAAACGTCACCGCCCTGCAGAGTGTATCACACATGCAAACCAGGCAGCCATACTAACGTGTACCCTGTTCCTGCTGAACGACTGACACTAAGCAGGTTGGGGATTAGCTAGAACTTGGATGGGATACCTCCTGAGAAAACTATTTGCTTCTGGAAGAGGTGTTGGTGGATGGCATCTCCTACAGCACAGCGACTGTATTAGGACCAGAGGGAAGACAGCACGCTTCAGTAATGCTCTGAAGCGTTACGGCTTCAACTCTGTTTTGTTCCATTCTCTGCCCAGAGTCAACTCACACTGGAAGTGTTTCAGCAGCGGAGCGTTTAGCTTGTTGTCATTTTTTGTACTTCTACAAGTGATTACAGCTCTCTGTGAACCGGTTTTGTAACCTTCTCTGCATGGCTTCATATCCCACAAAGAGCATTTCATAATAAGAGCGTTTTGCCTGCATGATTTGCGGACATGTTCAGATTTTGTTGATTTGGTCAGTTGTCCTTGATTTTTTGTGCTTCCATCATGGTTAAGTAAGCTATGTAGTTAAATTGTTTATTTTTTTGTGTGTTTTAACTGTGTTCATTGTTGATACACAATCGAGAGTCTGCAGAGAGAGTATTATTTTGAAAATTGACTGTTACTGTTACTGACTCTATGCTGTTACTGTGTCTGACTTCCTGCCCGGTTCATCTGCTCTATGCTGCTTGACACAGATTCTGTCAAAAAACGACTGGCTGCATATTCTCTGCGGAGCGCAGGGGACAGCAGCTTCTGGGACACGCTGCAGCGCTTCTCGTGTAAGCACAAGCATAAACTAGTATGGCAGCCAGCAACTCCTGCGGTTGCAAAGAGAAGTCTGGTTCCATAGAAATAATGGTAAAAGAAATGACCCTACTTCTCACCTGATTGATCTTCTATCTTAGTAAACACTTTCCTAATGAGTTTATGGTCTCAATCACTACTTTCAAGTCTTTTTCAATACAGCTATGTTCATTTACAAAATTATGGTACCATTAAGGGGAAAACACAAGATAAAGCAGTGTATGCTTTAGGGCAGACTACCTTGTGAATGATAAGTCGCTACCAAGGTGACCTGTCAAGCAAGAAGGGCTGTGTGATATGACTAAAATATCATCAATATATAAAAGTCATTTTCATATCCAAGTAACAATAAATTTTTTCTAATTCAATGAATTATAATTTTCTCATATTTCTCACATTTGTCTGTCATTAAGATGGGTATGCGATTCTGGAGAAATCCAATACCATGAGTGAACAACGCAAATAATGTAAATAATGTAACTAACGTTGGCTAGGTTGTGGGTTAGCAAATTGTTGCTACTTCCAGTTGCAAAGCTAACATGAGAGGATGAGGTCGATGAGACGGTCCCAGAGCAGCACAGCAGGTGAACTAGAAAGTAAGCCGAATGTCCATGGGGAAGTTATTAAATGTTACCCGAGAGACACGTCATGGCTGGAACTGCTGGAATAGCGTTGTGTGGCTCATCCATACAACCGACTTCTTTCTTTTGAATGTGTTCCTCATTATGCTTGCATGGTCTAAGTCCTCCTATTCAGTAATACAGTTATTTCTGAGTGAAACATACTCTCCTCCATGTCTGTTTACTCTGAATGCAAATTTCTTCCTTGCAACACCGACCGGTAAGTATGGAAGAACATAGCACGGTGAAGTTAAGTGGATATTAGTTTTAAGTTCGATATTCAACAGATGTATGTTGAATATCAAACTCAAACCTAGCTTCACCACAGTGCAAAGCGTGGTCCCCTCCTGATAATTTTACCGTAAAGTGTGGAATTTGCAACAACAATACAGTTACAATAAATAAATTTAAAACATAGATGTTTTTCTATCATCCCGGGCTGCAGCTAACGATTTTAGTATTTGAAGCTTCTATAGATTATTTCAACGATTCATCGATGCGTTGTTTAAGAAGTACTTTTGCTTGGCGGCGAGGCAGCAGCAGTCTTGAAGTCGTTGTGGCGTTGGCACAACGTGACTGATCGGTGACAGGGGGTCACACTATAGGAGCTGACAGCAGCTGTGTCACCCGATGCTGATCTCCAAACCACATTTATTCAAGAAAACATGCAAAATGTGAAACAGGAAATGAGCGATCCTGCACACGAAACAGCTGTTTGTTATTATAAAGATGGCAATTATAAAGACAAAGAATCTGGGTGAAATATTAGCACAAGCAGGTAGCTGGGATTGTCTGAGATACAGAGGGAGCTTGAGGAGAGTAAAAAAGGTGCAGCTCCCCCACAACCAGTTAACTCATGATTGTGAGGTTACAACTCACGGTCTAAAAAGGAGAAAAACAAATGTACATTTTCAGTTGCAGCTTACTTTGGCTAGCTCAACTCAACAATCAATCATGATTTCAGTTAAATGCTAATGTTGCTGTTACTGTTACCTTGTCTGTGGTCTGCTGGCAGAACACTGGTGCTCGTTTATGTCATTTTCGTGACATAATTTTCGTTTTACGGTGGTCGGACGGTAACATTACAGAGTTGTTGTTTTCTTTAGCTTGAAATAATCCCACACTTTGGACACTTTCTTCTTTGTCCCTGCTTTGCCCACAGCTACATCATAATCAGGTAGTGTTCACAGTGTAAGCGCGATGTGCGACAGTAATAAATGTCCTTGCGAAACACTGTGCTGTATAGCCCTACTATCATCATACAATACATGTTGCACAGCTCTACAATATACATTAGCTAGTGACTCATATTCACTCCACTGTGTACATTTGAGCAGCGCTGTTGAAAAAGCTTATTATCAGTTGCCTGTTCATTCTTCGTATAATGCTGCATTTCCAGGTCTATATTGTAGTTCTGTGACGCTTGTATGGTAGATTTTCATGATCAAAGGTTCAAAAAAGTTCAAGCTATAGATGCTCCTGTCTCTGGTTGTAAAAAAATCAACATGGAGGCGGCCAAACTCAAGGTTTCTAAACAGCAGTCCACCAACCAATGGGTGACATCATACTGACTATGTCCAATTCTTTCATAAAGACTATGGTTTTAAGTCTGTTTTTTGCTAGCCAAAATTAGCATCCAGGTTAAAATCACAGTTAGCACCTTGCTAATCAAGCTAGCTAGCGCCACCAACTTGTCCACATATCATCAAGTCCGGAGCCTGGTTGCAAAAAAAATCAAGATGGCGCCGTCCAAAATGGCAAACTCGAGGCTTCAAAAACAGTAGTCCATGAACCAATGGGTGATATCAAGGTGACTACGTCCCCTTCTTTTATACAGTCTATGCTTACAACTAAGTTCAACTAAGGAGTCTGGGTATAGGGGTGCCAATTCCCCAAGTCATCATAATTGAGGTCTAACAGTCGGACAGGTGCAAGCATTTTTAATCCTACTTCCTACCTACACAGACAATCCAAGCTAACTGTACAACTTAACCTACTCTATAATTCATCAAATATGAGATTAATATTTGTGTAAGATGGTGCTTGTACGCATTAAACTTTTCAGAGAAAATGTCTCTCGTAATGAAATCTAACCTTATAATTTATGCAGCACTGGTTCTCCATTAAAACACCATGTAATTAACACCTATGCTGCACATTTAAGTTCCTGATCGTCATTATCATCACAACTGACTGTTAAATCACAGCCTCCCCAAGGCCATCAAAAGTAGCCTATTTAAATTGCAGAACACTAGCAAAGGTTCCTCAAGAGGACACAGGAATGACGGTAAGTGTCCACCATTAAGTGAGTTAATAAAAATATACAAAAGAGGCATGGATGCAAATGAGGGTTACAACAAGACTACTTTGAGGCGACTTTGTGATGCAGCAGCTATTCATCAATGTGGCTGAAGATGCTCTCAACTGTCCTTTGCTTTATCTAATGAAGCCCCCATATGCAAATGAGCCTGCCCTTTTTCCTTGATTTTTCCTCTTCTGTGTTTATAGCTGAATGTAGGAAAGTGGGCGTTACAACATGGCAGAAATGTTACAGCACAACTACTCTAAATTCACTGGATAATGTATGTATAGAGGTCAAGATATAGTATAGATAGTATATATTAGGAATCCCACATACTATTGCTGTTGGCTCTATCTGCATGCACAAAACCATTAAGCCCAAACTGTTTCTTTTTAACACTTTTCTAGAGCTGTCTGCCACGTCGTGAAGAGAAAAAATGTTTTATGTAGGCCTGTAGCGACGCGTCGACGTCAAAATTACGTCGACGTAAAATTTTTGCGTCGATGCAAAGTTTGTTTTGGTTTTGCACCGTTCGCGGATGTACAGCTCGCCACACCGAAACATTACAGAATGGAGGACGAAACAGCAACCAATACAAGCCCCAACAAAGAAAAAATCGCCCTAAATCATGTGTGGCGCTGTGAGCTGGCATGTGTGTAAAAACACTGGCTCTGATTGGCTACCGAGAAGCATGACTCTGCCTTAGCCAGCATAATCGCTGGTTGAAAGGCACCCCAGCTTCGTCTCTCGTCTCTCCCGCCGACAGAGTTTAGCAGGCAGGCGAACGGGAACAGGTGAGCTCACGCTGTTGCCAGAGAACCTGATATGGAGAGCGCAGCGCACCGGTCCACTTCAAGTACTGCTTACCTCGTTATTAACCCACCTCCTGACTAGCTGTGTGAGCCAGCTGGTGCTTTCGGATTACACAGTTTATTACATAGTAACGCACCGCATTTAACGACCAGTAACGTTGGACGGGGTTGTAACGACGGGAAAAGTAATTAGTTAGATTACCCCGCTACTGAAAAAAATAACGCCGTTACGTAACGCCGTTCTTTTAAACGCCGTTATTCCAAACACTGTTAATAAATAAGTATTTATTTGAGATACATTATGGTTTTTATTAATCGAGCTACAGAAAAATAATCTTTAAAATAACCATCCAATTAGTCGTTAGATTAGTCGACTAATCGATAAAATAATCGCCAGACTAATCGTTTAATTAATAATCGTTTACCCCAGCCCTAGTTTTATGTCACCTAGCTAGTAACTTCCAGTACAGTAGTAAGGATCTTGAGGAGACTTAGACATTCATCAAACCACAGGGCCTGCTTACAAGGCATATATTGAGAGAAATGACCTGATAGACACTGCTTCTAAACAAGCTATGCAAAAAGTTTTATTTTTCAAATCAGATTTGAGGTTTGATTTAAGTAGCTATCTAACAACGAGTTGAACAACCAAATGTCAGACCCCTTTGTAACTGAGACATAAATATTGAAATTACGTGCGTCGAAGCGTCACTGCGTCCAGTGTTAGTGGGATTCCCCTGAGAAGCTTCAGCTACAAGACCGCTCCTTCAATCGTCTAAAGTCTGGGAGTATTTTAGACAGACAGTCAACAACGTGCTACTCCGTGAACTCTGTGAACTGGAAATAGCTTCACCACACCACAACTGCTGTCCACAAACATGTGGAGCAGCATGAACATGTATCCCGGAACACTGACGGCAGCACTGCAAATCGTGTTTACTTTCTGTCTCCACACAAGCAGGGAACATTATCAGCACGAGGACACGTAGTCCCTTAAAATGCATTATGCAAGTATTTCTTCATCGCCTTCATGTTAAAAGTAATTTCCGCCCTGCTGCCGTCATGGTAACATAACGTTACACCGAGTGTCATTTAACATTCGGCCGTTTCATGTTTTCTGTTTACTTAACAGCCGCATATGAGCGATAAACCGCTGAAACACACAAATAGAGACAACATTAACCGTACAGTCTGTGAATCATTGCAGTTGTTTTCTTTGCTCCACACTAACGCAGAAATACATTTGATTATCGTACTGAATTACACAATATTGAAATAAATCCATGTCAAAAACATTTAAGTAAAGTAGCCTTAGTAATATCTGTTATGTCAATTCACAACAAACAACAATCAGTGAAGAGGAAATTTGATTCATTTTAAGATACGCTGCTATTGTCATTATTGTAATGTTCTTCATCAGGATGATTGAAAATATTATTGATTAGACATGATTAGGCCTTGGCCTTGATTAGGGTGCAGCGCTTGTGCACTGCGAACAATCTAAAGTCCAGTGTGTGGACACTGAACTCTTCCTCTTGCTCGTCTTGTTCTTCCTCTTCCTCCTCCTTTTCCACTTCCTCTTTTTTCACTTCAAGTTCTTCCACTTCCTCCTTTCTCTTCATCTTCTTCCTCCTCCTCCTCCTCCTCTCTCATCAACTTCTTTTTCCTCTTTTTCCTTTTATCCTTCCTTATTTTTCCTCTTCCACTTCCTCCTCTTCTACTTCTTCCTGTACCACTTCCCTCATCTTCTTCCTCCTATTCCACTTCTTCTTCTTCCTATTGTTCCTCTTCAACTTCTACTTCATCTTTTTCCTCTTCTTCCTCTTCTACTTCCTCTTCTTCCGCTTCTTCTTCCACTTCCTCTCCTTCCTCTTCCTCATTCAGTGTAGTGATGAGTGTCTACACTGCCAGAGCTGAAGAACCTAGTGACAAAACATGCTCTGCAAAGCAGTTTGTCTTTTTTGGGCTACTGTAGAAACATGGCGTCTTCTACGCATGAGGGCCTGCGGTGTATGATAAAAATGGCCCATTCTAATTTAATAAAAACTTAATGATTCATTATGTAAGGAGAATAGTTATTCAGTTTCCCACAGAATGCGTTTCCCACAGAATGTTTGCTAATAACTTATTTGAAGGTGGGTCTCCATTTTTAAGAACATAGATAGATTCACTTAATTTAGCCAGTTTAAATAGTAAAACAATCGAAAATCCTTATGTGGAGTAATGGTTATAAATCAATGTATTGGAAACACTGATATTATATTGCATTTTTGTCAAAAGATGCTCTTAAATATTACACACTAGACCTTTAAATCAGCTTGACCTATCGGATGACTTGTCAGTAAACTAGGCTAGCATTAGGCTATATTGTTTGTGCAGTTCAAATTCGTACAAACTTTACAAACCTAGTATCTCTAGACAAAATATGCCATTGCTCATTGTTGTAAAAATATTTAATGTTTCCTAAACTGTACTGTACACCAGAGAATGCTACTATAGACACAAAAATAAATAAATAAATAAAACTAGACAAACTATAGTTGTCAATGGAATCACTTTGGGTTTGGAACACTAAATATTTTGCATTGCTGTTTGCAACATAGGTGGTGGTAATGCCAACCACTGTAAAATGCCTTGAAAAGAGGTTGGACTGCCAGAAAGGTTAAGATCCCCTGCTCTCCCCAAAACAATGATATCAAAGTTGAGAAAGACTGACAATAAACGTGTCAAGCGACTATATCAGAAATGGAAAAGACTGATGCAAATATGTTCATAAAACTGTTATTTAGTGTCATTTTTATGTTCTTTGTTTATGAAATGAATTACTTATAGGAAAGGCCTAAATTTCTCATTCGAGCCAAAAAACCCCACATGTATCAGAAGTATTTATGTTCAATGTTTAAAAGCTTTAGGGTGCATCTACATTTGTGAGCCATTTTATAAATATTTGCTTTTAAAAACAGACTTATGTGACCGTTTTTCATACAAGAAAAACTCATTATTCAAACAAATATGCCAGACAAACAAATATACACATGAATGTGAAAAGGTCATTCTCACATCCAGATATTCTACTGGCCTTGACACAACAGCACCACAGTGTCATCTAAGATTTCCACTTTGCTTTGCACAAAGTCAACTGCAGGCAATGCACTCGTGCACATGCACGCAAGCACGCACAAACCCCTGTGGTTACAGAATGACATTCATCATCTTTGTTGAAAAATAGCTTTCAGTTAATGCAGACTCTCACAACCTTGAAGTCTAGATTCCATGTGAAGACAGTAAATGCAACTGTTACTTGCAAAAAAGTCACATTATAAGAGCTTCTAGAAGAAGTTCTAAAAAAATTCAAACTTACATTTTACGATTTTCTGTATGAAGAAGCCTCTTAACAAGACTTTTGGGATATGTTTGTCATGTGGCTTGCCTTCCTATAATTCAATTCAATTTTGCTTTATTGGCATGACTGTTGAACAATATTGCCAAAGCATCATACATATAATGTATTTATGTGTTTGTTCAACTAACCTATAGTTAGTTGAACAAACTTTAGCAGCATTGTATCCTGATGATATAATAATTATCACGATGTACTTTGTAAAATACTCCTATATATGTTTATATATAGCCACACTGTTATATTTAAGTTTGAGAGTTAAAATCCGACACGGACATATCGGCCGATAATAGTTGTGACTGATACGGATTTATCTGTAATAAAGCTAAGATGCTGGCTGCTCCTCAAAAAGCAGGAAATCTTGGATTCTAGAGAGTTAATGACTGAGCATTTCAGTCTGAGGACATTTGTGGCCTTGTGGGACCCTCTTGGTGAAAACTGAAACCTTTGACTCAGGGATGTTCACAGACTGATGATGTGGGAGTTAAACAACAAGAAAGATGGAGAAAAGTGCTTGAAAGTAAAACACAGCAAGCATCCTGTATAGTCAGCTATAGGGAGAAGAAAAATGAATTTAATAGAAGGAGGAAGAGGAGCACTGGGTTGTGGAGTGTCTTCATGGAATTACATGATTATAGTTCAATAGAAGTGGCAAATAAGTCAAAGTGTGTATAATGAAGAGAGAGCTGAAGAGTCGGATAACATATTGCCAGACAGCAGCCATTAGCCAGAGGCCTGCAAAAGCACATCAGTGGGAAACTCAAAGACATAGGGAGGCAACAAAGAAAGACAGGGGGAAGAGAGAGTGAGGGTTAGAGGCAGAGATGTGAAAGGAGCGAAGGAGAGAGTGCAGAGTGGAGTGTGGAGACTGATTGCCGTTGATCTTCACAATAAGCGGGGCCGACAAGCGGCGAGCGAGCCTCTGCTCCGACACTAATTGCCCGTGAAAGGTGACCCGCGGTGAGGCGGAGGCGCTCAGCTCCCATCGTCCTCGCCGTGCGACGTCCGCCCTGATCGCACGCGACACCAGACAGCCGAGCCGTCACACCAGCCACCAGCCCCACCAGCTCAACAGCCGGAACCCATCCGGAGAGAGACAGCCAGAGAGGGCTGAAAGAGACTGAGAGCAGGGGGTGGAGGATAGGGACTGATAGGACGGAAAGAGTGAGACGGAAATATAAACAGGACATGGGACAGAAAGAACAGACCAAGATGGAGAGTTAAAAAGGGGAGAGAGTAAGAGAGACGGACGGAGAGAGGATCGACAAGAGGGAAACACTAGAGGGAAGGAGAGACAGAGAGAAGACAGAAAGTGTTTTGTTAGGAACGGATGAAATGAGAATGTGAATGACAACAAAGAATTTAAACTGATTGCAGTGTGATCTTGCTACCCACTAATTTGTATTTCAAAGAAATAGATGGTGTTGACTGCGTGTGTATGTATGTGTGTTGGGGTGTGTGTGTGTGTGTGTGAGTGAGAGAGAATGAGTGAATGAAAAAGAGAAAAAAGCGGGAGATAGAGTGGGTAATAAGGAACAATCCCTGATTTACACCACAAGGGTGGTTAACTGAATACAACAGTTTTATTAACAAATATTTTAATATACACTCTGACATGGTTTTCTGAAGTTTTATTTTAAAAATCCCTTCCTAAAAATGTGACAAATAGTTATTACATTATGGAAAAATCTGCAAATATTTTTCTTGATTAACTGATTTTGTTAATAAAATGTTGGAAAACTTTCCCGGTAGAGCCTCATTTTAACCCCACATCTAACAGAAAAGTAGCATATCCTTCAACCGGAGAATATTTCACATATTTGCATATAGACAATAAAAATAAAGGATTAAGGTAAGGCATGGTATGAGCAGAAAAAGATTAGTATATTAATAAAGCAGGGAAGAAATAGATGAACGACAAATAGGGGAAAATCCCAAAACAACCAGATTTAAGTAAAAACAGAAAGGTAGGCCGAATCAAACTGCAAAAGATGAGTAAGAAACTGAAAGGGAGAATGATGCACTACAACTTGCTGAATGATTTCTGAGGCACTGGAGAGTAAAAGCAGCAGGTAAGGGCAAAGGTGGCGACAGGGCCGCAGTCAACCCGACAGATGCAAGAGAATAGAGAAGTGTGAAAAACACCATAATGGTTACAGATGAAGGGGGGTGGGTGCCATGAGATATAAGAGGGAAGAGGAGGCTATACTGTGAGAACTGGAAGAATAAAATGGCTGGCTGGAGTAAATGGACAGTGTGTGAAGCTGCAGGCCCTCTTCCTTTATCAACACTAGGTTTCTTCACACAGAATAAACCTAGTCTAAACAGGAAACTGGGAGCGGACTGGAAAATGGAAAATAATTTTACATGTAGCCAAATGTAAATGTGTGATTTTACAAAAATGCACTTTTCCTCACTGGAGCACACAGACCACTTAATAAACTTGCTATTTTGTAATGGCTTCCCGTAACATTTATCAACTAGTTGGAAACTTCCAGAAGCCTTTTTATTATTGATTTCCCCCACTTTTCATTGGTTTTAAGAGGTTATGAGAGGATAAAGAAGAGAGACAAGCCTGGATCTTTTTACACAGTGGAGCCAGACAGCTGGAGCCCAGCGTGGGGGAAGGACTGTGGGCAGGCTACAGACCATTTTCCCAGCACAGATACGGATATATTGGAATGCAGTGGCCATTAATAACAACTCAGTTGTCATCTGCACAGTCATTGACCCCCAGACCGGTCAATATGTGTGGAGAGAGTGAGAAAAATTGCGTGTGTGTGTGTGTTTGTGTATGTGTACAGTGGCATGAGCCAAATCTGATGATGCTAAATCACATATAAAGACATCTGGCAAAACATATAAAATGTGTATAAATGTGAATTCCATACATGTTGTAGGTGACCATATACAGTGCATTTAGTAAAGGAATTCTGGATTTAAACATGTATGTATGTGTGTGTAACTGAGGGTTAATTCAGTTTGTGGTTAGCACCACCCTTTGGTAGCGCACAGTATTGTATATTGGCAACACTTGCATGTGTGGATCCTGTTAATTGACCTCTTTGCATGAAGGCTTCTGAAATTATGTACTCATATTAAGGATGACACATGTGTTGTTGAAAACCTTTATTTATAGAATGATTTGTGGTGTTAAGTCAGCTGTCTTTTCTCTGCCATAAGCATCTAAAACAAAAATAACATGAGTTTTAATGAAAACCCTCATCAGCAATTTGACTGACCATGTCCAACACTAAATGTCATATTAAATTGAGAGGCTATTCTTCAAGATAACATCTGAGCAAAGAAAAATACACCGTATTTGTGGAAAACTGCGATAGATATTACAGAGATGAGATATTACATTTGTAATGAACCCTTAAAAAAATCATAGTGAACAAAGTGTCCAAAATACCAGAAATGGCAGAAAATAAGCAGTTATCCCAGTTATCTTCTCAATTCAATAAATGTGCCTTTTGTATAACAGTAATCATCATATTTCATGCTGTCACTTTCTGTCTAATTGCTCACCTTCCAAACATACTTCCCTAGCTATCCTACTGAGCACAGCGCAGGAAAGACAGACACACACCAATTAAAGAGACTGCAGTGCTAGTTTTAGTTACCTGCACCAGGAACACCTGACAAGTTAATCCTCGGCAATCATGTCATTTCTCAAGCAAGCGACATTACGAGGCCTGCATGTGTGAATTCTGTGAGTGAACATGGCAAACAATGCTCGGGTCATGAAAACTATCAGGTGAACACTGGTAACTTTCAACAAAATGTGCAAAGTAAGATGTTCAGTTGTTGTCTGCTAAAGAGTGGAGACTGTGTAAGACTGTAAATCTGCAGGCTAGTCTACAGCCAGCTGTGAGGCGTCCATGCGTAAGGGTTAGGGTTTGATTTCTCCCTGCCAGGCAACTTTATTTCCAACCTCGACTGAAATGACGACAGGTTGGTTAAATCAGATGATCAAACACTCAAACGGTTGGTGTCCACTTGCTCAGCAATGCTAACAAAATGATACACATGACCATGGTTAAAACATCCTCCCCACATCTCCAAAAACATAAAGCAAACAACTAAGCATAAACTACACTGCAAACATTCTTCTGTGAATTGCTCCCTTTACTAAAATCAAAAATGTCTCTAAATTGAAACGCTCAATGGAAAAGTTACGGTCAGGGCATGTGGAACATTTAAATAGATGATAAAAATCCATTAAAACAATCTTAAGTGCAAGAAATGTACCCATTATTTGGTGTTTTGTAAGTATGAAAACCATGCTGAAATAACTTTTTACTATTATAAATAACAACATCAGCCAGTACAAGGATAATGATAAACAAAAACAATGCCCTTGTAGTGGTCACATTAAACTCCACTAAACTATACAGAAAGAAACATGTTACTGCAACAGATGATTTTGATTCTATGACACATACAAGGATCATCTTTGTACAGCATCTTCTTAAAAGCCACACACTTCAATTTTATCACACCTTTGGATTAAAAAAGACTTTACTATAAATTTGTATACATTATGGGAGTCTAGCATTAGTTCTACATGTATTCTGAAGCTTTGAAATATTGTTTTGCTCTTTTTAAAAATGTGTCTGTGTTTAGACGTGGGTTGAGAATATTTAAAAATATTTTCCTTCTTTAAAAATGAAGCTATTCAAAAAAATGTCGCATCTACATGGGTAAATTAAATGACGACTGAAACTTTAAAATTTGTTTACTTCCTCCATCTGTGAATTTATCTAGATATGCAGCTTTGATGGAGCGATTTTTTAACCTGAGTGTTGCACTTGAGAAACTAATCTCAGGCTGGAGATGATAATCAAGGTTCCAAAGTTCTCCAGTTTGGCTACATATCCACAAGCCATCCAAGGGACTTTCTAATTAAGAAGTTACTGCTGAGGCACTTTTGGTTCTTTTTTTAAGCAGTTAAAAAAGTTCCTTAACTTCCCCAAGTCCTGTACACTTTATAGTGCTGGAGCATCAACTCTCAAAGTCAAGGAGCTTTGCTAGTTTTCCCCTGGAGACCATCCCTGAGATTTCCCTTTGCACATTTCCGCAAGACTACTGAGGGTGGCGAGTGATAACGCGGTTTAAGATGCTAACACCTCGCCATTAACATGTGGCTAGTCCTAGCGCCCTCTCATCAGCACCCCGAGGGTTTCTTCCTCTGAAATGCTCTTTTAGCAGCTCCCTGACAGGCGAGCGCTTGGCTTTCTAGTTAATTAAAGGGAAAAACATGGCCTTAACTGGTGCATGGTCGCGCGCCCAGTCTGCATAATGGGACGTAATTAACTTCCCCTCATCGTTACTTCACTTCAAAGGGTCGCTTTTGAGTCAGCCATGCAGACACACACAGACGCTAGAACACACACACACACACACACACACACACACATATAAGATGTGTATTTATTACTGCTTGTGAGCACAGATAGGCCCAGAGAAAAAGATCCCTATTGCTCTCCTCTGGGAGTTCTATACAAGAGCCTGAAATGTCGGGTAGATCCTAGAAAAAAATGGTTTATTCTAACTTGAGAGTGAATGTTGATAACATGAACACACACACGCACACACACACACACACACACACTTTTGTGTACTCTGTAGTACAAAAAACAGGATCTACAGGTTTGAATATGATATTTAATCTCCATGCATGTTTTGCTATCTTGCTTCCTCTCCACTAATTTAATCTGCCCCCATATGACAAAGAAAGTTAAATCCATCAAGAGGGAGGACAGCACCTCTTAAAGCACCTCTCATTCTCCACTTCCTCTGCACTTGTACCTTTTAGCTGTGTGAACAGTAAAGTTTGAAGGTAAACCTTTAATAATACTAGTAATACTCAACAGTTCTTGATAATTATTGTAACAATTAAATGGAATCTTTTATAATAGATAATCTCAAAATATAACATATAACAATCATTGTTTTATTTTTTTCTGTATTACTCCCTAATGTACACATGATGTTAAATAATTAAATATGACGACAAATCAACATCTGAACTTACTCTTACCACTTACTTTTCCACTGCTTTTATCTCTTATTGCTTAAGTGAGAGTTCATCTGCTCTCAGTGATTACACTTGAGCCGGCACTTCCAGCTCAGTTTATAACGATTTCAATTTCTGTCAGTGCCTAAATCTTCAACTCCTTTCAGCACTTTGTCACTTTAACAGATAATTCAACTTCATTGGCCCTTACACTTAAACACTTCAACTTTATCCAGTAACACAGTTGAACTGAAACATCAGCTTCTTTCAGCTCTTCTGTTTTCACTGCTATTTCAACTTCTTTCATAATTGTATTTCGCCTGACTCTTCAAATTATTTCAGTATTTTAATTGTTTCAAATGTTTTAACACATTTTCATCTGTGAGCATACTTTCTGATTTTCTCTTTCCTCTTCCATACCCATCACACATTTATACACTTACATATAAACACACATTAAACACACAAATGCGCATGTGCGTACACACACACTTTTACAACATCCCACAGCTCGTTCCTTGCTGCAGTCCAACACTATGGGGAGAAAATAATCAGAATGGTGACATCTGCCACATGCATTTGGCCGCCGACATCGAGCTGAGGCCAATGTTTCGGAGAGACTTTTTCCACCCCTTCTTCCTGGACCAAACCAAGTTACCGTGAATTTCCCAGCTGTGAGTGAACAAGCAGGCGACAAGGCTCGGATAAATCGGACTGATGGCTGGGCTCTGTTTGCCTTTTGCTGTTATTTATTCATGTGTTTATTCTTCCTGTCGTTATCCCCTCTGATCCAGCGCCCTTCATCCTCTCCTGCCCCTCCCCCAGGAGCCAACGAGGAAACACTGTCTTCTTACATCAGGTGTGATACGTACCCACCCCAACCGCTGTTTCTGTGTCCTTCAGTGTCTGATAGGGAGAAATTGTCCAATTTCTTTTAGCTGACTAAATTATTATAAAATTAATTAGATAAGTTTAGGCTTAATTTTTTCAAACTAACAAAGTTTTGGCTAAAAAGTCAAATACTGTTTGAGAGTAGAATGTCTTTGTTTTGGCATTACAGCAGTATAGTTTTTGAACTTGTGACAATTCTCACCCAATATTTCTGACATAGCAGAAATCTGCTTGGTGGCTACGGATGGTGGTTATGTTGACGATGATGCACTGAACAGGGTCAGCGGTGAACGGTCAAACAGTGAGTGGCAGCAGGGGGTCTAACCCGAGCTCTTGTGACAACACAGACTGGCCCTTCATTGGTCACCAGTGGTGGACCTCTCTTACACTTGTATTATCTTGTGTAAACTCAGTGAACCACACAGACAGACACACACACACACACACACACACAGAAAGACCCCCGCCCCCCTCGCCTCATGGTGAACAGTTGCAATGTCACAGTTGGTTGTCCCTGGATGAGCTCCACGGTTACCCTGAATTTACATGTGTGCTAATTAGACTGGAAGAAATGATTGGCTGCTCACAACATTGCAGTAAAGAGGGCCCAGATGCATATACAAACACACACACATACACACGCTCGTCTGCACACCCATACACATATGGGCACCCACATACACAAAGCCCTTGTGGACAGTAATGCATTAGGGCACACCCCATCGCACCGTGTCAAGAGACACACCTCGGCTGAGTTTGGGTTCTGTCACATGTGATTTACTCGCCGTCAGACAACCTCACATCTCTCCCTTCTCCCTCCATGTCCTGCGTATACGTGTGTGTGTGTTTGCAGTATTTCCTCCATACTGGAATTGGAACTTGTTCTTATGAATGTGCGGTAGTGAGGGCTATATCAAAATATTATATGGTTTATGTGTGTGCATGCGTCAGGGTGGTTAGCACTGAAACCCCCACAGAGCTACTCCATAATAGTCCTAAATCAGCCTTCTAATAATAACATCTCACCCTGTGTTATTCCTGCTGCAATCCTATGTGCTCAGGCCCCCCAACCTCTGCCAAATAGCCCCTTTTGATGTCTCCACTGCTGGCAGGACACAGCAAGCTCTTTACCCCCAGCCTCACACAGCCATACAGTGTGAGGAAGAAGTGAGACTGAGCATATGGAGAGTGAGGCGATGTCCACACAACCATACAGTGTATCAAGTATACAGAGCCATTCCCATTTCCTCTAAAGACGGGGAAGGGGAGTTCCTCTGCGCCGTTAAGAACATTTCTTTAAACTTTTTATCTAAAGGGGAAATTAGGTGTGTTAAATGAAATCTACTTTAGTTTTACCTTCACACAGATTTTACAAAGTAGATTTTTCCCCTCCTCCCTGAATGTTATTGAACAGTGTTCGTCAGCTGGTGAGCTGAGACCCTAAAAGTGGGTCAAGAGATGTTCTGCCAGAGCCTTACTCAGAAGAATGTTATTCAATAGACCGTCATCTCACAGACAAGGTCAAATTGGATTACTCAGTGTAGAACCTCTGTGTTCTTCATTTTCACACCAGTGCTGAATACTGTCTGCCTCTAGCTTTGGCTTTAAGGTCAACTGTTCACAAGTCCTCTCAATGTGTGTGTTAATATGCGTGTGTGTGTGTGTGTGTGTGTGTGTGTGTGTGTGTGTGTGTGTGTGTGTGTGTGTGTGTGTGTGTGTGTGTGTGTGTGTGTGTGTGTGTGTGTGTGTGAGAAACAGGGGAACATACATAGTAACAACAGCAACTCCATGCTAGAGCACGATTAAAATATTGCTGAGACACCACTACTTGATTCAGTCAGACACGAAGGGAATACTCCAGCAGTACGTCAAGTCTTCACGCCCTACTTTCCTTTTGGCACACACTTT
This sequence comes from Lepomis macrochirus, assembly GCA_024633595.2. NCBI lineage: Eukaryota > Metazoa > Chordata > Actinopteri > Centrarchiformes > Centrarchidae > Lepomis > Lepomis macrochirus. The sequence continues at coordinate 19,921,678 of JALXJV020000013.1, read as the reverse complement.
TTCTTCCCCTTTTACTAATTTCCTTGTTTTTCTTTTACACAGGAAGATGAGCAACAGGGCAATGATTTAAGTCGTAGTCTTTTGGAAAAGAGCAAGTTTCCACTCAAAATCCTGTTAAATGATTTGATTACTTATGCACGTGTTTAAACATGGACATATTCACAGTAATTACAAATGTTTATGTACATTTCATGCATTGCAAATTCCAAACCATCTGTTTGTGTGTTATAATAAGTTGTTTGACTTAATTAAAATTTTCTGTTGGCCATCTTCTGCATAGCTCAGACAGAACTTGGATTATTGGTACAAAATTTTACCACTAATACAACATGTTTGTTGAGTCACGTTTCATCAAGTTGTCATGACTCTCTTCTTCAGCAGTGATTATTTTAGCATTTGTTACGCTGTCATATCATGCTCAAATGTTAGAAAACAGAGAAGCAGGGCAAAGCTAAGGGCTGAAATGATTAGCTGATTAATCGATTGGTCAACCTACAAGAAATAACACAGGGCGACGATGTTGATCCATTAATGGTTTTTTGTCAAGAAGAATTACAAACATCTGCTGGCTCTCAAATGTGGGAATTTGCTTGGTTATAACAAATCAAACATTTTAAAGAATACACAAATAATCAGTCAGTCAAAGAAATATTAGCTGGAGCTCTAACCCTATTTGGATTCACACACAAAACACTGTTAAAACAGGTTTTGCACCAATTTGCCAACTGATCCACTAAGCATGCCATAAGTATGACCATTAAGAACACTTCACACTGAGAGCACACAGCTTTGTACACTGAACTTTGCAAATATGTAGCTATGTTATTGCTCATAATCCTCCTGGTGGGAGATGCTTGTGGAAACACTATGTAGTGTTTTTTTTGGCCTTGCAGAGACAGATACAAACAAACAGAAAAGAGATGTGTGTCTGTTTTAACACGCAAGCACACAGAGAGAAATCATACGTAAAAGAAAATGTAAGAGCATAGAAGCTCAGAGGAAGCGCAAGTTAGTGCGTCTGTGGAAGCATGTGAAAGGGAAGAACTAACAATGGTACATTTGAAAAGGAACAAAAACTGTTTTCAATTTTGGCCTCCCTCAAAGGTTCTGAGGTATCATCCCTCCAGAAAGAGAAAAAAAGAAACCATCCAATTTAGGAAAAGAGGGACGAGCGAGAGAAAAAAATTTAAAGCCCCAATTACAAGTAATTACCACTTTTCCCTCTCAACATGGTGGAATGATTTGATGCCTTTCAGAGGGTAGTCTGGTTTAGCTCAACACGGACATCTCCTTCTGTCTTGTGTTAGTCTTTGGCGGTGGTTAATGCGATCATTTGGTGGAGATAAAAGACGGGGCGGTTAAAAATGATGGCGCTGGAGCCGGATCTGCTGGCTATAAATCACACAAGGTGGTATTGAGATGAAGTGTAGGTACGTGCCGGGACAGCCTTTCACAGCGACCAAGACCAGAAATGATAAAATAAATATATCTCTGAGGCACTCCCGAGGTGGGGCTGTGTCTGTGCCTTGTAGTCGGCCTTGCAATAGTGGAAAGACATCAGTCAGCCAACTTTCTTCTGTTCACACACTGGTTTAGATAAAAGTAAATTACAGTGTTACAGACCAATACTCAAATGGTTAAACGTGAAATCTTTTTGTCCACTTGCCTGTGATTTCCATTTCATATTCCTGCGGTTACAAACATATTTCACTGCTACTAATGAGTGCTATCAGTCAGCGCAGTGTCTGGCAGAAAAGGCCTCTATAATTGTGTCTTTAAAGCACCAATATTTTGTGACATGTTGACATCAAACACCACTCACACACACACACACACAGCTTTTGTGTAAGAAGAAAGGAAACAACTCTCATATAATAAGTAACATAGATAAATAGTTCTGAAACAATTAGGTAATAAACAAGAATCAACCAACAACGATTTTCTTAATCGATTAATCATTTGAGTGCTCCATCTCCAAAAATGCCAGAACAGTGATTAGTTCCAGCTACTCACGTGAGGATTGGTTGCTTTTCTCTGTTTTCGATCAACACAAAGTGAATGAAGCGTTAGGTTTTGGACTGTTGATCAGACAAAACATGCCATCTGAAGACATCATCTCGGGGTATAACTGTGAGGGAAAGATTTTTCTGATATTGTATAGAATTAACAATTTATAATAAACAGATGAATCATGTAAATGATGCATATTATGACTGGTACATATATAAAGACATTTACTTACAAAATCTGGCTCACTGGGCCAGTAATAGCGATAAGTGTGTGTCTGTGCTGATGTGTGTACACAGACACAAAAGACAGTTTTTCACCTGTGGAGAGGCTACTATGAAAAGCAAACTTGTTTTGAGGGTGACGTGACCCCTCTTACACCTCAAATCACAACAAAAGCCTCTCGAGACAGGCAGGGAACGTCTGTCTATCTCAGAAAGCCTGCTCCTCTTAGGCAAGAAACACACACACACACACAACACAACAACGACTGGTGTAGGAGGTACAGGCATAGACACAGCCACAAACACACACATGCACTCAAACCAACATCTCCTGCTCACTCCCACTGTTGCATCTCAACATCGACACGAAGCAAATACAGTTCCAATCCACCTGGTCGTTTGATGGCTCACACACTCACACATGACAATGCATTGATTTTTATCCCCCTCCTAGCTCTGCTGGCTGCGTAGACGGAGCGGTGTGGAGAAATCCATTAAGCCGACACTTCTCGTTTCCACTGACTGACAGGCCTTGACGGGCTCGGGCTTTTGGCCCACCCGCTTGACTGGCAGCTCGACAGTTAAACAAGCCCTCCAGTTGCTATAATAGTTTAAAACACTTTCAATTACCCGAGTCAAACAAATCCTTCAGACGAGCGCTCGGGTGCTTCTCAACAAGCAATCCCACACCCCAGCGGGTCCTTTTCCACCTATCGTTGGTTCATCTGGAGATCCCCCATGCTACGATGAAGGGGAAGAGTTTTTCTGGACAAAGCAAGCATGTCGGTGAGAGAAATTGGAGGGTACAAACTGCAGGGTACTGAGAAGAGGGAGAGGATTTTAAGGTTTTCTGGTGTTTCAAAACTCTGTACTGTCTGTTTGTATGGATGTGTTACTGCATCTTCCTACTCCCTGCACTACAGTGTTTGTGACTGCAAGATTTATAACAAAACTCATTAAACATTAAGTAAATCCGTTTTGACCAACCTCCTGACTTCTACTGTGAAAAGCACACAATAACCGGGGGGTGGGCAATTTCCAGAAATCAATGAAATCTCCCTGTAATAAGCCAGACTCATAAATCACTTGTTAACAAGCACTTTCACAGCAGTTTCGGTTGACTCGCAGGTTTAAACACTCCTTGCATGCTGTGAGACCTTAATTTCCAGTAAAAAACATGAAAAGGGCTGAATATTACATTAAATCAGGCAGATACAAATGGCAATTTCATATTATGTTTGATTGCTTGATGACAACATGTAAACCTCGAGGAGTTCTTACCATTATGAGGTACTCTTTTAAACCATCATAAAGAAAATTGAATTTGTATGAGTTACCCTAACCACTAATGTCACATAATTTCTTATTTCTGTGTCTTGCTCTGTGATTTTGCTCTGTTGTATACCTAAATAAACTATAGGCGGTCTTAGCAACTAACAGATGAAACACTGAGGAAAACCTGCTTTTTGGAAATAAAGTATAATTGTAATTTATTTTTTCGCCAGGAAAATTACATCTCTGGGTTTAATGTGTTGCTTCATGTGAATCATGGATATTTATTTCATTTTTATTTTGTATTGTACAATACATATTAATTAAGTTTTAATATAAAAAGTTAAACAATAAAACAAGTTCATTTAATCTACAAGCTTTTAAAAGACAGAAAGTACAACCTCACCTGAATAATTATAAAAAGGATTTAGAGTACTCATTCGCTTGCGGGCATAATGCCACAAATTTATGTAATATAAAAACATACTTTAATATTGTAGACAATACGTTGTATCTTGTAAAGACATCTGATGTCTAATTCAGGATGAGTGTAAATGTTTGTTGAACAGAATGGTGCACACCACTTACAATTGACAACCTTCAACTTAATCCTGATTAAAAATAAAAAAAATAAATAAGGAAAACGTGCCAAAGCCTCAGAATAATTTTGTTGCATCATTTTTTGCTACTAATTCAAAATTGTAATTATGCATAAACTGTATTTTGTTTTTATTGGTTCACTTTTCAGCCATTTGAGATGGCCTGAGAGCGTTGGCAGCGCACCTTTTCTGGAGGTTCGTTTGTTTATTCATAATTATCTGGCAACACCAGCAGCACCTAGGGCTCTCGCTGCAGTAATAATCTCCCTGTTGCCCCAGAAACACAAGACACACACCAGCAAAACAGTGAAGTCATTCCCTCTTTGTCCTTGAGAGTCGTGGAGTCGAGAGGGTGTGAGGTGTGCAGAGGGGGGTAAGAGAAAAATACATTATGAGTTGATGAGACCATTTTCCACTATTTTGTTAGTAGGTGCTAATCAAGCGGGCACCTCTGGGTCTGAGTAGTGAAGCCAATGTGGAAGTGCCTTTAACCCAAATTCTTTCTAATGGCCAGCTGGGGGTGACTCTACTGGTTGCAAAATTTAGTCTAACTGAATGGAAGTCTATGACAAAATGACCCTGCTTCTCACTCTATTTATTACCTCTAGGGCTGCAACTAACATCTTCTACAGCTTCTACGGATTATTTCACAGCCCCATAACGGGATCAGCTGTGTAAGCTGATAGATATATATTACTGTTTTCGGAAATTCATGGTGTGTCATGGTGCCGTTACAACCCAAACTCACGGCCCAACCAGGCGGAGAACAAACACACGTGTGTACATTTACAGCTAAGGATTCCGGCTTACTTTGGCTAACCTTCAACTCAATGATCAATCATGATTTCAGTTAAATGCTGAAGTTGCTGTTACTGTTACCTTGTCTGTGGTCTGCTGGCATAACACCGTGTGCTTTCTGATCAGATGTTGTTGTGCTGTTGCAGTAACGTTAGGCGACATAAGTTTCGTTTTATGATGGACGGACTGTAACATTACTGCGTTATTGTTTACTTTTAGCTTGAAATAATCTCATACTTTGGACACTTTCTTCTTTGTCCCTGCTATTTTCTCTCTCCTTCCACTTTGCAAACAGGGCCATCATAACCATGTCGTGTTCACACAGCGTAAGCGCAACGTGCGACTGTAATAAATGTCCGTGCAAAACAGTGTGACATATAATTATTAGGACTAAACAAAGCATCAATGCAAAGAATCTGCGGTGCTGCTTTTTAGTAATTAATTGATTTAATCGATGAATCTTTCAGCCCTAATTACCTCAGTAAACACTTTACAGTCTCATTTGCTAGTTTCAAATCTTCTTCAACAGAGCATGATGTTTATTTAGTAAATTACAGTCCCATTTAGAGGAACTTCAGCAGCTCCACCTTCTTGCCCAAATATGATCACTTCTGGTTGTGAAAATCACACTACACATATGTAACATATTCAAGTGTGTGACCATCTACAAGTTAGGGGTGGGAGAAATAATCGGTTCTTTGATACATCGCGATGCGGACGTGGAAGATTATGAATCCATCAACAAATGTCTAATAATCAGTTTAAATGTTAATTGATAACGTAATGTTGACGGAATGCAAAAGGTCGAAACCCATGGAAGTGCAGCGCCCGGACCGTGAGCGCACACAACAGAGAGACTGGTGTTCCCCTGTATTCGGCACACCACCGCTGCTGAATGAATAACCACCCAACCAAAATGTCACACAATCATCAATATCAGTGTGCAAGTAATTATTTTAACTCGCACCCTGTGAGCATGGTAACTCTCAACGCTCGGCAGCTCCCTGTCTATCCCTGTCTGTGAGTCTGCGCGACAGAGAGAGCGACTGCGAGAGAGCGAGCGGCAGAACATGATGGTGAAAGTTTGCGGAGAAATATATTAGCAGTCAGTTTCTGTGTGGTAGTAACCATGCAGTGCAGGTCACTCTGTGTCCGTTAATAAAAGCAGATAAAAGTCTGTAGTTTCCCAAAAGGCTGGAAGAGTGAAGGCTGTTGGCGCTAGCTAACATCTCCCCTGTACAAGGACTTGCTCTCTGTCCCCCACACCAGACTCCGGACTTTAGGGGACAGAGCCTTCAGCGTCACAGCCCCCACCCTCTGGAATTCATGCCCACAGAGATCTGAAACGCTCCCTGTCTGGACACTTTCAAAGACCTACTAAAAACCCAGCGCTTTACCAATGCATTCACTCATGAATGACTTTTTGTTGTTCTATCACTGTAATTATGTGTAACGCGTCTTGGGTCCCATGAAAGGTGCTAAAAATATTTATTTATTTATGTAACATTAGATAAGTAATATTAATTATCAGCTGTATGTCAACTAACCTACTAGTCAAACGTTGAGAAAATCTGGTACAAGCTTAGACTAAACTGGTGTAAAGCTCTGTCCGGTATACTGCGCATCCTGATGTTTCTGTTTTCAGAGTCTGAAAACTGGTTCTTAAAGAAATGAGGGAGCTGAGGTTAATAAAGTAAATTAAGGATGCAAACTAGTCCTTTTAAGCTAATTAGCAGATGTTATTTTTGGATTTTAAAGAGCAAATTAAATAATGTGTTTAGTAATTATCCAGGGATCCTGTATAGAAAAAATTATGCATCAAGATGCATCAATAATCATTTTATAATCGAATCGCAGCACTCTGAATCGTAATCGAATTGTGAGGTGCCCAGAGATTCCCACCCCTACTACAAGTACACCTATAGAAGAAGGTCTTTATAATTGTTCACAATTCAACTATTTGTTTAGAAAAAAATGCTTCAAGGCTTTATTAAAGAAGACACTGTCCGCCTTCAGCTTGGTGGTTTGGTCATGTGTCATAATGTGTAAGTTAGAAAGAAAAATAGAATAGGATATATGGAAAATAAAAATAAAATACAGATAAACAATATATATCACTGAGCTTTATCCAGTAGCAGGCAGGCCGTGTTTCATGAGGGTTTTCATAATGTCTACATGCTGGTATTCAGTATTTTATGTGAGCAAAATGTTAGGCAGCTTGCACTTCAACTGCATAGCAAATCAAAATTTAAAGCCAAAATAAACTGATTTTTATGTGATCTATGTTGAACTCTTCTTTTCTCTTCTGAATCTTGCTGTTAGCCTTAAATGCTGCACATGCAAAATTGAACTCACAGTTGTCACCAGCGACTGCACAGTTTGAGAGTGACAAATCGTACCAGCGTACTTTGAGGTTGAAATGTGTGCACGCTGCCAGGTCTAGAATAACTCCTTTCTTGTTCATTTTGCGCCAGTTCAGATTTCACCTCCAGAGGTTCTTAGATAACTTTTAATTTTGTGTTGCGTCCATAGAAGAAAAAAAAAACTGTGGGCTCAGAGAAGCAACACAATCAGTGCACCACCCGAAGTCCACGTAATTTCTGTAGAGCAGAACAACTAAAATAAAAAAATAAAAACTGCCATGGCTGAAATTTTTGATGTCAACAATAAAGCATTTTGATTTGCAACAGTCTTTGTCCTCTTTCTACTGATGTTTTGCTGATTGTTCATTTTGTTCTACGGTTCTGTCAGGTGAGTACAAAGAGTACAAAAGTGAACACACCCACAAAACAGTGTATTCAAATAATATAGAAAAAAAACATATTTAAAACATTGAAGAAGTGCGGCATTCACATCTGGGGTAGAATGTAAGCTACAAAGTAATACTTATTTTGTTACCTAATTGGTGCTTCCCAGCTGGCGTTGCCTACTTGTTGCAATGACACAACATTATGACAGGCAGTACCGAGCAGCAACTACACATGACTTGTGTGTTCAAAACACTGTAGCTGCGGGAGACCATCCTCACACGTGCCAGACCATAAATGCCACTCAGCTCAGTGTGGTCTGGTAAGACTCAGCAGCCATTTACATGCATTACGGGTGTTAATGGTCGTAAACCAAAAGTACATTGCAGATGAGTGAATCAGCCTCTGACCAACAAAAAAAAAAAGGTATTAATATGTATGTTCTTCTACATCCTCTGTCCGTGAGTTTTACTACAGGTTTTCAAACATGGAGGTTTTGTGACTGATTAACTTTTTTTTAGAGTTTAGAGTTTTAGAGTAGCTTTGTAAGGTTTGTGGGTAATCAACATAAAAATACTGAAAGTTTGTAGTGTGAATATCTTGCATTATTCCACAGACATCTGCAATTCAACATCTGGAAGAAAAAGAAACTAATGGTAAATTCTCCTAGCACATAGCCATAAGTATATTATTAGAAGAGTGCGTCTTTAAATATTACACATAAAAAATGGAGTACAAAGACAGGAGGAGTTAAATTCCTGCTCCACGAAAGAAAGGGCAACGGAACAGATGCTTAGATCTTCATTGTTAAAATTAGGAAATTGACGCCATTTATACACAAACAAGCAATAAATTAAATCATTAATATTAAAATGTTCTAACGAGTTCACCAAAACGCTGATCCATTTGTTCATGTGCTCCCATGTGACTGATGTTCAGCTGTGCGTAGCTTGCAGCACAATGTATGGCAATGAGCTCCAATTATGCAATAAATTTCTATTTTTTTCATGGGAATTATTTCTGTGTGAAACAGGAGAAAGAACGCTGCTCGCATTGCAATAGCTTGCTAAAGCGAAAAGATACCCCTAATCATTAAAAAATAAAATACCTTAAAATGACATGTGAATCAATTTTGTTTAAAGACATGTACCATTATATCAGCAGTGAAACAGCCCAAAATCAATACAAAATGTTTTTACAATAGCACAATATAATTTGCGTATTTGGTGGTATTTGCTTATTTAAGTGGTTTGTTAGCCTAGTTTTGATTTCTAAATTGTTTAAAATTCAGGTTTTGTATGTTTATGTTTTTAACAACTTGAAAAAAGTGTTTAGAAAAAGCTAAAGTCTTGGAACTTGATAGTAAAAAAGAACTATGGTGACTTATTCTCGCTCTCCCCACCTTATCCAGGCTTCCAATCCAGGTCAATACAAGCAGGCGCCACAGTGCGAACAGCCCAGGACACACCATGTAAAGTGACTCTACAATTCCACATCTCCCATCCCCCAACCCACTTGGACACTATTCGCCCGTAACAACAACCATTGATTTTTTTCCTGATGAGGATCTGGTCAGCATTTAATCTAACATGGTAGCCCCTTGCTGTAGGACACAGCTGAGCATGTCATGCTAATCGATTACCTCTGTTGTTACCTCTGATATCTAGACATCTATCTAGACAGGAAAAAAAGTAAAAAGACCATTTGTTTAAGCATCTAAGTTTCTAATATCCTTGATTTTTCTCATTTCAAGGGCGAAGATGAGGATATTGTATTGTAAAAGCCTCTAAGCCAGATGATAATTTACATTTAGTCACAGCACTTCAAAGCACTATACATGTTTGACTAAATACATCATCAAGCCTCTTGAGTAGTCTATTGTTTACAGAAATCTGACTTGACCAATAGTGCTGCGATCACAACACGGGTGGGTGTCCACCCATAATCCCTCTCTTTGTCTACTACAAAACCCTCTTTAGGCAAGGACACTGGTTTTAAATACTGGCATATGCAAATTGTTGTATGCAATTTGCATTTTTAAATATTTCAAGCCCTTGGATTCACTGGATTCTCGGGACACGATGATCACAGATTTATGCACCTCTGTATCACGTTTCATCCTTTCTATGCTTTTAACATCAACACAGGGAGGTGTATAAATCTAACTATGTCCAGAGTGAAATTATTTCCATCTAGGGAAAAATGTGTGTTTGTATAGTTCTTTTGTGCTACTAACTATTCTGCTATGAAGCTACATTTATACCTTTCACACTGTCATGAACACTACCTGTGTGGTCAGATTCAATTAGAACACATTAACACTGCTTATTACTTGTTATGAAGCCCCTCAAAGTCAATAGAAAGTGTGAAAGATTCATTTTAAGGACTAGAAGGTGCAGCTTTTCTACTCTGCAGCACAATTATGTCTTAATCTTACACCACTGAAACATCACCTGCACTGTGAACATGATGTGGCATAGAGAGAGAATGCAACAGAAGAAAGATAAATACACAAAATACACAACACTATATGGGATTTGTTTATATGTCGCACACACATGGATTATTAATACGTGATTAAATGCAAGTCCCTGGTTTCTGTGTAATCAATGCATTTTCTTATTTGTTCAGCTTGCCATGATTCTAGCAATAACCACATAGTGTAAAACATTAAACACCACACAAACATTTTATCTAGGTCTCCCGTTTCATCACACACAGCATCTCCATCACCACATAAATAAATAACCAACATATAGACTGCATCCCTATTGTACATCAAACACAGCCAAGATTGTATGTGACAAGGCTGGCAATTAACAATTTCTCTCACTCTGAATGCAAACCATAAAAAAAGATGATCAAGGCTGGTTGATATCTACAGACGATGCATAATTTATGTGGCTGGTACAAAATACCGTTCTGTTGCAGTTCTGTTCATTCACTCAACTAATTCATTGAAATAAAGCGTCCCAAAGGGGTCTCCGTGTAATCAAGCCTAATCCCAGATTGATTTGAGAGCAAGACACAAAAGTCAGAGAAATCTGGGAAAGCTCTCTGTCACAGGAGGAAAGCTGCGGGAAGCTGCATGATCGGAAGAAACTGTTTAGAAGCTCCAATTTCAAATGAGAGGATAATGACAAAAAAAGCTCTTGAAAAATATTTGGCGGGTTAAGAAAGAATGCAAAGAGACAATCGTTTAAACTGCACTGGCATGATATTCTGAGTTTCAAAGTGATTCAGTACTTGAAGTGCTCGTCGGTTTCTTCTTTTATGTTTATATCCAAAAAAAAAAAATGTACCTAAGTATTCCTAAAGATTGTCAGGGCTACTGGTTGTGTTAACAATATGCTGTTCATGTCTGAAATTCACATTGATTTGGTTGGGGTGTGTCCGCATGTAGGTATTTATTTATTTCTGGTACGACTGAAGCTGCACACTGTTTTGGGGAGAAAGAGGAAAGCTGAGATCCCAGGAAACTGAAAGAGGGAATACAGGAACAGTGGGCAAAGTAAGCACAGAGACTCTTTCAGTCATTACACGAGAGACATGAGAGACGATGCAAGCAGTGAAAGAAGAAAACATGTTTTACTGTTGTTTTTTTGTTTGGCAGTATGTTTCATACAGTGAGCACACACTATTTCAGAGCTTATGGTAGGAAGTGCAAGAGACGTTGGTGGGACTGCTCAAACGATGCATCTTAAAACACGAATTAGCAAGATGTATTTCTTTTACTTTTCTCATTGTAGTTAAGTATTAAATTTTCTATTTTCAGCCAGTTACAATAATTTATAAGATATTTTGAGATATATTTTCTATTCCAACAAAATGCTAAAACAAAAACATCCACTTCCTTTCAATCTGTTAACCTGATCCCTAACCACCTTTTCTCTCTAAAAAGCAGTATAGCAATGGGGACAAATTATGGAATCCCTCTTTGTCTTTGTTGCAATTACCCTCTCGGCGCACTCTCCTCCACACTTACATGGGTACACAAGGGCTTCATACACGAGAGGACTTCTCGAGGAGCTTCATCATTATCCTTTCCCACGGACCCTGCAGCCTCAGCTTGTCCCAGTTTGACTAACACACAGCGGGATGAATGTTCTTCTTTGTCCCCTCGCTGTCACGGCCAGAGCGAGGGCAAGATATTAAAAAAAAATTAAAAAAACGTTTAAAGCAAGGTAAAAAAGTAAATTCTTGGTAACAGACACTGATTAACCACACCAAGTTCTCAGTGTAAATTCTCCTTTGATCTACCTTTGTTGAACAAAAAAATATTTTTTTTAAATTCTTAAATTAAGGGGCAGATTCTTTTCTCTCCCCTCTCATCATTACCCCAGTGAGGAATAAATGGTGTTCCAAATTAAGTGTGCTCCATCTAAAAAAGGCATGCGCTAAAGTTCAGAAACACCATCTGTGTTGTTTCATGCTTCCGACTCAAGTACAGAAAGCTCAAGTCTCAAAAGGTCATCAAGCTCCATCTACTGACGACATGGTCAATAAAAATTCCAATGTAAATGCACACATCATACCATCAAATGCTACACTGGTGCATCAATGGTTTGTTTGTTTTCTAACCGTTTTCTATTCTGGAGGGACATTTCTGCATTTGTGTTTGACGTTGGTTAATGGCTGCATGTTTTACTACTGCAGAAATGTCTGCCAGTGTCTGTATGCTCCATCTCTAGTTTGGTTTAACTAATAAAACCATTGCTAAAACAGATTTAACCAACTATAGGCCTTATATTTTAAGCCAAATTTTCTTAAGAAACCATTATAAATACCTGACAAATGCACGCTTTATTGTTTTACCACCATCTACAATAACCAAGTCTTAACGTAACTGTTTGTCAATAATTTTTGTTTTGGATTTCTACTCTTTTGGATAATGTCTGTACTCACAATTCAAACTTTTGGTTATCACACCAACACTTACATTTTAGAGCCATGGCACCAACACAGGCAAAGGAATTCAGAGGTTTGGTGGCGCCATCTACTGTTCACCCAAGGCCAATACAATTTCAGTTTTCAGATGGTTTCAGTGGAGAGCACACTTGTGTTAAAACCACCACAACACTGATATTGTAGACACTAAAAAAGCATTCAGCAAAGTAACTACCGAAATCTAAATGGGCAAGCTATATCAATCAAATCTTGATGAATGGGATTTAATGCCAGATCAGAATTACATCTCGAGGTGCTGCATGCATTTCTTCTTTGACAGAAACAAACATATCCCTGGCTTTTATAGTCATGGTCTTTTATGAGTATACACACTTACAGTGTATACTCCTAACACTGTGTATTGGCAGCACACTGTAAATGCTGCCAGGGCAATTTACAGGTCAGCTGGCGCCATCTACTGATCAAATGTGTCGTAAGGCCAAAGAAAATCAAGTGCAATTGCTTACATCAAACACTGAAAGTTTAACCAAAATCCTTCTTTCTGCCACCTTTTTCCACAAATCTTTCATCAAAGAATGATTCCAATCATCTTGATTTTAAAAACATTAAAAACATTTTGCACATATCTGGGGAAGAAATTAAGATAGGCCAATTTGCTCAAGTTGGAAAGAGAGAAATTCAGTGTGTTAATCTTCATCCAGGCTCTGGTTAAGAAAAAAAAACCAAACACCATCAATTGATTTTTGAATCATCAAAAAGGAAAAAAATAACACTGCAGCATATTCACATTCCAGGTCATGTTTGTTGTTTTTATACTGATTTGGTTCATTAGATACATTTTCTGTTGTCTTGAGTTAAAAAAAACCTTGCTACAAAACTGTATTTTATCAGTAATTATGCTGCTAACACATGTATCATGCTGACTGCTCATTATAGCACTGGTCAGGTGGTGCCATCTAGTGGCCATATAAGGCAAATAAAATAAGGTAAAAAGGAACTGCATATAGCCAGAGATGTTTTAAAGAGCTTTCAAGGACTTTGATATAGTTCACCTCACATTTCAGCAGCTGATCAACTGTCAAACCCGAGTATATCTACTAATATTGTAGTAAATATCATTACTGACCAATAATCAAAAAACACAAGTTTTAAGTTACTGTACCCAGTCCCATGTGAGATTAACCAGAACATCAGAAAAACAAGAAATATCAGCAGGACCCTATGTGACAAATGCAAATGATTTTACGTCTGTAGCTTAAAGTTAGAGTGGGTCGTCCACTAACTGGAAGATCGGAGGTTCGATCCCTGTCTTCCCCCAGCCTGCATGTCTAAGTGGCCTTGGAGAAGACACCAAATTCCAAATTTCTCCCAAAGGCTGTAGCATCAGTGTGCGTAAATGAGCAATAGATACTCTTTCTGATGAGCAGTTGGAAATTTGCATGGTAGCCTAAAGAGCTTCCAGTGCTTGGAAGACTAGAAAAGGCTCTATATAAATGCAGTCAATTTTCCAAGTCTCCGTCTTTGTCGGGGTGCTCGTGGCTGAACATTAGAAAGACAGAAGCAAGGGACATCAACAATAGCCATTCACAAGAGGGTAAAAACACATAGGAGCCTTTTAAAAACCTTTGACAAATTATTTAAGGCAGAGTCTAAATAAGTCACTTGCCAGCATATTCTCTAATCATCACAACCACTGACTCAATAAGACACAATACACTCCCTATGGCTGTGCAATCACTGTATAAGTCTCAACATTACTTCTACTTATCTCAATGATTCAAAGAAAACATGCAGAGCCAACGTACCTGAACATGACATCAGATTGAATTCAAAAACATCAGTGGACAACTCTATACTAGCTATCTAGATTGTCACCTGTCACCATGTGAAATAAGGCAAAACAAACACTTCTTTTATGATCAAAATTCACCAAAACAAACAGCTAGTACATTCAAGATATTTGCAGTTGAATTAAATTTGTAAAATAAGTAAAAAGTAACAGTGATAGACATAGGCAGTCATCTTTTATTCAGACCTATTTTCATGAACTTCAACTCTTCTTAACTTCTCACTATATGCTTTGGTCCTCTTATGTTTGAACGTGTAAATGTAGTTCAGCCAACCAGACCAATGCATTAATGAGGATGGTTCTAGTCACAGTAAAAGTGTATTAAATTATGATATTAAATCATGTCTTGTAATAAAAAAAAAAGTTCCACTATAAACTGGAACAAGTACGTGTCTTGTCTGTTTTTAAAATTATCACACAAATTATTTTGATGAACAGAACTTGAACTTTGTCAATTTTAACACGGTGGCTTCTCTGTGTTCAAATGAAAAATACCAAACTGGATGTGGAGAAGTGGTGTGAGTGCAATGTGATTAAGTAAAGGCTCTATGCAGGGGTTGTTGTATAAATTTAAACTTATCTCAATGATTTACTTTAAATCAGGCTTGAATTACCCTGGTCCTGTTAAAGGTCCACTGTTTAATAATTATGAGGATCTAGTGACAGAAATGCAATATAATATCCATAACTATGTTTTCAGTGGTGTATAAAGTCCTTACATAATGAACCATTATGTGTTAATTACCTTAGAATGAGCCATTTCTTTCTACATACACTGCAGGTCCTCCTACATGGACGTCTCTATGTTGCACCGCCATGTTTCTACAATAGCTGGAATGTACTTCTACAGAGCATATTTCTTCACTACGTTCAATACATTAGAAGAAGAAGAATTGACTGGTTTATTAGAAGAAAAGAAGAGAAATTTGGCAAAATGGAGGATTACAAGTATTATTAAGCACAAGAGCCGAAAGGGCGTGTTGGCCACTGTAGCTTCTCCTGCGCTTGGAAAGGGAGGGTCGGGGGCGGTGCATTCATGTGGTGTTGGAAGAATCAAAATTTGTTTTTCTTCCTTAAATCTTTATTGCAAAAAGAGAATAAAGTGTACATGGGAAGTATACAGAACTTTGATTCGTGCAAAATCACATATTGCATAATATACATATTTTGCAAACATGTAATTTGTAATATGGTTTTAATGGTAAGTTTGCTGTCCACGTAGAGTGAACTAGATGTGTGCCTGTTGTTTATATGCTCTGATAATGCTAATCCATCAATTCTTTGTAGTAGGGTCAATGTTGATTCCACATTCTGACTTAAGAGCTGTGATGGCCTAAGCCACACAGGTTACAAGCCAACTATGAGAGCTGTGGCCTGGTGGAAGAAAGGCGTGGCAAAGGGGGAAAGACTGGGATATCCTGTGGCCTGCCAATCAAGCCGTACCATGTACTGCCATGTGGGAGGGGGATTTTGGGTTTAGTTTGTTTTACTTTGTAGTTGTGTTATTTGTCATCCATTTTGTTTTCCCCTTGTGTGTAAATTGGTTTGGCCAAGCCACTATATATGTTCCCTTGTGTCTCATTTAGTTAGGTCAGTTTGTTCAGTTCACATCCTGTTTGCTTGCTGTTTTGCGTATAGTTATGTTTTGGTGACCTCTTTTATAGGCCTAGATATTAAGTATTTGATTTGTATTGTTCAACTTTTTTGAGGGTAAATAAAAAAACCCTGTCTTTCAAAAAAGAAACTCCTGTTCTCCTCTTTGTCTGACTGCTTGGTCCCTGACAAGAGCAAATGCACACACACTGAAGTCTGAAGAACGATTTCACAACTCGTGAAATAGGACCACCTGAGGAGCACGTGAGCCACTGGTTGCAATTCACAACTCTCACCACTAGATGGCACTAAAACTTAAACACTGAACAATAAACTGTTTTTCTTAACTAAGCCTTTCACAAGTTCACCTTCACTGAGCTTCCTTTCCTAAATATATGCTATGACCTACCAATGTATACATGGGATTCAAAGAACTATACAAACCAGTGAATAATTTTCCTCACAAAAGGTCTCCTTTAATTACAAAACTGACCAACAGCAAACAACTAGCTGCCATGCTACAGGTCATTTTTGATTGTAAAAAGTGATGACATTATACGACATCCACGTCCAATACCTGCAATCTGTGCTATATCTGGTAGGCTTATGTTTCTTTTGAGACCATGCTAATTAGTTAATTAGTTCGATAAATATATTTAGAATACACCAACATAGTGCAAGCAGCAATGATTGGGGTCCAAGCTGATGGCAAAAAATGCAAAATGTGACATTTTTAAGTAGAAGACCCTATGCAGATGATTTTAGAGATTAATGTGATGAGACAATTTGGACTCAAAGCCATGGCATTTGAGATAATTGAGAAAAGCAGACTTGATTATTATAGCATCACCTTGAGGTCAATGAGTGTCATTGAGTAGTGGGTGGAATATGCAGGCCACCTGCCAATTATTGTGTTTATAAGTTTTACGGTCTTTGCTGCACAAAAATGTTTTAGCAGGAATATAAGAAAAATACATTTTCAGTAATTGAAAACACACCACATGGTTGAACACCATGTTACCAATGATGAGAACTGGTTTCTAAACTCACAAGTTAGGCAATGACATCACATCTGCCAAACTGGGGTATTTTTCTCAGTTTTAACTTAAAACGGTCAAAATGTTGGTGGTAACATTCACACATCATTCTGCTGGTCTTAGGTATATTGTCAGAAATTTTAGTGACGTTTGATCCAACACTGAGCAAAAGAGAAAAAGTTGCATATTGTAGAAATTACAGCAAGATACTGAATATCATTGCAGACTCACCATTTGACCGATCTCAACACCCTTCGAAACACTTAGACACTGCAATTTTGGCGCATTTGGTCTGGCAGTTTTTGCTGCAGGAACAGTTTTAGCATAAGAAGGAGAAGAAGAAGCAGTGCAACAGACAGGTTAGCCAGGTAAGTTAGAACAGTCAAAGCAAACAAGCTGAAATGTCCACAAGTGTAGCCAACAGCAGCAGACCGGGGTAAAGTTAGTTTAATAAACATTCGTCGGTTTTTCGCGCCTGTTACATTCAATATCTCCGTGTCAAAATCTCCATTTCTCCCGCGAAAACCGACGAATGTTTAATGTTTACTAACTTCACCCCGGTCAGCAGCAGCAGAAAAAAAGTTGTCAAATATGACTCACCATTTTGTCTACTTTCAAGTCTACTTTTTCATCCACCATGAAATGGTTAGGTCTGCTTCTCTCTTTTTTTTTTTTTTTTTTTTAATTTTATTAGTATTTTAAGCATTAACAATTCAACATACAATCTATGTGTACAACACACACATAACATACAAACCAACATATAGCTAGGGGGCTGCAAAATTAGAAAACATTAAAATAAATAAATAAATAAATAAAAATAAAAAAAGGGGGGACAAAAATATCACAGAAAGACCTTCAAACGTGTACAGATATCAAGTACCTTCAGAGCGGTTGAGGTCTGCTTCTCCAGAAGTTACACCAACACCATTGTGACGTAGTTACGTATGTTACATAGACGTACGTGACCTAGTTGTTATGTAGCAACTTGGAAAGTACCCTGACATCCGGCCAGTTTGTGCCTCTCCAACTTTTTGCTCGAGATTCCTCAAAAATTTACCCAGAACAAATATTAATAGAACTAATAATAATATTAATATTAACTGAACAATTAAGAGGACTTTCTAATTAATAATTAAATAACAGCAAGGCAACAAGATCCATTTAATAGCTGCTTTGGCAATTTCGATCATTTCACATAATCTTAATCTGCAGATGCAGAATGCTTAGTTGTCAAGAAATTGTGGAATTGTTCAAAAGTACTTTTAGGGCTTGTATGTTGATGGAGATCATGATATGATAAAAGCTCCTGAACAGCTAATAAATGGACTCTGAGGTGAGATTGTGTTCTCAGCTGCTGTTTCCAAGGTCAGAAACAATACATTGTACCAACCTCTCTTTACAATACAGATTTGGAGATAGAGTCAAATGACAGCATGTAAGGGAAAACGTTTCATTATATGGGCATATCAATCAATAAAAAACACAGTAGGTCATTTTAGCTTTTAAAATGCCATGGGCTTGGTATTTCCCAAAATATAGGCCAATGTAGGCTTAGATTTGGGTTTATTGTGAACCTACATTTGAGTTGGAGAATAATTTTGTGATTTATTATACTTCCTCAAGTTCACTTAATATTGATGTAATTCCTGCTGGCCATCAACAGAGGTCAGTAAAGGCCATACAGGGCTCCTTTTTTTAAAAGTTATTCCCACAGCCTGTATATAACAGTCATTCCTCATTATAGAAAGCTTTTGTCCAGATCTCCCTGGGTAATGATGTACAAACTTAATTAATTCCCAGTTTATCTGAGAGTGACCTCAGCTGCCTGCATCCCTTGTTGATTTTAATCTATTTTTTGTGATGAAACGTTTTGCTTCTTGGCGTTCTCAAATGCCACAACAACCAGTAGTCACATTTGTGTCCAGCTGCTGTGTGTTAATGGTTAAACATGTTATTCCTCAACGCTATCACATAAAAAAAACACATTATTTTTCATAATCTACCTTGCTGGCATTTCACAACCATTTATTTTTATTACTGTTCTGTAAGAGCTTCTCTGTGGTGGTAGATTTCATTGGTTGGATCTCTCCTTTCTAACCAATATGCAAATGCTGTATGCACAGGAACACACAGGACATTACGCGTGCACGGGAAATGATGTCCTTCAGATATGAAAGAGAAAAGCTGACAAGTATTAAATTGAAATATTACTAAAGGTAAAGAATTACAGTATTGTGTAGGATAAATAAATCAACCCATTGCTCATCTATTTCAAAAAAAGTATGCTAGTGCTGGATTCACTTCCTGTGATTTTATGCACTGCCTGTTAAACCTGCTGGATCCTTGAAGAACATTTATGGTGTGTGAACATTTATATCATTGTAAGCAGACCTAAGTCATAATCACAATTCATTTACATTTATTCATTTAGCTGACGCTTTTATCCAAAGCGACTTACAATTACTATATATATCAGAGGTCGCACGTCTCTGGAGCAACTAGGGGTGTCAGGGACACAACGGTGGATGGGTCACAGTGCGGGAGCAAAGCAAAGGCAGGTGTCTTATCCATTGTGCCATCACCATCTCTACCATTTCAGTTGTAATTCTGTGATATTCATTATCAAAATGGGCCACATTATGTACATTTCAAGTTTTACATTCTGATGTATACACTGATGGAAATTTTAGCATTGCTATTCATTATTAGTGGCAACTAAGGACATGTAGACGTTAGGCAGTTAGTGTTTGCTTGAGATATAAGCAAGTCATTAAATTCTAGGTATTAGTAACTGAAAATGTGAAATGTTATAGCTGTAGCTAATTGGTCAACAAATGATTGGTAGCTACTGGTGTCTCTTCAGGTCACCTATGACAGCAACTTATGTTCAAAGAATATATAAGGTCACTCATCTCATTTTCCAGCATAATGACTGCTTAAACTAAATGTTCAGGGGTTGTGGGTAGTTGTAAAGGTCGACCTGCTCTGTTTGATTCTGACCAGTTCAAAGTCAGACCAAAATATTCTGTCCATAACTATGCAGCAATGTGCATTCTAGTAAGTAAGCATGATTCATTCATTGATGGGTTTGCACCATCAACACTTGAAAGAAAATTCAGACATGCACTTCCACAAGGCTTACAATATCTGTTGTACGTGAAAACTTTGCTTTCCTATTACCCACTTTTGTTGCAGAAAGTCAAGACCAGCGGGCGCAGGGGCATCAGCAAAATTAATGTTGCATTCCCAGCGATAAGAACTTCAACTGCGAATGAATGAAAGAAGTTTAGGGAGTTCATCTCAAGGTGAGATAGCTACACTGGATTTATTTATATTTCTATACACCCTGTACCCACAGTAATTCCCCTACAAGGCACTCCCTGACTTTGAAACTAGTTTTCCAATCACATCGGAGTCTAATGCAACTTTTAAATTCCACATGACTTTACAGCTTAGAAGACTCGACATATTTATAATCTGTAGCTTGTACGGGCACTATACAGGTGTCATATAAATTTTAAAGCTTAAAGTTGTTACAACATTTTGGTTTACAGAAAGTCATTTAAAGTAAAAACACAGTAAAGGAAGACACGGTTTTTTTTTTTTTACAAAAGCAATTAGCCTTTTTTAATCTTACATTGCATTGAAAATTTACATAATAGATTCATACATGTTACAAATAATTTCATCATAAAAATATATTTCTGTACAAAACACTTTTTTATTCTATATTTTGTTGTTTTTTTTCAAATGGTGAATATTTCCAATGTCCCCAGGCAGGAACAGCTTTAAGTCTTTCAAATCACATGGGTCTTATTGCGGTCAGTCAGTAGGAAAAGCTTGTGGCAAAATAGACTGAAGCTTAGAAAAAAATGACATCTGATGAAGGGGAGGACTGGAGCGTGTGTGTGTGTGTGTGTCTGTGTGTGTGTGTGTGTGTGTGTGCGTGCATGCATGCGTGTGTATGTGTTTGAAAAAGCATATGTGTGTGTGTAGATGACAGGGAGGGTCCCATGGTTTTTGGTAGGCACTGTGTCAGATCCATACCGAAAAAAAACAACACCACAACAACAGCAACGACAACGACAGCAGCAGCAACAATCAATCCAAACTGTAATAAGAAACAATGTTACCATAGCGATGCAGTGCGGGACAGTCGCAGCATTGATAAACAAGGAAGCCGCAGCTACCGTTGCTTTTAAATCAATAATGACTTTAAAAGGAGTTTTCTGTCAGCTGGTTGCAGTCAGTGCCTGTGGTGACGACAGCAGGGGTTCTTAAAACAAAGTAGATGTTTTCGCCCACCCTGACACCCAGACTCATTAAAAACAACGGGTATTCATCATGTGTGGGACCCAAACTCGCTAAGTTCAGTTTTAAAACTTTAAAAGAAAACGAGGAATTAAAAAAAAAATGCATCAAAGCTGAAAAACAGTGAGTCATGCTCATTGACTATTCCTGTCATGTGGGGACCAGTTAATATAGGTACAGTATATGGTGCATTTTCAGGCCCTTACAATATGACACCACCATATGGATGTTATGCATGGTTTCACACAAAAATCAAACATCCTCTTTTGTTTTAGCAATAGTTCTTTGATGGCAGATGAAACCATCAGAAAGGCCAATGGCGTGCAACAACAGCCTCCAGTGTCTTACAGGGCTAGACACAGTGAAGGTTGCCAGCTGTACAGAACTGAATCGAATAGGTGGCAGATCAGATCTGAAAAATAGCTACCAGCCAAGGACCATTGAGCTGAGATTATAAGGCTATATTTATATGAAACAAAAGCAAGGGGAAATCTCAGTGGCCTTGGTCATGTGTTTGAATTTACTCAAATGTTGACTTAAAATCTTCTCCCAAATGGTCAGTTCATCTGAACGCTTCAGCATTTCTGAAAGAAGTCACTCTCTAGCTTAGCTAGTGAAATGCAATGTACACAATTTAAAAGCATCATTCAAATCTAGTGTGCAATACTTAGGAAGTGCCAAAGGTAGTACAAATTCTTTTTTTATAAACCTAAAATGAAAAGCTTGTAAGTGTGCACCAATTAATGACTGATGTGGATTTCAGTATAAGGGCAAATTAGGTTTTAAAAGAACCTTAAAACAGGATTCATGTGATCTTAAACATTTCAATATTAATTTATGAGACCAAACACAACTTTAACACAGGGAGGAACTACTGAACTAAGACCAGGAGGTAAACTTGTGGTAATGACTATTTAAGATTTACAGATCTGATGAACAAACAAGGTTTAAACGGGTATATTTTGCAACTAAATTAGAACATAATTTTTAGTTACTGTTCACAAACAAACCCATTGAAAACATCCTAAAAGCCACTTTTCCAAAATCCCATTAATGTGTGATGAAGAAATGCAAACATGAACTGGCATTTCAGGTACAACAAACATTTTCTACGCGAGTCAAAACATCTTGTACGTAGCCCATCATCCACAAGCTACATGTTGGGCAGTTCATCAGCAATTATTATTATGAATTATTATTGTCAAGATTAATTTTTACCGTGATTGTGTTTCTTCTTTTACCTTGCCAGAGAAAAAGGAAACATTACCATTACACAGAGTCAGACCCAGAGAAAGGTTTGGCCACGTGCAATCAACATTGTGTTTCTTGACATCTCTGGACTGTAGCTCAAAAACATTAGTTCAGTGTTTTAATGTGCAAATCTCTGTGGCATCAAATCACCAGTTAGTTTGGAAAACTGCCATTATTCCAGGTGATCATTGAAATGTTATCTGTATCACAACAGTGACCATTATGGAGGGCTCGCAACGGTCTAGTAAAAGGGGGGGGAAATGGCAGCCATAGCAAAAACCCCATCTATAAATGCTCTAGAAATCTGCCATCTTTGACGAATGATCAATGAAACATTAACTTTAAAGAGCATGACTGTTGTGGGCAAACCTTGCATCTCAACAACAACGACAACAACAATACCACTGACACTCATGATTGCCTCAGTGGGAAAGACAGTGATGGTAAGAAGAACTTCACGTTACATAAAATAAACCAATTTCATGTTACAAAGGAACAAAAATACAGTTTGTGACTTCTGTGAACAGCACATAGTTGTAATATCTTTAATTCTGATATTATTTTTTTCTAAAAACTCTTTGCTATAATCCATCTTTCCCCTTCAGCCCCTCCCCTGTGGTAAATATATAGCACAAAAATATAGGTGGTGAATGCTCCCGAATATATATGCAATAGATTTACAGATCAGAAGATTCTGCAGCAATAACAAAGAAAGAAGATAAGCACTCGCAGAGTGCAGAATTACAGTGGAACTGAGTCCACAATCATAGGGCCGCCACCCTGTTTTCTTTCTTTTAGCCTCTCTATCAATGTATGTCTTCCTGTTTCTCCTTTCAGACAGCCTATGTCTGTGTGTGTCTGTCTGTTAACCTTAATCTGTCTGTGGAGTGGAGACGATGGACGACGGTCTGCAACAGCCTTAAGTCCCTGCTTGTCTTTCTTGAACCTGTCTATCTCCGTATGTGTCTACCTGTTGGTCTTAATACCACACGTCTGTTCTGTCTCTCCAAATTTCTGTTAGTGTGTGTACCTGTCATCTTTTCTGTCATTCATCCTGTCAGTTTCTCTCTAACCTCTCTGCCTGTCCCTGGGTTAGTCCATCTCTCAGTGGGTAGACAGGTAGTGTGTTCCTGTAAAATGTGCTTTAGTGCCAGAGCTTTCTCTGTTTCTCAAAGTCTTTTTCTTTGTAAGTCCATCAGAGTCCTCTGTATCCATTCGGCGTCTTTCTCATCAGAATCCATTTAAACTCACAGGATCAGGAACATCTTTCCTCAAGGCCATATTCTGTCTGATCTGATTCATTATGTAGAGGGAATGCCAACTTTTCTCAGTAGTTTATTTCAGGTTAGACAGGCTCTGATTGGCTGTGGTAGGATTTTAAGAGCTAATTTTTTCTCTTGATGACTCCCTTACTTTATTTCCAGTCCAGTTAAGAGTGGTCTCCGTCTCCTCGGCCTCCTCTCTTATCCATTGCATGGGACAGAGCAGTTTATCCATTAGATGAGTCAGTCTCTTCTCATTTGTTCTGTTAGTGCAGGCTCTCCTTTGGACTGCTTTTAGTTTTGCTTCTAATCCCAGTTCAGTTAGGATTATAACTCCATCTCCAGGGCTGCCCTTATCCTTTGCTTAGGAGTTAGTCTCCTTCCAAAGCAACTTTTGCTACTGTCTGCTAGCCTTAGCCGTTTTAATAGAAAAAGACAAGAGACTAGTGATACCAGCCTTTCTGGTTATCAAGAAGACAGGAGGCTGTCCTGCCTGGTTGTTAGGGTATTGTAGTCCGTGGTCATTTGAGAAATAGGCTCCTATTCACAACTAGCCAGTCTGGTTTACTGATAGTTTGCTGGTGACAGTGTCTTTAACTGTCAGTTTTGAACCAAGAAACAGTTTTCTTCTTCACAGTGTCTTTTGTGACATCCTCTCCATGTCACACTTTCCCATCTGTGGCCATTTTGCTCCTGCGTTCCTCACAATGAGGATTTGTTCAGTACAGTTGGGGAGACAATGTGGTATAAATTAAATCAACCCATTTTTATAGTGCAGTTCATCTCCACAATATATAACCATGGCCAGAGCACTGATAATGTGCTCTTTCTCTCTCCAAGTAAGGACTAACGGTCACAGAGCTGAAAGCGGGTCCTTCTCTCCAAAGCTCTGTGTGAAATACAAAATTTCGGCATTGGGTACGGTGACATGTCTGACAAGCAGGTCATGGCTTCATCATTACGACCGGCATTAGAGAGAGTAAGCGGGGTTAAATAAGAAGTATAATGGCTGTGTCTGATTTAGAATCAAATTATATACTATCCATGACCAGCTGAGTCTTGGGGGTCAGAGATGGACAGCAGCCACTAAAGTGTTGTGTTGAGTTGCATCCTTTTCTGTCACTTGACGCCACATCCCACGGTGAGTTCAGAATGGCTGTGTTGCATCCGTCAAAGGTAGCTGACATTCTGTGTTCACATTTCTTTCAATTTCATTTGTGGACACAAAATGTGGTAAGTGAAAGGAACCAACGCTGGGTTTTGGTTTCAAGTTGACACTTTTCCCTCTGCTTGGGGAGATTAGGATTCTGAAAAGGGACTGAAGGTCCTTTGTAATCAATAAATAGACCACGTCGCTGACGATGGTGAGGTCTGCGTCAAAGCTCCACAGCCTCTTACCAATTGTGGTCCCATTAGATATCTGAGTCATTAAGTTCAAGTGAGGATAATCAATCCTCAGACCATGGTGCAGACAGTATTTAGATTTGGATCGAATCTAACAGCCTTTCCCTCCACAGCCTTGGCATTGGTGTTGTACATGGGGTTCTCAAAGGCAGCCTGGCCGTTGTTGTTTTCATGAACTGAGCAGCCTGTATACTGTGTTTTTGGTGTGGTTCTGTGAAATAAAAACAAGTAGACAACATAAACGTATCATCAGAGTGATAAAATTATTGTAACAGTCTATTAATATTAACTGGGTAGCCAGTGGACAACAGTGAATGCAGTCTTGGGAGTAGAGGCATAGTAAACAAGCTTTAAGAAGGATTAGAGAGAGCGTTGTGCTTTTTAGGAAGCCTAGTGAGATTCCAATCAGCCCATCCAAAACTAATTCCTTCAGCAAGCTTTTTTTTGAGATATTAACAGCAGAACAGAAGTTATTTGCATCTGTTAACAACACCAGTCAATTGTGCTTAAATTATATCTCTGAAAAATCCAATTAACACCTCCTGAACAGAACTATTTTGTAGCACAGTTTGCAACACACAGCGACGTGGCTGTTTCTTAACACCTCAACAACCAAACCATTGAGGCAAGTACTGTTTTTATCAATCAGACAACTTCTTAAAATGTTAACAATGCCTTTCTCCGTTTTGTTTGACAAGAATGCAGAAGTGAAGCAACAATGCAGTGACAGGAATGTAATATTTCCTATTAAAATACTGCAATTTAACAGAAATATACATAAATGGGATACACATTCAGGCTTTTTTTAGCACATACCTTTGTTTGTAGAGATAGAAGCCAAAGCCAGTGAATATTAGAGCGAAGAAAGGCACCAGAATAGCGATAGCCACAGAACTGCTGTTGGTACCAAGCTGAGGGGGTGGCGAGTTCTGACTCTCTGACATATTCAAACCTGCGGCAGGCAAGGACATGCATCGTCATTGTCCACGCATTTAGATTTGATCATGTTATTGCTTTAACATTACCAAAAGTGTGTTGTCTAAAACAAACATTTTCTTCAGTGTTGTTCCGCGTATAAAATAAAAGTCTTCCGGTAGTAGCGGCACTTGTTAGTAGCTGTAGTAGTACTGTGACACTATCATGATATCTGTGACAGTGAAGCCTATACAGGATTGGCAAGAGATCTTGTCCACCAATCTTTTTTTCTCTTCACAGCATTTGCATGATGTGAGAAGTGTTCTTCAGATCTTGTTAGATTTGTTGTTATCCCCCAAATGTTTAGCTTTTGGCCAGTATGTTGACCAAGTGTTTGCCAATTTTGGCACCACTGAAGATCAGTTATTGATAACTTAAAAGGGAGAGACTGCTTTCAACTGTTTGATGGAGATTGTAGATGTGTTTGGATGCAGGCTGAGAGAGTTCAGCCAGCAAGTCTGTAGAACAGCTTTTGCTCTTGGTGAGACAGAATCCACTGCAAGGCCAACTCAGCATGAGCAATAAGGTCATTGTTGCCAGCAAAGAAAAGCTCCCTGATCACTTTCTCCATTACTGAGGTTCTTACAAGCAGTTCACCGGATTTGGTCAATTATCATTTATAATCCAAATTGACTTACAAGAAATGCATTCATCATTTGGCACTGTTACTAAACCTAAGAGACAATTACCCAGTCTTTGCAGTCCAAACTGTCCATAGTCTTTTCCCTGAATGAAACCCTGGAATACGTAACTAGAACCGTCAGGCTCTGCTGACACCTGGAGAGGAAAAGAGGATGTGACAAAGAAACATGAGAAAACATGTGAAACATGTGAAAACATGAGATAAATGGGAGAGGCAAAATTAACTCTACTTAAACACTATGCCAAGTGCAGCACAGTGCAATGTCTCACTCTGACTGACCTGGATATCTTTATTAAAATTCAAAACACTGTAGTGAAATGCCTTTACAAAACGAGGTTAGTACAAAGTGTTTGCCTTGTATTTTGATTAACTACAATATGAAGTATTTACTGTGTGACATTATGTTTTAGCCCTTTTAAATTAATCTAGCTCAACTGAATCTAATTAAGCTGACTGCTCATTATCCACTGAGACTTACAAATCCATCCATGGTCCAAGAGTCGTCTATGATTTTGGCTGGAGAGATGGCTGAATCTTTGAGCTGGTTTCCCTGGTTCACATAGTTCACCTGGTACATCAGCAGTAACAGCCGGGCCTCAGAAGCCTTATACACTCCTAGAGAGGACAGAGTAAACAACTGGCTTACAATATAAAAGAGTGAAGCACATCAGAATACAATGTCTGGATTGTTACAGATCATTAACTCTATAATGTCCAATTGCGAATCAACATTGATATGAAATAAAATAAAATAAAAAATTTAAAGAAATATTTCAAACATGTACTGTAACTACCCCTAATATCACAAATACTTTTCTGGTCATATACAGTTTAACTAAACAAGATACTAGATTGTGTAAATAAGACAGCTATATATGTGTTGGCAGCCATATTTTTCAGTCTTTTTACTAATCTAGGTTGAAAATGTCTTGACTCCTGTGTTGACCTAAGATTGATCTTCTTTTCTCACTCTCAGAAAGAAAAACAATATGTGTATTTGCCAAAATGTTGAATTACTCCATTACACATAGTGCTTAGGTAAGGAAAACTTACTCTTATTAACAAATACAGTACATTGACGTTGTGTGCTACTGGCCACTGGCCTTTTGGTGCCTGTGTGCGTGCAGCTTTAGCTGTTATTGATCTAAAGCCGCTCCTTTAAGCCAGAAGATGCAGTTTAAAGGTCTGACAGCTGTGTGGTTTTGTGATATGGTGTTTGTGCTCTCTGCTACTCCAGAAACCACTTCTAACTTCAACAGGATTTGTGTTTTAATAGGGTCTTAACCCCCTGCTGACACTGTTGTGGTACCTTGGGAGGTCTGTGTGTGACTAAGTGTATGTGTGAGTTGAAGGGGGGGTAACAACATTAATAAGAAGAATGATAGCTCTAGGAAAGTAAAGAAATCCAGACACCATCATTAAACAGAACAAATGATTCTAAAAGTTTCAGTAAATGTATTGATGATAGGAGTTCCATATTACTTAGAACGGATGGGTGTTTATTTAGTGTGTTACCAATGGATCAATACAACACCATGAAGTACTGTAACATTTCATGACACACAGAATGACCATGGCATGTTCTGCCATGTAAAATCACACATACTCAGACATACTGGATATACAGTGTGGAGGGTGTAAGTCTAAATATCCTAACGTGCCTGATAGGAGCAGGTCCATGTTGCCGTTGCTAAGGGAAACGTTGACTCTCCCTGTTGTGGAGTTGAAGCTTGTGATGCTCAGTGTCATAGGCTGCTTCCTCCCACGGTAGTTATAGGAACCTTTCCATATGTAGTTAGGAGCAAAGACATCATCTGGAACTACAGAACAGAACAGACAAAAAGAACAGATTAAAATAGAACAGAACAGAAAATAATCAAACAAAACAGATTAGAAGTGAACAGAACAAGACCGTATTGAATAGAACAAGACATAATTGAACAGAATAGAACACAATAGGATGGAACAGATATTAAATGTTTTGCAGTTTAGGTAAATATGTTGCAGACAAATTAATTTCGACTGCAAACCACAAAATTTGTATTACAAACTGTAAATATGTAGATACACAGAAGTTATAATCCTTTATCCACATGTGGACATTACATTTACATTACATTTATTCATTTAGCTGACGCTTTTATCCAAAGCAACTTACAGTTGTTAAGCACGTCAGAGGTCGCACGCCTCTGGAGCAAGTAGGGTTTAAGTGTCTTGCTTAGGGACACATTGGTGCATATGTCACAGTGGGGATTTGAACCCAGGTCTCTTACACCAAAGGCATGTGTGTTAGCCACTGCGTCATCACCACACGAAACAAGATTTCATGGCTGGCTTTAGGCAGAATCTTGCAGTAGATTAAAGGGCTGCTTCCTGCTTTGATAGTTACAGGAACTTGTGCATTCAGTAGTAGTATAGAGTCTTTCATGTGCAATTAGAATCAAAGGGTTATTAAATTACAACATAAGAGTATAGATCAACACAGAACAGAACTGAAAAAAAGACAACTGAACAAAACGGCAGCACAGAGACAAGCAGAACATCACAGCAGTTCATTTACCTTTCTAAGTGTAGTGAGGAAAAATAAATTATTTACAATGGAAAGCAGTGAAGTACAATAAAATCGACAAGAACATAAGAAGAACACAGTGGAACAGAGCAGAGTGGAGTGGAAAGGAACAGAGGAGCATTTATTATATTACAGTAGACAAGACAAAACTAAGCCAAACTAAAACAAAACAGAAAAGAAAAGAAGAAATGAAGAATACATAGGAAACGACAGGGCTGTTCTAGCCTGGATTAGAAGAGACTGTAATAGAACTGACCATTTAGTTTGGGGCTGGGAGTTCCTGTTGCTGGTTTCACAGGTTTCTTCTTCTCTCCAGCTACACACACACACACACACACACACACAGACGGAGGGTCAAAGATAATGTGCTATTAAGACATAAACAGAGATATAAGGACACAGTATGAAAGGATGTTAAAATGTTTTGTTTTTGGCTCTTGTTGCAAGCCCATCAGCTTATATCAAAGGAAGCTATGTTTATGCACGGAGTGCACTTATATTACCAAATTAAAATGCCGTGTTGGTCACTATTTGATACACATTAACAAAATGAGTGTGTTGAAAAGGGTCACCCAAAATAAACCTCTTTGATGGTTATTTGTAGGCACAGCAATGCAAACAGAGTTCATGACAAATAATTTGTCGTGCATATTATATGCTTTTAAAAGTGGCCTTAAGGCTCCTTCAGAACAGCTTCTATCATCGCTTCAAGATGCAGCCATTGTTGCCAACAAGTAAAGGCAAGCGAGGTAGAAGGTACTTGTCTTAGAATCTCAAATTGGATCAGAAAGTGTTCCAATTTTAAATGCTACCTCAGGGCAAAAGGGTGACTGTCTTGGTGGAATGATTTCAGAGTTGAAGCTCATAGTTTTTACTTGTGCAAAGGTGGGTTCACACCTTCATCTGTTAACATTTCTTGGTGGATAAAACAAAATCTAGTTAAAGCATCTTTAATGTGCAGGAAAATACACAAATTGGCATAGCATGTACATCCTGGGGAATCTACACCTTGCACTTTGCAATAGTATTGATGAAAGTCTCTGTGATGCAATCGAATGCTGCAGAACCCCTACTAAAAGGACCTTGTGGTGAGATTGATTTGTCTATAACCATTTCCAAGGTCAGGAAACTTTCAATCAAAACTTTTAAGCCGATGCGGACAAGAAGAACTTCCATGGCAGAATGACATGGCAGCTGGGCAAACTCCAGCTGCTGATGAAGATTATGTGATGCAACTGAAAGCTCCAGAAGGGCTACTAAAAATACATTCTATTAAGATTGTTTTGGTAACTACTGAGTATTGTATGCTAGTAATAATGGGTCAATTGTTCACAATCCTCGTATTATCTCAATTATACATCACAAGAAGACACTCGTAGAATGAACTACAAGAAAAAACACACAGATAGTTCAACCATCACCCTACTTCTCATAATATGTACAAACATCAAAAACTGGTATTGGAGATGCAGCCTACTTTTAGAAATGTAAGCTTTTATTTTATTTAAACTGGCATTGTATGTATGCGGACATACTGTACACACAGTGGCCCCATACTAATCCATAAATACTCTTAACAGTATGCTTAACTTGTGTACTTGCTAGGGTTCCCCAGGTTTAAGCTCCACACATCCTGCCTGTCATTGTTTGCTCCGTGTATGCAGTAATATTGGTGGGGGGAGAAAAATGGACTCCCTGGTTGTGATGAATTTATAACCTCACTTGTACGGACCTGGCCAGACTAATCTAATGAAGGATGAAACACCACGGGGTATTGTACTATCTTTTTTTTAATCAGTGCTGCCAGACCAGCGACCAGCCCTCCAGGAAATCTCACCCTACTCCAGATGGCCAGGTACGCGTGCTGACAAAGTGTCCTTGAGCAAGACACAGTCAAAACTCGTACCTGTGTCCACTCATACTCAATTTTTCAAAACAAGATCTGCTTTATATGTAAAGGGATATTTTTTAACCTCGACATATAGGCATCTTTCCTGTCCAAGTGCCGTCACTCTTGCAGACTCTGTGTTCAGAACCTCCCGCCAGGAAGTAGCCATGCTGACAGCTGTACACCAAGGTGTAGCCAAAACCGGGCAGATCCATCCCCATCACGTCGACATGGAGCGGGTTCTCCGGCTGCTTGCAGGCATGGGCTGGAGGGTGGAGAAGAAATTTGTGCACTGGAGTTAGAGTCTGACAGACAGACGGATGGGAGATAAGTTAACAAGTAGATAGGATGCGTGTTTCCTACGTATGCACTCAGGTTGCACTCCACTCCATGTCAGGTCAGGTTGGCAGGTTCTAGAGGAAGAGCCCTGAATCAAATGACCTGGCTGGCACTGAAATGACACCACGCTCCCCACCTGTGGCAACACATGCAACAGTAAACAATTTGACATTTTGGTTTTCCTGCATATCAAATGAAAAATTGGGACTTAATATCATGTATGTATAATGGTATCTACCATGAAACAATATAAATGTATCATCCAAATCCATGGTTCTATTGTGTGTCTCTGTAAATACTATTACAAAGAGTACAGTCTAGACCTGCTCTATATGAAAAATGCAATGACATAACTTCTGTTATGAATTGGAAACCATATAAATAGAATTTAATTCAACTTGAATAGAATATTCTTTCTTGTATAAGGCCATTCTGAAAAATAAGGCAGGAAGTAACAATTATTTTCATAATGAATTACTCAAATTTCGCGAGCCAATTGCTGCCACATTCAAATGTCTTGTTTTGTCTGACCAATTGTCTCTCCCCTCCTTCTTTCTTTCTTTCTTTCTTTCTTTCTTTCTTTCTTTCTTTCTTTCTTTCTTTCTTTCTTTCTTTCTTTCTTTCTTTCTTTCTTTCTTTGTAATTAGATAGGTTGTTAAGTTGCCTTTTACCTCAACAACAGTTTCTGATATTAGCAAGTTAACTACTTGGGAAATAAGATAGATATACAGCTCGGTTAGTCAAAACTGATATCTTACCTTGAAACCGTATGTTCGGTTTAAGGAGCCATAGCGTGGCGTTCCAGGGTTATCACAGCTGGTTTTGGTCGGTTCTGAAATGAACAGCACAAGCGTGTGAGTACTTCTACACAAGATCTAAAGGAAAGATCGATTAGCAATAGCATTATATGTCCTCTCTCAACTCTCCTTTTCTCTCCTCTGTTGTCATGGTAACAACAGGGTATATGTCCCAGGATATATATCCCAGCATGACAGCAGGGGGCAGGAGTGCATTATCAGAAAACGAAGCAGATCCTGCTTTGAGAGAATGTGTGTGTGTGTGTGGCAGGAACATCAGCATGTAGAGCACATCCTGACGCAGAGCTCGATTCAATACAGCTTCCGAAATGACAGATTCACTCTCCACTTCTCTCTCTTTTCCTGTACTTCTCTAACTGCCCCCCCCCAACTGCCCCCTGACTCTTTTGCTTCTATACCTTTCTCTAACTGCTGTATTCCTCTATCTTTCCATGTCACTGTATCTCTCACTGTCCACCCCACTCCCCCCAACACCCCTCCATCGTCTGTCTTATTTAAAGAGCAGGCTGCCTCAGCTCAAAACTCATTCTGTTACAGTCACATAGTAATACACATCACACACTAACATACAGCTGCAATCACACACTAATAAATCACCCAAGCACACACAAACTCAAAGCCCCACACTTAACATTACATTCTCACATCACTTCCAAAGTAGAAGAAAATAATAAAGCAGCACTGAGAGGCACTTTATGATTGTGTGTATGCTTGTGTATCATTGTCTAACACCTATATGATATAGAAATGAAAGATGTCCTTTCCTGAACAGCAAACTTATGCTGTACTTACTTCTTTTTCATTAGTTATAGAAAAAGTCTACATCAGTGAAGTAACACTTCAGAGCAAGCCTTCTATTTTTATATTGCCTATTTCACAGGGAACGTATGACTTTATAGCAGCTGTAAAGTACTGTATACATGCCTTATCGAGCGCTATGAAGCAACAAAAAGTCAAGTGTCTGTTCGCATTACACAAAAGCTCTCATTTATTACAATTCACCAGCATACTTGATGTTTAAGCACCTGCTCTGAATCAGACATGTGAAGTGGTGCTCTAAACATCACATGTTGGGTGGTGAATAGACCCAGTGGGACCATTTGTAATGTGTGTGAATATCCCTTCTCATTCTCTTCTTAATCCCCAGATAGCAGCAGCTTGTTTGAAGTTGGATGTGGATGCCCGTTTCTAGAAGCCTTTTACTAAATTCTATAAGTTACAGCGTGCCCTGGTGTTGTCTCACTTTTGAGAAAGCACTATCTCTGTTATTTCCGAAAAGAGGTTCCTATATAAGAGCCCCACTTTTTAGACGTAACTCATTGAATGGTAACTGTTTTAGAAATTGGAATTTTGGCTAAATGTGTCACAGATACACTACTGTATATAACCTTTCTCTCAGAGGCAAGGAGTATGTAAGTGCAAGCACATTATGTTTAAATATCAAATTGTTCAATAACAAAAAGAGCACTTAAGACATTTTCTGAACTTTACGTCTTAAATTGTAGATTCAGTGGTTAGGGCCTGTGTCCACCAAAGCGTTTTTTTTCCCGAGGCAAGCGTCTTTTTTCATTTCATTCTAATGGGAGCGCTGCGTTTTTACAACATGGTAAAAATGCCAGCAGCATGACGAACACAACAGCAGCTGGCGGCTTCAGCTGGTAAAAAATGCTTTGGTGGACACAGGCCCTTAAATGTTAAAAGAAAGGACAGTGGATAACACCCGATGTCCACTGAATGTGGCAGACACACCATCTTGGCATCTGCCAACTCGTTGATGACTGCATGCACGTCATGCTTCCTCACGGGTCTATTCCAAATACTGTTTAAAAACGATATTCTTTGTGTGATTATTCAATGGTGATAGATGGTTCGATCATCCCGCAAAGTTCACGCACAAGTCATGCACATCACCGGTGTAACCAGAGTAGCCAGAGCTCTGTCTCTCTCCCTCTTTTACCACACAGTAACGCTACACCACACATGTGCACTGACGTCCCCTACCTTAAGGGTTACAATTTTGGATCTATTTACTCACTTTAAAAAAGATTAAAAAAGCTTCTTTCTTTTCACATGTCTAATTACAACATTGTATGTCGATATTTATATCTTTTCTATATACCTTTTATCTAATCATCGAATCTTCTATAATACTATTCGGGGTCAGTCCTAATAAATGCTATTTTTTATTGACAATTAAGGAATTCGTATTTATAGATACATTTCATTAGTATTCACTGTATGTACTGTACGTATAGAAAAACTAACTTATCATGTGAAGTCTGTGAAACAGGAGAAGGACTGCCTCTGTTGTCCTTCTACTAATATATTACTGACTGATATATTACTGACTGCTAGTATATACTATTCAGGAAACACAGATACCATAAGAAAGTCAAGTACAGCCACAAAGTGT
The DNA here is from genome assembly GCA_024633595.2 of Lepomis macrochirus. NCBI lineage: Eukaryota > Metazoa > Chordata > Actinopteri > Centrarchiformes > Centrarchidae > Lepomis > Lepomis macrochirus. The sequence continues at coordinate 19,886,768 of JALXJV020000013.1, read as the reverse complement.
CTGTTAACCATAACGATCATAAATGGACTGTAAACATTCATTCAGGATTCTTGTTTATCCAAAAATGTTGGCCAACAAACAAACAACAAACAACTTCAAATAAGATCGGAAATGATTACTGTATGTATAATCAAAGATACTGAATCTATCTAACAGTGAAAACAGCAGGAGTTTTTTCAGAAATATTTTGAAACAGCAGAATCCTTTAAGGCTTGTCCTCCTCAGGCTTCTTTTTCATTTACAAGATTGTCTCAGATGAGCTCCCAGTCACTATTCATTATTATTCCAATAAGTCTATGTAACTTTAACTTTGACAGAACAGTGGCTGCTCTGCGCAGCAAATTCATGAGTAAACTGAAATGTGGCTGTCATATCCATAACGATAGGTCATTAATTGCCATGATCATTAGGCAAGAGGATATCAGATACCAGTCCAGGCTCCCCAGTGAGCCATAAACCAGTCATAATAAACTTGTAGTCTAGCATAAACTAAATAATGTGTTTCATAAGGTATTTAACCCACACAGATATTCAGTCAGGGAAGTAAACACATAAAATAAAAACAAAATAATAATAATCAAAGGAAAACGTACACAGCAAAGACACAGCATTAAAAACAATATTGTGCTTTGATATGTTATTTAGAAGAAGAAGACGATTTTACCTTCTGATAAATTATCATTTTAAAAGTCTGGTGGCTCCAGTGGTCTAACCATCCAGCCTTTTAATTTTAACCCAGACTTTGAAGTGAACGAGACACCCCTGCCTGAGGATACCAGGCTGTGCTCCAGCTTATGTGGGGATAAATGATTGAGAATATAGTCAGGAACGATCAGTAAAATCTTAGATTAATGTTTGCTGGAGATTAAAAGCAGCAATGCTGTAGTTGGAGAAACAGTTGACAGTATTTTAAGTTTGTTGACAAAGACCTTTGGGACTGGATTTTAAATCTTAATACTTTTTTGGTACTGATCAAAATGTATACGCAGCTCCAAGAATTGAAAACTGTCAAGTACCAAAAGCTGGCATTCAGTGTCAGATTCATGATTAGTTGCTCATCAGATTGATAATGATTTAAATCACAATTTTGCCAAATACAGACTATACTGTACTTGATTGAACAAAGTTCTTGTGTGGCTGCTTATGTTAAGACACATTTAACATCTGAGAACTTTTTCCTTCTTTTGTGAAACAGGTTTTGCAGCAAAAACATCTGCACATTTGTCGAACCACAGTACCAAAAAACATAAAAGGTATTTTGGTATTGGTACAAAAACTCAGATACTGTTTTGGCCTTACTGCAAAATTTCAAGTGACATCCAGCTCTACCAAGACCCAAAGTCATTTTCAACTTAAGTTTTTGCGTTGAGATGGAGTGATCACATGAATATGAAAATTTAAGGGAACCTAAAACTGCAAAGTGCACATAAAAATGCAAGGTTTGAATGATTTTGAAAGGAAGCACTGATATTTGGATAATATTCATCTGTTCTATAATGTACTCCCTGTTTTGTTCGTTAAGTGAACATAAATGATTAAACTTACCGATACAGCGTGGCTGCGTGCCACTCCAGGTACCATCACTTTCACAAAGTCTGGTGGCTGTGCCAACCAGAATGAGAGGTGCAGCACAACTGAAGGTCACTTCTGATTGGTAGATGAAACTTCGGCCCTCTCTGAAACCACCGACTGGAGTACCTGGGTCGCCACAAAACTTTGCTGCACACACACATTGACACAGGCACACAAACATACACGACCTCATTTCAGTATGCGGTGCTAACTTTGCCGACAAGTAACTTTTTCTCAAGGACAAATGTAAATTTTGCTTCCAATTGTAACTGATGGTTGATAAAGAATAATAACATGCAATGTGTGTGCTTGTACCTGGTAATGCATGATGCGTGTATGAGACTGTGTCTATATGTGTGCGTGTGTACTTACGTAAGCACTGTGGTAGCATGCCGCTCCAGGTGCCATTGGCCACACAGGTCAGGACTGCTGGGAATGAGAGCTCATATCCAGGTGAGCAACTGTAGCTCACACTGCTGCCCCATTCAAAGTCACTGCCCTGCAGTACCCCATTACTGATGGCAGGGGGAGCCGGGCAAGTCACCGCTATGATAGAAGATAGATAGAGAGAGAGAGAGAGAGAGAGAGAGAGAGAGAGAGAGAGAAATTTTCAGCAGCTGCATGTGATGCTGCTCTTTCAGTCAAAATCACTGTGTCCTGTAAATTGCCTGATTTAGAGAGATGGAGATGGTTGATGAGATCATTGATTACAACTACTGATTTGAAAATGACTTTATAATTTCATAGCTATTCAAATTTGCCAATGCAAGTTGGGATTTACTCTTGCACACTTTCAGTCAAGCCAAGTAACAGACATAATTTAAACTAATTACAGCAATTACAAGATGTTCATGTGACTCATATTATCTGATTTGTTAGTATATCTTTATTTTTCTCACAAAGGCACTGACTGCATGGTGAGCAGAATCGGCTGTGTCAGCCTTTATGTAGCTAGATTTATACAAGGGTTTAAGTTGGATTTAGAGCCCAGTTATGAATACAGCAGTTGTACTGTATCGCCTATACACATGGGAAATGTTTAAATACCAGTAACATCCTCTGTACAAAGTAGTGTTAGTGAGGGGGTTATAATATACTTCACAGCAGATACTCAAGAATAGCCCAGAAGTTTAAATAAAAGAATTTGAGTAGTTTAACAGTATAAATAGTGTACTGTAAGATTACTACAACAATTGTAAATAATGTAATAAGTCCATTTAATAAACAATTTACCTGTACATATAGGCATATTACCACTCCACGTCCCATTCTGGGTGCACGTCCTCACAGGTGATCCATCCTCCTCCATTCTGTATCCTGGTTGGCACTGGAAGGTGACATTCTGACCAATCGTAAAGTCTTCTCCGTAGCGAAGGCCGTTAGCTGGCACACCTGGATCCCCGCAGTTTATCACTATGGAGATGGACAAGATTAAGGTTACTTTACAGGCATGAGATAATTGGACTTTTAATGCGCTCATTACTCTACTATAATTACTCCTGCTAGTATGCCCTTTTGGATAGGTTAATTCAAATGATAAGGATAGATGTATTTGTAGAGAAAAAGAGTTCTAGTGAAAGAGGCCAGGTACTGTGTGGGACAAAGGGGGTAAAGAATCTTGCACTCAACTGCGGGGTGCCTCAGAGATCTGTTCTTGGTCCCATTTTGTTTTGCTTTTATATACTTCCATTGGGACCTATTGCTCATTTTAATGGGTTTCTTATCACTGCTACACAGACAATACGCAAATCTATCCTAACGTTAGCCATCAGGGCAGTTTAATGGAGTGTGTAACTGATATTGAGAAATGGATGACTTGTAACGGTCTACAGCTAAACTCTAACGTACTAATCTTTGGCCCTGATCACTTAGCAAGCAAATTACAACCGTTTATTGGTCCACCGGCAACCAATGACAAATCTTCAACTAGGTGTCACATTCAATTCTCGATTGAACTTCGAACCAAGTGTCAACAATCTCATTACACCCTGTTACTTCCACCTAAGAAATATTTCCAAAATTAACAAGAGTCTGCAGAGACTGCAGTAAGTTCAGAACATTGATGCAAGGATCCTGATGAGAGTGTGAAAGTATGACCATCACACCCATTCTCCATTACCTTCACTGGCTTCCCGTTTCTGCTAGGATTGAATACAAGGTTTCCCTCCTCACCCACCAGTGCATCTATGGAAATGCCCCCCCACCACAACCATCCCAAACCTGAAAGAACCACTCACCCCTCAAACTACAACACGATCCCTCCACTCAACAAACTCAAACCACCTACTACTCCCCAGGACTTAGTTCAGCACCATGGGTGATCGTGCCTTCTGTTCTGCCGCTCCTTGGACCTGGAATGCCCTCCCTGACCATCTGAAGGTCCCTCAAACTACTGAGACTTTTAAAAAAGGACTTAAAACATTTCTTTTTTAGCATAACCATCCATACATCCATCGTCAACGCTTATCCTGCGTACAGGCTCGTGGGGGGGCTGGAGCCTATCCCAGCTACAGGCAACAGGGGTTTGACCTTCTTGCTGTGAGGCGACAGTGCTAACCACTGCACCACCATTCGATCTGGACTATTGGACCTGCAATGCACTGTTTACATGCCTCAACTAGTACAGATTACTGGTGCTCAAATTCTTTAAAGAACTATCACAGGTCCCATATTACACCTATACTTGGCCCACCTTCCCTGGTTGCAAGTTAAATTCAGGATTAATTTTAATATTATTTTTTATAACTTTTAAGGTGGTCTGGCCAACAGCTATATTGCGGAGCTTTTGACACATGTGCTCCAAGTCGTGACCTGAGATCCTCTAGCCTAACCTCAGTTGTCCCTGGTGAAGGCTGGTGACAAGGTTTTCTCTGATTCTCTGACTGAGGAGATCAGGCTTCCAGTACATTATTGCATACATAAATTAGATGCAGAGAAATAACACTCTGATAAATCCAAAAAGCAACATCCAAAAAGCAAAGTTCATGTAAGTCTATAACTGTCAGAATCCTTTCTCTGCAAATGTATCTATACTAACTAGATGTGTTATGAGATCTTAAAGAGTTTATAGCTGAATTAAAATTAATTCATTTTTTATTGAGGTGAAAAGGTGCCACATGCACAGTTATAGAGGTTACTTCCCTAAACTCAAGACACAAAAGAGGAGGGAAGACTAAATCATGCCTGAACATGTGCTGGCTCAGGAATGATATTAAATGAGAGAAATTGATCTACAGTAGAAAAGATATCTGAAAGCAACAAAGAATGCCTAAGAGCCTTACTGCATTATCTTCCATATATATTTTGAATCATCACCTGCAACCTGAATTTTGTGTTCCCCTTTACATAAATTAACATTTCTGCCATAAATTGATCACCAGAATGCAGAAAATTAACTGTTTGATGTCAGTTTTCGCCTTGATCTCTTGAACCCAATATCATGTCTCATCTTGTTTCGTGAGCTAAGTGTCTTGTCGCACCTCTAATAATAATTATGCTTATCTACTCCATTTGTGTAATTTTAAGTTGCGGAGATGATAGTGGGTAGCGAATCTGTGATCGGACTATATGATATCTACAGATTCAGTTATGGGCTAAACTTCTCATGAATCAAACAACAGTGATATTAAAAATGGCCAAGGTTGTCCTGGGACTCTTTTAAGGAGCATTAGGACTCCCCTGACTGCACTTATAAAGCACTGTCCTTCATAGTCTAATAGGCAGTTTAAATGCTTTAAATCCACCCCAAAACCTGTCATGCCTGTTAATAGATGTAGTGTAATCTACTGTAAAAGCTATTTCCTTTAAGTCTAGGGATTCTTATAAACTTCCAGGACCCCATATTGAAGAAATGTGGTTTGTCAGCATTTCTATCTCTTTGTTCCGTACTTCTGGACATTTCAAAGCTTATTTCTTTAGAAAGTGCATTAAAGTCAAGAATGTCACTGAAAATTGTAGAATATAAAAATACTACTAGATCGCTTTTCATGCAGAGTCCCAAGTTAAGTGAATTTCACCTTGGGACACAATGTAGAAATGTGTTTAACAAGGTATTTTGTTAGCTATATACCCCTGGTAGCTGTTGTATTTATCTCCACATGCGGATTTTGTAGTCTGTGTAACATGCAGCACTGATTAACACTTGTTCAACCATGGCTTCGGTCACATTTCATGTGGGTACATAATGTTATGTTTTATGGTTATTTACTCTTGGGAACTTTCCCGCAGAGTTCAAAAAGCAAATTAAGTAAAGTAAACAACAATCAAGGTTATTCATGTCACCCTATAAAGTCTGTTGCAGGAGCATGGAGATTTGAGGCTGATTTCATTACTCAGACCTATACTGTCGCAGAATAATTTAAAACCGTGCATAAAATAGGGTCGCAAAAGGCTGGAAAGGAAACCTCATAATGACACATCAGGAGTTTGATGATGTTTATGCATTGCAGACTTAATGCCATAGCAAAGCAAGGATTTAATACTCTGATTATTTGTAGTATGTAATACATATAGCTGACAGTCTGCTCTTTAGCCTTCAAGTCACCCGAAGTATGAGTTCAATTTCAAAATAATAAGTTTAAACAAAACATGTACTGCAGAGAACTGTACCTATGGAGCATCAGATATTGTTAAATTAGCTCAACATACAACAGGTATGCTACTCACTGGTGCAGTTGGGCTGTGCCCCTGACCAGGTCCCGTTGGCCTGACACTGCCTGGTGGTGGCGCCAGTGAGCAAGTAGCCATCCATGCAGGAGTAGATGACCGAGTGAGAAAATGTTGTTCCATCCAAACGAAATACTCTACCATTACTGGGAGTGCCAGGGTTACCACACTGGACAGCTGGGGGAAAATGAGAGAATGAGAGAGAGAAAGCCTTGTGCATCTCAATGAGTTTCAGCTCCATGATTATGGTTATTTAAGGAGACTGTGCAGTGCATGGGTGGATCTATGTCAATGGATCGGTGTCAAGGTGCTGGGGTTGAGGTTAAGTCAAACTCTCTTCCTACGTTTACAGAAGGGCTGTGTGCCGGACCAGGTCCCATTAGGGAAGCACATCCTCTCTGAAGAACCAATCAGCTCGTAGCCCTCCGAGCAGCTGAAGTGAACCTTGGAACGGATCCTGAAATCTGTTTGCTCCCTCGAACCTTGTGAGGGAATGCCAGGATCGCCGCAGGAACCAGCTGTGTCGCCTACAGAGAGAGAAACAAGGAGACAGCGTTAGGTCCCCGACCTCAAAACTAGAATCCTTGCTTTGAACCAGCTGTATTTTTACAGACAGATGAATTTTAAACCTTAAAATGACTTTTAATGTATCTAATTAAACACACAATAGAGAAAAGATGAAGGAAAAAATCTAAAATGTATCTAAAAAATAGATAATTAATACATTTTTTTCACTTGTATGGATTAGGTATTGAGACAGCATTATAAAGTGAACTCAAAAGTGTGAGTTGAATATTTGCTTCCATTTTTAATATAAATCACGTTCCCAGGCTACTCAAGTATGAAATAGCTGCTTATTAATGGTTGTGGACTGCACCCATATGTTGGTGATAACAGGCATATGTTTGCTTTAAGAGTGTATATATGTGTGCTGGTGGGTAGATGGGTGGCTGCGTGTGTGTGTGTGTGTGTGTGTGTGTGTGTGTGTGTGTGTGTGTGTGTGTGTGATCCTCCCTCTGCCCTTGTAGAGCCGCCTGGTCAGCAAATTCTGCCTGACAGACAGCGAACATTCCTGGGCACACACACACACACTTTGTCACCCACATGTACTGGCCGGGACATATACCTTGTTACTCATACATTTCTGGTCACCATTGCCTGTTTTATTAATGGTCTAAAATTTGCATTGGTTTATGTGTGCATATAATTATTGTCAAAACCTGATTAATGTTGGTTTTGTATAGCATACAGAACATGGAATGAATATTACATCAAACCATTTTTACTGTAATTATAAATTTACTCACACCATTCACATCCATTATTCACCATTGATTCAAGGTGTGTAACAAAATACTTTGTGTGATAAATGACTCTCTTAAGAATTTCCCAATTGTGTCTGCAATGTTTTTGTGATACTTTTGATAAATAACCAAATTTCACATTGGCACTGTTTATATTACACTGCAAATATCTAGAGGCTTTCAGCTAAACTGAGCTTACACATACCACAGACACAGCATAGAATGACATAATTTCTTTTGTAATGCCTCAGGAATTCAGACTTGTTTATCAGATGTAAATAAAAAAGTCTTTACTGCATTGTGTCATCGTTATTTCCCTCTTAAAGCTTGGGAATGTGAGGAAAAGGTCTATAACAAGATGAAAGATTTTTCTTTCTGAATATTGGGAACAAATCAAAAACCAGTCAAGGCACAAACACACATACGCCTTCAGAGACACTACACTATTATCTACACAACTCCCATGGGATAGTCGCACACACACACACACAGCTCCAAAGTCACCATGCAGCCTCAGGTGTATCTGGTCTCAACAGGGAGAACAACCAATCTACCTGATGTCACTGGTGCAAGTGTGTGTGTGCCTGAATGTTTCTGTGGGACAGAGCATTGTAAAAACTAATCTCTGTTGTTTCCCTCAGGTGACTTTGGAACAACCACTAATCGGTCACACACACACATTTATTTACACACACAGACACACACACACACACACACACACACACACAACACACATCTATACGATAGAAAGATCTGCTGTACTCTGGCTTGGCTAAATTCACAGATAACTGAGCTGAAGCTCCTTTGCCCAGGTTTGCAGAAATTCTTATAAAGCAGGACAAGAAAAACTACACAGCTACAACATTCTCATTTGTCTTATATAGGGACTTACTGTAGGTGGTCGAGTAGTGAAGGGAGGGAGGACAAATGAAACTGTCTGAACATGATGTAATTTCTTATAAGTTGTGTTTTTTAAATAGCAGTTACTTAGGTGCAGTACCAAAACATTAAAGAAATAGTTTGATAAGAGTGTGATATACACTTATTTGCTTACCACTTAGCTTCAACTATGAAGCTACAGCCAACAGCCAGTTAGCTTAGCTTAGCATAAAGACTGGAAGCAGGGAGAAACAGCTAGCTTGACTCTGTAGCACATAATCTCCCATTAAACAACACCTTTCTAGCTCGACAAAAGCGGGAAGGTGGATTATGCTTTATTATTTGGGGAAGCAATGTTAGCGTTTTGCTTCTGTTTCTAGTCTTTGTCCTGAGCTAATCTAAAGCTTCACATATATTGGACAGCCATGAGTGGTATCAATCATCTTATCTAACTCTCAACAGGAAAGCAAATGAGCATATTTCCCAACATCCTGGACTATTCTTTTAAGGTTTTAGAGGTAAGCACAATTCAACTGAAATATGTCCAAGTCTTCATAAACAAACTGCAGAATGATGCAGAATTTGAACATTTTGCTTTTAAAACTTTGCAGCCAGTGCTTTTTATTTTTTGTTGCAACCAATAATTGAAATGCTTTTTAATTTTTTATTTAATTTTACCAGGAAAAAAGTTGATACTTGCTTTTACTATGTTTTTGCTTTTGAACCTCATGTTTTGGGGAGTCAAGAGTCAAGACTCACAGCACACTAGTACAAGTCAAATCCTCATGTTTGTGAAGTCTGACTTGAGTCTAAGTCTAGCAGTATGATCAAATATCTAACATAAAGTCTAAATTATAAAAAAGGAATTGATATGAGGCTTTGGTGTACCTACTTGGTTAAAATATTTTATGCCCCCTGAAATGTAAATGTGGTAACCAACATTACATTAGTAACACCATTCGCTTATCAACAGTCACAGGGCAGTATTAAGGACCTAGAACTTCTACCACAGGCTGAACTCTTATCACAGCAGGGCTCTAGTACAGACCTGCCAGGTAAACACAATGAATCACTGCTTCTTAAACTATTACCCTCCCTCACCCTGCGTCTCCCCCAGGCAATTGCAGTAAATAACAATGTATTCTTAGTCAACTCTTCTCGAATCTGTTTTCAGTCAGTTTGTTATATAAGCAACAGCTGGGAGGCTCTCAGTGTGGAGAGCCATAATCATGCCCACAGTCAACCAACTGAGAACCATAGAACTTAGACGATTTGTTTATACATGATGGAAGGTAAGGAGGCTTTCTGTCTGGAGAGACAATCTAACTCAATAAGTGGTGAGATATGCATATACAGTAAATCCAGCAGGGAGGAAATATGCTTGTTTAAAGCAGTTTACAGAACAATGACAGTAGTGTATGTACAGCACACAATACTGTCTAAAAATCCACTCCACACAAAAAAACAGCTAATGCTAAGGAAAATGCACAGGGCATGTATGTAAATTTAAGCAGTTAAATATTGATTTCATTAATTATTAATATTTCATTGCTTCGTCTGTTCATCTGTATTGTTGCCCTTCAGTTCACAGTACCCCTTAAGGAGTTAAAAAAGCAAATGTGTGAGAACCAATCAAAAGATGAAAGTGTCGAACTTGCTGCAGTAACACCTAAAAGAGATTTACAAATAGTTGAAAAAGATAACCAGAACAGAAATGCACATGGTTAAGGGTTCAGGACAGAGGTGTATGTAGGAGTAGGGGGAGGTTATGCTCCACAGCCCCTTTAACAGACAGATATATTGATATATTCTTTATATAGAATCCATCCCTCCCATTATCCCTCCGACTGAATCCAAAAGGGTTAAGCCAGTGCGCCTGCAGGATGTAAAGGCATGACCTGCTCCACACTCTGTTGAGTCCACATATTTTGGATGTCTCGTCGTTCATCTACAAGTCCCGTCTATCTATCTGTCTTCCTGACAGAGTGGAAAGTCTGTATATTAATAGAGGTTAAAACGGTTACCTGAGCAGAAGGGCATGGGGGCGCTCCACATCCCATTGAGCTGACAAGTCCTGGATGATTCTCCTTTCAGCTGTCTTCCACCCAGACAGGAGTATCGAGCCGTTGAACCAAATGTAAACTTATCTCCACTCAGCACACCGTTAGGGGGAGAGCCAGGATGACCACAGTCTACAACTAGAGACCCAGAGGGGGGGGATTAGGGAAAGATACCAAAACACTTATTTCTGAAAAGTATGGCATGTACAGCTAACTAGCCCAAAAACATTAGTTTGTGAGGTTACAGATCAAATGTTCATGACTTGTACTTCCACTGTGTATATGTATTTCCCCACTGTGTGGAGCCAAGGGTTGCTTTTAGAGTTTAGCAGCAGAGCAGCTCTGAATTGGTGATAGAGTGCTATGACACATTGGCTAGCCCTCATCCTAAGAGCCTTTTTCTTCTAACATTTAAAGTGAAAACATTCTGACTATGCAAGCTAACCAGACAAACATGAAATATAAAAATGTCTCATCTTAAATTTTCCTTATCTTATTTATAATACCAGGACTTACTAGCTACATAGTGAAACAAAGGAACAGCACTGTTTCTTTTCACCACTCTATTAGCTTAAGATCTTGTATTTAGCCATCATGTCCTCCTTTGACAGGATTCTTGTTTTAAGCGGGATACATTAAAAGTCAGCAGGAGACAGAAGTTTTTAGCCAACTCATTATATCAACTTAGCTTAGCTGAATTAGCCAGCTAGCTACAGCGGATACAGTTGTCATTTCAGTCGACAAAATCAATTAATCAACTGGAAATGAGAACCCTCCTTCCTTTGTCTGAAACCAAGGACCCAGCCTTTTGGAAATTACTAAGGATTTCGTAAAACTACAAACTACATGTGTGCCTTTCGGGAATGGAAAGCCTAACAGGCATCGCAAGAGTAACAATCAATTGCACCATCATCTGTGTCCAATCAATGTCACGGAAAAATGTCAGAAACAGAAGAATCAAACTAACCTATACATTCTGGTAGGGGTTTGTCCCACTGTCCAGTAGGTTGACAGGTCAGAACAGGTGAGCCAAACAGGTAATACCCTGGGTTACAGTCATAGAAAACCACGGTGCCAAAGGTAAAGTTCCCATGCTCTATTTTACTCTGTCGGATAGAGTTGGCTGGGATACCTGGATCAGAGCAATTGACCACTATACACAGAGAGACACAGAGACGGACACACACAAATACACAAAAAGAGAGATAAAAAAGCATGTGTTATTTGGCATTAACCAGAGAGGGTCATTTCTCTCCCCCCTCTTCCATTTTCCCAGTTCAAAAGACTAGGATTACAGCTCTGTAAAATAATATGGGGCATAATAAGGAGGTTGTGGGGAAGAAGGAAGAACTGATTAGGGCTGGTGTTTAAAAGGGTAGTTATGGCAAATGTTATGTGATGCTAATGAAGGCAGGTTTGTATGTCCTGGATCCAGCACCCATGCTGTCTAAGCGCTTGTTTTCATTACATTGCGATTTTAATTTTATACAACTCATTGGCACTTCATTCTGTTAAATGGGCAGAACGCTGATAGCTCGTGCACAAACTCATGTGAGTGAAGCTATGCCTTTTGCTGTGATTGTTAGAGAGCAATCACGGCTCGAGATTAATGTGTCACTGAAAACAAAATGTTTCCTTTCACGAGGCTGGAACCAGGGGAAAGTTAGAGGGATGTAGAGGATTAAATCTACCTCAAAATGTCAAGGTAAAAGGTGATTTTTAGAAAAAAGAAATGTATCTTTCCTATCCAGGTAAAATGAGTTTTAGGTTTAGGACGGAAGAGATGTTGAATAAAGTTAGAGGTGAAATGAAAAGGGTGAGAGTGAATAAGGATGGTTGCTAAAGGAAAAGAAAGTAAGGGTAAATCAAGATAAAAGTGGAGGTGGTATTAAAGGTTAGGGAGAAATAAGGTTAGGGGTGAATACACTTAACTTTTCTCCCCACCTTTACACGTTGGGGGCGGGTGGCTCCACTGGCGGTTGGCCTGACACTGAGCGCGTGCGGGCCCCTCCATTTCATAACCCCGATTACAAACAAAGCTGACCACATCGTTGAGGTTGAATCCATTTCCCACCGTACGACCATATATGGGACTTCCTGGATGGCCACAGCTGATCGCTAAAAAGAAGACAGCATGAATCATGGATACATGTAATCGCATACAGATTTCTCATTACATTTATTAGAAATCTATATGAGGTTGCTCATAACATATTGCAACATCTTAAAGGATAAGGCTAGCATAATTTTTTTTATCAATATTAGATCCCATGAAAAGACAGAGACCAACAATGTGTTACCTTCTGTTCACACATACAGATTCATACACTCAAGAAGTGACAGCCCAGCTCCACCGACAGGAAGAAGTTGAGAAAGGTTCTACGTGTCTGACAACATTATGGAAAGGTTCCCTACAGAGATAGTCCTTTCTGTTTAATAAGAAACAGCTGTTACATCGCTGTGCTTGCCACCAGACTCCACTGACAAAAACAATAATTTTAGCTCGCAGGTCATTATTGAACACACTTCACTCAAACCCAACAGAAACAAAATAAAACTCACAAACACTGTCTTTGTTAGTCTTTCCACTGTTTCAATAGTCACCAACTCTGGTTTGGTCAAAATAAATCCTTTATTTACCGTGTTGAATGAGAAAATGAAAAAGACGTTATTTCGCTCTTCTCACAGATTAACAGTTTCACACAGAGTTACTCACATGCACTAACATCCACGCGCAGCCAGACCGGCTGTATAAACAAATCACAGAGGCTGGGCCTCAGATGGCCTCAGCAGTAACTTTCATTAAATGCTATTTAATCAAGAGCAAATGGGGCATTTTCAGATGCAGTTTACTACACATTTGATGCCCATGTTCATGTAAGTACAGGACTTTCTTCAACAGTGACACCTTTACAAAATATGCAATATATTACTACTTCAACTACAATAATAATAATATAATATATTATTAATTTCAACATGGCTATGATTTAGTTTATTCTGTGTCCTGGGTGAATGTTTCTGTAGTCCTATCCAGCAGTGCTACAGCATTTTAGCAGTCCATCCCACAAAGTTGCAGCTGACCACTGATGTGAATTAGATGCAACTCTGTTTCATAAATGTTTTTGACTTTCATAACCCATTGCCTCATTTTAGCATTAAATTACAAAAATCCAATTCAGTTAGATTTCTTCTTGATATGAAAACCAAAGAACAACACGATTTAAAGCTTACAAGGAAATCAGAGGCCATGTAGTTCTCTGTCTAGAAAAACCACAGGTAGCACAGATATGGACCAAACAGCTATGCCTTACCTAGTTATCCATAGATAATTATAAGAATGTCATAGTACTGAGAAGACATAGCTGTCTCAATGTATGTTAATGTTTATGTTTAATTTAAGTTATGATTTTGGAAACATTAGTTCTCGCCATCTATGGTGTTAGCACTGTGTGTCCTCTGTTTTGTCATTGTGCATCATAACTATCCGTCCTGTTAACTTCAACCATTGGGGATATTTAGAAGTTTGTGTGTGTCCTTTGTCCTCATTGGGCTGACAATGTTCTTTTGATGCTTGTGTAAACAGACAGTTTACAGTTACTGCTAGAGAGGAGAGGAGAGGAGAGGAGAGGAGAGGAGAGGAGAGGAGAGGAGAGGAGAGGAGAGGAGAGGAGAGGAGAGGAGAGGAGAGGAGAGGAGAGGAGAGGAGAGGAGAGGAGAAAGACTAGGTGGGTGGAAAGAGGAAAAAACCAAAGAGAGTACTTGAGGAGGAGAAGACAAGTGAAGATAAGAAAAGAACAACTGGGGTGAGTTGAGGAGAGCAGAGGTGAGATGATCTAGACAAGAGAAGACGGGAGAGAAAGGGAAGAAGACATGGTCTTTTTTCCACTTGATCAGTGAGAATCAGAAGTTTGTTTGCATGCCTAAGATACAAATTTATCTGACACCGTCAGCATGCCCTGCAGCTACACACAACACACACACACACTCATAAATACACTCATCATCATTCAGTGTTTGTGTCTCTAAACAAGAGCCTCTCATCTCCATAATTACAGTATAATTTGGCTGTAAAATGATTTCCCTCAATAACTCCTGCATGAATAACCTCAATAAAATCAGCATAGCACAGAAACACCAGATACGCAGATGGATATACACTATCCTAACCACATAGACACAAATGCATGCAAACCGCAAACACACAAAAACATACATCTGATATGAAGTCCCTACACAGAACATTTCTTTTTGATTTACGGGTCATAGTCAAAAACAATTTCATAGAAGAAATAAACTCCCTTTTATGCCCCTTCTACTCTGCAAATGCAGACAGTATGTCACCACCTCCGTTGTTTAAACATGGTTCTAATCTAGTAAACAAACGTGCTGTCTCTTTTGGGAAAAGGCGTAATTGGCTTGAGATGGCACTCATCATCACCACCTTAACTGTGCCCAGTTGCTGCCTAAAAACATTCAGCACACTCACAGCAAGTGACCAATTTTAGAAGATTTTCACAGTAGCCTGGGCACGTCAAAGCTTTCTATTTTATCCTCAAGCCGAGCTATTTATCTCATTCAGACCATACTGGCAGTTGGGTCCTTGGTCCTTTATATAAGAGTGCTGGTGTGAATCTGCAGAACCTCCGGACTAAAGGGTGAATACATCAAGACAGAGATATTTCTCTAAATACAAACCTTAAGCAGGCTTTACTCAGTATGGAACGACTCTTGAACAAAAGGTTTAGCCTAAATGATTGTAATGCCCTGTTTTAATTTGGACTTTTCCATCCGTGGATGAAATTTGACTGGAGTTTATGAGCTCTACCAGACAAACTCCCTTGGTGGAGACTTTGCTGGTGTGTTCATAAACAATGTTACAGTTAGCTACACTGCTGTTACAAAATATTTAGTACATTTTTTCTGATTAAATACCAGGTGTTTATAGCTATTACTTCACAGAGAAAGAGGTCCTCTAGTGGCGAGCACAACTAAAAATGTCTGTTTTCAGTTATTTGGTAGTACTACCACTTGTGTAAAAAAGTTGTATAAAACTCAAATTATGTCACTTTAGCCAATGTCAATTGGGTCTGAAGACTACAAATTTGAAAATTCCCAGGGATGTTGAGTGAGAAATTAGTCTGTGTAGCTGTAGCTGCTCCACGTCTCTTCTTGAGACTTGCAGCATGAAGCTACATCGGATGGTATTAGCATAAAATGAGTCAGTGAACTCTTTTAAATCTTCTTCTTAAAACATACTTTTATATGAAAGCCTTTCCTGATTGTAGTTGATTTTAATTATTAATATATTTTTCTTTTATCTGTAATTAAGTTTCTTTGTGCTTTTCTGTGTATTTTTGTTTGATGTGTTTTATTGTCTTTGCTCTTGAGAAAGCACTGTTTAACATTGTTTTGAAAAGTGCTCTATAAATAGAGATTATTATTATTATTATAATTATTATTCTAACACATCCGAATCTCAAGTTGCATTATGGGTAATGTAGGTGCCGGGTTTTGACAAGACAAAAGAATAACTGGAATAAAAAAGGCAACATCTATGTTTCTGCTGTAACCATTTTAATGTTTCTTTTAACTGCTCAATGCTAAATTGGTGGAGTACTATTTTAAAACAAAGTGAGAGGAAGACAAAAAATGAGGGTCCGTGTTTGTTCATTTTGCAAAACTAGTTTTCAGCATCAAAATTATTCTGCAATATAGTGTCAGTCACATGGTATAAGCACTCAATGACAAGGAACCCTGCCTTCAATTGTCATTTAGTGTTACAAATTCAATTGTAAAAAAAATTCAATTGTCTTCATTGTCTTTTCATTTTGAGTTTGTGCTGTGACCAAAAAGTGCAAATTGTTAAAAGACAGAAAATAATTCTACAGCACAAAGACGCATCAGCACATACATATGCAAATGCACACACAATCACATAAACCCCAAAGGGTAATTTCCTGTTAACATTCCCTGAATTCTTACTGAACCATAACAAAGATACGACTTCAGGCGGCTTTTTAATGATGTGCTAGATCACATCATATCCAAGGCTACACTTGCCTTGTCCTGCTCTAAAGAAGGATGTCAATGGCCATCAGTGCATTTGTAATTTCAAGACAGTTGGCAAACATATTTGATCTACTCTTCTCCTTCATTATCAATGAAAACCATGTCAAACCAAGTTTCCATTTTCCTCCTTTGGCTGATTTACTTGCTCAATCAGGGCCTGTTGCCTCCAATGCCAACCCCACTGCAATGCCTTACAAATACTGTATGACACAGTAGATCTTAACTTGTCATAAGGCCATTTTCATTACTATGCCTTCAAAGTCATTTATAAGATGTTCAATAGTGATTCTTCGAGCCCAGAAATAAAATATAGAAAGTAGCCAAAATTCAAATGAAAATGCTGAGGAATATAAACCATATACTCAAATTGGCTCTATTTAAAATGACTATACTTTGGTATGTAGCAAACAGTGAAAGGTATCAATGCATATAAAACTCACTAGTTCTGATTGCAGGTCACTTTTTTCCTGCTCAATTTCATCATTAATGTGATAGAAGATTTTGGAATTTGTGTCACAAACCCACACACTGTTCATTTGAGTGTGTTTAATGAACCTTTCACACATGGACATGTAAAGTGGTGTGTTGTCCCAGCTAGTCAGTGTGAGTTACTTTGAGTATATCTAAGTGTGTGTTCACACAAGGTTCGGGTCACACAGGGTTTTGGTAAAGACTCATGCAGTCTTTATGTGGGTGTGTACAGTATGTGAGTGTTTGTATTTTGTTGACAGCTCTTCAGACTAAGTGACTAGGAGGCAGATATGTGTAGAAGAAGGTTTGGGTTGATTTGTTAGTTACAATGTATCAGGGGTGTGTGTGTGTGTGTGCTTGTGTGTTTTCCTTACATATACAGACGGGCAGCTGTCCAGACCACTGGTTGTCTTGGAGACATATACGAACTGATGAGCCTATTAGTCGAAAGCCAGGCAGACACTGATACACGACGGTATCACGGTAACCAAAGTTCTCCCCGATCACCTGGCCATTCACAATGCTTTCTGGGATTCCACAGTGACCAGCTGAAAGAGACAGACAGAGACACAGAGGACTCAGACTATGGGTAACACTGTCCTAGAGCTTGTCTCTGAAATGTTGCTTTAAATATTCTATTGTTGTGCTGACTTTTTGCAAACATCTTCACGCATACATGCAATCAGCAAACCAGTGATATTTTAATCAGACTGAACATCTCCTTGGTTTAGGAGATAGTTTGTTGTCTTTATGTGGGACATTTAAATGTTGGAAAGCTTGGAAATTGCAGCTTGAAACCCGTTTTATCGCGTGTATGAGACCTGTGACTGAGCAAACACATATGATGAAACATCAAAGTGGGAGCACAACAAGCACTCTATCTTCACAAAATATCAGTAGCTCTGTCATAAATTGGATCGTCTGTCATTTTACGGTGAAGGCTCAGATGGACAGTTATCCCCTAATACAGTTTCACAGCTGTGTTGCCGTTCTTTGCAATAACTTCAAAGGATCAGGTAACAGGTAAACAAACAGGATTTTTCGGACTCTTTACTGATCAGATTCATTCCCAGAGGTCAATTTGATGCACAGTGCTAATGCATGATGTTTTACAAAGCATTTCACAAAGTAGAGAGGAAATATGTATTTTCTATTCTCATAGAGTTTGGGTGAGCATTTATTTCATTCTTTAGGGTAGATAAAAACGGCACTGTGTCCCTGATGTCAGCAAATGCTAACAATTTCAAAGACAGCCAGGAAAGTGGGGGAGAATGGGAAGAGAAAAGGTTGCCTAACATCACCTTTGTCATTTCACATTGTCTTTGAGGTGTTGATTACTGCCGTTAAAGGGCATAACTCAAGTGAGTCACACTTTGCTATCTTGAATGTGTTACAGAAAGTTGTGTGCTGAAGAAAGGACATGAGTTAGAACTTTTCAGACGTCAGTATTTGTTCAGTATTTTCAGAAAGTTACCACACAGTTTCAAAACACTTTGAAAAGACCTAACAATTAAAAAGCAATAGAATATTAAAATAATAAATATAATAATATGAATTCCTTACAAGTGTGCTTCGACTTGTTTGCAGGCAGTGCAGGGAAATATAATATAAAAGCAAATATTTTTAAATGTCTTTACTGATTTGTTTAAAGATCGACCATGAAATGGTCACTTTACAATCAGATCATTTTAAATAAGCAAAACAAGTACAGTAAAGTGAGTTCTAGTTTGAAGGATAATAAGAAAAGTTACTGAACGAAAATGCTGTTTATAGCACTTTTTTAGGGCTCAATTTATTTATTTTTTGACAGAATGATGCCTCCTCATCAGTCTAGGTTAAGTTTCATTGAACTCTTCCTTTATAAATTGCATCTCATATCCCCCTCAGTCTGTGAAGTATTCTGGGAAGCGCTGTTTCTACTGAGGCTTCATGAGAAAGTGACAGCACCGTGTCATAACATCTGTTACCTCTGGCTGGCACACCGACAGAAGAAAGTAGCTATTTTTTCTGCCTTATATACAAACAACAACAAAAAAAGACCATTCAAACCGAAGGCTCAGCAGAAGCTTGCTCATGATAGTCTTGCTTGTGAGGTGGACGAGGTCAGGGGGAAGCAGCTGGGCAGCCAGATGAGAGATGGAGGGCACATACCTTTGATACCTGTCCTCATTAGATTGACTTGAAAAATCTTCACACTCCTCTTCCAATGGTCAATGTTTCAGTAAGAGTGTGTGTGTTAACGTGCAGTATATGTCCTAAGCCTTAAATTAAAGTCAGACAGTTTCTAGATATAATAATAATAATAATAATAATAATAATAATAATAATAATAATACATTTTATTTCTATAGCGCTTTTCAAGACACTCAAAGACACTTTACAGTAAAAAAGAAGTAAGTACATTTAAAAGAGGTTAAAAACATACAAAGCATGATAATTATAAAATATATGAGCAGTAAATAAAACATGTAATATGGGAACATAAGAGCAAATGGAGACCAAATAAATAAACAATGGCAAGTGTAATGTAGCATTATTTGAGATTAAAAGCAAGTCTAAAAAGGTGGGTTTTAATGAGTGTTTTGAAAGAGTCCATGTTGCTGCAATCTCGGATGTGTGTGGGTAAGGAGTTCCAGAGGGAGGGGGCTGCCACGGTGAAAGCTCTGTCACCCCAGGTACGGTAATTGGTCCGGATTTGAGGTGAGAGGAGTTTGGTGTCAGAGGAGCGCAGGTTGCGGGTGGGATTGTGGTGGTGGAGCAGGTCTGTGAGGTAGGAAGGGGCCTTATTATGAAGGGCTTTATGTGTGAGGAGGAGGATTTTGTACTGGATGCGTTGAGGAACAGGGAGCCAGTGAAGATTCTGGAGGACAGGGGTGATGTGGTCACGGGTGCGTGTGGGTCAGGAGGTGGGCAGCAGAGTTTTGAATATATTGAAGTTTGTTTAGGGCTTTGGCAGGTGAACCATAGAGGATACTGTTGCAGTAGTCGATCCTGGATGTAATGAAGGCGTGGATTAGGGTTTCGGCAGCAGAGAAAGTGAGTGATGGGTGGAGACGGGCAATGTTTTTAAGGTGAAAGAAGGCAGTCCTGGTGACATGGTTAATGTGGTGTTCGAAAGTTAGGTTGTTGTCAAAGATGACTCCAAGGTTGTGGATGTGTGGGGATGGAGACAGGGTGGAGTTGTTGATGGAAAGGCTGAAGTTGTTTGTGTTTTTTGTGAGTGATTTGGGGCCTATGATGATCATGTCAGATTTATTGTAATTGAGTTGTAAGAAGTTGGTTTGCATCCAGGTTTGTAAGTCGATGAGGCAGGTGGTCAGAGTTTCAGAGTTAATTGAGGTAATGGATTTGGTGGAGATGTAGATCTGAACGTCATCAGCATAGCAGTGGAAGTGGAGACCATATCTGCGTATGATATTACCAAGTGGAAGAATGTAAATGATGAATAGGAGAGGACCAAGCACAGAACCTTGGGGTATGCCTTGTGACAGAGCAGCAGTAGAGGAGGTGCAGTTATTGATGTTGATGAACTGTTGTCTGTTGGTGAGGTAAGAGCGGAGCCAGGAGAGTGCAGTGCCAGTAATATTGCAGTAGGCTTCCAGTCGTGAGAGAAGAGTGGAGTGGTTGATGGTGTTGAAGGCTGCAGTAAGGTCGAGCATGATTAAGATGAGGTGACTGAGGTCGGCGGAGATGAGTAGATCGTTGGTTATTTTGAGGAGAGCTTTTTCCGTGCTGTGTAGTGAGCGGAATCCTGATTGAAATGGTTCGAAGAGGTTGTGAGTGGTGAGGTATGTTTGGATTTGAGCAGCGACAACACGTTCCAGGATTTTTGATAGGAGGGGGAGATTGGAGATGGGCCGGAAATTGGACATGATGTCGGGGTTGAGACCTGGTTTCTTGAGGATGGGGGTGACAGCTGCAACTTTGAGTGCTGAGGAGACTGATCCAGATGTGAGGGAGGAATTAATGATTTTGATGATGAATGGGGTGATGGATTGGAGACAGGTCTTGATTAGGGATGATGGGATGGGGTCTAAGCAGCAGGTATTCATTTTTGAGGTGAATTGTGACAGTTCTGAGGGGGACAGAGGTAAGAAACAAGACATTGACTGAGCGTGTGGAGGGGTGGGGGGATGTCGGGGGGTGGAGGGGACAGGGGAGGTAGTGAAGCTGCTGGTGGTGGTGTCAATTTTGGACTGAAAGAAAGACTGGAAGGAGTTGCATTTGTCCACTGTGAAGGTTGTAGAGATGTTGTCGGGGGGTTGAGGAGTTTATTTATTGTAGAGAAAAGTAGCTTAGGGTTGCTGGAGCTGGAATGTATGAGATGTGAGTGAAAGGTGGACCGGGCAGTGTTGGGAGCAATTTTGTATTGGTGAAGGTAATCTGTGTATGCGTGAATATACTGTAATATATACTGTAATAAGTTTGAATACATTAGTGGTTCTAGTACGTATATACCTAAACATCGTGTTTCCGTTCCACTCCAAAGCCCAGATGACAGGCACTCTCTGACAGCTGACCCCACCAGCATGAAGCCGGGTTCGCAGGTAAAGATGGCTGTAGCACCAAATGACGTTTGAGTACCAATCTTCTTCCCATTGGGTGGAGATGGCAGCTCACCGCAGGATATAACTGAAACATAGAGGATGACACAAGCAATTTAAAAGCAGTAAATTTGAGTAGCTGGTAGAGTTAATTGGTTTCAGTGAGAAATGCTACAGATGCTGGTCAGCTGTTCCATAAATTTGGTACCAATAAAGTTTTTTTCTTTCATTTCTAGGAAATGACTGTACATTTTCAAATGTCACAGCATTTTTTAAAGAAAAAAACACAGATTCAAAATGTCATGGAATCCCAAAAGGAAAATAAAAATTACAAAAACAAAAAGGGTCTTTCAGGTTAAAGCATGGATTCAAAGAACAAAATGTTTTCCTTGTACATTAACTCAGTCATCATTAGATGTATGACTAGAAATAAAATAAAAAAGCACCAAATACACTTATCCTTAGCAAACACCAAATTTGAAATGAGAAGCTTTTAAATATTTTCATGCTTAAACAAGGCACAGTTAGTTGTGTGAACCCCTGCTCCCTACTCACTATAAATGCCAATGTGCTTCCTGATGTCAGTAATTTCTTGCTGTCATGGCTCATAAACTGGCAGACGTAATTAAGAAGTACATAAAATATGCTGAGGGCTCTTGGTTTTCCTTCAAAGGCATAATTTTACATTTCTCTCTCTAAGGGTTAGATTAGAAGATTCATTCCAATCTCACATTTGTCCATTAAATATGATACAGTCAAGCCAGTTAGCTTAGCTTAGCACAAAGACTGGAAACACGGGGAAACACTTAGCCAGACTCTGGCGAAAGGTAACAACAAAACCTGCCTGCTAGCACCTCTAAAGCTCACTAATAATTATGTTGTATTTGATTTGTTTAAACCGTGCAGAGAGTGAAGTGTAAAAGCAACGATTTGCCGTTATATGGGAGGTTATGTGCCATTTCTTGACGAGACAAGTTACTGCTCAGACTCAAATAACCCCTGGCAAATGTGTGTGTGTGTGTGTGTGTATATATATTTTTTTTATTATTTATATATATATATATATATATATATATATATATATATATATATATATATATATATATATATATATATATATATATATATATATATATATATATATATATAATGTGTATATAAATGTGTGTGTGTGTGTGTGTATATATATATATATATATATATATATATATATATATATATAGTCCATGTATTGCATCAGATCCAAGTTTTCTGCTCTAGTCCATGTATGTCTTGTTCTTGTTCCAGTAGCCCATTTCTCATCAGGTTGCCCTGGTTCCCTAGCAACTGACGCGGACCTTGTTAACCCGGGCGACGTCCGAGCCGGTATGACTCTTGTATTTGCGGTTTCACTCATGCCTGAGGTAGGCCAGTAGCATTAAGGACCTTGCCTAAGGGTCCACCTGGATACCCACGCCCTGACCGGGAATCGAACCGAAAATCTATGGGGTATTGTGAAGAGGAAGATGTGACACGCCAGACCCATTAGTGGTGGGCCGTTATCGGCGTTAATGTGCTGCGTTAACGTGAGACTCTTATTGGGCGATAAAAAAAAATATCTCCGTTAATCTATTCTCAAAGTTGGGTTGGGAGCTGGGTCTATATGCTATGATGACTTTCACCTTGATATTTTAGCGCAGATGTATACCCAGCCGAATTGCACTGTAGGGAACAAGTCTTGGAACCTGTGTGTTTGCCTACTGTGAAATTACCACATCAAACGTGACGTGCTAACATGGATGCAGCCGTTGCTGCGTTCCATTTAATTGAGGTCGGAGCTGGGAATGACGTCACACCCGAGTTGACGGTGTTCTAGTTACAACCTCGCTCAGCCAGCTGTTTGTTTACAACTAGCCGGGTTAGTTATTGATACGCTGGTTGATTAAAAAACACATTGTGCGGTATTTACTCACACTAACTGTAGCTACACGTCCACAGACAGCTGTTGGACAGCACTTTGTGTACGAACATTTCTGAAGTACTATGAATTATCATAGTACAACAGCTTTCTCAAGCAGTTTGTGATGCATTTTGGAAACAGGAGATGAGCCCCTGGCTTGAAACCCGTTCGCACACATATTCGGAATGCCTTCGGCAGAATTCAAATGAGCCATTTTAATCTAGATTAATTTCAAGATTACAGTGAGATCTATGCCCACCTCTAATAT
Source organism: Lepomis macrochirus (assembly GCA_024633595.2). Classification (NCBI taxonomy): domain Eukaryota; kingdom Metazoa; phylum Chordata; class Actinopteri; order Centrarchiformes; family Centrarchidae; genus Lepomis; species Lepomis macrochirus. Next base: position 19,862,994 of record JALXJV020000013.1, on the reverse strand, counting down.
ATATATATTTATATTACACACACATATATACACACACACATATGATTAATGGCGTGCTCATTGCTGATATTGTCTTCTAGGAGTGGTTATTAAGTCATCATATGTCTTTGTTACTCACCCTGGCAGTGCGGCCTATCGTTTCTCCAGCTCCACACACCATTGGGTAAGCATTGGATGTGGGCGGGGCCTAATCTGTAGTATCCCGGATCACAGGTGAACACAATGCGAGTTCTGTATTCATAGTGCGAGCCGTTGACAATCCTCCAGCGTCCATGTTCTAAAGAAAATGACCCGATGCTGGGACATACCACCACTACAGAGATAGAAAGAGTGTTAAGAGAAAATAAGGCTTCATGAAATTTGCTTACATTTAAAAACCCCCACAATTACCACTTGTGTCCGATTAATTAGCCAGCTAAGAGTGGGGCCAAACCCTGGTCAAATATCTCACAGATGCATAATAATGACTCAATTTAAATAACAATGTCTTCGCAAAACATGGCTCCCACTCGTAGTTATATATATATAGTTATATGTTGCTTACAAATAGGCATATCCATTTTGATTTTGATGATGATGATGGTTTAATTTTCATTGCTTCAACAATGTTGTATTCAATATTTCTAATTTGTGTTTTTTGTAACTGATGCAATGAAATCCTCACTGTAGTGACAGTGTTTGCATTTGTGCCTTTGCTATTAATTATGTCCAAATTAGTAACTCGAGATATCTATGTGTTACTAACCAGAACATCGTGGTATCTTATTGTGGTTGCTCCATGTTCCATCAGGCTGACAGATGGCTGACGTCAGCTCTTTACTGGACAGTCTGTACCCATCATTACAAAAATAGGAAACTCTTGTTCCGACAGAGTAGTCAGCTGTTAAAACGCCGCCATTTATAGGAGCCTTGGGTGCCCCACATGAGACAGCTAGGGGAGGACAAATACACACTGGTTAAGAAGACACAGAAACCGTAATGTGCACTTAGGTCTGTCAAGTAGGGAAGCTTGATGTGCACTTTGGTTATAATGTTTCTGGGGGATTCAAAGCCACTGAGTGTTTTGTATATTTGTAAACAAGCTCAAATATTTTCTACAATGAAGCTATCAAACTAAAAATATAAAATCAAGAGATGCTTGATCTCCAATTCCAGTTAGTTCTAACAAAATGCAGCCATCTTGTTGAACATGCTGCTCCACAGTCCACTGTGGTTTTAAATAGACTGGTTTGTAGAGCACCGCACCGTGTAATTACACAGTGTCGACAATCTGCTATACATCCTTCATTTGACTTTCTATCAATACCAGCTACGAACTATGCCTTCCTATGGTTGTTTGATCTATGGGGATTAGAAAATAGCAGGTACAACATTAAAATATCATTAGGTCTTTGTGGAACACATTATTGTATATTCTGAATATACACATAAAGAAAGAGAGAGAGCCAGTGAGAGAGAGAGAAAAAGAAAAGGTACAAACAGTTAAGTGAAAATAATAGTATCCACAAGTTTCATTTTCTGTATCCAAAGGGTACCAATTACATGTGATATTCACATATTGTAACCCCCTTTATGAAATGAAGAATGCATCAGACATTTTAGTCACTTATATGTATAATATTTCTACTCTGGAGAAAAAAAAGTGTTTAAAAACTAAAAAAAAAAGGTTTTGTAGCATAGAGGAATTTAGCATGTTTTCTAGCATAACCTACATTTAATCTGTCAATTGTATCTGTTTTAACAGTATTAGGTACATTAGCTACAAGTAAAGGTAGAAATCAACTTAAATGTATTGGTCATTAGGTCAATAAGCATTCAACTTAAATTGTATAGGTAACATGACAGAATGAACGAGCTGCAATATTCCAGCATTTAAGCTTAATCTTGCACCTCAGCCTAAGGACCAAGACACAGAGGGAAGGACAAGTCACTGTCACTGCTTGCTAATCTGAGAGATTTTCTTTAATCAGAGTCTAAGGTGCAAGGACTTATCTTTCAACACTGGGCGTCTGCATCAACGACAAAGCTATCTTACACGAGTTGTAGCTGATAAAGCTATAAAATTATGGTAATGTTTTTATTCAAAAGAGCATCAAAATATTTCAGTGCTTTTTTTACCTTTAAGTATACACACAGACCATACACAGACAAAAAAAACATACCTTGACATGCAGGTACAGGAGAGTCCCACGCGTGGTAGCCGAGTGATGAGCGGCGGCAGGTTGCTGTCGCGTTGCCTATGAGACGATAACCACGGTCGCAGGCCCAGCGCACCACGCTGTTAACATGGCCGCCGCTTTGAGAGGAGATGGAGCCGTGGAGCGGAGAGTCTGGGGTTGAGCAGTACAGGGCTGGAGTTGAGGACACAGAATTAAAAGATTTGATGTGACTTCACATAGTGCGGTAGTATGGTTCACTGCCACTAAAACAGCAACTAGGCAGAAAAACAAACCTAATTAACAGTAAAGATCAAGGCAGATAGCAACGGTAATCAGTGATACTGTTACTTTAGTATTTTTACTACAATACAAAACAGATGTTTGTGCCTCAATCATCACTGCTGAGACTGAACTGATGTCTGCATGCAGGTGTGCACTATTATAACCATTAACTGTATTGTAATTAATGTCTTACTTACAAGGATTTAGTGGTACTGACATTGCAGTCTGGTGTAATGGAATTGCAGATTATGATAGTTTCCTAAAAACTTTCATTAATGTAAGTCTCTACTGTTTTCATAACCTAATAGGAGGACCAGACAAAATGAACTAATGGCAAATGTATCATTTATATCAGTAAATAATCATGTTTACTGACCACAATTACGGCTTTGATGGTGTATTTTAATTAGTGCTTTTTTGAGGCATGAGATGGAGTAGGACCACTCCAAGTACAACATCTAAAAACACTTGTTGGACTAAACTAAAAAAAAGTTAAGAAATATTAATGACCACATTCATAATAGAGATTATACCTTTTCAGCACGTCTTAAAAAACAAGTCTTTGAGCCAATTGCAATCTATCCGACAAGCTGTATGAATGCTAAATAAAATAAATACTAAATCTCTCTCGGCAGAGCTTTCAGATTGAACAGTCAATGAGCAGAGTTATAGCAGATGTCAGACATCACTGGACACACTGTCATTAAGTTAAGCACTGTCTAAGCTTATAGATTATGGGCATGCTGTACTTTCTGTATATATGGCAGCAGGTATAGGTTGTTATACACTGATGTCAGTATTTCATATGATAAATTACCAGTAGCAGTTTCATTATGTTCCTCAGTCATAGCATGAAAAGATTACCCAGGCTTGTGTCCAGTTAGATGTTGACTTGGGCAAGTTGACTGACCTGTAACTTTCGCTTGCTTGTTTTATGTCATTCTGGTCTGCCACTGGCCCAGTATCATCTTATGAGGTGGCTTTTTGAGCCAAAATGACCAAGCACCACTCAAGAGTTAGTGAGTGAGCATTGTTCCTTTTTACTGTGTTTTCCTTGCATTGAAAAAAACAAAAACAAAACAGTGCAGCAATTGTTTTTTATAGTTAAAGCTCTGTGACAGAGCTTTTTTAAAAAGCACTAAAGCTTTTGAATCAATGGTCTACATGCTGGCTTCAACGAACCAGCAGGCAAAGCAGCCAGCTGGCTCTCATCAGATTCAATCCAGGCTCAGTATAGTCCATCCATCCATCCATTGTCAACCGCTTATCCTGCGTACAGGGTCGCGGGGGGCTGGAGCCAATCCCAGCTTACATCAGGCGAAAGGCGGGGTACACCCTGGACAGGTCACCAGTCCATCGCATGGCCAGGCTCAGTATAGTATATTTTAAAATTGATAGCATTAGACTGCTGATTTCAATCATACAAGCACATTTTTTATAATTAAATAACAAAGTTTAGCCTTAAAACAAAGTAAGTTGAAACTATCATCGTAACATGAGAATTGAATTGTCTCTTTGTAATTAAAACTGAGAATTTTTGACTTCTCTAATAGTTGTGGAATAGTATGTTGCAATACACCGGACTAATTCTAGTTAAGTGAGAAAAAAACATTTATGAAGTTGACCCATGATATTAGTAGGCTTACAACATATATTTAACAATCCTTGCAAATACTCACATTAATCACAGCTACAGTACCAAAGGAGGTTTCTCAGTGTGAGAGTCCTGGGAGGCTTTTGTGTTCTTATTCAGCATATAATTTATCATACAGAACAGTGGTATTTTAAAGGTTAAAGCTACAGCCTCCTGACAAGATGGTGTATAGGGGAAAAGCAACCTTAACAGGAAATACTATCTCCTCTCCCTTAATTGTCAAAAAAGCCCTTGAATGAAGCCCTCAAGCCTTAATGCCCGATAGCCTAAAGTTATACAAGCAGGCCCAGGTGCAAGACTGACTAAATGCAAAGATTGCTGTAAAACAGCATCTGTGCTCATCAAGCTTTCCTTGTATGATAAAAGTTAAGAACTAACCCATAATGCAATATAGTAAACTGCTTTAGGAGACAGACAGAAGTGATGTAGTAAAAAGTAAGCTAAAGATTAAGAAACAAATTACATGGGTGAGATAAAGGTACTGATACTATAAAGACGTTATTTACTTTTTTAAAATGAACTTTCTCCCCACAAAATGACAAATTTAAAAACTTTCACAATTTCCACATATGTGTTGAAGAAATTATTGTCTATACGGTGACACAACGTTAAACTCCTCCAATCGCTTTCACTCAGAATGTGCTTCTGTCTTTCAGCTCAGTTCAGTTTGGTGTGCTTTATTGGCATGAATGTTTCATTTAAACAACGTTGCCAAAGCAGTTTATTTTCTGTCTGTCTCTGTCTACTTCTGTCCTTATTTACATGCATTATGATGATATAAAGTAGTAGTAAAATAAAGTTGGGATACATACTTTGGTACTCACCAACATAGCGAATTTTGAAGCCTTTCTTGTTTGTGCCGTGGTCTGAAGACCAGCGGACCAGGAACTGGTGACCAGAGGTTGTGAGGTTAAAGGGTGTTGGCAGGTCACCGCTCAGCGTCGCCAGAGTGGGGCTGTTGGCTGTTGGACCTGAGGGAGATTAAGACAGAGAGAGAGGAAAAGGGGGAGAGAGAGAAAGAAAGAGAGACAAAGATAATGAATGAGATAAAACAAATTGCATTTATTTTGTTCTGTGTATAGAGAATAGTTTTGTGGCTTCGACAAGACTGTGTCCCTGTGTGTGTGTTCTAACAAATACTGAACTCTAGCTGAATTCTGCATGTCAGGGTCTGCTTTTGAGCGTGTTTTTTACCATCAAAAATCTCCAACACATCAAACTCTCTCTCAGTGTGGAAACTTTCAAAAGTAATGGTGACATTGTATCCTTTCTCTACAGTAACACTCCATGAACACATTTGGAGGTTAGGGTAGCTTTCGGGCCAGCCAGGGCTCAGGATGACGCCTGACGAGTCATATCGCACATCGTGGGCAGGGCATTGGACTATGGACAGAAAATGAGGAGAGGGAAATGATTATGTTAAATGAGTATGCATTATTTTTGTTATTTTCAGTGTTGTCAACATCAACTCTTATATAAATATATATAAATATTCATTAAAACACTTTATTGCTATTGTAGTGACACACACACACACACACACACACACACCACACAGACCTTGGCATGTTGGAGGTGGTGCATCCATCTGTAGCCTTTCTCCTAGGCGACATGTTAGAATTTCACTGCCAACCAATGAGAATCCAGGATGGCATCTGTACCTGATGATGTCACCTGGTGATCATGTTACAAAATCAGTGGATAGAAAGCAATATATATATATATGGTGATATATATGGTATACAGGGAGTGGTGAAGTGGAACTTCAGCACTAATTTGAGGTACTCGAACTTAACTTGGATCACTTTATACTACTACTCCACTACTTCAGACAAAAATGTTGTACTTTTTACTCCACTACATTCATTTGTCGACTACTCTAGTCACTTTACAAATTAAAATTTTACATAGAAAATATATGATCATCTTATCAATTTTATTTGAAGTGCAGAATCACCATCAGTTCCACCTTGCCTATCTCTAACAGTAAAATCACACTTACACATTATGTTATGTTAAGTACATGTATAATGAATCTTATGTACTTTTACTAGAGTAACATTTTCAATGCTGGACTTTTACTTAAAATGGAGTATTTATGTTGTGTAGTACTGTGTGGCTATTTTTATTATCTATTTAAGTTAATGTTAAGTTAAGATCTGAATACTTCCATACCAAGTGAATTTACATTGAGTGTTGAATGTCTCTATTCACTGCGTACACTAAATGAGTATCATATTCTAAAAAATATATGTTTTTTATGTAAAAGATGATATTTTTTCTCATGTTAGGGACTGAGAAGTTACACAAGACTCAAGTCCTTCTTCCCATCAAATTGACATATCTAGAGGCAGTGCAGGCAGGCAGGCAACTCACCTATCTCCAACTCGCCATCCTCCATCAGCATGACAGCATTGGGCACTTCTGGAGGAGGCTGGCAAACCCTTAATTGGTAGGCTAGAAGAACAGACACAGCAGAGTGGAGAGAGAGAACAAACAGAGGGACCTTAGACAACAATGCATGAGAGGAAATGTGTTCAGTAAACCTAAAATGCGTTGGTCAAGACAGGGGAAAATCTTTCTTTCCAGTGCTTTCAAAGTCACGTATTACACATATTTAAGTCACATATAGTTCTAAATGTTTTAAATGAACCTTGCTGGTCTACGTGCACTTATGTGTAAGCATCCAGTTGTCTGTGCCTGTAACAATTGCCCCGAGAGTTGCAGTGAGAAATCTTTAGAAAACCAAACAGTGACACAACCTGGTTTCTGTCTGTTTTATTTAATCTTTGTTGTTTCAGTTTGACTTCACTTTTTTAAGTTCAGATGGTCAGGTCAACAAAGCATGGAATCAAAAACAGGTCGGCTACACAGATACAGCACTGCCTTGAATCATAAAAAAGGAACTGACTTCACAGCTACTGAGCTGAAGGCTGTAATCAATATTACTGCATGACCATAGATCACTCACTAACAGAGAGAGAGAGAGAGATAGAGAGAGATTGAATACAGACAGACAAACAGACGCAGACAGAGAGAGGGAGAGGGAGGAAGGGCTGAGGGCTATAAGTCAGGATGAAATTGACTATGAAAATGAGACCTGCCAATAGTATCTGCGGCTCTCATGCATATCAAAGCTCTGTGGTCTCTGTGTGTGCGCCAGTATGTGTGTGCATGTCTGTGTGTGTGCATGTGTATGCATGTGTGCAGCTACGTCTATGAGTCTGTGCGTGAGGGGAGAGGTCCACTGTGAGAAGTCATTGATCTCACTAAGCTCCAAGACCTTTTTTTATAGCTACTTCCACATTCATGTCACATTAGCTTTCTCAGTCTCACGTCCATGACAACATTATCCACCACTGTATAGTCCTCGTCTCTGTATGGAAGCACTTGCATTCAGAACCTTGGCCCACACACATAAACAAGTAGAAGGACAATGACATAGATAAACAAACACTGGATTGATGCTTCCTTTGGGGTTTATTTGGCATTTCAAATTTAAAACTGCACTTTTGCAGCTGTCTCAGATGCAAAGTGTGCCATTCTGAATATCAGCGGTATCGCTGAAGTACACTGAAGAAGAAATTTAGGAACTTCGTCCCTTATTGTGACAAGTTCCTGCTGAAAAAATACAAATTCTGCATTTATTAACTAATAATTTAAGTCATCTTCACACTCCACACACACTAAAATAGAGTGTCCTACCTGCTCACATTGTGGTTACCTAGCTCTCACTCTTGCCAGACTTTCTTGTTTTATTGTCTAATAAAACAGAAGTGACAAAATAATGCTAATAACCACTGCCATACATGTCACCCCCGCTCCCTCTTATCCATCTTCCCCTGTCACTCCCTGCTGCACATCCTCCAATAACGCAGAAATTGAAAATAAACTCAAATCCATCAGATGGTACTGTTCCTGTGTGAGCGTGACAGCTGACAGTTAAAACCTGCCAAGAGAAATTCATTAACAACGTGACATCTGTCTCCATAAGGAAAGCCTGCTATAATAAAACAAAAAAAAACTATTTGACATGTTTTCACTAAAAAGCAATGAACAGAAACTTTTGAGGAGAAGCAAATACAAGCTCCATGAGGGAGATGGTGGAAGATACTGTGGTACATGCATATTCACATGGGTGTGTGTGTGTGTGTGTGTGGGATGGGTGATTCAGGCAAGAAATGACAAACTATGTTGCGAAGGGTACAAAAAGTACATAAAGTTAGACTCATTAGAAGTCATTCTGTCAAATTAAAACTTCCAACTATCCAAAAAAAACAACTTTTCTGGAACTTAACAATTCTGATGAGGATGTGAAATATAAACAGAGCTTCTTTACTGTCTGGTGAAAACACTGCATTGCCAAAATAAAAAGGTTTTCAGAAAAAAAAAGTCTTTTTGGTTTGATGACAATGCATTATGATGGCTCACAAGAGCACACCGGGTTCATCTGAAACTATTTTCTTAACCTTTAGAAACCCTGGTTATGGGATTAACTTTAAATGATTTGCACATGACAATAGTAATGACTTTAAGCATACAAAATCTGGCTATGTTTATGTAATGACATGTGAGATACCTACTATAAACACTAAAATATACACATACTAATGAAAATGTACACATTCAATGTAATAATGTGACACTATAGTATATCTATATCTAAATGTTAGACAATATCATATTAATAGACAGTAGAGATTACATACTAGACAGCTCCCAAACATATTGAGGGTTTCTTAAATGTATGCAAGTCACTATACTATATATATGCAGATGTTACTGCTTTTCAAAAAGGGTAAGGGAATACCGTTTCAAGCTTTCTTCAGTGAAAGACACTGCACTATTCCTTTTAATGGTCAACACATTATGGATCATGTAATTCTTTACATCTTCAAGTCAAAGAACGCAGTGAAAACTTGATAATTGGAGTTAAATGTTTTGACACTGACAGTAGATGGATGCAGACAAAAAAAAGAGAGAAGCAAAAGCGTCTAAAGATTGATGTTTGCAGGGAGACAGGCGAAACAAGAAAAAAAAAGACAAATAGGGACGTTTTCATCTTAAACAGAGTTTGAAAACAAAAAGGGAATCTAAGTGCAGCGAAGGACCACAGCAAAGAGATTGAAATGAAATGGAAAAACTGAATGGCAAAGACAGTTTTGACACGGAGAAAGAGCAGCTCAGGACCAGCTAAAAATACAATTTCCACAAGGGAAGGTGACTGTGTATGTGTGTAAAACGTAAAATAACATTTCTATGTGAGGCTATTGTGCAGATAAAGACTTACTAATTCACAAACCTTCACTGAGGGCATCATTTCATGGAAATCTTAACCTACTTTTTCCTTTTATTTATGACAAATTAGTTGCGTGACTACAGAATTAATTAAAACAAACTCATTTAAAAGTAATTAGATTATCTAAATTTAAAAAATAGTTTCTTTAGATTGCGTTGTGATTTTCTTGTGTGGTTCAAAGTTAAAGCTTTTCAAGTATTTTAGTTAAATATGATTCTTCAGAACAAAGGAAATTATAACTGGAGGAAAAAAATGACGTGGCAAAATCTATGTGCACTCAGAGGTTGAAAGATAACCAACTTTGTGCAAAGCTACTCTTTTCTCCAACAATAGCAACACATATATCTCATACGACATTGCTATTATGTTTACTAGACACTGGCTATCATTGGTCACTGAGGATCACAAGGATTCACTGCAATATTTTGTTAACACATTTGGGCAAGAAACCAACTGGAGAAAAAAAAAGTATACCTCTCAAAAGTGACTCACACATCAAAACATTTGCTTAAGTATTGCACAACTAATTTGTAAAACAAACTGCCATCATTTTAAGTATCTGGAAATAGACTTAGCAGGAGTAGTGGCATTCAAAAAGGCCTCAGTACACTCAAAGATGAAATCAGATTGATAAAAGCTTTGAAATGTTGACCAAACAACAAAGTGGTCAATAAAGCTGAAGAGGACCTTTCTTCAGAGAATAGAAATTCGATTCATAATACGACAACTATCGATAGCACCGCTGTGACTAATACATTATTACTGTGGTAGGCTGTGTAACTTCACTCAGAAAGTGAAAAGTTCCTGCAGGAGACCAAACTTCATGAGTCAAAGGAAGCAGGTCTGAGTGGAACGTAATGAGGATGAAGTTGAAGAGAGTCTAACAGCAAACAGATCGATGCCATCACTGCGGCTACAACTAATGACAACATTATAGTTTTAACGCTACCACACAGGGCAACAAAGCCAACTGCAGAGAATACAGTTAATGAGGATAACATTTTTACCTGAACAAACACAATCAAATGATGTTTCCAGATTCTGTATATGGTGCATTTATCTGCTCACCAACTGTGCGTCAAATTTGATAATGTTGTTACTGTCTTACCATGGTAGCTTAAGACAAAAAAGCCGGCTCCAGAGAAGTCAGAGTGGAATTTGATGAGGATGATGTTGGAGGTCGAGTAGACAGACTCCAAAGCTGTGTTCCCGCTAAACTGACCAATCTGAGGAGATGATTGATCTGGACCATCCCTAAGATCAAACAAAGAGAGAACACACACACACACACACACATACAGAAAGCTTGTGTTAAAAGGGGTACTTAGAGACTAAAGGCCCATAAACGAATGGACTTGATCTTTTTTTATAGAACAATGGTAGAGAAAAGGCAACCCAAAACATGATTTGAATAAGTTATTGCAGTCATTTCTGACAGTTAAATGGCTATTTGTGATCAGGAAATGGTTTCTCCGAGGCTAGAAATGAAAGATAGAAGAGACTTGATGATATTTATGAGACAAAACCTGGAGCTGCTCCATTGACTGCGAATGGAGTCGGACATTGTGTGACAAAGCGCCAGCACCCATAGTGATTGTGCATGGATGTGTGCTCATCTTCGTTCTTAAAACAACCCAAACTACAATGTCACAAGGCTCATTTAGATATAAAACATTCAGACTCAGATTCCAAGTCACTTATGAAAGAGCAGCTCCTTTTTGTCTTTTGATAAACAGAGTTTAAAGCCCTGGCTCTCTTGTTCTTGCTTAGGGATGCTCAAGTTTATCAATATTGATTGAACTGTCGTCAGAGCGTAAGAATAACAAATGTGAATCCTGTTGTAGAGTTGGCGTTATGCTTTTTATGCCACTAATATCAGCCTGGCATTCATGAAAAGTTACACAATTACCACAGAAGGCAGACAGGAAGTTATCTCTCACTGGCAGGTCAGGCTCTCTGTGCAATGTCATGATCATATTTCATCTTTAATGCCCGACCCACCAGCTGTCAGACTGGAACTAACCAATAGCGGTCTCATTATCAGTGATTAAATAGTATCATCATGAAGTTCAATGAAATGATTATTTCCTGCTGTTAAGTGTTTTTGGATGAAGCCAATTATACCTGTCAAGTTATGTAAGGAATGATCCCCTTCTTTGATTGATTCATGCTGAGTGGTTCAAAGTGATCAGAGTGGTTTCATTCATTGCTTTCGACTCCTGAGTTGCTGATGCCAACACTCACTAACATTTGTGAGTGCATTATGTTAACATGTACAGTACAGAGGAGGCTTTAGTGTATGGGGTAGCACAACACGAGGTAACATCTGTGACATATATGATGATTCTTACTGTGAAATCCTGTAGTACGCCTCCCAGTATGAGACCAATTAGCAGACTAACTGACTGTCAGGTTGGCTGGCGCTGGACTGTGGAGACCGCTGTGAAAATCACACCTTTGCCACTGACACTGTGCTCTCTACAGGAAACCAACTTTGTGGCTGTGTGACTGAGACTGTGAGATTTGAGTGTGTTTGTGTGTGGTTATTTTCTTTGCTTTGCGTGAGTTCAGCAGTTTGTTCACTTTTCTGTATAACCGACAGCAAGGTCAGAAACATGCTGTGTGACCAATTCATGGCATCCGCCGAATCGGCTGTGGGTGGACGGCACATGACTCAACAGTGTTGTGGTATTTGGTGGGGGAAACGCAGGATGCATATTGCAGTTTTGTGCTACATCTATGCACAACAAGTTCTACACACTAAACAAGCCAGACTCCAATGACTGAAGAAAAAAAACTGTTGAACTTGATAGTATTTAAAGCCAGTAAAAAGCTGTTGTGTGCATATAAAGATATGCCAAGTGTTTGTAGATATCCAGCAATCTTTTATATTTGTCTATTTGTATATTTGTTTTGACTGTGTTATACACTATTTAGTAGTGCTGAATGATATGCAAAAATTATTTTGACAGATATTGTGATTATGATATGACTCACAGTTTTAGTAGGAATTGTAATTGCTGCATTTCACTTTGACATTTTCATTTTCCGGGGTCTGTACCAAACAAGCACGCTCCCTTACATCTGGAGAATATGATTTGTAGAATGTAGCATCTCTGTAGCGCCACAATGCTTCATTTATAATGGTATGTTGTGAAACAGTTTACCTTTATCAAAAAACTGCAGGTCCTGCAATTTTGTTATTGCACTTGGCCATATTGCTATTTCAATAATATCCATTATCAACCAAAAATGCCAAACATTCTGTGGTTCTAGCTTCTCAAATGATTTGCTGCTTGTCTTTTAGTTCTTGATTATTGTGTAAAACAAGTGATCTAAAGATGTCATGTTGAGTTTTTGTGAATATGACAGACTAAATGATAAATCAATTGAGGCCTAGTAGCTATGTTAAGTAAACTAGTAATTTGGAGTGTGTAGAGATAAATTCCTGGTCATGGCCAAATAAAAAAAAAAGATAAACAATATAGTAATAGTTAAATCATCTTTAGTTGCATCTGTTGCATTGCTGGTTGAGTGACTGTGAAATTGCTTCACCTTAAATATAAAACAGAAAATAAACATTCAGAATGTTGCATAAAATGGCTTCTGAGACATTAGGAGATACAATTAGCAGTAAACCCTTGTATTTTTATTTTTGCCTGAATTAGAACCTAAAATAACGTTTTCCCAAAGGCAATCTAGACCTAACCGGAGACAGTGGCACATAGTCGTAGATGCAGAGTCATTGTAACTGACAGGTCACTTGACGCGATCATTAATTCTTTTAGAGAATAATGGCACCTTACAGTGTTCCATGTCTTGGTGCGTCCTTTTCCTAAGGAATAAGACAATCAAAGTATTACATAGTCAGTGTTGGACCCTTATGTGTCATCCAGGTGTTTGTTGGAAAAAGATACAAGGTGTAGATAACAGAAGTTTTTAGTTATAATCATCACAGGGTTTCCTGTGGATTGTGGAAACAGCTAAACCTGGAAATCTAGAAGTCTGACAGCGTTAACATCATGACAGGCTAACAAAAGTACCAGACAGACATTTGGTCCTTCTGTGTTGGTCTAAAAATACATTTGCAAGAGAATGTATCAGCAGCACACCATGTTTTACCCTGCTGTTGTTGTGTTTTCCTTGTCTAGCCCTGCCTCTCCATGTCTGTATGCCAGGTGACGTTTCTAAAGTGTTGATGCTGCACCCTGCTGTCTATTTATAGGAAACAGGCTTTAGCTATAGAGAAGGGGCAGCAACATGGCAACCATAGAAAAAGATTGTACAGTCTATTTATGGTTCTGCTGCCACCTTGTACCTGCAGAAAACTATCTAACATGGTGTCTTAGCGCCATTGAAACACCTGCTCTCCTAAAAAAGAATATTAAAGAGTGAAGTCAAGGCTGGGCAGGTAGGGAGAGAAAGGTGTATTTTATATAACTTATAAGACAGACTGAGACTCTGAGATGGAGTGAGGCACAGAGGGGAGGAAAGAGACGTATGGGTAAAAAGAGACGGGTGAAACATTACAAGAAGGACATTATGTCACTTTATATTCAAGGAGAGATGTCTGTAGTCATAGTAACCCTTGCAGGAATTTAGCCAATTAGTGGCTAGCTCTGAAAAGATGTTAAGGAGCATGACATCCTGTGTGAAAGAGAAGAGAGAAGGTGTGTGTGTGTGTGTGTGTGTGTGTGTGTGTGTGTGTGTGTGTGTGTGTGTGTGTGTGTGTGTGTACCAGAAGTTCTCTGAATATGTGGTACAAATTAAATGGCAATTTAGTCAAATAAAAAAGCACGCTTCTTGGTGAAAGAAATCTTGATAAAGAAGGATTAAGATTGGTAAAGATGGGTAAGAAGTAGCACATAACAATTAAAGATGTAGAAAAACAAGAACTAAGACCTGAACAAGTAAAGAAGTAAATAACACCTACCAAACGGTTATGTAGTCATATATGGGCTCGGTGCTCAGTACAGTAAAATTGATGTAAATCCCATGTCCAGGAGGAACTCTAACACTCCACACACAGTCCTGGAAGTTGGGGTATTCCTCGGGGTGCCCAGGAGAGTAAATGGTTCCATTTAAGGATGTGATGTTGCCACCACAGAGAGCTGTGAGACAGAAGATTAACAGAATTACCCCTAACAAATTACCAGCAAATTAGTATTACCATTGCGAAGCTTTACTAATTGTCTGGTTAGACTGAGAGAGGACACGTCTCTATTAGTCACGTAATGACCACTGGATAACACCTTTATACCTTTAATAAATTGTCATTATGGTTTTATTTCAGTTCTGCAGCACAGGTATTCCTTGGGAGTGTAGGTGTTACTTGTAAGTGATGTCATACGATCACAGCTGAGAGCTATAAAACTGATATTAAGAGTTTATTTTTTTAATTAAAAAGGTCCTTATGGGTCCTTGAAACAGTATTAGTGCTCCAACGTCTAGCCTTAAAATAAAAATAAAAAAACTTATTAGATTACTTGGCAGTAACTTGGATAAAGTTAGAATAATATAATTTAAATGTTTAATATTACTGCTTTAAAAAAGTTAATTAATATTATGACATGCCTTATTTCCTCCAGATTTAGTTTATACTCTTTTCATTTTCATTTCAGTCATTCAATTTACATTGCTGTGCTGAGTTACAAGTTGCATATGCTTTAAAATGTTTCTTTTTTCCCCACTTTGCGCTTGGTGCGACAGCCAATATCAACTGATTACACTGTTTAATAACAGAATAATACTTTAACATAGTCAGGAAAGGAAAGTGATAATATGAAACACCATTCACAACAGCAATATTCACAACAGTGATGATGTCGGTGTTGAAATGTTGTTAAAAAGCATTCATAAGTGAGAGTGCTTTTTGGATGGCCAGGGGAATACATGATCTCAAAAAAAATCCTCTTCTGAAATGAAAGAATAGTTTACCATTACACAGTTATATTTTAATTTTCTTGGGATCTAGGTACACGATGTCCCCATGTTTCAAACCCCATAGCAAACATAATGTTTGTCCTAAAAAATGAGCTATTCAACATTAGCGTCAGCAATGAAGTGACTAACATAGCTTCCATTCCCTTCACAATACAGCATTGTGTGATTTCACATCTAGCTTATTCAACAAGACACATTCTGATATAGTAATAGTTACAGCCTTTATTACCTTCACACCGTGGTAGAGGGTGATTCCAGTTCCTGCTGATTCCATGTAAACATGTGAGTGAAGCCTCTCCGATCAGAGAATATCCAGGCAGACATTCAAACGACACAGTCATCCCAACGCTGAAATCTGTGCCAATCACAATGCCGTTTCTAAATGGCCGAGGGTCTGGACAACTCTGGAGCTGGTAGGCTTGAGAGACAATAACCCAGATTAGTCCAGGAAAATAGTAATAATCCTAGTGACTAGTTTATAAAAATGGTCCAAGAGCAGTAGTAAAATCAAGTCATTAACAGAGATAGACAATAAATACATCCATTCTACCACTGGTTAAACAATAGTCAGTCAGTACAAGACATCTACTAGATAAACCACGTAGGAAAACATCAAAATGTAAAAATAACAAATCAATATCAATCAAACTAAGCAGTCAACCATCAGACAAATCCAAACAAAGATGGTACAATTAATCACAATATACTTTGGCTAAACTTGATTTATAGGGTCTTTACAGGCTAATGCTACAAAAAAAGTAAGATCCCAACCACCATCTGTAGCTGCCAGTCCAAGAGGTAGAACCCATTTTAAACATTCTGTAAATGGACTGAATTCTGTCCTTAACTACTCTGAGTATGTTAAATGATTGTTCTCCTCCTACTTAAAAGCTGTTTGTCAGAACCCATTTTAACAGAAAGTGCAACTGAAACACTGAAATATGAAATGCTGTAGAGAAACTGACAAAAAAATAGCAGCTGCAGATGTCTAGATATAAATTAAGATTATTAACTTTTTGACAAGGGTACCATGCACCAAAGAGCTTGTAGAAGCAAACCAAAGCACTCTTAAATGAAATCAAACAGTCTGTCATTTAAATGTTAGTCACAGTGACATTTCACAGCCAAAGTTACAAGAGTCAAAGGTTTGCATGACTGAAGAGAGAAACGTGACTGCTGCAATAATAGTCCTGTTTTAAAACACTTTGGCAGTTCTCCCGTGATGAGATAAAGGTAGGTATTCATCAGCCACTGTAATTTGCACATTAATGGAATTAACCTTAACAAATTAGTCTCTACAAGATTTGTCATAATAAATATAAAACTGTTCAGAACCTTTTCAGTGTCAGATAGAATAATACAAAACTCATCTCATCACTGAAATGAATCCAAAAATGTAATTTTTTGGCAAGTGCTTTAGAAGTGATTTAGATGCCAAGACACATTTTTATCATTCCCTCAATGTAGATCATTTTGTTGTTAGTCACTCCTGAGAGATTAAGTCGCAGTCAGACAGTTGCATAAATCCACTAACCAAGTTTCCACAGTGGCAACAGTTGCTGTTTTCAGAAAAAAAAGCACAGTCACACATCTGCTCTTGTTTTCTTTGCTTTGCAAGTGATCAGTGTGCACAAAAAAGATAGGGGAGGAAACTTGTAGGAATAACATTTACCTTGATATGTGATGTGGAACCCTGGTTTGTTTTGTGAATAGTCGCTGTGGAAGAAGAAGCTGGTCTGGTGGGTGGTGCTGAACAGAGGCTTGGGGATGACTGGACCGCTGAACCGGTCAATGACCGAGCCCGTCTCCAGTGTTCCACTGCGGATCTCTAAGTAATCATGGATTGCCTCAGTGGAGAAATTCAGAAACTGTAGATGGATACCTGAGAAAAAATACATGGCTTATGACATTTACAGCAATCAGCAAAGCTTGACTGAAAGAGAGGCCAGCAATAAAAGCAAATGTAAATGCTTCCTCTGCAGCAACCCATCAGTAACATGGATAAAAGCCACTGATTGAGTGAGGTGTTGAGTGCATAAATCTATAGATAACATGGATATATATGAAGGGGGAGGCGGAAAGAGCAGATGCACAGACAAACGGAGAGCGAACCGCACAAAGTTGACAGTGTTTCTTACCAAAGCCGACAGGTAAGTTGACTGTCCATGTGCAGTCTAATCCACTGGGGTAGTTGCCGGGGTAACCAGGACTTAGAATCACTCCACTTACATCTGTCATAGACCCACCACACTGGGCTGGAGACACACACACAACACAGAACGAGCGAGAAATAGGCAACAGTGGTTCAGTGAAACACATCAAAAGCAGGAGGCTGACCTCGCTGAGTACTGCAGACATGCAGGTCTTCTTCTTTTTTAAGACACTGCTACTGGCTTTACACTTCAGTATGTTCAATCTGACATTTTGCGTCATTTTGAATAAAACATTCATATACTGAGTCTTTAATAAATACCCTTCTTGAATAAATTACCATTGTGCAAGCAGATATGTGTCCAGGGCTTGTTCCCTCTAGTTTGCCTCAGAGCATGCTGATTCTCTGGCACACTCTGCATGTTTATGGCAGAGTCTGACGGAGCTTTGCATCAGTTTAAAAGCTTAATCGTATTCTGCACAGAATACTAACTAATCAGCTCATCACAGAACAGTAAATTGATCAAACAACTTATTTTCCAGAGTTGGGGCAGGCTACGGAGACTGCTTGCATCACTTCTGCAGCACTGAAGTTTGGCTTGTATCTCCAGTATATCCAGGCTGGACTGCATACATGTACATGTTTATGTGTGTGTGTGTGTGTGTGCACAAATTTACTGTAGAAGAACACCTACCAAGACATAATGGTACAGGGTAGTTCCATCTTCTAACAGGTCCAGGCATGCAGGTGATATGAGCATTGCCCTAGAAATATAGAAGCAACAACAATCTATTATCATTTAATAGGTAGGAAATCGCCAAAAACATGTGCTTTAAACTAGTTGGCCTAAAGGTGCTTTTTTATCTACCTAATAGTAATACTCAGGCTTTGCAGCCATCTGTAATAATACAGTATAGCTGTATACTGCACAAAAAATGGGCAGACCACACCAGAGACATACATTATTCAGGAGTTGTGCAAACCACACCAGAGTTGTATGTTTAGTAAGAGCTGGGGAAACCACCCGACAGCAGGGTTTCCTTCTGATTCAGTTTAAATAGTTCTTGGTTTGTGCAGCCAGGGGATAAAACGAGTGAATGGTGGCACATCAGAAAGGCTGAGCAGCCTTTAATGATTTCACATACGTATCTAGCAGTCATTTTACATTAAACTACTGCAACTTGTACTGCATGCGCGTGTTCTGTGTATCGGAAGTGATGATCCTCCAGTTCTTCTCGGTCCCTCGGTAGCTCGAATAAATTTTTGCACAAAGAAAGACAAAGAGTGTATACACATATAGGTTGTACTTTTACCTGAAGAGAGTATCCTTGTTCACATGAAAACTGTACGACGTCTCCCACCATAAATCTGTCTCCTTGTCTTATTCCGTAACTTGGAGTCTGAGGCTCTGGACATGACTCCAGACCAATGGCTGTTACGAAATGTGAAACAAATATGTTTGTAAAACTTTCAGTTGTCATCATGTATATATAGCAATGCCACTAGACAAATATGGTACCTGTATATTCCAGGTGAAATCCAGCAGCTGAGACACTAATATCAGAGCTGAAGCTAAGATAGAGGTTGTTAGATGTACTATTCAGGAGAGGGGGGATGGTGGTGCCTGAAAGCATGGAGAGAGGAAGAGAGCAACAGAGGATCATGATCACATTTTTCAAATGATCTTAGTTATCTGACAGCAAAGGGAACAACAAAGGCCTCCCAAACCTTCATTTTTGTCTTTTTTTTTGTTTGTGAAGTGTTCTCGAAGGAGAGAGAGGGGAATTACTTTTATATGAGACATCTGTTTTATTTGAAACCACTTTTAAAATGTTGGCTTGACCTACTTAGCGTGGCAAGGGAAAGTACAAAGTGAAAAACGGGACTGCACTACTGAAGCAAAGCTGGCACAGTGCAACAGTGTAATCTTGTCAGGGCCCTTCACAATAACATAGTGGATGATGTACTTTAATGTAAAGGAATATTAACTAACTCTAATCTCTTTATGAGTGAAAATGTAATTGTCTTGCTTTAAGATGCAACAGTAGTACAAGTATCTTCCGATACTAGCCACATGTGGAGTTTTTATATTTTGTCAGAGGCCAGTGAGCAGCAAGCAAAAGCCTTGTTTTGATTTACATGCTGTTTTGTTGTTCAGTGGCAGGTGTGTCAGCAAAACTTACAAAGTTACAGAGGCATTCCTCTGAATGAACAGTGAAATAGGCCAATGGATGTTATTGGTTGCCTGTTGTGAGGGAAATTAATTAGTACATTTTTGAATAGTTTGTGGCCCCCCTGCTGGTCGCATTCAACACTCCAGAGAAAATCTCATTCATTATCATAACGGGGAAAAAAATGATTTTAATAATAAATGATGAATGATGATGAATAATTAACTGCATGGATTTAACCATAACTGTTGTTTTAGGATATATGACAGTATTAATTAGCAGTTGTAAATAATCACAGTAAAAAATGCATCACTGCCCTGCATCTATTTACACATTAATGAATTTTTGTATGGAAATAGAATCACTCTCATAATCATTTCATTGCCCATAATATAACCTCTTATCCAGTTTGTCATAAAGAAGTCAAGCCCTTCCATAGATTACTCACCACACCTAGCTAGATAATCAGAAGACTTCCCAGAACATGCTGACTCCCTTTGGGCAGCTGCTTGAATTACTTCATCTAGAGTGAACATATCTTTTGGTTGAATATGACTTGCCGGAGCAATGGAGCAGAGGTACTTCCATGGCAGTCAATGTTCGGACCAGCCACTCTAATGGCATGGCACTAATGTACAACACTCTTTTTGGGATTATGAGTTCACTTTTTTACTATCCTTTTTAACAGGAAAAGATAAGAAGTTTTATTTTCTTATGCATGAATAAAATATAGAATATATTATTAATATAATGGAACGTAACATAGTTTTTACAGAAAACGTTATTAAGATTGTAAAAAAACGATGGGTAACATATTGACACAGCATGTGTGCTGCTGCTGGTGTGTGGATTAATAGATTTTACCTGCCACAAAAGACATCATCACTGGCTGCATAACAGGCATGCAGAGCAATAAAATATCATAGTGATAAATCAATGTAAAACTTGCAACAACGGTTTATACCACTTATATGATTGCTTTATTATTAGTTGTAAATATTAAATTCTCCAAAAATTCCATGGATTAAAACAAATATCTTACATTACCTTAGGTATAATGTATACCTAACGACATTGTGTAGTAAATTTTGGGAGAATTTAGAAATGCATTGTATTGTTTTGGAATTAATGTGACACATGTCATAAGTTGCTTAGAAAATATCTATTCTTAGCAGAGAATTACAGAGTGTAACGGGATCAATTAGCTATGCGACAACATTTTCTCATATGTCTTTCAAGGAATCAAAGATAAACAGGCAGGTGTCACCGTGTGTGTTCCTCAGCTCCTGCAGGGAGACTCAGACTGGAACCAGTTTAACTACACTCTTAGCAGGGGGCCACATGCATCTTGTATGCCTCAAAACACCATGACAACACATGTTTTGTTTCTAACTGTACTGCACTTAATTGTCAAGGTATACAAGAGAAGGGTGTTCTTCTTTATTATGTCATGTAGAGTATAAATGCTGGTAAAGGGGCCCTGGACTTAAAAAATATTTATCCCTATATACTGAAATCAAACTGCAACCACCTACATACGAAATTTTATTTTGATATTTTTTGTTACTTTAAAATGTTGTTCAGTAGTGCCTCCTCGTTTACGCACTCTTACTACAATCGCTATCGAAATTGTCACAGTTAAAATATCACTATAACTATACGCTATATTAAAACAAGATAATTTCCTAATGCTTATTTCTTGCAGTTTTGTCTCACGTTTAATCATTCATCCACTTGCAAAATTATTTTTGGCAAGAATCCCCATGATATGTGCAACACTGTATATAATACTGAAAAACCATTGTACCAGAGTAGCTGCCCAGTCTTGGTGCGTGGTTGTCGGCACCATCATAAAAATCCAAAGAGTCCCAGTTATGCTCAGTGGCAAAACTCACAACTTGTATCTGTACAGGCAGATAAAGAGGAAGAGAAAGACACAGTTTGTACTTGTTAGCTAGTGTTTCATCGTCTTCAACAAAAGCACCTGCATTGCTCATTCTAAAAGCAAATTCAGAAGGAAAGTAAAAGATATCATGTCTGTTAATTGCTGTAAATAGCCAATGAAACTGAACCAAAAAAGTCAGATGACACAAAACACACATGTACTTGATGTCAAGAAAAACAAAACGCTGCGAGGTGTCCGTCAAATATTTGTATCAGACTCCATTTTGTATCAGAGGCATCTTTGCCTTTGTATTTGTCCGTGAGAGCGGTTTAGCTTACACGCAATCAGGCATTATCTCTCACGATTAGATCCTATCTAGTTATCTCTGGATGGGCCCTCTCTCACAAACCATCCATCCATTCATGCTTCTAATAATATCTTATCTTCCTTGACATCCTGCCTGCTCAGCTTTTAAGCCAATGATACATAGGTCAGCCAGGAAGCAGCGTGCGACAGGGACTACCTGTATTCCAGCCCCTTCTGGAACAGAGACCTTCCACACACAGTTCTGGTTGTTGTCGTAGGGCTCTGGATATCCAGGCGACAGGATGGTCCCTCGACGAAAGGTCAACACCCCCCCACAGGGAACTGAGAGAGAGGAGAGACAGCAGAAAGGAGAGAAAAGCAGAGGTTAAAACAACACTTTGTCTGAAAATAACAGGATAAGAGAAAGTCAGTTCTACCATCTCTTCCCCTGCAGATTAGGAGACCAGAGAGCCTGAGGCCAGGGTGACAGCTTGGGCATAATTAGGCTTAGGGTCTCAGCCACAATGAAATGCTATCTGCATATCAACTGTCTGAATTTGTTTTTTTAAAAATTGTTTTTCAAAGTGGGGAGTCCATCGTATGGCTGAGAATGTATGCACTTTGAATAGTCCGTCATATTTACCTATGCATGTTGGCAGGGTGTCATTCCATTGTGCCAGGTTGTCTGGAACACTCTCGCACCGTATGGCAGTAGAGCCATGAAGGACATAACCAGGATTGCACTCAAACTGCACCAAGGAGCCAACTGCAAAGTCATTACCGAGTCGCTTCCCAAAGCGCTGCTCAGGGACTGAACTGCACTGGGTGGAGCTGGTCCTCGGTACAGCTGCAGAAATAAGGAAGATTCCATAACCATTAAAAACTTTATTGATAACGATATATCTAATGATGTTGGCCATGGAACTCTCATTGTGGCTTTTCTGATTAAATAAAGGTTAAATAAAAGCGTAAAAATTAAAACGCGCCATTGTATGAAAAATGGCCACTTCTACAAAATACAAGAGATAAGCCATAGGCCCAGAAAGTTAAGGATTATGGGGTAGTAATTACCACTACACACACCTTACTATTATTGAGAGCGCATTTGAATATTTGTTTGAAAATATCTGTTTTAATGATTCTGGCTTCAGTAATTTTTCTAAGCATATATCAGTACTGCCACTAATAACAACAATGATGATTTAAATAATAATTTTGTCTGCTGGTGAATGGCTGACCTTGGTAGACAAAGTGAAAACCCTTAGCAGTTTCTGGTCCAACTGTGGTAAACTTTATCGTGATCTGGTTTCCCGAACTCAGAGGGAGGGACTCCCCTAGAGAGACGGAGTCAAAGAGAGAAAAGATCAGAATTAACGACGTCCATTACGGTTAGTGCTCAGGTTGTGTATCTGTCCTTCCACCTAAGAAGCCAACCATTCATTCTTACCAGAGTGGGAACCAGAGAGAGAAGACAGTAGCGTGTTTTGTTGAGTGGGTCCATCGTAGATTTCCACAACATCATTTAGAGATGTCTGGAATAACACAAACTGACCAAAGAGGACTGGAGACAAAAAAAAAGAAGAAAATGGGGAAAAAATTACAGAAAAAAGAGATGAGTTAACCACAGTTGAATGGTCGCAAAGTATTATTTCATGTCACTGTCTGTGCCTGAGATTCTAATAATAAAATGAACTTGTAAAACCTAGTTTAAATTTTATGAAGCCGCGATGTCAACTTCTATTTGAAGCCAACTACTGGCACAAAATTACACATCAGGACACTTAACAGTCAAAACACCACCTTATCTTCATTACGCTCCAGTCCAACCCACCCCAATTGGAGAGTGTTCGGTGTTGTCAGTTAGTATGAGATGCTGGTGTTGGCCAAAACTGACTTACTTTTGTCAACATATGGCCAGTAGGGCATATGTTTTTAGTCTGTTTTGTCTACACTATTACAGGCAGTTAGAGTGAAAGAAAGGCATATGGCACAAGTTGTAACCTGTCAAACCCATGTGCCAAAAAAAACACGATTTACTCAGTTACAATATGATGAAAGGTGAAAACGCTGCTGCAGTGGCCAGGAATTAAACCCAGACCTCCCTATAATAGCTGGAGATTCCTCGGCTAAACCAAGAATATTATGGTGCAGCTGTGGTGGCAAGTAGCATTAGAAGGCCCCCTGGTCGCCTGAGGCCCCGTAGTTACTTAAACCAGTATAATTTCCTCTGTCTTGGTTGATCACTGTGTCAACAAATCATCCATAAGTTGCCTTGAGATGCAAATCTGGAGGTGTTGTTGTATAAATGAAAATTTCTTTGTTTGCAGCACATAGAAAAATGTCCTTTAGGATAAATTACATTTATTTCAGCCTCAATGAAGTCAACCCCCCAGACTACTCACACATACACACACACACACACACGCACATACACACACAAAACCTCCCTCTCCCTCTCTCACTGGCCCCAAAGGCTGAGGTGTAAAGGATTAAATCTGAACATTGCCAAGGATATTCAGCTATAAGAAGGTCACTGGTCACTTTGTACAAGGCTGTTTCTCTCTGTGGAGTTCTTTGAAAGCATGATCCGCATTTTGCTAAAACATCGCTCTGACTCACAAAAGATACCCTGTCGGCTTTCATGTAAATCCTCATTTCATGTTAAAGTAATGACAAAAAATACAGAGCAGAAACAAACAGAGGATTTTCAATTGCTGTTGAATTGCCTGTGTAGATACAAACAACAAATCATCAAGAACAAAGTTTAGCTCTACAGAGTAGATGACTCTAACCTCTTGTACTGACATCTTATAGCTATGCCACCGTCGTACACAAGGAGGTGTTTAAGGGCATGCGGTAGAGTGGTTATAAAGAATGACAAGATACTGCCTGTCAGCATAAATACTTAAAAGCTGCCACCATGTATAGATTTTAAGAAAATCAGAGTGATTAAGGTTTCCATCATTCCTTGCTGTAATATCGACATACTGCAGAGCAGGTGGATGAGTTCACATCTGAAAATGTCTCAAAACAGCACAAATTTCAGGCGGGGGGGACACACATGCGCCATAATTCACACGCAGATTCATAAGCATTACATGGAATAGCACACTTTAAGATATCACAGTAGATTTCACTCATACTGAGATAACATTGAACAACATATATTGTGTTAATGCCACAGAAAGACACACAAAGCCACATGCATGTGTGCGTAACAACACACACACACACAGAGAGAGAGAGAGATAACAGCAGTGCTGTCCCACACTGAGTTAACCACATGGCTTGTTGGATTTGAAATCCCTCTGCACTGCATTCACGTACACCCGGTTCAGTCATCCAGGTTGTAACATGTCCAGCAAAGTTTAAACCAATCCACTTTTTATTTGAAAGGCTTCTTCACCTCTGCACATCAGATGTAGAAACCTGGGCATCAATCCCTGTGGAGCTGCCATGCCTCCTGATGAGCTGCCTAAGTGGGTGTCCTCAGCCATGTCCCCATTCAAC
Organism: Lepomis macrochirus; assembly: GCA_024633595.2. Taxonomy (NCBI): domain Eukaryota; kingdom Metazoa; phylum Chordata; class Actinopteri; order Centrarchiformes; family Centrarchidae; genus Lepomis; species Lepomis macrochirus. The sequence continues at coordinate 19,837,633 of JALXJV020000013.1, read as the reverse complement.
AGGAGGTATGGCATCTCCACAGGGATGAATGCCAACGGTTTCCCCACCTGGTGTTAAAACTGAAGGAGCCATTAGTATGACTGGTGAAACATCCATTTAATAACATCCATTTAATAACCTGTCCAGTGGTTTGCTTTCAATTTGCTTTCAATTCTCTTCTAATCATTAAACCATTTTGATATTGCAACATTGAGCCTATAACCTTCAATAGCTGTAAGATCACAAATTATAGACATGTTTTGTTTTTGTTTGTTAGAATGACAGCTGCTTCACAAATCTGGGCATGACGTAAAGCCCCAGCACATACACAATGTAACAAAACAATCTGTGTCTCTCACTCTGTGGGAGGTTCAGGGATGCTGTCTGTGTGTCTTGTACAATATGTAGGCCAACCAAATGTGGGCTCCTTTCAGTCAAAATGTCTTCATGGAGCTGAGAAGCTGGCACTCCAAAAGCTGCCACGCAAATATAATGAAACAGAAACCATCAGCCTCAGGGAAAGCTGGTATTTATTCATAACACCACAGGGCATAATTGGACATCATATCCACCAATTACTGATTGTTTATAAAGCTTAAGTCACACCCAACAAGTTAGCTGTTCTTTTAATCAGTAAACCAATAATTTAAATGCAAGTATGTGATGTCATTATCAGATATTAGAGACACAAAAGTAAATTTGCACATTTTGAAATTTAACTGATATTTATACTGTTGGAACACGATGGCAACATAATGTGCTCCTACTAGCTTACTAGTAGTTTAAGGGATTGCTATTTCCAACAGTAATAATATTACATATATTAATCCAAGTAACACTGCGTTAACATAACATTGACATGTATGCACGATTGCACGGCAGATGAGGGGCAGATCACGTCAAGAAGCCGGACCTTGTGTTGTTCAAGTCAGCTACTGGCCAAAAAGCTAAAGGAAGACTGGAGAATGAGGGAGACAGGTGTTCTTTCGACAACTGTACGTATTACCATTATTGTGAGTTTGTCACAGTCAAAGATGCAAAGAACATTGTTGTCTGAACTTTGTGTGACCAGCAAAAATTTTTCAACCGCAAAAAATTCTACATCTAATTTATTGAAGCATCTGCTAAAACAGCACAGCAACGTGAAACTTATGGAGAGAAACTCTAGCGCTGACTGGGAGGCTGCTACTGCCAGTGATGCATGCGCTCATCAGTGGAGAGCGGCGTTAAGCAATGTGATATGTTGACACTGAACACTGCTTCTATAAATTCATGTGCAGAAGAACATTAGTTAAAAAAGTAGGGAGTGACTTGCTATATTTTTTATTTCAGCCAGTGGCGTTAAAACATTATATGTTTTTAAAAAACAAAACAATCATTGCTGCTCTTATGAATATGCTCATTAATTTGTTACAATTCTGACTAATTTACCCAACACTGCTGCTAATGAAGACAATGTCAAACTCTTTCTAAAGGTCATAAAGAAACTTTAATTTTTTTTTGTTGCGTCCTACACATATACAGCTACTGAGCTTACATGTCAACCAATCCATCTCCATGACAACTGAGCAAACTCTAATTGCTCATGAAGACCTATGATACAGTTGAAATCTCCAGAAAAAGCTAGTAAGTGGCCCTTGAGTTGGGATTGTTGTTTTATGAAACTACTATTTTCCAAGGTCAAGAATGAACTTTAATGTTCAACTTGATCGTGGCTTTAATATGAACATAACTGGAATATGTAACAAATAATGTATATTCCAACAGGTCAGGTCAGATTTATAATCAGATCAAACCAGGTTTGTGCCAGTGTGCTTTACAGCAACACAACTGAGCAAAAAAATGATGATCACATGAAATAGGTACTGAAATACATGCATACACACATAGTGCACACACTCCATCCAACTGGAGAGAGAAGAACTAAACACATGTCAGAAAGTGTGAGGGGAGACTCACATTTCCTCTAATGTCCCTAGAAGCCCAACACAGCCTCATTTAATGTGATGAAGCCCCTACAATATGCATATCTTTATGATGTGTCATTTATGTCTCACTTAAGGACCACCGATCAAAGTGGCAAGATAAAAACAGCCTCATCTTTGAATATCACTTCAATGGAGAAACTCTGACCTGGAATTTAAAAAAATGGGCAGCAGGCACCTTTTGATCATAAGTAATATCTCTACTTGTTTTTGAGGGGTTAAAAACCCCAAAGGACTCCTTCAGGGAGCTCCCAATTAAAAATCAAACAAGTTTTAATGTTACTTTGTTTCAGAGTAAAAGACTAATATTGGAGAATGACAAAGAAAATTGTGATCACAGGTTTCATTCTCGACTGCTGTATTGTCACCTATACTTGAGAGCATTATATATTTGCATTTGAAATCTTTTTATGAATAAAGAATAAATCTCTTTAATACTGACTAATACTTTTGTATTGAACTAGTTTTACTCCAGCTCACCCACAACAGATAAGTAACAATAGATTCATATAGGTACCATATGTAATTCTGTGAAATATTCTTAGTATTCACTTGGTAAGATCCTGTTGAATAGCTTGTGTGCAATTTCCCGTGTATGTGTGTGTGTGGATGGTCTTACCAAACTCTCTAGGTACAGATATAGAGTAGACACATGTCTGTCCAGAGGTATAGTTTCTGGGGAAATTTGGAGATAAAACAGTCCCTTCTGATCCTATAGAACGACTTCCACAAGGAGCTGGAGACAGAACACACATAAAGACGGGCTGAGAGGCAAATAGCCACCTTACCACATAAACAAAATATAAAACATTGTTTAACTAAAATAATCTGTGAATGCAGGGATGACTTAGTCCAATCTGTGTTTTAGTGTGTTACCTTGACAGCTAGGTAATGCCCGGTTCCATCCGGGTCTTCCGTCATCCCCCATACTGCAGGTTAGGGTAGAATAGCCCTTGAGAAAAAAAATTACATTTTAATGTAAGACCGACCATTTAACCGATCAACTAACAAACCAACCAACCACCCATCTAACCAACCAGTGAACTGACCAGCTAAGCAACCACCCACCTGCAAAACATATCCGGCCTCACAATAGAAGGTGACTGTAGAGCCAAGCTTATAATCGGATCCCAGCCTGGTCCCATTCAGAACCACACCTGGGTCAAAACATGATTCCCTCAGCTTGGCTGGACAGAGAGAAAGAGAAGAAGGGAGTACGCAAGAGAGGGGATGAGGCAAAGAAAAAGCGACAGGCACACATAAATAATAAGTCAAATTAATAATAACTAAGTCCCTGTTCGTGTCCCCATAATCAAATGAGGCAGGCATTCCGTTGGCCTTTTTAACAGTCTGTTTGACTTAGCTGTCGTTGCCAAAGATGGAGCAAGAACCATAACTCCATTTCCCGGTTTCTGAATGCTACATGAAAACCTTGTAAATTATGGCTATCGGCCCCCCTTTCTAAAAGATTAGCGACCACCCTGCAACGACTTAAGTCCTGAATCCACATGACACCAATGTTGATTCTTTTGTGCAAGTGAATCAAACTCACCCCTCTTACAGACTATTTCAACAGACACTAATTCAGCATGGACTTAATGGTGAGAGCAATCATTCAATGAAAATCTACATCCAAATCTATCAAAATCAGTGTAGGAGACTTAACTGCTTATACATTTGCATTGAGTGTTTAGGGGCAAGGCAGTCTTTGTTCAGTGTTAAAATTAAATATTTCTCAAAACCTCCTGGAGACTTTCTGTCATTGCAGCAGCCATCTGAAATATTTTGTCATGTTAAGTGTGAAAACCTTAAACAGCATTTTCTCAAGTGAACTTGCTTATGAAAAACAGATAAGAGAGACAACAGCCCCTGATGCAATTACATCAAGCAGAGTAATTTAACATTATTTTTCAACAATTGACAGTTACAAATTGGCTCCCAGATGGAATGTGTGTCTGCTTTCTGTTTTTTATTTCTCTCTTTTCATCAGAGAAAGACATCCATGTGTTGATTTTTTTTCCAGGTGGCATCTAGTTCAAGACATAAATCATTAGATACTGAATGCAAAATAAATGACAGAGAGCTGCTTTCGCTTCAATGATTGTGATATTGTAGTTGTGTTTACTTATTACACCAGAGTCCCTCTGTTGTAAATATTTTCATACAAACTTGAATCTTGAAAAATTGAAAAGCTATTCCATCACTAACCACTACACAACATATTAGGAAGCATAACATTTTACCTTTGTATTCCAGGTGAAAGCCAGTGTAAGAAACAGACCCATCACTGCGGAACGCTAAATGCATGGTATTTGAACTGCTCTCTATCCGCTCTGGGAGTTTGCTGTCCTGGAAGCTACCAATCAGAGGACTGTTGCTATCCGGACCATCGTAGATATACAGGAAGTCGTAGTTTGGCTCAATATTGAAACTTAACATTGATTAAGAAATACAAAAACAGATAGAGACAAGGGGTAGGGGGAAGCAGATGAGAAGAGCAGAGGCAGATAGATATATTATTATTATTTAGAGTTACTTTTGCTTTTATAGTAGAAAGCATGTGCAGAAAAGTCCTGAGAGTGATGTCAGCTTAGAAGATTTTAAGAGCATTTTTAGAGCCCTGTATGGTAGATGTTAAAATTTCCACTTTTAGAAAAACAGTGTCATGTTCCCAAATGGTTCAAGCCTTCATACAGTATTAAAAAAACACAAAGCTGCTATTGACAATTTTTGATATACAGTTTTTGAGAAGAGACATACAGTTTTTGATGTATGTTGCAAAATAAACCAAACTACGCTTTGCAGTTACAAATCCTGTATCGTTTAATACAGAGTTATTATTCAACAGCCCAAAAAAGTTTAAAATGTACCAGACAGACATTCATTGTTGCCAGAGAATGAATCCTAATCATTTTGGTGATCTAAATTCTTCTCCAGCACCCAAGTCCATCCTCATTCCACATTTGTTTGGTTTAGAAAGACCGCAGCTGAAAATACTGTCTTTCTTATCACTTACAGCCATTTCTGAAAATCATCTTTGCTAAGCAAAACCCATAATGGATAAATACATGTTTCACTATTAAAGAAATGTCAGTGGACTTAGCTTGTTAAGCAATGAAACTGGTTACCTAATGAAGGCCAGCGACAGGACATAGTCAGAGTTGACAGCGATGAGCCAGTCACAGTCCTTGGAATGAGGGTAGGGATGTGGGTAGTTAGGAGACAGTATAAATCCATTGGAGCCAGTTAGGTTTCCTCCACACGGAGCTATGATGGGAACACAAGAAAAGGTATACATTCATTCTAATAAAGTCTTCAAAAATTTGAGAATTCACTCTAGCTCAACCATGCAGGATGAAAAAACATTTTTACAACAATTTTAATTCACTCAACACCATTTTCATTATTTTTAAGTCAAAAGCAGCAGTATGGAGTGAGGTTGGTAGGATAATGAAATAGTATTATAATGCATGTATTCAGTAGCCCTCCTCTAAGTCACTCATTGATGTGTCCTTGGGCAAGGTACAGAGCCCTAAACAACTGCAGTTCTGTATGTTGTTCACCTATTGTACTGTATGTCCCTATAAATATATTGAAGCTGGATATTTCACCTATGCAGACAGGCGGGCTGGGCTGCCAGTAGTATCTGTTATCCACTTGTATACAGGTGATTTTGTCGTCCCCCTGGAGCTCGTATCCTGGGTCACACTGAAAGGACACTGAATCCCCCGGCTCACGGCCATCTCCAGTACGGCTGCCATTCATTGGTACACCTGGGTCCCTGCAGGCCGTAGCTACTGAGCCTGGACAGAGAGAGAGAGAGAGAGAGAGAGAGAGAGAGAGACCAAACAGGGACAGGAACGAAGAAGAGGGAGTGGAGGAGAAAGAAGGGAGAGCAATTATACAAATTTGTGTCTCACTGGAGATCTATAGCTATCATGCTAATGCATTAACTCAATGCACAAAATCAGTACTAATTAAAGTAACTGTTTACTATCCTGTATTATGAATTATCTGTTAAGATAATTTCTAGCTGGAGGTTTTTAAGTAGAACTATTATGCAGATTTGGATTCTAAATGATGTGATTGATAATCAGATTTGCACTCAAATGAAGATCCACTAACATATTCAGAGTCATAGAGAAACAGCACTGGTCCCTCTTTGGCAACCTGAAAGCCTAGTACAGTCATCACAGTCTCGCTTTATAGACACATGTAAACAAAAATAATACATGGAACTTCACTGCAAAATAATAGAATTGACAAAAGCAGTAGGTAAACCCCTAACTTTTCTCATTTTAATAACATTACTCACTGGAGAACTGAATAGCGAATCCTGACTTGCTGATGTAAAAATCTGTCTCAAACTGAACAGTGACAGTGTTCAGTGTGGAGTGGATCCCCTCAGGTAGCAGAGACCCGCTGAGCTCTGACAAAGACATTTCGTTCTCAGGTGGTCCATCCCAAACCTTCAGCATGTCGTGGCTGGCTTCTGTGTCGAAGGACAAGAACTGAAGACTGTAAATTGCATGAAAAAAGGAAAAAAGAATATTGTTAACAGTGTAAACATTATCTCTTCATTAAATCAGAAAAAGTATTTTGCTCTCAACAAAGAAAGGCTATAACTACATATATTTTTTATTGTAATCTTTGGAGGTTGACACTGTTTTTATGGTTTGTGATTTAAATTTTAGTATATAAACCCGATTGAGATCATTTTTAAATTTTGTTTCAAAACCAATTTTTACAGGATCAGAAGAATGTCAATATACCTATTACATGAAATAATATGTTCAGAATAGTCGTTCAAACAGGTACAACCAAGCTGCAATTACAGATTAGGCCTTTAGTATGCATACTCAGCATTTGTATTATCATATTCACACTTATCGTACACAATCACATATTCAGATTTGTACAGTAACTCAGTGGGAATTATTTTATTAACCACATTGTTATTTAAACTTTACTACTGGGGAGGTGTTGGGTGGCCCACTTTACCTCACAATGTTTCCTGAGTCCACCTCAATGGTCCAGGTGCACCGTAGATTATTGTCGTAGGGAAAAGGGTATCCAGGGGAAAGAATCCTCCCTGAAGACTCACCTTTGAAACGACCACCACACTCCGCTACCGGAATTAAACACACAAGTAAGAGACATTAAGATATATACTATATCTTTACCATACTATATATTTATCATTACAAATATGCCAATATTACAAATACCATCAATTCAGCCAAACAAATAGGCGTTTGATGGTTGTGTTTGTGCGTAATTAAGTGTGTACGTGATGTATGACAAGTCAACCAGTTATCTGTCTGTGGCAATTATTTATCAAGGTAAACAGATCCACTGGGTGCACCTCAGTGGCCACTGAGCAGTGATTAAATGATCACCATGGAGACAAATGGATTTGGAAAGAAGCTAACTCTCTTTCTCTGTGTCCCTCTGTCTTTCTCATGCGTAGAACGAAGGAGGAGGAAGAAGAGGAAGAAGAGACAAAGTGCTGATCCTGCATCATCACTAAAGAAACCACCACACATTATATAACAAAAAATAATTCCCCCTTCTCTCTTTGTCTCTCTCGGTTATATATTTTCACAATCTTCATCCCCTCTCTGCTTCTTCCCCTCCCTCCCCATGTTCCTCCTCCCTTAGGCTCCACTCCCTCCTTCAGTGGAATACATTATCTCGAGTAATAGGAGCAATATTCAGAGTTGGGACAGAGAAAAAAAAGAGAGGCGAAGAGGCAAAAGAGAAAGAAAAAGGACGGGGTTAAGAAGGAAACACTATGAGTAATAATAAGAAGCAATATAATATTAAGACTGGAGGTTAGCTGAGGTCATAGTGTGTCACTGCTAAAATATAAAGTCAGAGAATATCAGCCAGTGGTTTTATGAGTATTTCATTATTGATAGTGAGAAGGAGGAAGACTTATTAAGCTGAATCAAAAATCAGAAAGTTCAGAGGCTGCAATGAAGGAAGAAAGGTCCTTAAAACACTGGGTTTACTGTTATGCTTATAGAGCCCATCTGGGGCACAGCTGCAGCAGCCGTTTCGTGTGTCACTCTGTACAGGCTTACCATTTGTTTGGGTTTAATTAGAGAATGTAATCATTCAACCAAATACCTACTGGAAAGGAATGGAAATGTCTCCAAATAAGTTTAAAATACTTTTAAAATGAAAGCATTTTAGGCACTATATACCAACATACTGACGCATGTGTGTTTACAGCATGCTTGTGTGTTAGTTCTGGAGCTCTCATGTTGCATAAGCAGTAAAAGACCATTATTGAAATCAATGTTCTCAGCTGTGGCTTGTAGTTTATAATCAGTTTGAAGCTCTAGCAAATTAATTAAAAAGGTAACGGCATAATAATGGAATATTTAGAAATATGGTTAATACTCAATGGAGAGTTGTTTCTAGTAGGTTTTATCATTTCCAAGCAGATAAACACATCTGATCAAATAAATAAATAAATAAATTTAAAAAAATTCAAGAAATACAGGTTTGATCCGTGTGTGTTTGTACATGTGTGTGGGCATGTTTGAGTACAAAGCACAGCATCAGGGGACCAATAGGGCAGTCTCCAGGAACATTGAGCGAATCATCCACTGCAGGAAAGGAAATAGATCAATTGGGCAGAGGGCGATTAGGTGGTAAACTCTCCTGAATAAATCGGCATTTCATTGAGACTTTAAAACTACCGCAGTGTGTGATCTCATGAGAAAATCAAGAAGGCTATTCCACAAGAAATTGGCCTCCACCTGCTTTCTTTCCAGATTATTGAATGAATGTCCTGTAAGTGGAGACTTTGCATAAAGCAGCAAATGACTCTGTACTGGATTGTAGAGCAAAATGTAGTACAGTAATGCGTCTTAGTACTCAGAAGGTGTTTTTATGCCACTAAATTAAATATTTCAGCTTGAGATTTGATTTTGATTTCGGACAGAAAAACACTCAAAAGACACAATATGTCTAACACATTGTATATAATAGATATGTATTGACTGAATATATCCTGCTCCAGATCCAGCTGATTTTTACCTTGTGCAAATGTGAATAAACCTTTGTTATACCTTTGACAGGCCATGGGCAACTTAATTGTGTGTGTACAGTGGCAAGAAAAAGTAAGTGAACCTTTTGGAATTTCATGGTTTCTGAATACATTTGTCATAAAATGTGATCTGATCTTCATCTAAGTCAAATTTATTGACAAACATAATGCTTGTGGAAAAAGTATGTGAACCCTTGAGTTAATGACTTCAAAAAAGCTAATTGGAATCAGGTTTTAGCACACCTGGAAAATGAGTTTGGAGGTGTGCACTACAGATACTTTGACTGATAAAAACCCCTCAGTTTGTCCTGCACAAGAAACACACGATTATGTGAGCCATGCCTCGCCAAATAGAGCTTTCCTGATCTATGATCAAGGTTACAAAGTGATTTCAAACTGTGTAGAAGTTGGATGATGCAACAGGACAACGACCCAAAACACCAGAGCAAGTCCACAACAGAATGGCTTCAGTAAAGCACAATCTGCCTTTTGGAGTGGCCAAGTCAGAGACCAGACCTCAACCCAATAGAGATGCTATGGAGAGACTTGAAGAGAGCCATTTACAGAGACGTCCAAAGAATATGACAGAGCCAAAGCAGTTCTGCCAGGAAGAATGGGATAAAATTCCTCCCGAACGATGTGCAGGTTGGATCCACAGTTACAGGAAGCGCTTGGTTGAGGTTATTGTTGCCGACGGGGGGGTCAACCAGTTATTGAATATAAGGGCTTACTTACTTTTTGAAAGTTGAATGAGTGTGTTCAAGACATGAGGGATCAGAGTTTATTTTGCATTATTATTTATACACATTATATTTGTCAAGACCTTTGACTTAGATAAAGATCAGATCACATTTTGAGAAATTTATGCAAAAAACCATGAACGTATGTCCTTTTAATGGGCCTCTTTTCAAAGTGCAAACAGCTTTGCATAGCAGACATACCGATGCAAGAAGGCAGAGGGTTATCCCAGGCTCTCCTTTCGCCTGTCATACACTTCAGTGTGGTAGCCCCATGCAGAGTGTATCCAGGCTCACATCTGTATGTGATGCTGCTCCCAGAGAAATGGCCCTGGTCATTGACCTTGAAGCCGAACTGAGGCACACCTGGGTCCTCACAATGAGACAACTCAAAACCTAGAGAGACAGAGAGAGAGAAAAAAAAGAGAGAAACATCTTTACAGTGTGTACTTTTAAAAAAAATACTCGCTAAGGGACATCTAAGACCCACTAGAGAAACCAGAATTAGTGTTGTTTAGATGCACAGCAATATTCCCTATCTGCCTCACTCAAGTATTCTGTTTATGAGCTTGCTGAGATCACACATCCTGTTTCGTTAATAAAAAAAAAAACTGGAAAAATACATGAGACTTACCAATATTAGGAGTGATACTGGAGCATGTATGCACCTTATCCAATTTAATGTTGTTTTTCACAATCTGCCTAAGCTCAGTTTCCATGGTAATATTCAGAATATTCTGTTTATTCATGTGAACAATTTTGGAGAGTGGGATATGAAGCGGTATATAAATAGCTTATCCTCATAAGACCTTAACCAGGATTTGATCTACGGTATTACCTGGAAGACGAGATGCGCCAAGATTTGAGTTATCTCCTGGAAGACTGCAGTAGGTGTATGTCTAAATCTTTAAAAATGGCAATTTGCAAAGCTGTACTTTTACCATTTAGCAATCTGAACACATCACCCATCAGCCTGTTGTATAGTGTGAATGGCTGCCCATCTGAAATTGTTCTCTGTATTTTAAATATATAAAAGATCATCATGCATTATTCATCAAATCACACATCTGAGTTTTGTTGAATGTTCTCATATCAAACCTGACTATGAACATAGTGAGGCGTACTGTAGTTTTTCATAACTATGAACCAATAAGGCTGCTGCAATGTTTTATAAGCCCATGTCTTGTTTTGTTTGGCAAACTAATTCCTACTTGTATCAGTATGAGAAAGCTGAGGTCCACAGGAGTAAGTAATGCTCCGCTCTATTCTCTCAGCAGACAATGCAACTTTAAAACGCTTTGCAAATCACCCTGCGTGACTCCATTTAAACAATTAGATTTTCTAATTCCAACTATGCATCTAAGAGAGCACTGCCAAACGTAGGTGTGCTTTGGTAAACATCAGAACGCACCTATAACACCCTATTCTACACTGAAATCAGAGCTCTCTGAAAGCTTTGTTAATCAAACGTGACATGTTTCTTGTGATCATCTCAGTAGTAGAATTTACAATCATTTCTGTGATTGTTTCACAAATGAAAACCATTTAGACTTAAATTGATTGAAAGTATGTTACATTTGTCAGGAATTAGTACAGCTGTCACGTGGCATTTAATTGCTGTGACTTCCATACTGATTAGCTTTATTCTCTTCTGGTGTCATTGTCCACTCCAGCATTACCTAATTTTTATCAGCATATAAGTAAAAGGCATGTACAGTACACTTGTTGCAGGTCCTACTTGTTATAAGTAATGGATTTCAGAATACATTATAACACAATGTAAAAACATACAGAAAACCACACTGTAGTTTGAGCTAAGATGTAATGTGCTGTAACAACACTGCCTCTACCACCAAATCTATCTATATATATAAAATTCAAACAATTAATTTGTTGTCTATATATACCTTATCATCTATAAAAGCTTTCTTAGTTGTGTGCATGTACAGGTTTATACTTCTTAGCTGTGTGCACTTACTCGAATAGACCAGTTTGAATCCTTCTCCTGTACTTTCTGCATCACTGTAAAATTCCAGCCAGAGATGGTTTGAAGTGGAGATCAGCGTCAGGCCTAACATAGATGATCCTGTGAATGCTCCAAGCACGTGGGCTGAGTTGTCTTTACCATCATAAATCTGGAATAACAACAGTAGCAATGCACTTGAGACACACAATAAACATAATAAACAACCAGTGATGCTCAGATTTAGTTTTCAAAGGCATGAATAGAGTCTTTTATCATAATAACTGATCAAATTTAGACACAGATGTCAGGAAAGAAGAATGACAGAGGAATCACCAAATGTGTGTGTATGTGTGTTTACCTTCAGTATATCCCCTTGGGCAAGATGAAAGGTTCTAGCAGAGATGTTGATGCCTTTCCCAGCCTGCACCTAGAGTAAACATGAAATCCAAATTAGATAATTGACCAACAAAGTAGACAACATGTACTCACAAATGTTTGAAGATAGTTAACTTCCACTAATTGATTGATAATTGATTTTTATCGTGTAAAAATGAAAAAAGGCAGAGTCTCTATAACCCACAGTTAGGATATACAGGTTTCTTACCTGGATGCTGTAAATGCACTCATGATTGTTGTCATAGTTCGTCGGATAGTTCGGAGAGAGAAGTATCCCTTCATTATTTATAACTGAAGAGCCGCACTCCGCTGATGTCAAATACAGAAAGAAGAGAATTTAAAGTGCATGAGGGAAAATGCAAACATTAGTCATGCCACAGAAAATGGCCAACATTTAAAACTCTCATTTGAAAGAAATCTTGCTTCGTACAGCTGTTTCCTCCTGCTTAACCTTTTAGCCCCACAATACAACCTTTTTAGCCCATGGCAAGAGTAGTTATAGAGAACACCAGCTGTCCTTGGAGTGAAAAGAATTTTTTTTTTCATCTTACAGAAGATGATGATTCCTTTTAATTCCAGTAAATGGATGAATACTTCTAATGTGTGCTTGTGTGTATGTGGGCTTGCAATTTAATAACCCTTTTAAACATCTGTATTGTCCGTCATCTACTTCAGTTGAGGAGCATGGGCAGGTAGTAAAATTCAGAAAGTAATTTACCTAAAGATACCCACTCTCTGGCACTTCTCACATGTCCCCTCTGTCTACAGTATCCGTGTCCCATTCCTCTCTTGTTCCCTCCTTCTCTCCCCCACTCTGTGTCTCTACTGGTGTAATAGTCATATTACAGCTGTCATATCGTCAATAAATCACGCTGCTACAGTTTCCATTTAGAAAATTACCTCTCCACCCTCTCCCTCTTTCCTCTTTAACTCCCCCGCTCTTGCTCTTTCTCGGTCTCTCTCTCTATGAATAGTGCCTCCTTTACCCTCTTCTACTTCAATCAACCTTCCTCTACCTCAAGTTTCCTCTAGTCCTCTCTCCCCTCCTTGTTTTTCCTGTTCATCTTTTCTCTTTTCCCTCCTGCTTCTGTCTCCTTTCCCTTATCAAAAGTGCTAAATAGAAGATATTGACCGGAAATAATAGAATAGCAGAGAAAACAAGCCAAAGGCACATTTGATTATCTGTGAAAACAAAGACTCCTCTTTGGTGCCTCTCCAATTCCCTTCTGGACAGTACTTTAGGAAAACTATATATTTGACCTGATAGGGGGGTAAAGAAAGCCTCATGTAAAACCATAAACACAGGTCACCAAAGCAAAACACCTTTAGCTTCATGTGTCTTTAAATGATCAGTGTACTTCACTTTATACAACAGAGGCCAACGGAGACCAAAGCAATCAAACAAGCAAAAGTTTGTACTGCCAAGATATTACAAAACAGCACACTGTAGGTGTTCTAATCATCCCTTTCCTCTTCTCTTCACTCCTCCTTTGTGATGTGCACCATATCATGCAGCGATGCAACACAACACACAGGAACTAAATATAGCAAATCGCACTACACCGTAGAACACCAGAACGCAACACCACTCCCACCTCTTTGCATTATCAGTCTTTGCACGTTGATGACAAAGAGCCAAAGACATAAACACTGGCACTGCAAACATCACGCAATGCAGAAAATAAGATTGTTGAGAAAAATGTTCTCACCAGCAATCTAAAATTAAAAAGTTATATACTGTATCTGCTCTTTTATTAGAACACGCTGGTAATTTTTGTCTTTCTGCACCTGTATTTTCCCACGCTTGTCACAATGTTGCTGAAAACAATCCTGTGAAGGAGTGCAGAAACATTCAGTGTTGTCTGTTTTGCTTTTATTACTGCCCTCTATTGATTCTACATTTGCACCCAAATCAAATCTCATTTTACACATTTCTTCCTCACAAAGAAGCAGAAGTTCTGAGCACATGGAACTGATACCCCTACGTAAATTCATGTCCTGCATCTGCCTTATTATAAATATTGAGAGACAGAAGGTAAGCCCTTATGTGGTACCCAGGGAACAATTGTAAGACCAATGTCTTGGTCAAGAAAAATGCCTGGAGTACTGCTAATACACCCACAGAAACTTAACTCAAACACAGGAGAGCGGATAAACAGTGTCAAGACTGACCCTCCATCATCACTTTCACTCTCATTTATGTCATTACGGTTACTTTCATCTCGGTTCATTAGCACAAACTTAGCAAGTAGTGTGTTTTTCAACACTAAGAACTAATTAGTGATACAACTCACAACACAAATTTCCACCCAATGTAAAACCTTTTTATTGCCTTTCTTATATCTGATGGATAAATTTGCACAATGCATTTGCACTGTGTCGAAACTTCACTTCATGTTGTCGCTACATGTATGTATTTGTTTGCTGCGTGTAACACTTCACTGTAGATGAGAGACTGCTCGAGTTACATCAATATGGCACATGAACATACTGCACACCCAATCGTAAATTGGACTTTAACACAAGCTATACAACTTTCTGCTTTATCTGAACAAGTGATTATCAATTTCTCATGTTTCTAGAGTTACAGGATGGAAATATTCAAGATGATGCATCAAAACAACTGACCATTTTCTTGTCCTAAATGTCACATGCTGTATCATTTACAGAACATTAATATGTGGCTCCAAGGTGTTATTTCTTTTGATATTGGATTCTGTCTGGATTATTTCCACCTAAGTTTATTCAAAAAGTTCTGATAGCACCCAGGAACATGATGAATCCTAAAATGTTCCAGTGTTGAACAAGCCATATTTCTGATAATGTCCTTGATTGGGGTGATACAGGATTGTGAACAGGCCAAAGCTCTCTGCCCACTAGTCACTCATCTTGAAAAATATCACTGACATTTATTGTTCATTCAGTAAATGAAATTTTGCTGTTATAAATGTGGCATCCGCTGATGCGTGGAACTCCTATTCAGTTTAGACTTAGTTTTATTCACTGTATTTATTCTTTTATGTTGTGTTTTCCTCTTTCAGTCACTTGCTTTACCTTCATGTTGTGCCATTTCCTATCTTATAAAGGCAAACAATGTTGGCCTTGTGTGTCCTAGCTTTTGAAAAGAAGCTGCCCGAGTTTATAAAAGGATAAACATTCACAACTTTATCTAGGTCTTTCTGTATGTCACACTGTGGGCAAATATTTCTGTGTTTGCAACAAACTTCAAGACATTAGCAGCAAAGCAGCACAACATGTTTACTGGTTACTACAGGTTATTTTCCATCACCTGTTATATAATTCTAATCTTATTTGTCCTGTGAAACAGGAAATAATAGAGAAGGTAATACACAGTGTTTTCACTGTAATGATAACAATAGAGGACAAACTAATTACAGTTGTTAGACAATTTCAGTAATTGGTAGCAAGACATTTTGTAAGGTTCACCATAAACACAGCTTTGTATTGCTTTGAACAGGTGCACATACAACAGGTGTACATACATTAATGCTATATGTGAAACACTTGCAATTTACAGTGCTTTTTGACAGACAATGTGACTGTATGATACCAAATGTCAAATGTCTTTAGAAACTTTTCTAATAACAAAGCAACAAACCTCAACAAATGTTTTCCTTTTACCACTAACATAAAATAAGTAGTAATATTATTACATACCGACACATCTTGGTAAAGGTGAGCTCCACATTCTCCGTCCTCCTCCCAGGCAGATTAACTCCGGTGCCCCCTCTAGGCGGTATCCCATATTGCAGGAAAAAGACAAAGTGTCTCCAATGCCAAAACTGTAACCGTTTCTTCTGCCGAACCGAGGCATCCCAGGGTCCTCACAAGGCTCCAACGTATATTCTGCAGAAAATAAAGTTAAGCTGAATACATAACACACATGAATAAATATGAAAAATACACCCTTGATGGGTCAGCAGTGAAATCTGCCCTTTCTACGCTTCTGGCTAAAAACCAAGGCCAGAAAATAAAATGATCTAGGCTGATTTATCTTTTACATACAGTAGAATTATATTATAACTAGAAAATTAAAATATATTTTAAAATATGTATTTTATTTAGTGATTTTTTGAGCCACACTCAAATTTGCTGAGTGTTGCTTAAGTGTCATAAGAGTAAGTGAGGGGTGATGAGATTAGAGTGTCCTCAACTAATGGTGTTAAAGCAACAAATCAATACCCATCACTCTCAAACTCCTGGAAAATCCACTCTAATATCTCAAATAAAACCAACAACATAACCATTGAATGTTAACTGAAACATGCGAACAGCTCATGGCCATGATCTCTCTCTTTATGAACAAACGCTTTTCAATAATTCAATAACCCTTGTGATAAAAAAACTCTAGAAAATGAAGTCTACTAAAATACAGTCTTGCATGAGAACGCATGTACATTTGTTGCAATTAGTACAAACGTAGCTGACTCCACTGTGTCCTGAAATGCATTTTCTGATTTTGTGTTTAGCTTGGTACAGCAGGAGATTTATTTCCAGTGGGCTTAGACTGATGATGTGACGGGTATTTCAGAGTGTGCTGCAGGATGACACAGCCTGTTGAGCATGTTGAGATTGGCAAGTCACGTCTCTGGTGACACCTCCCATGTGTTACATTCTGAGTATCAGCTTATGCCATCTGGGACGCGGTAAATAGTCCCTCAGAGTAGACTCAGATTCAACTGCTCCTTATCCAGAGTCAATAAGAGAGCATGGAAATGGCAGTTAGGGAAATGATCTTGATTTATGAGGGGCAGATGTAGCCTTGGACTTTGTCTTTATTCTGACCCTGACCACTTTCCTTAATTTTAGATGGATTGGGAAAGCACTTGTTCTCACAACACCGCCTTTGAGGCAACAAGGAGTTCATCTCAATCTCTTTTTTTCTTCATCTTGTGTTGTTTAATGGCAGATTACATTCAGTTTAATGTTGTGTAACCTCTCTCCTCTGTTAAGCGTTTTTTCTTGAGCTATTTGAAAGGTTTTATGGGTAGTCCTCGAGGTCAGTGGTGAAATACCTCTGTTTGGAGGAAGATTGAGAGTAAAACATTCACTTAACACAGCAACAGTGTTGCATTGGAGGGCTTCGCCATGAAGGGTTTTGTGAAAGTGTTCACATGTGGCATATGTGAAGTCACCAAAATTTAGAAGCAGACTAGACTTTCGGCTCAGTTCAACCTACTCTCGACATGCATGGAGAATGGGAAAGGTCTGAAGAGATCAAAATACAAGCGTTGCTGGAGTTTTAAAGTCAACAAAATGTACCCAAGACTCCCTGTAAAGCAGAATCGATACCACAAGCTATTGGCTTATTTCTAAACCGCCATTTAAAGCAAAGGTTTTAAAAAAAGTGGTATTCATGACAATTTTCAGCCATTGATGCTTGTTTGGTGCAGGCCACGAAACAGCTCTTGTCAAAATCTCCAATGATATCCTGATGCACTGTGTTTTGCTGGACCTTAGTATAACTTTTGACACTGTTTTTCACTGTACACTGATTGATATAAGCTGACAAATGTGGGTGACTCTGAATCGTGGTGCCCCCCAAGGCTCTGTTTTGGGTACTATTTTGTTTACATTCTATATGCTTCCCTCTGTGAAGATCATTAGTAGCACTAAAGAGTTTCTCCATACTACATTTTAGGAGGAGGTAAAACATAGCTGCACTAGCCTCTCCATCTCATCAAACACTGACTAAACTAACTTTACAGCTGGGTGATCAATTCAGCTGTGATGCAGCATGTATATTATAGTGCAACAGTGCATCAGCACTACACAGGTTGTCTCTAAGACTTGGTCGCATTACTCTTTAAATGTATATTTTACCACAATTATGCAGATCCAATTATACATCTAATTCAATCATCAAGACTTTTATTTTATCATAATTGCCTAACCTCAATCAAAAGCAGGGTGGGGAATCACCTCAGAGCATTTTATCCTAATAAAATTGTTCATAATATGCGCTAATCAGCCTTATCCCTAAGGTGAAGGAAAAATGGATGTCTCTTTAATCATCTGTTGGATGATCCATTTCAAGATCCTTTTGATCATTTTAGAGTTCTGCAAGGTCAGGCATCCGCCTACATTAGTGAGCTACTTCAGCTCTATATCACCAGATCACTGAGATTTTCTGATCAGGCCTTGTAGATTGTACCTAACTTCATGCTTTAAACTAAAGAAGATGGCCTGTCAGACTATAAGACATGTGGACACTGTGGACACCTTTAAAAAGCAGCTCAAGACTCATCACTTTATATCCACCTTTGTTTAGTTTCTGTCTGCATTTTATGTATGTTAGTTTTTTTTTTATCTACTTATTTTGAAGCACGCTGTGATAAGGTGCTATATAAATTAACTTAACATTTCCTTAGTAACTTTACTACCTGAGGTAAAGCTCAGACTGATAATTTACCACAATTCATTTTAAGAGAATGTAATTGTCTTTATTCTGGCAGAAATGTTGCTCTGCTGTCTTCTCTTTAAAGACAAATTTTACTGTGGTGTCGTGGAAGCTCCCACCATAAGTCTCTAAGGTGAAGTCCATGCTTAACATGTTTCATGCAAAATTGATACTCAGTGTCTACCTTCACTGTGTTGCATTTATCCTAGTTTGGATTTACAAACTTTATACAGCCTACAGTATTACTCTGAATTGCTCCAGTGTGAGAACTAAGAGAGAAAAATCAACTTCTCGGATTGTTTAAATTCAGGGCAAATTTAATCTAGACCTTGTTGGAGTATAATAATAGACTATGACTATAGTCAAGTAAATTACCAGAGAAAGATATGTTGAAGCCCTCGTATGAAATGGAAAAGTCAGAGATGAATCGTAGCTGGGCTTTGAAGTTGCCATAGAGACCAGCATTGATGTTGCTAGGCAACTCATTGCCGGTCAGGCGAGCCAGTGGTTGGAGGAAACTCCCGTTCTCAGTAACCAAGAGGTAGTCATGTTGGTCTTCCAGATGAAAAGAATTGAACTGAAACTGGACTCCTGTTAGAGACACACACACACAGAGAGTACAAGGGTAACAGAGATAATCTTTAGAAGTTTGCTTTATTCCCTGTTCATCAATATACCCACAGTTAAACAAAGCATGAATCAGTATACAGTGACATTACAGCAGACCCAAATTGAAAGTAAATATGCCCCTCTGAATATGCTATAAACCATAAAAACACTAAGAAATCTAATGTAATACAAGTTTGTAGTGGCAGTATAGCAGTAGCTGCTCTAATGTGTTTGCTACTTGCTACTGTCTCTCACTCTGTCTCTCTCTGTTAAGGAGTGTGAATCAGTGTGTGTCTCTTGCCTTTCCCGTGGCTGACTTCAACTGTCCAGGTACAGTTGAGAGATGAAGGGTAGCTGTCTGGATAGCCAGGACTAAGGATGGTTCCCCAGGGACCTCTAACATCCCCACCACATAGAGCTGGATAGATTGAGAGAGACAGAGTGGGGGGACAGAGAGGCAGGCAGAGAGAGAGAGAGACAGAGAGAGAGAGAGAGAGAGAGAGAGAGAGAGATGCGCAGAGACAGGGGAATGAAGGAGAGAGAGGTTAGCATTAGATTGTTGATAGCTAAAACAGATAATGTCTCCCCGTGGACCTTTAATACCACTTCTAGAGTAGATACACACACGCATACCCACACACAAATGCTACAAGAGAAGGAGAGGCAGACAGAGACGGATACAGAGAGACCCTTTAAAACTTGTGGGTAGAGAGGTCTGTATGCATTGACAGCTGTGAAATTCCAGTTTTCTGATTTATTCCTCCCACTGTTGCACAGACATAAAATAATGATATAAATAATGTAAAATCCGACTCCCACTGGAATTATAAATAAGGGTATATGTTGATATAGTTTAATGTCCCTGAAACTAACTAAAGCCTGCCAATGATTTATTGCATAGGTGATTCTGGTCATTCCTTATATACTGTATTTTGACAGCGCATAATGCTGAGTAATTAACTATACTATGTTTATGTTTAAAGAAACTTATCAGCGTAATTGCTGGTATTTGAATGATGCAAACTTATTTTTAGTTGTTTCACTTTAATAAATAGAAGACAGCTCTTATACACATCAATTGTAGGTCAGTTTATGAGGTACCAATGATGACAGTGTCCACAGTCCCCTGCATATTGTGTGTGACATGGTCACCAGAGAGAAACAGCTTTTGCATAATTAGGGTAGCACTCTGGGTAGCTAGGGGTTCAGAGGAGCTTTCCATGGACATCCAATCCATCACTTTCACATGTAGGTACACTGAAGGTGAATGATAGCACCTCTCTTCAGAAGAACAAAAGGTACACTTTAGCTTTTCTGCTCTCATAATTAGCTGAAACTTGCCCCATGCTGTTAGTATATCCCATACAATATGACTTATCACGATTTCCATTGCGTCCTCATAAGTGTATTACTGGGCATGATCAAACTTGATCAATCATATTTTAAGGTCACTTTGTAAATACGTATTTGTCTGGACTATGTTGTTTTTACCATTAATAGCAATAATAGGTTCTGCATAAAACAACTAACCAAAAGTCATTCAAGATTTATATGAAGTGGTTATGTTGTGAGCCAAGTAATTTAAGAAAAAAAAGTTTAGAAAATAATATTATTGGAGTGATGGGAGTCACTGGTTAAAATGCAAAGTTACTTGTAACAAGAGACCATCTGGACAATAAGTGTAGATTCTTTTACTGAGAAGTGTGGGGAGACTGAAACCAATTTGCAAGATTTTGTTGCTTTGGGATGCACAGTCTCTGAGCTAAAAACTGTTTTGAGGCAGAAAACTGAGACTTGAAATAAAATCTCAAGAAAAACAAATGCTTGAATGTTATTTAAGATACTTTTCCACAACCGCACAATGCACAATCTGCATATTGGGCAACATCCGTGAAATGTTTCTGAAAACATTTTTTCTGTTAATACAGTTGGATTTTAAGTGATTCAAAGCAGTGATATTCAAAGCAGTGAAGCAGTGCAGGTATTTCTTAGAGACTACTCAAGACATTTTGAACCTTACAGTACGGCCCCAGGATGACCCTGCAAGTTCTGCACATGGTTCAGCTGTGCACATTGTTATGCAGTAAAAGACCTGTGCTCGCACACAGGGGCTCAAAGTTGACACCAGGTCCTCAGAAAAATCTGTTGCTCATTCGATGCATACTAATGCATGCATGCGTTGCAAGGTGCTTCATTTCTGCTCGCTCCAGTTGGTTCATCTTATAGCTGGTCGACTGGCCTGTCATTTCCTTAAAATGAACCTATAAAATGTCATAACATTACCTCAAAAGTGCAACGGTGACAGAGCAACTGGGAGAAGGTCAAACCTGAAAGTTCTGCAGAACTTTCCTTCAGGAGGACAATTAACCATGTTAATGGAAGCTGAGAACCAACTCTTAGAACTGCAGCCCAAACTTCATGTACATACCCTTTGCAATGGTGACCCCCGCTATAATATAAACATACAACCATATCAAACAGGCATTTCAGACAATGAAAATATGCTCGAACTACAACAGAGCGTCAGTATCTTTACCCTCAACCATACTGATGCTGAGTTTTTACAACATCAGCATCCCTGAAACAAAGGTGAGGAGTATGAATATTTTTTAAACTAAACAAATACACACATACTGTATACACACAACCTGACACTCACAAAAACTTTTGCACGCATACACACACACACACACACACACACACACACACACACACAACTATTAATTATTAATACTTTTCTGCCAGGAAGCTCTTAATGTTGAATGCTGAGCTATGTGAGCAATTTGAAACACTGCATTACATCTCTATCTCTGCCAGTTTCTTTCCCTCTATCTCCTTCTCATTCTCTTTCTATCTTTCTTTTAGATCTCCTTCCATCTCGTCTTTTTCTCCACCTCTATCCATTCGGAGTTCTTTCTATCCACTCTCTCTTTCATTTAAATGAGGTTGAGTTCCACTCAAAAATCAATATCGGGACTCCAAAAAGAGGTTAAATCACAGTATGATTAATTTAAATTTATGTAACGGAATCTGGTCTGGTTTATTGAGGTCAAATCTAAACATTAAATTAATTATTTGGGTTCAAAATCTAGAAATATTCAATATTCTGTTTAGCCGATGGAATAATTTGTCATTGTGTCTTAAATTTTACATATCACTACATCAAATTAAGGAATATTGCTGTTTTCATGTTTTCTAAGACAAGTATGAACAACATTTGATTTCTGCAGCATTTTCCAAGGCTGAGTAGTCTTACATCATGTACTAGGTGATCATCAGGGTAGACCATTCCTCACCAACCACAGAAGCAAATAGTTCATATATTTCTATAGGAACATACTGTGTAAACACAGTCTAATGGCATTCAATCCTGCAAATTCCAATGTTTGATACTTAAGCTCAACTGCTTCCTCGGAGGAAACCACTGCCATTCCCCATAACTGTGCAATTCAAATGTGGTTATTAAGTGAATGAGCCAACAAGCCAAACCAAGCAAGCCGCCACAAAACTGATGCAGCAGTGCCGCATCTCTCCCTCCTCTCCTGCTTCACCATGATTGGAATGAGAGAGACCAAGCCCCCCAACCCCTTCCTTGATTTGAGAGAGAAGAGAGAGGAGGTGACAGCCAACACAGGCTCTCGTCAACCTTACCTCAAACCTCTCTGTGTTCACGGGTTCACACAGGAGAGGAGGTGACAGGAGGCACATGGATAAAAGCACCACACACACATGCACACATATATGTGCTGACATTACACACATATACACACACACACACACAACACACACACACACACACACACAGTACATAGCCACAGATCTCTAATCTTCTCCTCAAATCATCCCCTATCAGCCACAGCAGCCTTCACTGCAAATTGCCCCGGCGTACACCCAAGTGTGTGTGTGTGTGTGTGTGTGTGTGTGTGTGTGTGTGTGCGCGAGCGTGTGAGTGTGAGATTCAACCAGTGGTTTGTCGCAGAACAACATGTTCTATATGACTCAGCTCCCCATAAAAGGACAGAGGGCTCCACTGCTGATCTTTTTAACACACCTCGGCTTCTTTGTATCCTTTTTTTATCAACTAAATATTCTAATTCCGTCTCAGAAATGTTTAGGGCAAGTCTCTCTGAAAAAAGAAAAAAAAAATGTTATAAAATGTATTATTTGGTAAGAAGGAATCTCATTTTTGAGAAGTGCCCACTTCACTTTTCAATCTTCAGTGACATCATTAGCAGGACTGCAGTCAGTGTGACCTTCTGCCATGTCATGTCAGTATGTGCTCCTACACTAAGGTCTCTGCACCAACATCCAGGTGTAATATTGTGTTACATTACATATATTGGTGGTAAATATCATGATGATATAATAATGTAAGTAAAATAAAACTAAGTCAATTCTGTAAAGTTCTGAGGATGAAAGGGTCTCTGCCTCTGTTTTGTTTTTGTTTTTTTATATCTAATGAACAATGATACAGAGCAGAGGATGATGATGTTTAGGGTGTCAGGTTAGTAAGACAGTAAGTAACATACATACATCAACATACAATATCTAAAAAGGCATGGCAGTCTTATCTAAGTCAATATATAATCGTTTGGAGATTAATTTGAACATTTCATTACTTATTTAAATATGCCATCTTATGTTTATGAAGGTCGGCTGCAGCAGGGTACTTACCGTCACATGTAGGTAAGGGGTGGCTCCACCAGTGGTTCTTCTCACATACTAGCGGCTCCTCATGGCTGAGTCTGTAGCCAGAATCACAACCAAATGATACAGTGGACCCGATAGAGAAATCCTGTCCATAGCGAATACCATTAACAGGGATGCCAGGGTCCAGGCAAGAGTAGCTGTCCACTGTAACGCCTGAAAAATAAAGATCTAATCTGAAACTCACAGATAGTTTAAATCTCCACATAAATCACCATTCTGTGCAACCACGGTTGTTTTTCACAGGTAATGACTGCATGTAAGGCCAGCTTGTGAAACTGTGTCTGGTGGACTACTAGTGTAATGCATGAGTTCTGACATCATGCACACCTCCTGTTATGCTGAAAAAGTTCAAAGTGCATGTGTATTATTCTGCTCTGTAGTAAGCGTAATATGGAGGACAAAAAAGTCAGTTCATGTTCAAGCATGCATATCCACATGTGTATATGCATCTGACTTACTTTCATATAATATTTTGAAGCCAGCATTTGATCGGCTGTTATCCGTGGTAAACAGTAGATAAAGAAAGTTGCTACTGCTGAACAGGAACTGGGGCACCTGGGTACCATTAAAGGAGCCAACCAAAGGAGACAGGAGGTTTGGCCCGTCATGGATCTCCAGAAAATCATAACCCAGCTCTGTCTGGAACCTGTGAGACAACGATATCAGATCATCACACACTTTGAAAAAAAAGCCTTCAAGTGTAAGTTAAACAATTAGGACAACTCAAGACATGGCAAACTTTCAAGCTAATGTTCTTCACATAATGTTTGCAGCATTCATATGCAAACATTACAGTGAGAGCATGTCAAGGCAGCATGAAGATGTTGTTGTTCTTCCATTATATTCCTATATTCCTAAGGTAACTTGAATCACTTTGATGACCAACTGGTTAAAAACTTCAAAATCTAAACCCTAGATGAAATGTATACTTTCTGTACATGTTTTTGTTTAAGTTTACATGCAGCAGGAGGACAGGGGGAAAAAAAGAGTTTAAGAGGTCCAGTCTGTTAACCCCTTTACCAATATTGTTAAATGCACTTTACAATGAAATAAAACTGAAACAGAAACTCAAACCAATGAAAAATTATTTTACAGGATCCTCAAAAATCTTGCTTCTATCACCAGTTCACAGCTCTGAGAACACATAACATAAAGCAAAATATAACCCGGCCTCACTGAACAATCCACTATTAATTATAGGGCTTATGAAATTTAAAAGATGATTATTATATTCTTGGTGAATCCCCATAAACTTCAAGTCTTGTAAATCTTTGCTTGTCAGAAATAATTGATAGTGATTCTGAAGAATCTGCACAGTTCCACCTGTTCAGAGCCCTGAGAGTCTTGAAAATATGCAGAATCACAGAATTATGCCACCCACCTGTCAAATGTGATTTTAATGGAGCGTCCAGGTTCTGATTCAATCACCCACTCACAGCTGAGGGAATCTTTATAGTAACCGGGCCACCCAGGAGAAAGAATCACTCCATTCGGGGCTGAATAGTGGCCTCCACATGGGGCTGGAGGAGAAAAGGGAACAAAAAGCGTTGAAGTTACAGAAGATATAAAGGACAGAAATAAAAGGGTTGAAGCTGTGTCCTTTATTTGTATCGACTCCCTAGATATGATTTGGATCAAAACTTGAATACATCTTTCATTCAGTCAATATTCTTCTTTGAAAGTTGGTTTTCTGTAACAATAAACCTGCTGATGAACCACTGAATTCAATAAGCATGCTCTGATTACACAATTAAACAATAGCAGACCATGATTTTACAGTTACTTTGGATACCTAGCTACAGTCCTACTGGAGACTTTCTCCTCATGTGATCAGTCTTAAGACAATATGATTCCTCTTGATTTAGTTTCTTTATTAAAACCTTATGTAGGTTTTTAGGCTTGACTTTGATGGCCACTTAAACACAACACTGACATGTGGTTAGGTAGCAAATTGTTGCCTATTTACACATCGAAAAAACAGGGAGTGACATTATAATTTTTCTGGAGTTTTGTATCTGGCCACCTGATGCAGTCCAATATTTATTCTCCTATAAGCTCTGTTTTGGTCTCTACTAACTCCAGAGGGAAATAGCTGTGTATTTAGGTGCCCCACTATGTTGTTCATTTCGTCTATCTGCCTTTTGGGGCTGACCATGTAGCATGTACAGTGAGTTTATAAGATCTTTATCACTGAAAACAGCTGCCTGCTGCTGCTGTTGGAAATGACACTGATGAAAGTCAGAGTAAATCAAAAAAGTTGCAAATGGCAATTCATAAACCCAAAACAATGAGCTGAAAGCAGCTAAAACAACTATTGATAGGGCAGCATTTAACATACTGTAACCAATAGACTGATCATTAGATCAGTTCTAATCCAAGTACCCTGTCTGATTCAGTATTATCCTTAATTATTAAGGTAAGATAAATATTTAATTGCACTCAACATACTGTAAGAATGCCATTAAATGTAAACTGCATTGCAAATATAAATTAATTAAAGGAACATGAACAAGCATATTCATAACCCTCATTCATAACTATAAATGAGAATTTTTAAGCAGAATGTTAACCGTTATCACAAGGTTACATTAGCCAGGAGTCATTCTGTTCTGCTCTTCTTTTGAATTTGATCTTGTTAAGAGTTTAACATCGTGCCTGAAGTCAATTTGTTCTGGTCTGTACCTTCTGAATACAAGTGAGTGGATTTTCTAACCAAGAAGTTATAGACATGCATTAGCTACTAAAGATCTGGAGACATTAAATGACCTGGAACACAATTAACAAAGCCTTTCCTTTTACCATCAACACTTCTGTCAACAGTAGCTATGGTAGAAGTATCTGAAATTAATTATATCTCCTGTTGGAACTAAATTACTTATACATTCCATTTGAGATTAACAGGTAAAATTTACATTTTTATGTTTCTGTTCTTCTGTTAATTACACTGTGCGCTAATGCCAATTTGTAACTATTTATAACATACCTCTATGATAATTATATCTAACATATTTATTAACTGTGGCATCTGTGGCAACAGACCTGGGTTTACTGGCCACCTTCATGTATTTTTCCCTCTAATTTCCACCTCCCGAGTGTTTATGCTGTAGAAATTATGGTATATTATATTGGATGGATATATATTGGATGAGATACTGTTTCGTAGTTAATAGCTGAATAAGCAATCTTGTCAATATTTACCTTCACACTTAGGGATGGGCCCACTCCACATGACTTTTCCTTTTTCTAACTGACAGGAGATTGTCTCAGTTCCCTGGGTTTTGATAAAACCATCCTCACAAACCACAGAGATAGAGCTGCCAAGCTGGAAGCTGTCTCCAAAGCGGCGAGCGTTGATGGGAATGCCAGGGTCTGGGCATTCATTATGGCCAAATGCTGCGTTAAAAAAGTTACAAGGAGACACAGATATGAGGAGGAATATATTGGAGACTAGACGCTCACAGAGAGAGACACACACACAAGAAATGTTATTAAAGAATATGAGACCTATACTTAACGAGCACTCACAGGCTACACTTGGTCATCATTTTGATGAAATTTCTGAGAACTAATCATATAGATCTATAGCTGCAACGTGACGTCTTTAGAGTTCAGTCCTGGCAAGGAAAACGTCTATAAATTTCTCCTGTAATCTGTCTGTCCTATACTCCTGCTTTGACTTTCTATATCTTTGCTCATATGCTCATTTTTCATGCAAAATATATTTTCACTGTGCGTGGGTTGGATATAAGCAATATAACTTGTGATAAAAGTCATGTGAGCATGTCTGCTTTGAGATGCGTTCTGGCTCATCAGATTAAGAAGGCTGTATAGGTCCAACCTAAATATACCCGTGTTTTGCCAGTTGAAGCAATCCAGTGTGATCAAATGATAAAGAGATTTAAAAATGACGCATGCAGTCACCCAAAAAATAAAATGGTGTTAGCTGAAATCACAGATACACTGAGAGGAAATGTGCGGACAGAACACTTCAACATTTTGGGTAATATGTCTGCCATCAAACCCACAGTCAGATGAGAAGATCAATATCAATTTCCATTTCTGTTTGTCTGGTATAGAGACGTGTTTAGCTTAAATTAGCTCAAAGACTGCAAGCCGGAGCAAACAGATCGCCATCAGAAATGAACAAATACGCCTTCCAACAAATCCAAAACTCCTATTTACTGTACATGTTGTATCCTGTTGTCTAGCAAGCTAGTCATCAATGCATCTAAGACTCACCTGGGTTTTGATCAATTACAAAAGTTTGCACAGCTGACAACTTCACAATGAAGACAGAACTTCTGAGGTGTTAACTGCTCCTAAAACACTAATGTCTTGATTTGTATTTTGACACAGGTTAAAGACACAAGGTATGATGTTTAAAAAAGGCAATTTGAAAGTTTTTGGAAGGTGTATTGTTTCACATTTGACGGAACTAGGCTAACTGTTTCCACTCATTTCTAGTCTTTGTGCTAAGCAAGGCTAAACACATCCTGGACCTCTCTGTACTGGACGCATAGAGATGAAAAGGATGTGACTCTCTGTATGACAACAAAGAACGCTAAAAAAATTTTCCATTAACGCCTTATTTTCCTCTTTGTTCTGCAACCTACACCTCTATTCTTAGCTGCTATAGTGACCACATGACCCTCTTGGATCAATTAAGTTTGTCTTTTGTCTTTTCCAGAACAACTCTTTGTGTTGTTGAAGCCTCCATTCTGATCTAACTTTAAGTACATTAGAAGAACTAAAATGAAAACCCAAACTAGGAATGGAGGTGGGAAGGGGTTCACACCTGCCGGATGGATATTCTGTTTCGCAATGAACCCACATCACATATAAATACATCGCTAGAGGTCTAGGCTGAAAGTCATGCATAAAATTCATATAGTCGTATGAGTAGTGCCGTTTTATAGCCTCAAAACAGAACAACACCTCAGACTCAGAATTATTCTCCTGCAAAAGAAAATAAATAAGATCCTTGATGTTCTTCGTTTTCCTGCCATAGACATGTATCAAACTTGTGGGAAAAACTCAGATTTATTATATTATCAATATACTGTGGCCACATTTCACCCTGTTTTGCAGCAGAGCAAAAAGAATTTGTAATGTTCCTGTATCTCAATAGGAAAGCAGAGAATAAATCAAATAGAGAAATGACATACTACTGTATGTGATATTAAATCCTCTTCCTGACATAGAGTGATCAGCCTGAAACTCCAGCCTCAGTGTGTTGGTATTGGACGTCAGATGGGAAGGACTCTCAGCTCCAGAGAACCTTCCAATGACAGCGGCATCATTTGTCTCTCCATCTTTCACAGTTAGGGAATCATAGGGTGCTTCGAGGTCAAAGTCATTAAATGCCAAGTGGATTCTGGAGCCTGGATCTGATTGGATGAGCCAGACACAGTTCATGTTGTTCCCATAGCCTTCTGGGTAATCTGGGGAGAGGACGGTTCCGGAGGGAGCTGTGAAGTTGGACATGCAGGGGACTGGGGGAGGAAGAGAAGTATAGAAACGCAGACAGAGACCGTCAGACAAACAGACAGACAGTGGAGAGAAATGAAAAAAAAATAGAGAGAGAGAAATTTTCTGTTAAATATTCATTGCTACAGCATCATCGGTCATCATCTGCTCCAGGCCATAATAAACTCTGTACTGTCACCATGGTGACAGGTCAGACTGAATGTTATCAACATCACAGCAGAGCACATGCCATGTTTTTCCCCCCACTGCAGCCACATTCCTGAAAATCATCTATGAATAATTTTTATACTTACATATGCATATGGGGATATTTGCTGACCACTGATTGTTGTCTTGGCAGGAGATAGTTTTCTCTCCAATCAGCTCGAAGCCAAACTGGCACTCAAACCTCAGGATTCCTCCATTTAAGAAGCTGTCCCCTTCTCTTATTCCATAGAGGGGAGTTCCAGGGTCGCCACAACTCTCCTTGTCTATTTCTGTAAAGGCACAGTTTCAGATGGATACATTAATATCTGAGAGGTATTCCTCTGTGCCACAGACTTCTATTATTGTCCAAAAACTATTTAAGTGCATCAATAAGCCAAATAGTTGGTCTGGGTGATGTGTTTCTTCATTAACTTGAGCACTATTTATTTTGAGTCAGTTCCACATAATGTCCTGCTGCCGTTAATACTCACTAGAGCACCAAATCTGTCTTCATCGGCAGCAGACAATAGTTCCCAACAAATGTACTCCTGTTTGAGTAATGTTTACCAATAACTACGTTTCCCAGCTGTTTTAAGATTTGTTTTTAGGAAATACAAGTCCATATGTAAGACCCAATTTTAAATATTTATATCTTTAATAGGAGAGCGTGGGACTGAGAGTCATGCACAGGCTGGGGAAGTCATACACATTGCTAGTGTTGGTCTTTTTATGGAATTTTTTAACAAGAGAAAAATAATGAAAATTGCTGGGCAAATCATTAAGGATGGATCTTGACCTAACCTAGTAAGCTAGTTTATTTTAGATAGATCCATAGATATCTCAGCCACTGTCAAGAAATAACTTCTTACATACAATAGGTTAGGCATAATAATATAAACTGCATGGAATAGCAAGCTTAATCATAACTAAAAACACTGGTATCAAGGTGGTTTATATTGTGACAATTAGTAAAACTATTTGTTTATGAGACAAAGTCAATCATCACAGGTCAGAGATAAAAAAGAAAATATTTGTCACCAAGAACTTACATAACATTGTTCATCCAGAAACTAAACAAATCAGAGATGAGGCTTGCTAATATTATTCAAGTTTTGGCTGTCATCATTTATTCTTCTTCTGTATTTGATACAATATTACAGATTGTTTGAATCTGTAACTCACATTTATTTTTTTTTTAACTTAAGCATGGTATGTGAGTATATTTTGCAGCTAGCATATGTGGAGTTTAATTTTGATAATATTTATGGCCACCATGCAGTGTCTCGCTCAAATACCCAGTGGTCATCTTTCCCTGCTGTGAAACACTATGTCATGCTACAAAAGCTCATCATCCTTTTTGAACTGAAATACACTACCAACTAAATTGGCTTTCTTGAATATGATTGGCTATTGGTTTGCTGCATCAGGCGAATTTTTTGAAATGCTTTTACTCCTTAGTTCACAAAGAGTGGAGCAAGTTTGTATTCATCTCTTTCTGTATACCTCATTCCCCTGAATTTGTAAGTATTCACGACACCGCTTTTTTTCACATTCAGTCTGACCATGAGGTTAGACAGAGCCTTCTTTGGTTCTATATAAAGGTGCCACTGTATCACCATAATTCTCTTTAAAATTTTGTGTATGATATTTCTGGAAATATGCCCACTATTTCCCCAGCCTTTCTCTCCTTTATGCCCCTGCTTTGCAGTCCTATTCTCTGTATTATTTACAGGAGTGGCCCATGGCAGGAAGTAAAGGTGTGTGCTTTGTGTGTGCTTCACTGCTAGTCTATGTGTGCGTGTGTGAGTGTACGAGCGCATGCGTTTGTGATGTATTGCATTAATTTCCATCATGACATCGTCTTTATGAGAACCACAGACTCAACCAATCACAACCAGCCCAACACACAGAACACACACACACACACACACACACACACACACACACACACACACACACACACACACACACACACACACACACACACACACACACACTCACACATCACACACACCTAGCAGAAGAATAGAGAACAAATTGCTTTGGAGAGAAAACAGGCCTACTGCCGGAACATTCCTATACTTGTACTCTCTCTCTCTCTCTCACACACAAATACTGTACATGCATGTGCCACACACACCCAAACAAAGCCACACATTCACAGTCTCTCCCACAGAATCACATACAGGGATGCACACATCTCTCTCTCTCACACACACACACAAACACGCACACAAATAATCCTATTGTGTTTGTAACAACAAGGCTGACGGATTCACAAAGGGGATTAGGCTTCTTAAAGTGTACGTATGTGTGTGAGTGGATGTGTATGCGTGTGCAACTTTGATATTGTGTTTGCGATTGCACATTGAGCCCCATTTCATCCTGTTCTATAATATTCCATCATGCCCATAGCATATTGTCCTTGGGAATACACACATGTGCACGTAAACTCCACACAAACACAAACACAGACAAAAGGAGTGTAAATGCACTACCTTTAAAGATCTGAGAGAGTAAGGTAATAGATTTTGGGGATAATGAGATTGGAGAAAAAAAGCTTATTGGCTGTTTCTCTTTTGTGACCATTGTGGAATTGATTTTACAGCTAGGTTCTTAATAGTAATCGAATGCTGAATGTATAGTTGTATGCATTCTGATCTTTGTCATATGCTATAAACTATAAAATCTTTTGCAAGGTCTGGCTGTTACTGTGCTTTATTTTCATTAGGTGCACCTTACCAATGTCTCTAAAACAAAAGCAAGATGCATCAAACATATTAAACCGCATAAAACACTAATATGAGGGAGCTATAATAGCCACAGAAGAAGAGCAATTGAGTAGATAGTCTTCTGTACACTCAAGCAGGTTTGCTGTGTGGGGAAGAAATGAGAAATCCAGTCTGGCTAATTAGCTTATGGTTGTCTGAATCTGTGACCTAACGGGAGTGGCTCAAATTGACTTGTTCACACTGTAGACATCAGTGAGGACTGTCTGTTGAATTAAAATGATCCCATTTATTACACTCATAGTATTGACATTTTTTCAGCCTCTCTCGGGTTCTAAACCAGGCCACAGAGGAGCTTTTGAGGATTGATTTGATAGGAGATGTGTATGAGAAAGACATCAATTTTCTGTTCTCATTAAAACACACAATCTCTGTCGGCCCCTGTTATATAAAGAGCAAAAAAACGTTTTTTAAACTCGATGGTGTAACTCCCATATACCTGTTACTCTTGGTAAATTGGACATCAGGATCGCAGATAATAATTGGGCTATTTTCTTTGATCTGGACACATCACGGGGCAGAAAAACATCACTCCAGCCGGCTGTAAAAACTCCTCAACTACAGGCCCATACTTTGCCTCATCATCATCCTGTAATAGTTTTGTGATTCCATAATCATCAGTGAATTTCAGGATGTGCCTATCCTCATAAAGATTCCTGCCTGTACAGAGAGTACAGGTGAGAGAACAGGACACCCACATCTCAAAGGCATTTTTGCAATTTTTGTTCACCTAAGGTGTTACTGTCGCTTCTACCCATCTACCCATCGGAGAACAGCATGTTAGAAAATCTGAATAAATAAACAAATGTTACATCAGTGAACACACCATTACCTTACTACACTGTGATATATCAAACTCATACTTAAGAAAGGTTAAAGCAGCCTTTTCCAAATGTCTCTTCTGCTTGTAGTAAAAACAAGAGTCTAATGAGCTCTAAACCATCTGGAGTTGCTTCTTGATGAGCCTTTCAAATGACTTTGTGACCAATGAGGGCCAAAACAGCATCTTGTTTGTTCACCATTGTTTAGTCAAACCCACCCCATATTAGTATTTAGTAGGTCTCACCGATAGGGAAGTAGTCACTGTGTTAGAAATAGTCACTGTTTTAGCCAATGTCATACATGATTTGGAATGTATGGAATATATTATTGTGGCCTAATGAGAAAAACAATCTTTTATTTATTTTTTTTACAATGGATTTTGACTAAATGAACTACAGACATAGTATTTCAATATCAGTAACACTGATGGCTACATGATGACTGAACATTACATGAATCAATAATTCAAGACCGAAAAATGAAATGCTGTTTACTGTTCTGTGATAAAGTAAGCTCTGTCCTTCAAAGGGCACACTGAAACATACGCGTATGTGCACACACGCGTATGTGCACACACATGCGGCACACACACACACACACACGCACACACATGCACAACCAAAAAAGCGACTGGCTTTGGCTCACTACCCCAATACTAAGGTTATTGACTGTAAAATTGTACCACATTTCTGGGTATGTTGTGAATGAATATTTCATGAATTCACATTTCATGGTGTTTCAGCCTCTCTGAATGAAATGCTGTTTAGTACTGTGTGATTAAAAGGGTCTTGCTCAGCACCTGGACTACTGTGCTGCAACAGGATCGAGGTCCTGTGGGACGCAACACAAATCTTACGGTTGCAGGAAATTTTCACAATAATGCTGGTCGGAGCAGGAGGTCAGCATTATTATCGCAAGATGAAATTTCAAGTATATAAAAATATGAGGCACGGTTCTTATGTTATTGAGCTTAACCGGCTAATAAATGCTTTGTCCTTCAGTAAATTATATGTATCAAAATGCGGTAAAAAATAAAGCTCAGTTGCACTTCTGTTTATCCCTCCTGTGGCCTCCTTCACTAAATTTCTCTTGTTCTCGCTTAATCTCTCAATTTAGACAATCTAGCTTCAAACATTTTGTTAAACATCAGTAATATGAAACAAAATTTCAACATTTGATC
The DNA here is from genome assembly GCA_024633595.2 of Lepomis macrochirus. Lineage (NCBI taxonomy): Eukaryota > Metazoa > Chordata > Actinopteri > Centrarchiformes > Centrarchidae > Lepomis > Lepomis macrochirus. The sequence goes on along the minus strand of JALXJV020000013.1, from coordinate 19,803,306 downwards.
CAATCTAATCTGCTAATCTACATTTACTTTCCAAAAACAGACACACTTGCAATCCCACACAGAAACATATGGGTGCAAAAAAGCAGGGAGATATGAAGAAAACACACACACACACACAGATTGCAGTGTCTCTGTTCCTCCCTGCAAACAGGCACTTCCACTACAGAGCCATCGAACCAGGGGTCAATGGTGCTGTAAAACTCCACCTTGACATCTTTCCCTCCTATAAAATACGTCACATTTTAAAAACCATAAAAAGCAGATGAAAAATCCAATATAAAATCTCAAAAGTAAGAGGTGACATTATGACTCGGTGATGGGATACTGGTGAAGAGAAGAAAAAAGTAGGGATGAGAAAGCAAAACAGTGCTGTTTCAGTAACATTCAAATTCAGGAATAATAGCGGGTAAGATAATAGCATGCTAAGAGACAAACCTAGTAACATCTCGCATGTGGAGCAAACTAGATAAAAAGCATTTGTCATGAGATTAACACATGTACCATCTAGCCCTCTTTTACTACTGGCTGTGAAGCAGGCACTTGACGTTTATGCTGCACTTCGTAGTCTCCTAGCACAGCGTTATATAACACAGGATGATAGGATAATGCTAGAACGATGCACTCAAAAAAAAAAAGAAATCCAGAGCTCGAGGGAATGACTCATCGCCTGGAAACAAATTCTCAAACTCACCATTCACATGTATTTCAATGAAACTGGATGAGAGGTGTGGCTTTTGTTGCTTTTATTGTTCTATGTTTTGTATCATTTAAAGCCACAACACAGGGGAAAAAACCCTCAGATGTAAGTAATTATAGACCTACAGACAAGTCAGATTTAGACACTGTATTAATGGGTACGCGACCGGCATCACAAAAGACACAATCCACCTGACACCTCAATCAGTGTGATTGTACAGGTGACTTTACTTTCCACATCCATGGCCAAAATGGGGCTTTAGTAAGCAGCAGGTGAGTGAGGGCAAATGAGCACCTGTGTCTGTTTTAGTTGGCAGGAATCAGCTGCTACTCCTAAGTGGAACAGAAGGTTTACTCTGTGTGGCGTGTTGAATCCTGCATCAATCCAATTGGCAGCTGCTGCATTTAAATTATAGAAAGCGATGGCAGTGCTCAAAAATCCCACTCTGTGGCGGCCCTCAAATTCTCAAAGGTTAGATGAGATGCTGATGGAATACCGCTAAAGCCCCTCAGAGATCTTACAAACAATTTGAACAGACTTTGAAACCAAATCACTGATATAAAGAAAAATAGGAGAAGAGGAAGTAAATGGGTGCAGTCTGTACATCCCTGCTAGCCGCACACCAAACCTCCTTTCTGACTGAGAATATGAATGGTAAAGTTGATAATACATGACTTTATTGAGAAAAAATTGTTCAAAAACTGTACAGGCACTTCTGCACCTATTTCAGATAGTACATTCAGTACTTTTCTTCTGCCTCCGTTTTATGAAGTTGGTCATTCAGTTTGAATGATAACACATACTAAATTGAAAATGTATTATTACAGACAAACATTTTTGAAACATTATTTATTTTATCAGTATGGTGTTTTTCAAAAGGTTATGCATTCAAGAGAGACACCTACAATATATAATACATATAATACTGTCATTTTTACCCACCCCATGCATGAATGATTCCTTCCCATTGTAATCTTATTGAGTGACATGTTTTAACCTTACTGTGGTGATGTCTATATTTTAAACCAACCAAAAAATATTTTACATCAGATATCATTCTGTAAATACATTATGGAGAAACCCCACATCCATCCATGCATTAACACACTGAATTTATATTTTTCATTTCATAGAAAATGAAAAAAAAAATCACTGAGACACTGTTTTATTGCTGTTGAACTCAAACCATAAAGTATATTGAAAGCAAATATTAAGCTCTGAAAGTGCTCGAACAAACAGTAGGTATTGTATAATTCCACAATCACACACAAACACACTCACAGATACATTATGATCTAAATCCACAACGGCACCTCTTTATGGACTGTACACACACACACACACACACACACACACACAAATATATAAATATAAGCTCATGATAATTTCATTTATTCTCAGAGGAGACGGAAACTCGCTGAAATTTTAATGTAAATGATGTCAATAATGTTGCAGTGCTCCCTTAAATCTACATGCCATGATTCAGGATAGACTAAAAGACTACTGTACAGGCTGTAAAGCAGTCCTGTACCGCTATGTATGTGTGTGTGATTTGTAAGCCTTCCAACGGGGAGTAGAGTCAAAGTGTGGTCAGTTTGTGACCTTGACTTTAATAATAGATGAATGGTGACAAGAAAAAGAGGGGGACAAAGAGAGAGAGACAAGGAGCGAAGAGTAAAAAGAAAGATGCAGGACTGACAGCATGAGAAAAGAGGGTCTCTTCTCTTGTCAGATACAGGAAATGGGTTGAGAGGGAGAGAAAGGGAGAAGCAGAGAAACCAAACAACAGTGTATTAGAGAGCAACTGACAGAGAAAATGTTGTGACTTTAGAAAGAAGGGAAAGAGAGAACTGGGGATGGAGAGATGGCTAATGAGGAAAAATGAGACCAATAGAGAGACGGACAGAGAGAGAAGGGAACAGGGGGATAGGGGGAATGCGAGGAGTGAAAGAGGTGAGTGACTTGTCGGTAGAGCTTCGTTGGCTCACTGATGGAGGGCCTGTCTAACACACACACACACACACACACACACACACACACACACACACACACACACAACACACACACACACACACACACACACACACCGGTGACTTTGTAGCAAGGTAGAGTTACTGATAATGTTTATATTTCATTTCCAAGGTCTATGGGATGTGGCTTTAGGAATACACACACACACAAACACAAACACGCACACACACACACACACACGCACACACACAAAATCTCTCTCTCTCTCTCTTTTTTTCTGTCTAAAAACACACATACATCTCACACAGCCACCCACTAATACCACAGGCATCCACCTTTATAGTAAATCTTGTGGGTGATGGAGCCAGCACTCAGAGACAAACACATTAATCTTGCACTGAGTACAGGTAGAATCTGTCAGGGTTTTTGGGTTTGAGTAAGACACCCAGGTGAATGTTTTCTAATGTTTTTTTGTCACTGTGATGTACATTAATAAAAATAGAAATATACATAATGGCTCTGGATTATTACAGGATAATAGAGTACAGATGATACTGAGCTTGATATGTGACAGTTTAAAAAACAATGACTGATATCATTTTCTGAGCTAAAGGACAGTAATTATACGCACATCACATAGGTGCAAGGCTATCAGAAAACATTTTCAAAGAACTGGTATTACCTTTTCTTTGACATTCTTTCCTAACAAACAAAAAAAGATCCTTGAATTTGATTAAAGTATGTAATTTTACAGCTGAAAATAAATTGGTCAGTGCTCTCTGGTTAACAAACTATGTAATGAAAACACTGCTACTAAATTATGGAGAACATATCTTTAGCATTTTCTTGCATTTGATTATGCTTTTCTCCATTGTCAAAACTATACCTGCTACAGTGAATATAGACAGTTAAATCCCTACAAAAATAAAAAGTCATCATGCTGTACAGTGAAGTATTATTATAAGCATGGACGCATTTAAATGATGGTTCTCTCCATTAATTCTTTTATCGATCTCTATGGGGAAATTACTCAGGAGAAATGAATGAGGATATGTGCAGCTATTGTGGAGCCTTTTAGCAGGTGCCCTTTGATTTCAAGTTGGTTTGACACACAGGCTATTTTTACATATGCAGTTCTTCATCTAATCATGTGTTTTAAACTATTGCATGGTTTGGAGCAGATTATATGTCATACTACGACATAAATGAAACATGAAGACTGTACTGTTAGAGTTCTCTTTGAGAGAAATGGGTGTTTCGTATTTAATTATTTTCTATTTGAATAACTTTGTACACTACAGAATTTAAGGCAAGACACTGCAGGTGAATAGGGTAAAAAAATAATTTATCACCAAGAAACTTTCCTAGTTGATTACTTACATTAAGACAACATTTTTTTTTGTGTTACAGGTTTTCAGTAATATTATGTTTATAATAATATAATAATATGCAAATGACGCAGTATCTATTAAAATATGTGTTTATTTTCTGAACACTGGATTCAATCAAGTTCAAAATTATTGTTTTATGTATATGTATAATGTTATTTGGGTGTTGGAGGCTACACTGCTGACAGATGTGATTGTAGACATACTTCTAAAACAGTGTGGCAGTTGTAGCTACCAGTCCTATCGTTTCTCCCTAGTTCATCACTTCTAAATATTCTCTAGCATCGCTTACAGCATCTTATGCCGCCCATTGCTAAATTAGCCACAAAGCTAATGCTGTATTTATCAGTGGAAGAGCGCTAACGTCGTAATGAGCCATTAAACAATAGTTTCTGACATTTCTGAAATTTGTCTGCAAGTCGGCATGTCAGAAATGATTAAAGTAGAGAAGACATATAAATAAACTTGAGCAGAACAAGAATCTAACACAGTTATGTTAGACACCTAACAAAGTTATCTAGGTCCTCTTTCTGTGACGTTGTAGATGTGCAAATGTTGTAGTCAGAGCCTTAACGGCTCTGGTTGCAACTCATTGCATTACCAGACACTCCACTGTGACCCTATTATGACAACAAACCCACAGGTGATGGCACACAAAGTTCATTTCTGCACCTTTGTGTTTCATGAACTGTAATCAAATTCACACTACATCTATCAAACAGAGAAATTAGGAAAGGTTAATATTTTTAAAATGGTAGGAGATTACTTCAACAGAACAGATAAAAACCGTTTAAGCTGACATTAAGAAAAGGTCAGATGTTCTAAACAAACATTTATTTTTAAAATAACAAATAAACCAGACAATTCACCATGAAAGTTGAAAAATATGGCCTGAAATATGTTTGAGCCAGTGTAATGTTCAAGAAAACATGTGTTTTCCATGTGAAAAGATTAATTCCCCGATGATACCGTAAATCACTAGTTTGATCTTTGTAACACATGGATCCTTTACCTTGAAAAAAATCCTTCACTTACAAATTTAATCAAATATGCATCCCAAGAAGACTCTTCCAAATCTGGAAGACAGTATCATTTGTTCATCACGTACTTTATGGGCTTATAAACACAGTGTAAGGAATCTGTGGAGGCTTTGTCTTCTTTCATAGCAAAGACTGGGGAGACATTTCTAATGCAATCCAGCCCTCCTTAATAGATCTAGATATAATAGTCACTGAACAAGAGTGTGTTTTGCTTCTTATAAATCAGACTTTTCATTTGGGACATTGTTCCAGTGGATGGTAACACAAAGAAATAGGCCTCCTAGACTTTAGGGTATAATGGAGCATGGAGAATAATCTTTGACCTACAAACACAACATTTTGCAAGTTTACTTAAAAAACAGTTTTTTCTCACTCCATTCACACATACACTTAATTTACATTTTCTCATCTTCTCTCTTTTTTCTCTCATACACACTTAAACACACGCTCTTTTCTTACCCTTGTAGTTGATCTTAAATCCTATAGATCCGACACTCTCATCCGACTGTAGGTGAAGCCACATCTGGTGGGTCATACTGACTATCAGGTCAGGAACAAAGCTACCTGATAGGCTGAGGTAGAAAACACAACACTATTAAATCATTGTCATTATAGTCTTATTATAAAAAGTATAATTTTCATCCCTGCAATCATGGCCATAATCAAATTCTCAAGTGCTGCTCTGAGTGTGAACAAATTGCTGGAGCATACTGCGCTAGAGTTGAATGCTTTGGTTTGGTTTTGCAGAATGCTCCCTCAGAAAAGCAAACTGCATCCATACCATCCTGTTTTTTGTGGGGGGTTTTTTCACAGAAAGCCAGCCCTCTTTTAGGCATGAAACTGGCCGACTCCAAAGTGAATTGAAATCAGCCACTTTGTAAAAGCGCTACATTTGTTATGCTTTTGGGCACTGCAGAGCATTTTCAAAATTCAAAGACCAGTTCATCTTTTTAAGTGGAGCACACATAATGCAGACTGTTGTTTTACGATCTGACTTAATTGCGACAAAGAATATGGAGGTTTTAGGCTAGCTGGCAGCTGATGGCTTAAAATGGAAAAAGTCGGTTTACTTTGATCATTTAGACTTTATGTAGAACATGTTATCTGTGTTGTGAAGCATCTGACTGACTGACAATAGCGCTGCTGCTCATGAGGGCATCTGGTCATTATGGAGACACAATATGTGTTGAACAAAGAAAATGCAAAACTGCAGTTAAAGCAGCCCATTTTCTGAAAGTTATTACATTCATCTTGGAGTTTATCTCACACTCTTTGGAGGTGTTTTGTTGCCATAATCTGTCTGGTATGACAGCAGAAGACAACTTAATATGCATAATTTTCAAGCAAGGAAGAACCTTTGAGTGTATTTTCAGTTAATCTCTTTTAATGTGAAAGGCATTATATAATTATGATACAGTGTGGGATTTCCCACCACTGATTCACAGATGAATAATGTATTAAAGTTTTTTATATTCATGCCCAAAATCACAAGTTTTTCTCTGAGGTTTTTTATAGTCCGCCCACATGTGACGCACTCGATCCTAAAATGCTTGATTTGGGCTAGAAAAAATGAAATAAATAAAAACTTTTCACAAGAAATAAGAATGAAAAATGATACTGTAATACTTACACCTGTAGTATAGTTGTAGGATCTCCCACCTCCCCTCCATCTCCTATCGTCAGAGTATCATAGGCTATCTCCAGGTCAAACTCTTCAAAGTTGATCTGGATTACCTAGTTCACACACAAAAACCCAGAAGGATACGCGTCAGTTTCAAACCACTTCAAGCACAACCGAGTCAAAGTCAATCTGGGCCTGACATTTAGGTTTATAAATGTCAGGGCTACTTATTTATTTATTTATTAGCTTTGAGAAGATGAAGCAGATTCTGAAAACGGACAAATATTAGATACCGCTACAGTATATATGAATCTTTATTGATCCCAGTTTAACAACCAGCTGCTTAGAAGATATAGAACTGTGTCATGATGAAGTGTTAGAAAAACAAACTTTTTCTTGCAAAAACTTTCACTTTATTCTCATATTATTACAACTTTTGTCTCAAAAATTCCAACTTACACTTTTCCTCCTAATATTATGACTTTCTATTAAAACTAAAACTGCATGTCAGCTAAGCCTCGCACATTTTCTCGACAGAAACTTGGGATAAATGGGCTGAGGTAACAGATTTAAGGAAGTAATTACCTTTTCTTTGAAAATAAACTTAAAGGAGAAAAAAGAAACAATAAAATAGAAAAAAAATAATGTGAAATCACATGCGTAGTATATATCTTTATAGTTATATAGCCCTCCACTGACCCCAATAATAACCACCAAATGCTTCATAGATGTTTTTATGTTTAGACTTTCACCAATGACCATGTCATGAAAACACATTTCTCTCATGGAACTAAGAACACATGATCACAGGTGAATCATTAGAATGCATTAATGCATCATACATTGTGGTATGACTTCATTCAGCATTGCAAGAAGAACTAGGAAGAGACAAGAAGCACCTCCCTGCGCTGCGTTCGAAGCTGGGAGAATCAGCACACAGCTCAAAAGTCTGATCAGGAATTATTAAACCAACACTTTCTGTTTCATCTAAGACCAGAGAGAAACACATTTGGCAGAGAAGGGAGGAGAGAGAAAAGGAGAGTTGGGGGGAAGGATGAGAGGGACAGAAGGGGGAGAGTAGATAAAGAGAAGGAAGAAGATGAAGGCAGATAGAAGAAGGGAGGAGAGAGGAGGAGGAGGCAAAAGAGAGGAATGGGGGGTAATAATGAGCACATCTTTGATGCTAGCAACATACCGTGTTAGAATATTTCAAACTAAAATTCTGACTTGACCCTCAGGGGAAGACTGAAACCTCACTGCCTATCCCTTTCTCTTCTTCTTGCGAGGAATTTTCAGATTTCCAGATTCAATATTCTGCTGGAGGACATCAAAACATCCAAAACAGCATACAGGTCGGATGCTGGTGTGTTAACACTGAACATATTTATCTTCTTATTTGTGAGCATCTGTTTTTGTAGTCTGCTTGAGTTAGAGAACATGAATATAATCCTTTTCTTTTCTTCCTCCACTATCTGCAACCTGAACACCTGGGGACATGATACCACTGGTGCGCATGTTGAAGTATAAACAGCTTATCCTCACTGTGACCTTAACCGTTGAATCTATAAAGAAAGAGGGAACAAATGAAAAGCTGAGCATACATTACAGTGGCCATGCCTTTCCCCTCACCTGCTGTTTAACTACTTATCTGTTGGCAGTGCCGCCTGATTTGCTTTTGTTCATGGGGTTCATTTTTATTCAAGTCAATTTTCAATTTTGCTTGTGGCAGCAGAAGCAGACTTACCTTTTGTATGACATTACAAAAGATATTACGAAACACAACAACGGATGTGGCCATCCCAAGATAAAATCAAACAACAGCACCATCACCTAAGGTCACCGGAAAGGAGTTAAATGACGGGAGGCTACAAAGACGAAGCAGTGATCTGCCCAGCTCACAATGCTTACTCAGTTTTATTGGCATGTTAGGAAGCAGACCGGATTAAAGCATCACCTACAAACCTGCAAACTCTCCCTTGCATGCGCACACACATACAGACACACCAGCATTCAAGCACACATTATCACAAACACACGCACACACACTCTCTCTCGCTCTCTCTTACACACACACACACACACACACACACACACACACACACACATTAAAACACTCACGTATACAGACAGGCCCAGCTTTGTGGAGATTAATGTGTCAATTTCTGTGATTACATAGTCACCATTTTCACACTTATCACAATATTCCTATAAGCCTTAGGCAAGCTTTCAATCCAACAGCAAGCCTCACAATAAATAACATATACCAGTATACATAAAGTATAATTTTACACATTTTATCCAAAGGCAAAACTTCATCCTGCATTTAAAGGGTTAACACAAGTGCTATGTCTAGTAAATAGTGCAAACGTGCACCAGAAAAGATTCTCTTATATACAAGCACAATTGATGGTTTGCGTGGGTATTTTGCTGTGCATGTGAATGCATCTTCTGATTCTCATGAAATGCCAGCAGACAAGATGCTTCCTATCAGTGTGGTTCATGAGTGTAGTTTTTACACCAGCCCCGTATTTACTCAGGAACTTCAGAAAGTGTCTTATTACTGAAACATATTCCTAAACTTGTATATTAAGTCACAGTGGTGAGTAGACTCTAAGTTACTCCAGCTGCCATTCATCTGCAAGTGTGAAAAGAGAAACTGCCTTTTGTAGATGCTTTTGTAATTTGGCTCATATTTGAACTGAATAAATAAAATGAAGGGGGAGAAGAACTCAGAGTATTACGGATATTATGTGAAGTGCTAGGAATTATGCTGTTAGTTGGCTATATAAAGGAGACCATCTTGTCATCTTTGATTCTGTGGTGTGAACAGACCAGGGGCCTCATTGCAGAAAAATGTCTAACTACTTTTCCTATCTTAATTTAAGTTTTAAAGATAGAAAAAATCCTATCTTCCTTTTACTGGAGCAATTCCTGCTATAATGGATAAGAAAATGCATGTCAGTGGAAAAGAGGAAGCCCCACCTTTTTGGGAAGTTTTCTTCCAAATTATCGCCCCAGGAGAACGATTTGAACGGATGCAGCAGACAATGAATCGTATTGGCAGTCAAAATATACCAATTAATACATGGTCTGGGAAATTTAAAACGTCATCATATGGTTTGAGCAGTTTGTCAACAGTAACATTGTGGTGTTCATGTTCCCCTTCTTCACTGTAATTGCCATACAGACCTCACAGCAGTTTGTGCTGCCATTTTATTATTTATTTTGAATTTAGGATAGGGTCTATGCCATCCTAAGTTAAGAAATTCTTCAATAAGTTGTAATAGCTTAATTCCAATCCAAAGACAAAATAGGATTTTTCTTCTAAAGATAGTTAGGAAACATGTAATACTAAAGATACATGTTATCCTAAACTGAGATAAGATAGGATTTCAGACTATTTTCAGGATTTCTGAAAGTTTCAGTAATGAGGCCCCAGACCTGTTCGGCCATGTAGTGCATAAAGACAGAGGAGGACCTGTGTGTTCCAATGTGAAAACTGGTCTATCTATCTCTCACATGTCCTTTACAGAACACCCTAATGCCACATCAGCATTGTTCACACAGCATTAAACACAGCCAGAATATAACTACATTACACTGTGCCCATGTGTGTCTATGTGTGTGTGTCTGTGTGCATGAATGTGAACGCTGCACTGAAGTCAACTTAGATTGGAACCTCATTACTGATAGTGTGTGGGTTAGTGTTTGTGTGTGTGTTCTGTATCTCTGTCAGTGTAGTGTGTGCGTGTGCGTGCAATAGATGAAGCTGAACACTCTACATATTTCTCCACTCCTCTAATAGGTTGGTGTTCATGAAAACATCCATCTTGCTCTCTCACTTTCCATCTCTCCTGCTTTTCTCTATCTTTCCCTCTCACTTGGTGTCACCCTCTCTGTCTCTCTCTTTTTAATTGGCTGCTGCATTCCTTCTTTCCATCTATATATGGCTTCTAGCCAATGAGGCGACAGAATTGGATTTCTGCTTGATAAAGCACTTCCTTTGGTTGTCGTGGAGACAATGAGGTGCAGGAGACTCCTCCCCACCCATACCATAATATGATCTAGGGATATCTTGAAGATACACTTACTGTAAGGTATATCTGAAACACCTGGCCAGCGACACAGTCAGTGATGTAAAGGGGGCACAGACAGGGCCGGGGAATAATAGATTGTCTGTGACAGTATTACAGTAAACCCTTTGCCACCTGCTCACCTTGAATGTGCTTCCGCTTAGATGGTATAATTTGTGCCATTGTGAGAAGACCCGGGCTGATGAAGAACAATGGCCAGAGCCCGTCGCAACTTAGTGTTTCCCCCCTTACTTCTGTTTCACCGAGTTGAACCCACAAGGTGCCACACTTTTAGACACCAACTCTGAACAAGAACTTGTGTGAAAGGCTATGCATGGCTTTTACTGTTGCTATGCAACTACTGTACTGAAAAATACACTTGCAGTGCTCTTTTGCTAAATGTTTATCATTTTTAACCTGAGCCCTGAAAAAAGTGCTACGCGGCTCATCCTGTCAAGAAGATGCATAAGAATGCCAGTTTAATCACTAACAGATATGATAACAAAATAAGTCAGTGCAATTCTTCCATGGTTTCAGTCTGTATTTCTGATTTCTGTAGGCCTAAAGGGCATTACTGAATTCAATGCTCATAAAAGTACAAACTAAGTTACCTAAAAGTGTAACCTACCCTTCTGACTCAATGCCCTTGTATTACTGTTCCTTTGTGTTAGTCATAGTGGTGTTAACTAAATATTCAGCATGACAGCACTGCACCAGTCTTCTTGTATCCATGGGTTATGCATTACACTGTGCATTCAAATGCGTATGAAGTGATGCAAAGCTAACTCACGCTTCTCAGTGTATATAATAAAGCATGATCTAGCAGTTGTATGTGTTAGCTGTGTATCCAGCTGAATTAGCAAATTTAAAAATAGGTGGACAGAAATTAAGTTGTCTTTTTCATGCATCATAAAAAGACCTAACTTGCTGATATTACAGAAGATGGGAACCAAATGGTGGGGAAAATAAGGAGAAGACAATAGTACAGTAAGATCTGTTTTTTGTTTTAGAAAAAAAGAGAAGTAAAGAGAAGAGAAGAGAGAAGTGTAGTAATGGCCATCCCCAAGGTTAAATGAGAACTGGAGAGAATGAATTGGCTCTAAAGGCTCATTCTGCCAAAACTAAATGAAGCAATAACATCAGAGAGCTATAGAACCCCATTAACACTTAACCTGAGAGAAAGGGAGCAGAAGAAATGGAGCTGACATAGACAGAGCGACACACAGAAGCTATAGAAACTCTGTATCTTTACCTTCAGAATATGAGAAGGAGACAGTGAGAAATGTAGAATATGTACAGCAATGGGTGCATTGGAGAGAGCGATACAAGTGAAACAGTGATAAACAGAGTTTCCCCTGAAGTGCCCTCCTCCTCCCTCTCTGTATTCTCTCTTTCTCCATAGTAATTTGATGGTTTCAGGCTGAGCTCTTTAATGAAGAATCTGGGTAATTCTGAGGACATAGCCTCTGGGAGTGAGGGAAGAGGAGGGATGGGTAGCATAAAAAAGAGAAAAAGGAGGATGAGACAGAGAATAAGAAGAAGTGAGAGACAGAACGAAATAGGGAGAGACATGTACAAGAAATAAAAAAAGAGATGTTCTGCTAGTGGGAGAAGCAAGCTCAATTGGGACTACTGCCTTAATGTTGTAGTGCTTGTGCCATCACCCTCTTCCACCTCATCATACTAAGACTCTTTCTTTTCAAGTCCCAGTGTGTGTTTATGTATCTTGTTGCCTTCTCTCCTCAGGGGATCAACTGACCACTCACTTACCCACTAAGCTGCCCCTCCTTGCCTCATCAGCCTCCTAATTGAGGACAGGTTTTTACTGCAGTTCGCCAGATCATCAATGCGCTCGTTCTGATCTTGCCGGTTACCTGTTGTTTAACTGCCAATTCCCCTGCTGTTTGGTTGCCTTCGCCACCTGCCCAACATAAGCCTGATTTTTAACTCATTAATAAATAAATAATTAAATAAACCACCTTTGACTCCACTAGATGGGTGTCTGAACCTGCTATTTACACTAATCTCTTGAACTATCACAGAATGCACATTCCTAAACAAACATTGAAATGTCCTTAAAACTAACTAAGGTGACCATTGTCTGTGTACTAACCATGTATTTTTGTAACCTTGAAATTCATCATTGCAAAGTTAACATTGTGATGTACGCTAAAGCCATTTATGTTAGAAATATTCCCAATAGATTAAAGCCTCTGTAATCTTTGATCACACTTTTTCATGAAAAAAATCATGTGTTCTGAAATCTATGATATTGGCTTTGTTAAAGTATGGCTCTTCTCATAATAATAATAATAATAATAATAATAATAATAACGTTTTTTTTTGAAGAACTACAATTTCAAATTGATTGCTTAATACTTAATACTTCACCTTCAATTTTACCACACCTTTCCTTAAATTCAGCCAAAAACCCACTGGAACAAACTGACACTTATCTGAGGGCAGTAAGACAAGTCTGACAGTACAAACGATGCTAATCCCTGAACAAGATCTGGATTTACATATTCACATGCTCTAGCCTCTTCACAGGTGGCCAGCATGAATACAACAACTTGCCAAGAATGAATAAAGATGGGAGATGATTTGGAGTTATACTAAATGATTTGCCACTCTTTATCATGCTCATGTCTTTCTCTTGCCCTCTGTCTTCCACAATTTCTGTAAGCGTCAAACTGATTAATGTGACCACTCCGCTCTGGGTTGAAAGACAGATTTCCATAGATGTGCAGGACAGATTTGTAATAAAAAGTTTAGAGGTAGAGGTCTTTGAGAGACCCGACCCCTTAAACCTAAGTACCAACACTGACCACTAGCTGACCTTGTTTTTAATAGCCATGGGTCTCAGATCTCTTAAACATTTTAATCAACCCCAACAGAGCCCAAGAGAGAATCTAGTAACATCTAGTAACAACACATAACGCATCTTTAGAAGATCAAGACACAACAACTTATCTACTAGGATGTGGCTTAATCATGTTAGTTAATTGCCAAAGTTTCATGAGAGAAACAAACCATTTTAATACTGAAGGGGTGTAATGTTTAAGAGTTGTCTTTTTTATCAGTAGTTTTCCAAACTAGTTTGTAATCCAATAAGGCAGGTGAGGAGGGGTCACATTACACTACCCCAACCAAAGATAAATGGTATGAAAAAATATATGTGATAATATATAAAGCCATATCTCACTGGAACACTTTGCTGTGTTTTATATCTCAAGAATCTATAACAAAAGATTTTAGGAAGCAGCTAAAGAGGCTCTTGAAGAAAGGTCTGAACAACAAACAAGAAATATTGGCGTCCTTTGATTTTCTGCAACGTGAATTAAGAGTTTAGATACACTAACATTATTATCGCTGTTTGTTCTGACTGTTAATCAGGTGAAATTGTTCTAATTGTTTAATGATTTGTACATATAAGATTTTCATGCAATTTTATTGTTGGATGCAACGTTAATGTTATTGTTTACTGTCTGAAGTGCTCCCAAGGTGAAAAAACTATTTGGACTCCTTAGAGTATGTTCAGGTATGGGTCCAGTTTCTTTCAGGTCAGCTGGACATTGGGTCTGCTCTGTAAAAAAAAAAGAAAAAAAATTCTATTTAAAGGTAGAGAGGAAATGTTGTAAGACAGAATGGGCGATGACCAGTGAGACTTGACCCAGGGATTTTGTGGTTTATGTGGTACCGCCTCTGTGTTTGTTTGTTCTAAACGGATGTCCATCCTCTTCAGGTCAGGTACCGCACAAATTTAAAGACCCGTGAAGACCTCTTGTTTGATCTAGTGTCATACCAGACATGTATACTGTCTGGTGCAATATACCACATGACATGTCTTTGATTCAGTATGGCACATGACGTATTGTATATATAATGTATTATGATAAAAGAACATTACAGTATATGATAAGGTAAAACCTTAAACGATAAAGTGCTATAAAAATGACTTGCCCGAGCTTCAGTTGATCAGGTCTTCATTTAGGGCAATGTGTTTGGCAATATCCATAATCATACATAATACATACACATTCATTTTCAACTTACACACATTACACACAGAAACACGCACACACACACACTCACACGTACCACACAGGGTGGAGAAGGGCATTAGTACTATAGCCTTCAACGGTCACATACACATTGTAGCCTTCAAATGAGAATGTTTTGCTCTAGGCCATAAACCACGGGCCTTGGGCAGTGACAGAGAGAGTTGTGTATGAGAGTAGGGGACAGAAAGAGAGAACGAGAGACAAGGGTTTTGAGCAAGAGCAAAACGACAAAGTGTGTGTGTGTGTGTGTGTGTGTGTGAGTGTGTATTTGAGCACACGTGCATGCAAAAGTGTGTGCATGTGACTGTGCACATATGTGTATGTGCATCGCCATGGTGCTGACGCAGGTGTTGCCATTGACGACAGGGCGGTCACCACAGTGACCCTGAGTGGAATAACGATGTGTCTCCTGAATACCAATCAGATTTCTCCTGGGACATAAAGCGACCAATCGCAGCTATCCATCTAACCTGCGGCCTTTCGTCTGCCCCTTTGCAGGATTAACCAATCACACAGGATGAGACACTGATATGCTCTGACTAGCATGTATGGTTCCTCCTATATGAATCATTATCAACACATTTCAATTATGTAAAAATGCTGCTAAACTAAATTCATAAATGCCTGTAAGAGCTGCTGTGTTATATCAATTAAAATAACACTAAATGCATGAAATTCAAATGGAGCAAAGCCTGCAGGCTAGTTTAGGCAGTCAACTTGAGCTGCATCACTACACTCACACATGACATATTGTCTCACTGCAGCATGTTGTATTTCCAACACACTTTTAACAATAGGGAAGACTGTAAGATGATGTCTACTCCCTGCTCTTGCTCTGCCAATGCTGCTCTTACATTCCATATCTGCTCTTTTGTGTGTTGGGTACATGGGTACAATTACAATTACAGCCTATATGCAAAATATTAAACTACAAATATGCATTCACATAATAATAAATGTATTCCAAGCTGGTTTATAATAAAACTTTTCTACAAAAGAATTAACAGATTTTTTTCACCATGCACCACAAGAGAGATTCTCTATAGTACCGATGCACCTGAAGTGTTCACTTCAAGGCTCACCAATGAGTAACCTGACCTGCTTTAAAATATCTGTTTTACAGTTGATGATTGGTCTATCTTTACAATAGGCTATGTTTTAATACAATAAACACATCAAATGGTCATATTCCATTTAGTTTCAAAACAATTAATAGCAATGTGTTATAGTTTTTTTCAGTTGCTATGCAATGGTCAAAACTGAAGACACTATTTCAAAACTATTCACACAGTGTGCATTACCAACATGCATCTTGGCCAAACAGTTAATCTCACCTCCAAAAGTCACTCAAACCACCAAAACACTTCATGCAAGCCACAAAATAAATGTGATTTAAATATACTGATTTTTAATATAAATCAGTATATATAGAATACAGTTCTCATTCACTTTGGTACATTTCTCGGATCAAAATTGAACTTCTACTTGTTCAACCTCCACATCATCTTACTTGTGCACATCACGTAAAAGCAATAGCTGTTGCTGTTCCTACATTATCAATTGCTTACTCTATATCATGTTGATCAGAATGAATTACAGTATAGTGGTTCGCTGTTGAATAATCTTACACCCCAAAACATCTAGTCCTAAGTACATTTTTTCTGCATCACAATGTTATGCTCTGTCAACAAATTACAGTACAAACAGTATAAGCATAACTATGAATTATGTCCAATCCCTTGCAATATATAACTCTGTACTGTTGAAATTCACCAATGCCATACATAAAAAGTGCAGTCTTGTGCATTTTCAATCATTGTCATCCAAACCGGAGCCATAGTTCACCCATACAAACAGTTTTCCAAAAGTTAAGCATGATTCTAGAAATGCACCAAAGTGAGTGAGAAAAACTGTAAGATACAGTACATATTTTTACTTTTGGTATTGGATGGTACTATAATCTATGTAACAAGAAAGAATCAGAAATTTGCTTCAATATTGTGTTTCTATATCACTGCATTCAGTAATTTACTTGTGAAAAAAGTTCCTAAAATTGCAGTGCTGCAATACAGTTTTTCTCAGTTGGCACATAGATGTAAGCATAAAATGTACATAAATGTTCTAAGATTTTCTACATTTATCTGTCCAGTTACTGCAAAAATGCAGTATATTTGCAATCAATCTGTTTTGAATGTGTTTTTAACAGTTTTGGAAAGAGTGTTAGGATTTGAAAAATGTGCTGCAGATATACAGTGTTCTGCAGGTGGGCAAGTAGTAATGAGAAAAGAGTTCATGAATTTTGGAGAAATTGAATGCATTTTTTGTGAAAGCAATGAAAAATGATTCGTAGTTTGGTCCACATACACTTCGGTTGCACTGACTGTATGTAGAATTTTGACAATGTGACTTCAGTTTTGACCAACGCAGGTAAGCAATTGAAAAAAACTGTAATTAACAACAATTTGAATTTGAGAGCTTGTTTGACAGACAGAAACAGAAGGACAAAAAGGGCAGAGAGAAGGACATTTACCTTATTGGGATTTGAAGCAGTAATTATCCACACACACTGTGCATTGCTCTCATATTGAATTGGGAAGTTAGGAGATGTAAAGGTTCCTGACGGTCCTTGGAGATTACTGCCACATGTCTTCACTGTGAACAGAAAAAGCATAATGTAATTGTTATTAGTAGCAATTGTTGAGAGACAATTATCTTTATAATTAAACCGTTTTGGTAATACTCAACCAGAGATTCTCAGAAAAAAAATCTTGTGGCTCACAGTAGCAGAGAAGTTAAAACAATTAAAAGTGACACTAATACAGGGCTAATAGTGCTGTGACATAAAGAGAAGAGAAGGAGCGCAGGCAAGAACAGAAAGAGGAACGGAAGGTCAGAAAGATGTTATTGATACTGTCAGCGACATCTCCCTGGATGGCAGTACTTAATTGGAAGCTATAGGCTGTGAAATACCACAGGATTAGGTAGAATTGACTGATAGAGACACTCACCAGCACTTTACTCTCAATATCCATTGAAAGATAACAACTTCAAACTACTAGCTGGGTAAAAATGATGTTCCATCTTTAAAAGAGTAAAACATTTACAGTGCTGCTTGGGACAACACACAACTTCCATTAGGTATGACGGAATAATGTAACAGGTACAGTAGTATGACTGACAGGTGGTGTAAGTGTGCAACTATGTGATTTGAGTGGAGATGCTCTATTTGAATCCATAGAAGCATATTACAGTCAATATGTAACACTCGTGCTGGAAAGTCATACAAACTCAGAAAAAAACTAAGTGTGCTGCTACATTCAGCGGAGTGTTGAAAATGACACATGCTAGTTGTTCGATAAACCAGCGAAGCCTTTTTTAGGCTGTGTGCTCTGACTGGATGTGATAGAGAACCTGCTTGTCTGTCCTTGGGTCGCCCTGTTAGAGTTGGGAGGTAATTTTCTGCTTGGTTTGAAGCAGTGTTTGTTCCTTAATTAGTTTGTTCAGTGGTAGGCCGCAGGAACACGTACAGTTAACAGCCACACACACAAAAGCACATAAGCATGAACACTTATATGGTCACATTTTACAAACAGGCGCACATGCAGTCGCACATTCGTTGATGCGTACGTTACAGTGAAGAAAAAATACACTCAACACTGCAAAATAATATACTTGCATGAACACGCTATTAGCGGCGTCACAGCAGACTTGTGTGTGAAAATGCATGAAAACACTTACAAGGACATGCAGCTAAACATAATTCAAACATCCCCACCATGCACACACAATTCACAAAAATTTCAAACACACACACACACACACACACACACGCGCGCACACACACACTCACTCACTCACTCCTCTTGTGATAATGCAGGAAGGGAACATGTAAAAGAATCACCCTAAAGTGTGTTTGTGTGTGTTTTTTTTGTGTGTGCAATGGGGTGTGTCCCAGAAATGCTGTAAGAGTGTCAGAACAAGTAGAAGACCCCTTAGAGACAACCCTATATCTCCCTTGTCTGTCTCTTTGTCTGTCTCTGTGTTTCCCTGTCTCTCTGTCTTCAGGATCTCCGCCTGAGTTCCCCCTGTCTGGACCCAGTTGATGCTTGTTTTTCTAATTCTCAATGCATCTTCAGTTGACCTTCTCTTGTGTTCAGCTCACTGAAGTTTATAAACTAATAGATACATAGAGATGAAGTGTGAGCGTGTGTGTGTGTTTGAGTTGCACGTGAGAAATGATTTATCTGCATGTCTCAAAGAGTGTGTGTGTGCGAGTGCGCTGACAATACAATCAGTGCGGCCTGAACGAATGGGTAGCCCATCACTGTGCCAACAGCAGAATGTGCACAGTGTTGCTATAGCGATAGCGCGGAGAGAGTTATCAGCAGAATTACCAGAGGAGCTAACATCCCATAATTTATATTAAACTCCATCCATCTCTCTGCCTGCATCTGTCTGTCTTTCTGTCTGTCTCTCTGCACCTTTTATTCACACTGTCTTGGTCCCTCTATCAGCCATTGTATGTAGTGCATGATTTACATTACACTCTATCATCTGCCAATCTCTCCAACTCTCTATTTTTTTCCTGCCCCTTTATGCTCGTGTCGTCTGTATGTTTCTTTTTCATTATGCTTCTTGATAATTCTACCCAAGTACTTTGCAAGTTCAAGTTCAAGCTTTGTACTTTTCACACCACTTTATCTACCTGTAAAGACATGTATACAAAATATCAGTTTATATGATTTAATGTTTTTACAGATGAAACTATTTCTCATATATTATATATATATATATATATATATATATATATATATATTAAACTCTTATCGGGCGATTAAAAAAAATATCGCCGTTAATCTATTCTCAAAGTTGGGTTGGGAGCTGGGTCTATACTACGCAAGCTATGATGACTTTCACCTTGATATTTTAGCGCAGATATATCGAATTGCACTGTAGGGGGCGAGAACGAGTCTTCAAACCTGTGTGTCTGCCTACTGTGAAATTACCACATCAAACGTGACGTGCTAACATGGATGCAGCTGTTGCTGCGTTCCATTTACCTCGGGAGGTCGGAGCTGGGAATGACGTCACACCCGAGTTGACGGCGTTACAGTTACAACCTCGCTCGGCCAGCTGTTTGTTTACAACTAGCCAGGTTAGTTATTGATACGCCGGCTGATTAAAAAACGAATTCTGCCTGCCTGCCGAGAATCGCATGCACCTCGCGGGTGATAACGGTCATCTATGTTGAGAAAAGAGGTGGATGCAAATCTCGGCAGGGAGCCTACAAAATCTGATCTGCCGAATTATGCATCCACCTCTTTAGGTCCTTCTCAGACACTTTGCTGTGCTCATTGATCAAACAGCTTTATCGCCACATATATGTACTGAATGTCAAGGAATGGTCCTTCTAGCCTACTAAGTGTATTAAAATATTAAATACTCTAAACGTTAATAAAATATATACTTCAAATCAATTTATCACCATTGATGAAGTCCACAAAGAATTTTACAGCATTTAAAAGCATTATTTGGAGGTGCATGCAATTCTCGGCAGCCAGGCAAAACTCGGCACAACACCTGGTTTGCACCTTGTGCAATGCAGAATTAGTTTACTGTAGGAGTTCTTCCAGTCTCAAGTAGCCTACCACCTAAATGCAAAGCATATCACACACTACACACAAGTACATCTTATTGAGATGTAGTAGATGTAGTAGAACAGCTTTCTCAAGCAGTTTGTGATGCATTTTGGAAACAGGAGATGAGCCCCTGGTCTAATGCGCCACCTGGCTTGAAACCCGTTCGCACACATATTCTGATGTCTTCGGCAGAATTCAAATGAGCCATTTTAATCTAGATTAATCTAGATTAAAAAAAATTAATCTATGCCCACCCCTAAACTTCGCTCTATTGTACTTACGCTAAGGTGAACAGACTATTAACAAGCACAACGTGAGGTCAGCCCAGATGGTCGGCTCTGCTGCCTAGTCTTTCTAGTCACGTAAAATACAGGGACATTTCCAGGGCCAGTTTCGGAAGGGGACAGGCCACCAAAAATGGGGACACTGAAAAAATCAGCTGGCTGCGGTTAGAAAACAGTTTGAAGAAAGTGAGTTGGAAAACCAAAACTATGAGCTGAAAGAGGCAAAAATGGGTACTAATTTTCTGTGGTTCACTAACAGTGACACTTTTTTTACACTACACATAGTCATTTGATTCATTGTTAGTAATATAAATATACTGTGCAGCTAGGGTTACCAGATACCCTGCCAAATCTGAGACAGTCCAAAATTACAAGTACTTTGTCCTGAATCCTGAATCCTGTTTTGATTAGTTATAATAATACAATAATAAATAAATAATAAATAAAACATTACATACTGATAATTGTGAAATACTCTTTTGTTGTTGCCCACAGATAGACTCTCTTCTGGCTCTCCATTGGCTATGGCAGGGAATGCAGGGTATAGTGAACATTGTGTCTATAGCATGCATGCTCTTTCCCCCTTATTGTTTTCTAGTTTACATGAAGATAGTTGCAGAAACAAGGACAATGGAAGTGTAGCTGCAGGTAGCCACGGAGAAGGAGTTATCTGATACTCAAATGCACAAACAGATGTGATAAGCACCACACTGATGAAATTACTAAAATTATATAAATTGTATGTAACAGATCAAGATTTACACACTGTTACATATAATACATTGTGTTTTACTACTGACAGATAGTTAATAGTTTTAAATCTTTTAGTTTTGACTTTCTTGTGTTTAACTGTTCATTAACACTGAATATAATGCACTGGAGGCCAGGCCCACCCCTAACTCCCCCGTCCCCAATCTTACCTATTCTCATCTGGTCACCCTGTGTGCAGCTTTAAGTAAGATTTTGAATGCAAGACTAAGGACTATTTTTTATAATTGTTTTCTCACTCTCTCTGACAGTCTCTGCCTCTATGTCTCTTCCTGGATCTCTCTCTCTCCCTCTCATCATTATTTATACTGGCACACAGTATAGAGGGCTTGAAGCCAAAAGGGCCACACTATCATTGAAGTGATAATGAATTCTAGATCAAATTAAAAAATTTGATGAGGTCTGTCTGGTACTAAAAGCATATTGTTGGAATCACAAGTGAGATTAACTGAATATTTTAGACAGGAACCGCACTGAGTATGTGTGTGTGCGTGTGTGTGTAACAACACATCCTCTTTTGAGCTTATATATTCAGATCAACTGGATTCCCCCAGGATTTTCACTTTCCTCTCTCACTCTTACACACGTGCATACTCACATAAACTGCTGGGATGCGGACCAAAATTAAATGATGTTTCAGGCAAGGATCACATTGCCAACACCTATTCTGTAGCTCCAATACCCTTGCTCACAGTTCTCCTAGTTTTGTTTCATGGCTTTGGAGCATAACTGACGCATCCCATTTGCACTCGGAAGGTCTTTTTGAGTTTGAATTTTAACAATGTACAGCGTCACAGTGTTTTGACTTGGTTTTCCATTCTAGCATAGCAGAAACTCTTTTGGTCTGATCTTTGCCTTACACTCAAGGTCTATAACTCTGCTGCTTTCTCAGCAGGATGGCCTTTGCGGTTAGTGAGTTGTCCCCCCAGTGTAGGGCTTAGGTTCAATCATCCATACACAGTACCTCCTGAAGCATACCAAGGACACTTAACCCCTACCTGTTCCAGATTATCTGCCTGACCCTGCACCCTGACCAAAGAGCATAAAGAGAACTGGGGAAGAGGTAAATCAAATAGAAAATAAAACTGAATCATACGGATGAGTTTTCTTAAATACACAATTCATTGGATGATTTGGAAAGGGCGTGCTACTGGACCAGCAATGTCCTCTTGGTACTAATACATCTTTGATCTCAGTGCCGGGCTATCAACTTTTGTATATTATCCAAATGTAATCATTATCGCACACTTTTACCAACACATTACTGTTGGCTTATGCCAAAACTGTATTCTGTGGGAAGACATTTCAACTATCAATGAATAGACTGTGGTATTTTCTGAGCTTATGAACTCAGCGATCAATCATTGGTGTGCCTTGGGGACATTGTATATAATCTACCAGTCCATCACAAAATGCCTACAAGCTAAGTGTAAGGTAATTTTCAAAAATGGTCCTTCTTTCCTAATTTCTTCATCAAAGGAGCTACTTGAATTATTAAAGTAACATTTCCATAAAAGGAAATTTCTCATTAAAGTTACTTTGACAAGGATGATGTGTAACCAACTAGACAGGTAAGCTGCAATGAAAACCTCAAATCATAATGTTGACGGAAAGGTTTAGAGGGTATCTTCTATTTTCGTGTTGATAACAAGGATACAAATATTACTTGCCTGGCTATCACATTCATTTTTAATTACAGGTGCCCCTTGTCTAGAGTGTGTTTGACAGTTTATTATAGTACCAACAAGTCTAGCAAATTTGACTTTGGATGAATAAAATGTCAGAAACCCTAAAGGTCAAATACATATGAACTAAATCAGAATTTCCTGGTGAAAACTTTTTAAAAAAGTTCTTGTGTTCATACTGAGCCTTAGATCACAATGTTGAGTCAGGTTAGAGATCAGAAGCTTCTGCAGCAAAGCCTACTGGCTGTTTTAACAGGCTGCCTACAGGAGCTGATAGACTGACCAATGGACACAGAGAATGATTGATGACATCATTAAGCTGGCGCACAGTGTTCCAATGGCCCTCGCTCTGGTTAGAGCTCTAATGGCTACACACATACACACACGTACAGAGACAGACAGTCATTTAGTGTAGTTGTTGTACAGTGGCCTTACACTTGAGTTTCTATCCAGTTTTCTTTCTTTCCTGTTTGAAGTCAACATATGTGCATGTGTGTGTCTGAGTGTGTGTATTGGGTTGACATGTTGCATCCTTCGTTGAGTCAGTATATTCAGGCAGATCAACTGAACTCCCCTGGAGTTCACAGACAGAGAGAGAGTTGGCTCAATGGCCTTGCCATCTGTCCATTAATCAAGGTGCCACATGGACTCTCTCTCTCTCTCTCTCTCTCCCTCATTTAAAGTGTTGTAAGAGTGGACAGAAGGACATTTGGATTTTTTATAGTTTATTTTTATTTAGTTTTGTGTTTTATTGTTTCTCTCTCTCTCTCTCTCTCTCCTTCTATTGATTCACTGTTGTGATCATTACATTACATTTGTATTTATTCATTTAGCTGACACTTTTATCCAAAGTGACTTACAATTGCTATATATGTCAGAGGTTGCATACCTCTCAGGGACACATTGGCGGCTCACAGTGGATTGGAATCCGGGTCTCTCACACCAAAGGCATGTGTCTTATCCACTGGTCCATCACCACCCAAACTTCCAACATACATTCACTTTATTCTCTCTATAATGTGCCAAAACCCACATTTACCTGTATTTAAGTGATTTGACAGAGGCGAACCTTTAATAATTCAGCTGGCTTGATGCTTCCTGACAGATTGGCTCTCTCTCAATCTTATTCACGAGTTTCCACATTAGCTATTGGGTGGTCTGGATGTAAAGGTCAAATTTGAGCGGTGTTCAGCTAGTCTTTATATCGTTCTATTTTAGTTCAACAGGATGAAACAAAGTTGGCTAAATAAGGACACAATACATAACGAGAACATAACGTCTCACGGAGGATCAGATGTACATGCAAAAAAACACAATCATGGCTGCTCTGCTCTCTCGCACTAACTTACTTGTTGAACTCATGTATTTTTATTTTTCCTCATGTGTCGATGGATGTAGTGTTGCAGATCCGGTTGTGTTTATGCAGATTCATCACACACTTCTTTTTTTTTTTGGCCTACACATTTAGGAATGAAATTGCACTGGCATTTCCATGAGCTCAGATGACCTCTTCAAATGGGTATCTTAATTACATTTTGTATCAAAATAGGTACTCAACCATTGTTTTACACACTGAAGTGGGAAGCCATGCAGGTGCCATGTTTATGCGGTGCAAATTATTTGGCGTGTACCCTTTAGTAAACAGCAATATAGTTGACTGACAATAAACTAGAAACATCTCATTGTACTATAACTAACTGCAGTTGTAGCGTAACTGGCCAGATATTTCGGTCTCCATCGTTTGCATTATTATGCATCAGGAGTAGCAGTCTTTGTAAAACTAACTTTTTTAAAAAAAGAAGAGGTTTTGGAAAATTTTGAGGTTGCTCTAAAATCATAGGCAGGTTCTATATTGCAGGTTAGAACTTCTGCTTAAACAGAAGATGAGATGAGCTGATGTGACGGTCATTACTGAAGCCTGCTGATACTACAGTAGCCTACTAACAATGTAGACCTGCTCTAGCTCCCCTTCTAGATTTTGTTGAGCTTGTTGAGCTTGAGCGCACTCCTCTTTTAACTAAAATGTAATTGGTCACACATGAACTTGTACTCACTGTAAAAGGGCCAGATGTGTCAGATACCTAGATAATCTCTACACTTGCAGATTGGATATGTTTATACAGTATCAATATTATGTCCTGGTTGTCTGGCAAAGAAGGTAGAAAATAAAGCGTATTAAATTAATGAGCCTCAGGACACTTCTAGACAACAGTGAAGCTTATTCTACTCACAGTCTGTTAGCTTTAGACTAGCCTTTCTCTCTTGCCTCTGGGGCATTTATATTTTTGGAATTTCAATATTGGATTTTTGTCCCTAAGGGTAAACAGGTTTTTGGGAGTAGGTTTAAAAATAGAGTAGTCTATATTCTTTTCTATGCTTTTCACCTAAGCCACCAAAACACCCTATTTCAAACTTTAAATGTATATTTTCAATGTTTACAATTGCATAGTATTGTGTTTTTTCTTTTCTGTTTTCTCTTTTGAGTGATTCTGGGATATAGCTCAAACAAAGCCACAGCATTGTTGTCACAAATATATGATTCCAGTGTTACATGTATCTTGTCCTTCAAGCAACCTCAGTGTGATCATCCTGGGATTTATGGGAGGTTTTAAGATATATGTCTTTCTGTTTCGCCAAAGTAGGGCAGAGATATACTGCATAACAATGACACAGATCACATAGTAAACACAAAACACAGTATCTTTTCCAACAATATTAGTGTCTAAACAAACACGACTTGTGGGAAAATTTAATAGCATTAATGGTGAGAGGTGGATCTGTCAGAGATCATGTTATGAACTGTGAACAATAAATATCACAAATAGTTGTTGCTACCGTTTGCCTTTAGCACAGGGTAGCATAAACTGAGTTTATGCAGCTTGTATAAGGGGACCACACTGGAGTAACAGTGCCCTCCGTTGTGGGATGTTCAAAACAACAAAGATCAGCTTGCACAGAATCACTAGTTAGCAACAACCAAGGAGTAGGATGGTGCACTTTGTCATGGTTTTGTCAAAAAGTTGCTCACTGAACAGTTGGTGTGAATACCAGGGACTGTGTTTTAAATTCAATTCAGATTTAACAATGCACACCTGATACAGCTGTTCGGTGAAAGTATCTCACCCTGCCCACATAACTTTTCCTTCAAAGATCCCTGCTGACTGTGGAGTCTGGCTCTGTTTCCCAGTGACAGAGGTCATTCTTTTTAACCATTCATTGCTTCAGGGCACAACGTAAGAGACTTTTAAAGTCATTGGCTGTCTCCCTTTGGGGAGGTTTAGCCTCTCTTAGCATCGTCAAATTCAGGTATTCAGGTACATGATGGGCGCTATATTGAACTGGTCATTATAAAGTATTACACACAGTACAATCTTAAAGAGCCAATCAAGGGGTTTCAGCACTAAGATATATCTATTATGAGTTGGATAATAAGGTTAACTGTCAGGGACCAATATCCTAAGGGAGCCGTATCCTAACTGTATTTGGCAGGTTATATCCTGCCTGCTTACAAGGATCTGTGCTGTCATGCTAACTTAACCCTTAATGAAGGTCAGTCCCCCTGTGTGTCTGGCCCAAACGAGAGACCCAGGGGGTCGCAGTAAAGGCATGTGGTTAGACTATGTCCTTTAGCCAGATGGAAAGAGCGTAGGGCCCGTGTTTTGGCTGACTAGCATCTGCCCTGCTCAGTTGCCCTGGAGTAAGATATTGCATCCCTATGGACTTCCATGGTGCTACCCTGTAGCAGACATTGCACTTTGACCTCCTGATAGAAAAGGACCGATATATTCCCCAATAAGCAATATCATATCACATCACAAAATCATCATCCAGGTCTGGCTGGATTCAGTGTTTATAGTGAGATTAAAATAGTTTAATTTGAAATTTACATCTATGAGTTATGTTCCATATACTTTAAATCTGTTTTTCAAAAATGTTACATTACTTGGTTGCTCAAAACAGTAGTTGGTTTTCATATGCTAATGTCTTGTGATGGATATAGAGAATTTTACATTCTCAGAGGCTGCAATTTAAACAGGAAGAGTAGTGCCTCCTTCCTCTCCTTTCCTTGAGCTCACTCTCTCTATTAATACTTTTTTTCTCCCTTTCAATTTTATATTTCAGTGATTATTAGTTAGGTGTTAAAGTAAGTCTATCTTGTTCTCTCTCTCTTTCTTTCTATCTCTCTCTCTCTCTCACACACACACACACACACACACACACACACACACACACACACACACACACACACACACACACACACAGTGAATATTGGTTTTTATGTTAAAGTATGTGTCTCCAGCCACAGTCTGAAGCCTAGTGAAGGGAGACATGACAAACGACTTTGGCATTTAACATGACAGACGCCCTCTCTCTCTGTCTCCCTCCCTCTGTGCATGCGCGTGTGTGTGTGGAGGGGGGGTCTGAGACTAAAACACTGGCAGATGTGAAACGGGAACCAGTAAGAGAAGTTGAAGATTAATTGAAGAAATGCAATTAAACCATAGTCACATTTGTCGCTGCACTACATGAGCAGATTACAGTACAGTATGAGCAGATTACATATCTTCTGTCCCTTTAAAGTGCAAATTGTAATTTGCATGGTATATTGAGCAATAATGATCAGACCTGGTGTTTGTTTACAGTAGTCTTTATCTACAATATATTGTGTTTATGATAGAGGTTGGAATTTTAGGTCCTGAACAATCACTTACATAACTCCCCTGATGAAAGCACACAACCGAGGCATGTTGGGGAGGCACTACATTGCAAATATTGGATTATGGAGTATTTTGTTTTTGAAATTTCATAGCCAGAGGCTTGAAACTGAATTGGGATTTTTTCCACTATAAACGCAGCCCTGATCAACACAAACTCATGCAGAGGCAAGGCCAAGGCTACATGCTGGCAACATTTTGATAGAGTGTACACTGGGAATTGTGCTTAAGAGTTTTCTTACCTTCATTACATCTGTGATTGCAGCCTCTTTCTCCATCTGTATCTGTGTCTATTACTGTGGTGTCAGTAATTTGTACGCTTGTGCAGATGCATGTTGAGAGCTATTTCTTACCTTTACAGACTGGTCTGTGGTCACTCCAGGCAGCGAAGACTTCAGCCACTCTCTGGCAGCTGATCGTTTTACTGCCCTGAAGAACATAGTCTTCTCCACAAGTGAACTGCACCACACTGCCAATGCTATACACAAACACACACATAGGGAAGATTGGGAGTCAGACATGCAGGAAAATAGAAATACATTTTTTTTTGAAATGTATGTGTACTCTATATGTGCATACAAATTTTACCTGTAATCGCTGCCATGGCGTTTTCCATTCTCTGGCTCTCCCGGATCAGGGCAGGAGTTAGACGCCTGTCTCACACCACCTTCATTTACTACACAGAGACAGACAGATGCAGAGCCAGGCAGGTTAGAATAAGGCACAGTCAAGGATTACAGTGAAGCTACACTGGATCCAGCAAGCAAACTCTCCCTTTAAAGACAGCAATTCATCTACATGCAGATACTTGTTTTTCTCTGTCATGTTTTGAGAATAACCAATCGTTTTTAGACATAAGTATACTTTATGATTTTGATACAAACTCTGTAGCCATGGTATAAACATTGCTGCCAAATCAATACCATAGAACTGCTTCAGTGCACCATTGCATGACTTTAAAACTGTCTGTCATTCAATTGATAGCATTCAGCACAAGACTCCCCAGGTAATTTCTCTGCACTTTTAGCTTCAGTTTTGGAAGCCTGCCAGCCTTGTCACTTATTCACTTTAGAGGCAGCAGGAAACAGGTGAAGGTTGAAACTGGTTAGACAGACCCAGAGACAGAGAAAAGAACAGGTTAGACGGCAAGATAGGCAGACAGGGACGACACACCACTCCAGATATGATCATAAATCTCACCGAAACACTAGAGCTAATCTCGACAGTAACACTCAAACATCACAGTGGCAAAACAGAGACAACAGACAGAACTGCACAAATGCTTTGAGACTGCAGCATCACAACAAACACGCATCTGACATGAGGCATTTTTACGTTCTCTGTCTCTGATTACAATACTGCTCTTGACAGTATATGTTTATAGCTTTGTTCTTTTCTTTCTTTCTCTCCCTGTCTTCTTTTTTACTACCGTACTCCGTTTATTCTCTCTTCCTTGTTTGCTTGGTTTCTTAATCCTATTCCAGTGACTCGGCCTCCCCTGTCTCCTTTTCCATATAAGTAACCCCACAGCTATATTTCAGTGGCTTTCGTTAAAAGACACAAGAGTATAGACTTTGTATTTACATAAACTTCAACAATTCAGAGTCAGTTCCTTCTCTTGAGCATGTAAAGGTTTTAAAACTTTCAAGAAACAGAGCTGCTGGCTTAACTTTGAGCAATGGACAGTGTGTGTAAGTGTGTTTTTGTTTGATGAGCAAAGAGTGAAATGGCAAAAAGCTACTGTGTCTTTACAGAGAAAGCCAAAGTAACATTGCTTTCAGGTAAGTGAAAGAAGGCAAAACATAAACAACTATATTCCAAATTAGAAGTTTTCCAATTCAAAACACATTGTATATTTTTCCTTCATACTGGGAAGGATCCATCATGTGTCACGCAGCCATTTCTAGTAGGTTGGCATGGCACACAACAAAAGTATTAGTAGAAATATAGTATTTTAATGAACTAAAGTCCATTGATGACCTATTTTTACTAGATTTAGTGCCCCACTTGACGGGATCTCTCGTATTTCTTAATGAGATCAGGGGGAGAGTAAAATTATTTGAATAATCCTTGAGTTCCCCCCATCTTTCATCCACACCAAATGAATACAAAATTAGGCCACTCTGAGGATTTGTATGTTTTTTTTCCAGTCGTTCATCCTTTCCTAATGTCTGTTGTGAGCAGAATATTTCTAGAGGGAGAAACTGTTTTGGTGAGCTTATTTACTTCAGCTACTCAGAAAACAAAACACCTCATGGTGTATTTTGATATTCAAATGCATGGACTGATATTCAAATGAGGGAGAAACACAACTAATCATGCACTTTCGTGTAGTATGACATTCAGCTTATTTCTATAGCAGCAACTAGACGCCAATGTGGCAGTATTCTGTTGATCACTTATTTAATTAGTGTGATTAAATTATGTTTGATTGCGGAAGAACATAATTCTGTTCTGTCTGCTTATTTGGATGGAGAGCACAATATCCTAATGTCTCATATTTTTTTGGATATTACCCCATATGCTTAAACTCATCTTCAGTTTTTATATCTAAAAGTTATTTTTGCTGCTGTAAATGACTGGTCGCCTGATCTGAACAAGATCTTCTTACACAGAACACAGCCCACTTTTTCACCAATGGAAAGCAAAGGCGAAAATCGGAACAGAACTGAGCGGAACTGAGTTTGCAAAAATTCCCAAACCAGTAAAATTACTTAATACAGCTAAACTAGTGAAGTTTAGACTGCAAATGGTATTTTTGGTTTCACTTGGATTTTTGTCCAAGGTGATTATGTCCAAGGTTTTACTGTTTTGAAATAAAAGCTTTGCCTTAAGTGTGCAGTTTTTTAGTATTAAGGTATTTCTTTGATCTAATATATTATCTTAAACAAAAATGCAGATCCCAGACAGCTCAAATAGGTGTAACAAACACAGGCCGAGAGACCACACTGCCCATTTCTTCTTTCACACAAACACCCTTCCAGCCAGGCTGTCTCCGACTAACATGCATGTACATGTTTAGTCCATACCAACAAACCCAGTAGGTGGTTGGTGTATGTGTGTGTGTGTTTGTATTTGTATTTGTCTGTGTTTGTATTTGTGTGTGTGTAGTTGTTAGAGTAGATAGTTTGTTGCTTTGTTGGAGCGGCTAATTTGACCATCTGGACTATTAACACCATAACAGAGGGACTGGTTACAGTATCAGTACTGTGTGCACACGCAAACACACAAAAACCCCACAAAATTCGCATACAAACACGCATATGCATGTATACAAAAACACACATACCGAAACATAAACATTTATGTAGGCAGAGACAGACACACACACAGGTTTTATGCTTCACTGAAGAGTGAAACCAGTCAGAGCAGAGCAAATTAACATCTGAACCAATCAGAGCCAGACTAATTAACATACACATTCACATCTGTAGAATCAAACCTCAACCATGACTCTTCAACCTGTCGGGAAACCTGATGAATCTGTGATGGGTTGTGTCTCTGTGCTGTGCTTAGCTCAGCTCATATAGTACTTAAGGCATTCACACATAAACAGACACACACAAATACACACACGCACAGTGAGCAAGCAAACAAGGAAAACAAGCGAAAAAATCAGAAATGTTCAAAAATGCATAATTAGCAAGCATGCAAACCAAATAACGACATGGTTAAGTAAGCTCTACTTATCTGATGTGTGAACATTTTTGTATATTAGAGTACGTCTTTGAATTGATGCATTTGTTTACATAATGTGCATGTAGGTTCAGTATTAATGCATGAGTATGAACCCTTGGGTGGACAAATATCAGTTTTATATATAGTTATCAGTGCTATAACAACAATGTTAACAATGTGTGAGGATGTGTGCATCTATGTGTGTAATAAAGAGAGAGAGAAGAAGGGATATAATAAAGAGACAAAAGAAGTGAAAAGAAATAAAGAGGGGATTGGATGTAAAATAACTCTAAAATATGGGGAGGTTTAAGTGGGTACTGACAGCTTTAATAAGTGGAATTTCAGTAACAAAAGGTACTGCTCTTTTCCTTGGAGATGTTTCATGCTTTTTGTACATGTTCTCTCAATGTCAAAGTGCTGAAAAGGCCTCGAACAAAATGAAATAATATTCATGTGGCCATTTTTATGGTGCATCAAATGACATGTGCGCCATTAGCACCCTTACACTTGATACTTTCACTTCAGTGTCAAATTAAAGAGTTTCCAAAGTGACTCATTCTTACAACTTGGGATTTCACAAAGTTAAAGGAAATTGTAGTTGTTCCAAAAGAGCAGTAAATTAGCATGGATTTTAGTGTTGTGTATTATTAATATACCCAAAAAAGTGTTTTAATTTGCCGCTAACTGACGGGTCATCATACTCCAAAGTTGAAAAGATATGAATGACTGGAGAGTCAGATTATTTTTTCTTTTAAAATTTAACCACTGGCCTCTATGGCAGAGGAATGTTGTTATAAACTCAATAATTGTTTTGATGCCCTCAATGACCTGCATATAAAAGGTGTACAAAAATGTAGTTTAGGTGTGCGATCAGAAGAGAAAAGAGAAGAGAGTGATAAAGAAATATAGGAGAAGAGGCAAGAGGGGGCGGTAAACAATATTACAACAGCTGATTTACATTCCCTGAACAAGCCCAAAGCAAGGCAAAACAAGCCATGATTAAGCTCATCAGAACAAGCCATGATTAAATATATCAAAGCAAGCCATGAACAAGCATGCAGAAACCAAGACACCATGATACATATACAAAACATCAAACAACAAGAACCCAACTGTCAAGCAGAATGCAAACGCATGCTCTTATAAAGGCTGGGACTTTTTCAACACATTTGTGTATCAGGAAATCTTTAACATGTCACTGACACATTTAGCACTAAGTTTCTATGAATTGATGTTACCACATGTTGTCTACATTGGTAAGGCAATATTATTCTGTGTTGTCAATAAACAAAAGTACAAAAGTGTTGAAATTGACCGCCTTTTTAAGAGAAAAAAACCCCAAAACAAAACAAAACCTAAAAACAAAGCCAGTCCAAGCCAAACCAAGCCATCACACATCAGTTCATTAGCCATAGTGACATTAAGATGTGAACTCACATATTGAAAACTTGTTGCTGGAGTCTTTGCCAGGGAATAATTTAACGCCCCGCGATTTAAAATCTACTGATCGCTTCACTGCAGAGGAGAATAAAGAAAAGACAAGAAAAATCAGAGAACAGATTGGATAAAGTGGGGAAAAATAGACCCAGCAAAGGAATTTAAAAAAAGAAAATAGATTCTTCTCCCTCACAATACTGAGAGAGAGAAGAGTACAGTGAAAAAGAAATGTACAAAGGCAAAGTAAATTTTAAAATGGTGGAAACAGATAGCGAGAGGGCCAGAAAAGACACAAAAAAGAGAGAGAAGCAGACAGAGGAGAGAAAGTAGGATAAATGTTTTCAACAACAGCACCATTCAGGGTTTTTGTTCATAAGAAGCTTAATCTTTCTTGCTCTCTGTCACTCAGACACATACATCAGATGTTGAGGTGTTTTGCAGGAAGCCCCATCATATTCTGAACAAAAGCTGGTGAAGGAAATTGCAGCTTTAATCAAAATGACAATGATGCAGCTCTGTAATCAAAGCATTCAGATAATGGTACGTTAGAAAATAAATGGTTCCTTTAATCAGAGTAAATCAAAGGCAAGAGGAGACAAGCTGACAGAGCACATACTCTGTTTTCATTACAGCGTTAGCAATGTTGTGTCTGTATGTTACGATAGCTCAGCATGTATGGTTGGAATACAGTATGGAAGACAAATTGAGTAGACGAGAGCCGTATTTGAATCCATGCAACAAAATACCCTGGGGTTATCTCAATTTGACTCCCTCCACATTAGATGTTTTGTGCACTACTTTGTCAAAATAAATCAATACAGTACCGAACATAAATAATGAAAACATAAACATACAAATATCTTGTCCTGAATGACAAAGTACAGTGACAAATCACTGTAATTAATGTCTGATAGAGTGGCTGACAGACGCCTTTTTATAATGACCTAATTCATTGAATGGTGACAAATGGCAGATGAGTTAATGTGCTATAATTATCCTAATGTTATACACAGGCTACATATATGCACATACACCCGTTAGATTATATTTAACAAGGTTAATTTACATCATGTGTATTTTATGGCAACAATTATCCTAATGCTGCTATATACATGCACATACGTTAGAGGAACCCTACTTAAAATGATAACTTTATACCGAAACGATTAACATGCTAACAATTAATCTATGTAAAGTGGCTGAACATTAACTTAATTCGTGCATTATTGGGTTACCAACATGATAATATGTGATTCCAACTGTCTGTGTGCAAGGGTGTACGTGTGACAAGAGCGATACATAATAACCCCTATCATGTAACACGCAGTTTGAATGAAAAATGTGTTATTAGGTGCTTAATTCATCTTGTAGAATGTTAATACAAAGTCTAAGATCAACACATTTGCTAAGCAGGGCAATATCATTAATTTACATATATTTTGTAGCAACAGCACTAGTGACGTACAGTACTGTATATCATTAGGTGGAACTAACTGTTTACAATATCACCATGTTCAAGCAAGCATGTTTCAATTTTACTTACATTACTGACATCAACATGTGGCACTTGGAGTCCTTAATGAAACCATACCTAGACATTATCACTTTATCTGATTTGACAAAAATACCAAAAAAACATAGCGAAAAACATATCGTAACACACATAGTTTTCATCTGACCATTAGCAGTGTAACTCAATATAAAAGCTTCAACTTGTGGTTTGATAATCATTATTGAGGTTCAGCTTAAAATGTCCCTTTGTGCGAGCCATGGGAATGGGAAATCATGTCCATTTCTGCTGTGAGTAAAAACTCACAGGATTTTGTACTTTAAAAGGTCCACTGTGACACATCGTGATCACAGGCCTGTTAATATGGTGATTTATTATAAAACTTAATAGAGTTTTGAGGTTTGAAAGCGCATTGCAGCTTTAGTTCTTGATATACTGTGAGACTGTATAATGCTTATTCACATCTGTAATGATGTCAACACTAGACCTAAACTGTTTTTCAAGTTAGGAAATTATTACTTCAATAATAAGTGAAACAGATGATGAACAAATGCTAACTTCCCTTACATCTTAAAATAATTTCATAAATTCACCATCAATGAATTTGCTTCAAGCAACTCATGTATCACAGCTGTTTATGACTGCCTCTAAGCATAGTTTATACTTTATCTAACTTCACAGAAATCCAGTGTTATAGCTATTCAAAATGAGCAGAACATGCTTAATAACTGAACAATATTGACTCTTTGATAAAAACAATTTTTTCGTTGCATTTCATTTATAATATTTAAGAGAAGAGATTCATACGTCCCCTGAAAAGAAACTATGTTAAGAGAGAAGTGAATACATTTTACATTCCCAGCAGACCTGAAACCAACTATTTCAGATGCATAAAGTTGGCAGTCCCTCTGACATTGGGAGGTTTTGTTCTCATTTGTGTAAAAAAAAATATTTTTTAGTGACAGTAAACCAGAACAAATTGGGGTGATAAGCAGTGTATTACATACTTGTATCACTGCCTTCAGACTAAACTTGCATTTGTAAATGTCCTGTCAGAAATTAACAACATTCATCAGCAGACGCTTATTATTTTCGACAACGAGGGGAAGCTCTGATCTAGATTAAAGTCTTACAATCAGATTTGAAATGTATTTCCCCCCTGTTAGGCAGCCAAATCTGGGAATGTGGGCCAAAAATAGTTAAAAGTCAGGTTTGTTTTTGCATGTGGAAATATATTTACTATATAAAGCCGCTGATAATTTTCATAAAACCTGTCATGTGTGAACATGCATCAAAATTAAATGTGTTGCATATTCACACTGTGTTAACAGTAATCATATTTATGAACAAAAATTACATATTTAGCAAAACTAATTTTAACTAGCAACATAGCAAACTGAACTAAAATTCAATAGTAAGGTAACAGACACCTATGCAAAACCAGGTTCAATAAAATACATACCAAATGATATTTTATAACAAAAGAATTTCACTGAGTCTGAAGTAGGCTTGGTGTTGTACTTTCAGACCAAAACCAAAATATATTCTCTTTAAAAATTTATTACCAAAAGTTACAGCTACTCTGTTACCCAAGACAGGATCCAGTTCAACGATTCACTTATTTTAGTCATACTTGCTTGTTCAACTCAATACCATGTGGATTTCTCCAAGACTGATAGTGTGGAACACTGAAGCATTCTCTGAGGAGGTGATTCGAGTAGACAGGCAAAACGCACTTGGATTGAACTCACCGGCTTCTGGGCTAGAAGTCTCTTGCTGGTGTTTTAGTGTACCCACATGAGAAAAGTCAAATTTACATGGTTAATTTGCAGAAATGAGCAAAAGTGAGTCAACACTTTACTTACTCCTCTTTTTCAGCAATTACAAGCAGTATATAAACATGAATAAATGGCTTATAGCACACTACAGTGTTTATATGAGCAGATAAATGTTTTTTTTTATGTATTTGTTAACAACTATAACTCCTCCTGTTTGCAGGAATAAGTGGATACTGGAGAATAAACAGATATTTAATGACAGTAAAACACAGTTGTAGTGTAATGATATAAAATCTTCGTAGGAGAAGTTAAAATTGTTGACAAACACTCTACATTAATGAAGTCCTCATAATAACAATTTTCTTATATATGGGTACAATGACATAGTGTGTTATAAATCATTTTTTAAATGTTTGTAAACTGCTTATACTGTAAATGCTAAAAAGATCTAGGCTAAAGTAAGGTTTGGAGTAGTTTAGATTGAAACCATTGTTTAAGTCAAAGAGAGATGGTAAAGCTTTGATGCTGTGCAACTAATAATCATATATGAAACAGTCCACAGTCCTGGCAAATACACTGAGTGCACAATAATTAGGCAAGTAAATATTACATAAACTTGAATGCTCATTGGAGTTAATCATTTTCAAGTGATTTGTATTTGTGTAATGAGGGAGGGTTAAGGTGAAAGTGAATCATACCTTATATCAAGGTGTGTATGATTATTAGGCAGCTTCATCACGTCAGGTAAAATGGGTCAAAAAAAATTTAACTGACACTGAAAAGTAAAAAATTATAAAATGCTTTATGGATGCACTCTTGACATAGCTAAACGCTTCAAGTGTGACCACCAGACAATCAAACATTATGTTGCTAATGGTCAACTGGGGTGCAAAAACCATGTGGTGAAGAAAAGGTGCAAATTAACTGCAAAAGAGTTAGAATTAAACATGAAGTGGCCAGGAACTCATTATCCTCCAGGGCCAACATATTCCTGCAAATTGCAACCTACCTGGAGTGTCCAGAAGTGCAAGTGCTCAGAGACATTGCCAAGGTCAGGAAGGGTGAAACACGACCATCATTGAATAAGATTCACAACTTGAAACATCAAGATTGGGCAAAGAAATTCTGTATGACAGATTTTTTAAAGGTCTTATGGATAGATGAAATGAGAGGGACTCTTGATGGACCACACACAGCACCAATTCCACTCAGACGCCAGCAAGGTGGAAGAGAGGTACTGGTAAGGTCTGCTATCATTAAGGATGAAATAGTGGACCTTTTCGGGTTTAAGATGGACTGAAACTCAATTCCCAAACCTGCTGTCAGTTTCTGGAAGATCCTTTATTCAAGTAGTGGTACAGGAAGAAGTCTTCAGCATTCAAAAAGGCCATGATCTTTATGCAGGACAATGCACCATTACATGCCTCAAAGTACTTCACTGCTTGGCTAGCCAGCAAGGGTCTCAAATATGACTGAATAATGACATGGTTCCCTTCCTCACCTGACTTGAATCCTATTGAGAACTTGTGGGCCCTTCTCAAAGGTGAGATTTACGGTCAGGGAAGACAATACAGCTCTTCGAACAGCATTGAGGAGGCTGTGATTGGAGCTTCGGCGAAGGTTGATCGTGAACAAATCAAAAAACTGAAAGTATCTATGGATGGAAAGCTGAAGGCAGTTATTGAAAAGAAGGACTGCTGTAGTGGTCACTAATTATTTTTTAAAGCAAACATTTTTAATTTAATTGTCATTTGTGTTGTTAGACTTACTCTAAATATTGAGTGTAATGAAGTGATTTGATTGAATTTATTTTTGTATTTTAGTTGCCTAATAATTCTGCACAAAAATGTATATTCTCCTGAGCAAGACAAAACTCACTTTTTCTTAGATAAACATTCATGTTTGAGGTTAAATTATATTTTGGATTGACTGAGAGCATTGTGTTTGTTCAACAATAAATGAATCCTGCATAATGCATAATGCATGTAGTGTATAAGCGGACAGAGCTGGGCTAGCTGTTTCCTTCTGTTTCCAGTTTTTATGCTATGCTAAGCTAACCAGCTGCTGGCTGTGTCTTCACATTTAACCGACATATATGAGAGTGTTTTTTCCTAAAATATAAATAAGTATTCGTTTATGTGATATAAACTCTGCTGTAGATTTCCAATGCTAATGCTAATTGTAGTCAATGGTACATTTTGTAATTTAATACACATATATACATAGATATCTATCTATCTATCTATCTATAATACTGTATGTGTGTAATACAGTACGTATAGCTGGCTCAAATATTATTTTAGCTAGGAACAAGATATTAAAAGAAATATTAATGACTGGGTAGGCCACAACGCTTAATATATATATTCTGCTTGAGTTAATCACAGTTTAAATGCAATTAGTGAGTGCAATCAGTGGGTGAGGATGGTTGTCAGTGCTGTAGACATCCTCCACATTTGATGAGCTATTTTGTAACCACAGACCAGCAATCATAAATCATCACCAGATTGTGTCTATGCAAACTAGCTGCAAAGTACATTTCTTGCTACACTTGCTGTAACAATCCCAGTGCATACAGCCTTTTTGATATTGCATAATATGATTTATTATCATCATATTTGATACAGATGACAGCAGCAAAAAGGGAGTCAACAATGAAAGCCAGTACTGGTGAAGCACAAGAACCAAAATAATATAAAAGATGATAAAGGGGTAGTTCAAAGATTTATGAGCTCATACCAACCCCCTGAGGCCTACAGTGCCTCAGTTTGACTAATGGTTCTTAAGCCAAGGCTGACAAAGAAAGGACTTGGGGATTTATTTACACAAAAACTTAATGCTATATTCCACATGTGCTAAATGTTCTTCTTTTCTTTGGCTGTAATTATCCAGAGCATTTCAAGATGTGTGCACTTGATCATGAGCAGGTTTGAGACATTATGAGACTCATATCAAAGGTACCATGCAGTCGACAATATCCAATATGTCATCCTCCCAGAGGGGC
The DNA here is from genome assembly GCA_024633595.2 of Lepomis macrochirus. Taxonomy (NCBI): domain Eukaryota; kingdom Metazoa; phylum Chordata; class Actinopteri; order Centrarchiformes; family Centrarchidae; genus Lepomis; species Lepomis macrochirus. The sequence continues at coordinate 19,763,954 of JALXJV020000013.1, read as the reverse complement.
ATACTGTCTCACTGCTTGAGTTGAATGATGTTTCCGTACCAGTGGTTGGTTGTGTTTCTTTTGTACTCACTGACTTATTTTGTTGCCATAGCATTGGCTGACTGATAATGCCGTCAGTTGTTCATTAAGAGCCAATCACAGCCCCGCAGACACAGAAACTCATGAATACGTAATGAAGAGAGATGATGGAGGGATGTGATTGGTAGGTTCTGCCGCAGGGAAGGAAACAGATTGTTCCTACCTGACACACACACACAGAGACAGCTCATAAACAGGCGCAAACACAAACACTTAAACACACACAGCCAAACATACACATAGATGCAAACACAGCAGCAGACATCCTTTACATATACAAAGAACACATATCCATGGATTCATCAACTTTAAATAGACACTCATACATGCATATCTACACAATAGACATATCTACACAACAGATGATATTCACGCAGTGATGAGAGTGATTTCAGAAACACACAGATACGTGGGCACACAATGTTGTGTGTGCACAGGAACACAGATACACACAAATGTACAAGGTCACAGATATACTTTAGCACACAGACACACATAAAGGCACACACAGTGTAACAATCCACGAACAAACACATTCACAGCCAGGTGTTAAGGAAGTAGGCTTGAGTGTTAGAGCAGAGTACCTTGCAGGGAAGAGTGTGGACAGAATATCTAATCAATGTAACCCTCAGCAGAAACTGTATCACAAAAGCACCCTACATGCACTATACTCTATGAAGGTATGATTCAATAACCTTGGTTAATAGTTCATTCCATAGTGCTTAATATACCTCATTTTACCCACAAGGGGGCAGACAGGCTAACTGTATGTGACCAAATGAATGATAGTAGGTGACATCTTTGCATATTTAAAAGTACATTTAGATTCATGTACAAGACAAAGGATGCCACAAAGGGTTGCATTGTCCCTGTTTTCTGTGCATGCATCATTATAAAAACAGTCACAGGTTAGGTTCATGGTCAAGATCCCACTGAGATGCAGCAATCAGAGGATAGGTGTGACATTTTCATTATGCTGATGTTGGAAAAAAAATGCTTTCTAAACATTTCAAATTTTAGAAGCTGAAAGAGCCTATGGATTTAGAGGTGCTACTTCGAATTCAAACAAAGGTCAGCGAGAGCAGTCAGTGCAACAACCCTCTCCATCCTTTCAGTGGTATGGTTTCACCTTGTTTCATCTTCCTGGATTTGTTACACTGCAGTAAACAAAACCACCGTGATCATTTCCAAAACCTCAGACCTTTCCTGCAGGCGCAAAGCAAGATGGTCACCCATGTCTTACCATAACAATACAGAGGGACTGATTACTGTAAGAAAAGGGAATAAAATAACAGAAATATATTTGAACAGGTAAACCTAATCCAGTTGAGCCTTTTACAGGCTGTGCAGTGGCATCTATCTTTTTTTTTTACTTGTAGTTTGCACTGAAATTGCCACTAATGCTTCCGCACCTATGACTGTCTTTGTCCCACGAGGTAATTTTTTTTTCATAACTAAGTAGTCACTTATAACTTAAGTATAATCTGCAATATAGAAATAAAATGTACATGGGCAATAACGTCACGTAATCACGTATTGCATATACATATTTTGCAAACATGTAATTTATAATATGGTTATAATAGTTAGTTTGCAGTCCATGTAGAATGAACTACTTGTCTGTGTGTTCTTTACACGCTCTGATAATGCTAATCCAACACATCTTTTTAGTAGCATCCCGCACATGAACACACACAGAAGTTGAAAGAACAAATTCACAACTCGGGAAATGGGACCATCTGAGGAGCATGTGAATGCACCGTGAGACGCTGGTTGCAATTCGCAACCCTCATTACTAGATACCACTAAAACTTACACACTGAACCTTTAAATAACATTTTAAGTTCAGGACTTTTACCTTTAGTATTTTGATATTTCCACTTTTACTTAAGTAAAGATTCTGAGTACTTTCACAACAGTCTCTGGCGCTTTCACACTGCCCAATTTCTTGGGATTACTACGCCAACCTGTTGGCTCACTGCGCTGTGTGAAAGGTACTGAGCCCGAAAGGGGGGCCCAATTTGATCTGCCTCTGAGCCGAGTACATTGGTAGTAACAAAGGCGGAACGATGTCTACCCGCCGACATGCTGAAACAGGAGTGATGTTTCAACGCTGTTGTGTTGAAAGTCGAGGTCTTTTTTCAACGGTCTAACTTTGAAAGTGCACTGACTCCGGCTGCGCCACAGTGTTATTAGGTCTCCAGCCCGGCGTCAAAGTCCACTGGAAGTGTCTCAGAACTGATTTGTTGGTAATATTGGTCATTTTTGTGCTTCTACTACCTTTTTCACAGGTCTCTCTGACCCCGTTTCGTTCCGTCAACTTCAGGCTGCATATCTACAGGGAGCATTTCAGAATCAGAGAATTTTGCTGACATGTTTAGATTTTGTTGACTTGGTAATCAGTGCTTGCTTTTGTGGTTCTACTATGTTTAAGTAAGTGTTTAAGGCTACATAGTTAAATGGTTTCTTTTTGTCTGTTTTAACAGATGAGCTCAGGCAGCCACGGCATAGGCAGAGTCAGTGGAATAAACCTGGAAAGCTGAAATGCTATGTGAAAGCACACACAGTTGCAGGTTTATCTCGCAATAGTTTTGTTCAGCGGCATATTGGCGGACATTCTTTCCGTGTTGCGGGATTTCTGCGTGAAAGTGGCGATTACCAACTTTTAACAGCTACTGAGCCAACAGGGGATAAGTACTTGATGCTTAAAAGATTTGGGGGTATTTTCACTTATAAGGAGAAATATATAACTTTCAGAGGTGATAGGTGTATAGCAAAAATAGTTAAATTGTTATGGATGGTTGTGTGGAAGCCAGACATACATTTGGCTCATTGAAATATGCCATTGCAAAACCTTGAAAATGATGATACTCCTGGATTCATGTTTGATTTCAATGTGTGAAAATACAAAATATGCTGTGAAATGCTGGAAGAGATCTCCAGAGAAATAGCTCTGCTTTCAGCAAGTGCTGAATCAGGATAGGTTCAAACATGTCAAACAAGTCAGTGTCAGCAAATGTGAAATGGTGTTTTGTGATCACCATACATATGGATACAGTTCATATCAAAAAGGTCTTCTTGTAACTGTATTAATTTTTACGGCCTTGCATGGATAGCCAAATTAATCACAGACCTCTACACTGGCACAGCATTAAGGGTGTGTGAGAGTACTACATATAAAAGACAAGATCTGTGTTCGCTTCGAATACTGATCCCCCTTTTTCTTTAAGGTCTATTTAACAAATTTAGACATAGGGATTCTAGTGGGGTTAAAGCTCATTATGTGCTTTAAATCATTCACAGACATTTTAATCATTGTGTTTTTAAGTAAACGGTGACATCCTGACTTTGCAGCACTGCCAGGATCTCTCCACCCTTAATTTTTCTACCCCCTCCACCTCTACTTTCTGTAATGTTAATGTACATTAATAACAGACAGACATTATTTCTCAGTGTTCAGACTAAAATTCGTACAGTAAATGGAACCACTGGCAACTATTCAACTGACTAGATGGCTGGCTGACTGACCCGCTAACTGGCTGACTGCCAGACCAAATGGCTGGCTGACTGACTGGCTGACTGGCTAGACACTCTAGGCTTTTGCCTGACACTGTAAACCGAGCTACTTACAGTAAGTGCAACAGTAGTAAAATTCAAATTGACCAGTAGATTGACTGGATGACTCTGTGAATGACAGTTATACTATAAGAATGTAGCTGGATTCTAGGTTGTGATGGTGTGCACTGCAATTAGTTTCAATGGGCTACAGCTGAAAAACTGCATTGCTGTATGGCTAACTGAATGACTATCAGCAGTATGTTTTATAAAGTTGCAGAAAAGAAACAGAACTCGACTTATAGATTTTTCTACCTGCTATTCCGTTTTCACAGCAGCAGGTGTGCCACATGTGGACGAGCCTTGTTAATGACGTAGCCTATCGAAACGATCAAAACCATCGAGGTACCGGATGACATCTGCACTGGCTTGTTTAGTGTTCACTGTTGCTTTGCCTGGTCTGTGCCTGTAATGTAATACCAGATAATTAATTAACGCTCTCGTGTTTTTGATTTTGGAAAAGCGTTAAAAATGATCTGACCCTCCCAACTCAGTTAACAGGGAGTATCGCTCTTGATAGCGGCCCCATGAACACTAATTCAGTGCTTGACTTTGACAGACCTGCTGTGCTTAGTTACAGTTGCTAAACAATGATTGGATAATAACTGTTTATAATCACATGTGTTATTATCACATCTTTTGTATCAGTAAGTTTTTAAAATCTTCATATTCTTGTACTTAATGCATACATTTCTTGCTACAGGAGCAGTTACCTGAATGACTGTAGCTACCAGCGGCTGGAGTAAGTGTGTGACTCACTGGATGACTGAAAGCATCCGTGACTCACCAGCTGGCTATTTGTCCACCGCTATCCCCCCAATTCTTGTTATAAATAATTACATAGCAAGAATGCTTTTCTTGAAAAACGTATGACTCTAAAAGTGATAAAAGTTGACCTTTTTGAAGGGTAAATTCCTTGTAAATTGCGTTCTTATATATTATTCCTATAGTTGTTATCTCAGTTTATTTAACAACATGAATCACTGGTTTCGAGCTTTTGGTCGGTGGGGGTGCTGTTCATGTTATTTTTTATTTAACAGGCAAGATAACTTAGAACACATTCTCACTTCCAGCTGCTGCCTTGAGGTGTATATGTTGGGGGTGACACCATACTGTAACACACCCAGGCACATCTGGATGCCACAGACATCACACATGGCAATGTGACAGCTGGGTTTCAGTGCTTTGCTGAGGGGAACTCTTTCTGTCTTTCAGTCTTTTACTACGAAATGGTTTCACAGTCTGCCCACAGATTCAAACCTGTGATCTTTAGTTGCTACTTTCACCAACCAGTATTATGAGATATTTCATTCTGCTCAAATATCAAAAGCATAAAAAAATAGGGAAGAACGGCAGACATTTATAAATAAAAGATGTGACACATGCTTTCAAGTGGCTTTGTTGCCTCTCGAGTCCCTCATAACTGACTAACTAACTGTCTGAAAGCTCCACCTCTACTCTAACTGACTCTTGTCTTATATGACTGAAAAAAACTGTAAAAACACATTTTTTTTCTCATAAATTACCACTTTAATCTTAGGGTGTACTCACACCTGTCTTGTTTGGTTCGACTGAATCGAACTCAGGCTAGTTTCCCCTCTTGGTGCGGATCTTTTGGGCAGGTATGATAACAGCAATCGCACTAACCAAACAACTGCACCAAGACCCATCTTAAGAGGTAGTCTCAGTCTGGATCCAAACAAACTCTGGTACGCTTTGTTTAAGGTGTGAACGTGGCCCCACCCCAATCCAGCCCATTTGCAGAAAGCACTGTGCCTTTTTGGAATTAAAAGGTTCTAGTTGTCAGTGGATATTGTGTCTTTAGTACCTCATATTACAAACATATCTGGAGAAAAATTCACTGTGTGTCTAGGCAGGGTGTGACAGGGTCAGATATTTATTATGTAATTAGGAGCGATGAAATGGCTAAACATGACTAATAAATGGCTAATAATTCCTGATGTAATAACCTGGTGATCTGGTTGTATGAATCTAGCCTTTCTCTATGAAATCAAACTTTATACCTAATCTGTCTTCTGCGCAGTGGTGGGCGCACATAAATGCTCTCCCTGACGGAGCTGCTTGTCGGCTTGTAAATCAAAAGCTTCTAGCTTTTCCCCACTCCAGAATTTCTGTCCAATGAATGGATCACACATGGGTTTTTTTTTTTGCAAGTTCTGGTTCACTTGCAAAAAGGGCAGTGTGAAAGCAAACCAAAGTAAATGAGCTAGTGAACTTTGTCTGAATGCGGCTTTAGAGAGATCAGGATTTTTCCTTGTAAAACAAGTTTAATCTCAAGAGTTTTTTTCTCCCCTGGTTGTGTAATAAAAAATCTACAATGGCCCTAACATGGTGTTGTACTGAGAAGATCAAAACGGTGCCATAAAAAAATCCAATCTGATTTGTTGTTTCAGTGTAAATGCCAGAGAATTACAGTAACGAAGCTTTTAGCAAATGTTCCTTATAATTTGATCATCACATTAGGGATCCACCTCAGTTATTATCCAATGAGTTTACTGCAAATTGTTTACAGGCTTTCATGTCAACAAATGATCATCCTGACAGGGCCAACTCTAAAAGTAGAGCATCTACATTGTGTTTATGTGTGATGTCATTCCTCATCACAGTCATAATCCTTTTTTTTTATTCGTCATCTGCACTGAATAACATTGCATCATCCAGAACAGGGGCAGCCGTGGCTCAGAGCGGTCGTCCACTTATTAGAAAGTCAGTGTGAGTATAAAAATAAAATATTATAGATGATACTGCCTATGAAAGGGCACACTTTATGGTAAACATATTGTCTGATTACTGGCAAGGACCCTATAGCTTACAGTATATGATAGTTTTAATATCATGCATTATATACATACATGTGGTTGCAATATTATTATAATAATGTTTACACACAAATAACATATGTGAGTATAATTCTGTTTTGCAAGTTGTATCAAAAAATTGAAACAATGCTGCAATAAACGTGGTTTCTTGTAGAACCCAATTGTGCTATTTTAGCGTACAGTCGACGGTACAGACCTACAGCATACAAGCTGAATGCTTTCGTAAGTCAGTGCCCCAACACCACACTTACATAGCTTGGGTACAGTCCCCAACAACATGTGAGTACAACGATGATTAAATTAACTCACAGCAGTTCCCAGGGTGAGAGACAATATCTAGGCATGCAAAAGTACTGCAGTTAGAGCCTATAGCATGTTTCAGAACACACTTAAATCACATATACGCTTTCCATATTAGGGTAAACTGAATCTTTAAAGACATTTTGGTCCTGAGGTGAAAAGCATTTACTCTAGCTCTGTTGACATAGCTGTATCAAACCTAAATCCCCCCATTCTTCAAACCTAAATCCCCCCAATCCATGAACGACTCACGCCTTCAACGAGTTGAACCAGTTTTACTGTCGCTTTGAAAGACAATGGGAGAGACATGACACCATCCTTCGTCACACCACTGATCGGCCACAGTCCACCATCTCATCCCCCACCTCCTCTCCCTCTCTTACCATCCTGGAGAGGGATGTCAACAGACTGTTCAGGAGGCAGAAACTTCGCAAAGCAGCTGGACTGGATCCCACATCCACCCTGAAGCACTGCGCCAATCAGCTGTCTCCGGTGTTCACAGTCATTTTTAACACCTCACTGGAGACGTGCCATGTGCCAGCCTGCTTCAAAGTCTCTACCATCATCCCTGTCCCCAAGAAAACCAAACCCAAAGACCACTGGACTAAACGACTACAGACCAGTCGCCCTGACATCTGTGGTTATGAAGTCCTTTGAGCGCCTTGTGTTGTCCCACCTGAAATCCATCACAGACCCATTCCTGAACCCCCTGCAGTTCGCCTACAGAGCCAACAGGTCTGTAGATGATGCTGTAAACATGGCCCTTCACTTCATCCTCCAGCACCTGGACTCCCCAGGAACTTACGCCAGGATCTTGTTTGTGGATTTCAGCTCTGCTTTCAACACCATCATCCCGGCACTGCTTCAGGACAAGCTCTCTCAGCTGAACGTGCCTGAATCCACCTGCAGGTGGATCACTGACTTCCTGAGGGATAGGAAGCAGCACATCAAGCTGGGAAAACATCTCTCTGACTCCAGGACCCTCATCACCGGTTCCCCTCAGGGCTGTGTTTTTTCCCCTCTACTCTTCTCCCTGTACACTAACAGCTGAACCTCCAGTCACCAGTCTGTCAAGCTCCTGAAGTTTGCGGATGACACCACCCTCATTGGGCTCATCTCAGATGGGGATGAGTCCGCCTACAGGTGGGAGATTGACCATCTGGTGTCTTGGTGCAGCCAGAACAGTCTGGAGCTTAACGCTCTGAAGACAGTAGAGATGGTCGTAGACTTCAGAAAGAGCCCAGCCCCACCCTCCCCCATCATCCTGTGTGACTCCCCAGTAACCACTGTGGACTCCTTCTGCTTCCTGGGCACCATCATCTCCCAGGACCTCAAGTGGGAGCTGAACATCACCTCCATCACCAAGAAGGCCCAGCAGAGGATGTACTTCCTGCAGCAGCTGAAGTTCAGCCTATAAAAGACAATGATGGTGCACTTCTACACCGCCATCATTGAGTCCATCCTCACCTCCTCCATCACCATCTGGTACGCTGCTGCCACCACCAGGGACAAGGGCAGGCTGCAGCGAATCATTCGCTCTGCAGAGAAGGTAATTGGCTGCAATCTTCCATCTCTTCAGGACCTGTACGCCTCCAGGACTCTGAGGCGTGCAGCAAAGATTGTGGCTGATCCCTCCCATCCCGGACACAAACCGTTTCAGAATCTTCCCTCTGGCAGGAGGCTGCGGTCCATCAGGACCAAAACCCCTCACCATAAGAACACTTTCTTTCCGATGGCAGTGGGCTTCCTCAACAAGGCCCGGGTCTCCACTGTCAGTGACTCTCATGCCCCCTCCCCAAACTCACACACACTCATACACTCTCCTGACCCCACACTTTACAATAACGGTCAACTGTGCTTCATGCTCATGTTGCAAATGTTTGCACATACTTGTCAGCATTGTATTTTTTATATTTTTTGTATACTTGTACATTTTTGATCTCCTTACATCAATTCATACCAAGGCAAATTCCTCGTATGTGAAAATGTACCTGGCAATAAACCCGATTCTGATTCTGGTATAATTACTGAGCATCTATTAAACATGCTAATGGACACTTACAGTAATGGTTGTGCTTGTTTTTAGCAGTACAGGACAGTACAGGCCATTGTAGGCATAAAATTAATAAATTAATAACTTACAGCCCAGAGTAGTAGGTCGTTTAATAATCATACTTACATATTGTGTGGAGCCTGTAACCAATCTATGTCATCCAAGTGTGGATGGAGAGATAATGTATGACATATTGACAAAATAGACCATAATTAAAAGAAATGTAACGTTAACAAAAAAACGACACATTTTTTTACTCTACTTCTCTTTTTATACTATTGATGAAACAAACATCAGTTAAAAATGCTGATAGAAATACTGATGACTATTTCTGTAAATATCAAAAGAGCTGCCTGAGATCTTGGGAATGAAATGTAAATTATGTAAATAGAAGTGATTTCTCCCTTTAACAAGAATATTATGTCCTAAGGAGAGATATCTGAATTGAAATGGTTTAAACCTTTAATTAAACACATAGCCTTTGGCATGTTTTAAAACCCTGCCTTTGTGAATCATTTTGAAGAAACAATTAAGCATTCAAATGGACAATTAACTTCGTAAATTTTGTTTAACCATGCAGAGGAGCTGCAGGCTTTGCGTTACTAAACACACTAATACATGAACAGTTTTTTCCTGTGTCCAAGAACACAGCCATCCATCGACACAGACATTCACTTTCTCTTCCTCTAAAGTAGTCTACAACAGCCATTAATGACAGAGGGGCATTAAAAACTCTCATGTTAATACATAAATATTTAGCCAAACCTCACTGCCAAATTACTTGTCCCCTTAACCCCTCACTCCACCCCCCATCTCCCTCTGGCTATCTCTCTTGTTTTGCCTTTTTCTCTGTTGGTTTCTGTCTCTTTCTATTTCAATCACTTCTGCAGATCTCCTCACTTTTTTACCACCTTCCCTCTTTTTCTCTGTTTTTCCTTTATGAAAAATTATTCGTTTAATTCTGCCTATCTCTGCCCCTGCTTCTCTGTAAAGTTGGATATAAATCATTAGATTATTATCAATTCAGAACTACATAATTTGGGCAGCAGCAGAAGGAGGAGGTTTTTATGAGCTGAGTGGCTGACCTATAACACACACACAGTCTCTGTCCAGCTAGCTGGCAGCACCTAGAGCCAAATGTGCCTCTCTGAGGTCTCATATCAGTGTCTTATAAACTAAACTAACCCTGCCAAAACAAATTTCTTCATTCAGTCTCTCAGAAATGAATTTGGAATTGTTTTCAAACAGTGTTTTCCACTAAACCCTCAGGCTTTGCCATTATAATTTATTCTCCTAGAGACAAGCAGAATTTAGTAAACCAGAACAATGTATGGTTTGAGGGGTAGAATTACAGTCAAAATAAAAAATGGTAGAATATCATTAAGTGGAACTGTTTATAATAAAGTGAAGCTGATGAACATCCTAAGAATGCTAATTAAAAGAGAAAATAAGTAAATAAAAAGGGGTAGAGCATAATAAATGCAGTAGAACAGAGCACAATAAAAGTAGACTGGGAAGAAACTGGATAAAATATAAAATAATATGATCTTCTATAAAACCTAAATAAACCCTTTAAAAGAACTACACATTTAAATTGTATGTTTATGTTCTGTTCTTTTCCAGTGGTTTCCAAGTGGTTCCACAAGATATGAAATCAATAAAGGATCCATTAATGAATATCAGTAGTGGCAACGGCAATGTTTCAGTCAGAATATCGATCTGTCCTCACTGAACACTGACATTGTTGACACACATCCTATCTTATAGAGAAGCATTGTTAACATATACAGAACAATAATAAATAATAAACTTAATCTGGTTTCTCACTGGATGGTTTACTGACATCTAGAGATGCAAATCCATCCATCACCCTCTCTATAATATTAATCTGCACAACTCATTAGCAGTAACTTTTTCAGCTCGCCAACCTGACTTTCCGCTGATGTTTAAAAACCAACAAAGTGATGGAGAAGACTGACAGCCGACAGGAAGTAGCCAATCAATCACAAGCTTGTTGAGAACTCCACATATTAATAGACTAACCTATCGCGCTGGCACTCCTCATTAACATGTTGATTAACCTTTTAAACTAATTAAGATCAATTAAGATCAATTATATCAACTAAAAGCAAATCGCAAGGGGAGTGGTCAGGTTGTCTGCCAATCAATCATGGAGAACGTCTGAGAGCTAGAAGGAGAGATGTGCAGTGAGGGTGGTTAAGGACAAGAGAGAAGATTGGGGTGAAAGAGAAAGATGAGAGGAGGAAGAGGGAGGAAAAAATTAAAGGAGGGTCAAAGAGAAGGATGAGATCAAGCAAAGAGCACGGGGAAAAGAAGGATGATGTTTAATAATGACTTGAACTTGAATTTCTAAGAGCTCCTCTCTAAAATGCGCCTGTTTTGCTGATCACGTATTGTCTTTGATATAATTCCTTGACTAAATTCTAATTTGTATGAGGTTATTCCTCTTGTTTTTTGGCATTTTGCCTTACTAATAGATAGTCACAGTGGAGATTTTAAACCCAACCACATAGACAGCCTTCTATAGTGGTCGTTCTTTAAAAGTCAAACACAATCAACATCTTATGTGAGTTGTCATCTTGGGTCATATTCAACCTAATGATTGGGAAATTATATAGATTTAATATAAAATCACCATTGAATTAATTGCAGTTTCAATTACGTAATTGGCTTAATTGACCTAGAGCCCTGCAAGAGGCACATGGGACCAATGTAGTAAAAATGTACAGGGTCAATCCAAATGAGCATTAAACATTTAAGAAGGAAAACAGAATCAAAAGTTGAAATACACTAATTGGACTATTTAATCAATTCTGAAGCAAATACTGTAAAACACAGATATGCAGCTATGATTTTTTTTTTTTGTTAAAGGACTGGAAAACATATATAATAATAGCTATAAAACAATATTTCTATATTGATTTGATTTGGTTTCTATAGAACTCCACATTTGCTCAATGAAACAATACTAAATTCTACCTCAATAGCCAGTTTCTCAGATGATAACTTTTGGGTTTTTCCCTCTCCTTTATTGAGTTATCCGTGTTTACCGGCTCCTCACGACCCACCCTACTCTGCCTCTGATTGGATAGTAGTCCTTAACTAGGAACTGTGCATGTGCAACTCCCAAAATGAAACCATGTAAACCTGTTCTAGTATAACCCCTAAATAAGATTTGAACATGAAAATAAGCATAATATGACCTCTTTAATGCATGACATGGTGAAATAGTGACAAAAAAGAGTGGAAGAAAAAGATTTAAAAAGGAAGCTGTAAGAAAGAATGTAATAAGAAGGGAGAGATGGAGGACAGAAGAAAATAGCATCACTGAGTTGCTTATGAGTGTGTCGTTTCTGACACATCTATGAACGTAATATGTGTTTTGTGTCCTTTCAAAACATGTCAACACCACCATAATGTCATCGTAAGATTTTTTTTTTACAAACTATACAAACAGTGCCCAGTTTTCAGGACAGCACATTGTGCAGTCTCTGCTCCTGAGAGGAGGCATTTTGGATGGGTGCACACCTCATTTTTTCTTGCCTGACTCTGCTTGGTATTTTGGTGACTTGCTGTGAACTTCAATGTGCTGAAGTGAGAGGCGAGGCACAGTAGGGAGCGTGTCAGTAATAATCAACTGGCACAGTGCAATTTTGGTGTCAAGCATGACCATGATTTACGCTTGTGCTGCCCGCCTACTCAGGCCAGGTCAATGACGCATGGAGTAAGGCACACCGTACTGCTGCCATGACTTTAGTTTGCACTAGTTTATCTTTACAACAAGCAGTTAAGTGGATTAGAGGATAGGATACACAAAACATCTACTGTGTTTCAATCACACCCTATGTCCAACTGAACTTTATCTACGCATTAATGATTACCAATAGTGTTTAAAAGTGCACTGCCTGTTTTGTAAGAATAAGAAGTGATCTTAATATAAAACAAAACAGAGTTTGATTATTACAAGTAAAATGTAAAATATAAACCCTGTTCCACACATTCAGCTCCTATTATCGCTGTTGGGAGACATGGATGTTGCCAAACGAATTTCCTAATGTTTTCCACCAGTTAGGCTTTGTGTCACAGAAATCTAACTATACGCCTATGAGAAGTTATTCAAGAGGAAAAGAAAGAGGGAAAAAGAGAAAGATAGACAGAGGGGGGAGAGAGATGCAGAAAGATGGAGACAGTAAGAGAAACTGTAGTAGAGAAGAGACGGGAAGATTGGAGTCAACAAGCGTAATTAAAGGGAGTTAGAGGCAACATGATGGGGAAAACTGTCAATTGAAAAGGAAAGCAGCACAGAGAAACAGAAAAATAAAAAGGCAAAAAAACAGAACTTCGTAAAGAACCGTCATAAACAACTACAAAGACATCTGTAGATACTGTAAATATAAAGCCCTGTTTATCATAAATTAACATTCTTTATGCATAAAAAGTGTGTGTGTATGTGTGTGTGTGTGTCTAAGTGTGTACATGAAGATGCCTGTCTCTGTGGATGTAATCACATTTTACCCATCTTACCTTGATAATGTGCGCTGAAACCACGGTAACGGTGGTTGCCATCAGTCACAAAATGCAATCGGAGCCAGTTCTTGTTGCTAACAATGGGAGAGGGGACATTACTGCCAGACAACCTGAAACAAAGATAGTGAAAAATTTGTAAGAAATAGAAACATACATGAAAAAACACATTTGGCTTTTTTTCCCTTTTTCTGACCTAATCCTACAACAGGCCCTTGAGGAAGAGGAAGAATGGATGCTGTCTAGAATGGAGCAAGAACAAAGTCTATTGTGTCTGTAATGACACAAGCTGAATTACATACAGTGTCAGGACTTCACGGCCCAATATAACCAGTCTGTTTCAGTAGTCCCACTGGAGATACTGGGGATTATGCTGCATACTCAAGGGTGCCTCAACCGCTCTTAATGAAGTAGGAAATTGTATTTCTTATTCATTGTTCTTGACAAGATTGCCAGATCTTGCCAGCTGGTAAGTGGCTTTTACCTAGCAACTCTGATCACAAACTCAATTATCATGGTAATTTCTTAAGCCACACTGGTGTTGTACATTATAGTGATTATAATTATTTCTAATATTTTGAACCCTACTATTTACCTTTATTGTACCAAACAGACTGATACCGTATAAGCTAAAAAAAGTGGTTTCAAACACCTAGTGGATTGTCAAAATGGAATACACCGTTTTTAATATTATTAACTTTTTTGCATTGAAGCAAGCTTAGGAACTGAGGCTTTGATGGTACACAGCACTAGTAGATAGGAACCAATTTGCAACTCCTTCATCAAGTGGGAAGGATAAGATCCCTTAATTGGTGGAGAAGATGAACAAGGCTCTTGTGGTTAGCAAAGTAAAGAGTGTTAGGTCACTGCTGGCACCCTTAGAGGAGGTGACTGCTTTTCAGTTGACACAGAATAAAACAGCCTTGTTCTTGTATAACTTCAGATATCTGCAGCTCAAATACAATCACTGCTGGCAACAACCTGATTTTATACATCAGTTGATGTATGGTGCTTTCATCTTTGTAGCATCAACGCACAGGTGCAGTTTCTCTCCCATTACATTTTCATATTTTTTTTTTCATTTTTGTAACATCACCTTGGGTGTTACATTTAGGACACAGGTTCACACACATTAACAGTGTAGAGTATGAAGTGGACTGCCCTCTCATGTTCGCTTGTCCCCTTCTTTAAACCCCGGCTGTTAACCTTTGCAGTCCATTAATTAACACACACAAAAATGCATGCTTACACACATATATGGATAGTGGTATTTTAGTGTATACACTGCTATCCAACACCCATGCCCTCTAATAACAGCGATTTAAAGTGGAGCACAAGAATGCTGAGAAGGTGTTTTAGAAGGTGTGTCTTTGTGTGTGTTGGGTTTGTGTGTGTGCATGTTAGACAGAGAGAGGGTCACCTTGTTGCCTAGATCAGTAGGGTTCTCTGATGTCTACTATTAGTCACACACACACACACACACACACACACACACACACACACACACACACACACACACACACACACACACACACACACACACACACACACACACACACACACACACACACACACACACACACACACACACACACACACACACACACACACACATCGTGGTTTCACAGGCCCAAATAGACACAAACTGCCCGATTTACATACTGTGGTAAATATAACAACAATACAATAAAAAATAACTGTGAATGTAAAATAACAAATAACAAAGAAGGGACTCAGATCATGAGATTATATTCACGCACTGAAAAGTAACACTGTAGTAGCTGTATATATAAGTATTTTTTTGACATGTAATGCCTTTATTACTGACAGCAGTGAAAAGCTGACTGGAAATGAGGAAGGGAAAGATCAACGAAGTCTTAACAATGAAGAACCGTGTAAAGACTCCAACCAGGAAAATAGTGGTATCCGTGTGATGTCTTAACCTCAAGCTATGGTGGCGCCCTGAATTTGTCTTTTTCTACCAATAAACAATTCATTATACATATTAAAACACCAGTCATCACCTTGTAAATTGTATTCAAATTGAATACACTATAGCAAATCAATGCTGAATTAGTCTATTAGCTAGGGACAGAGCAGTAAATGAAAGAGATGGAAGAGGTTCAGAAAATAGAACTGATGGACAATAATCACATCCCTAGACTGACACAAGACATTTGAAAGACAGAAACTCTAAAGATTTATCCAGAACATTATCATGTAGTATTGCTTGGATGACATGACAAGTTCAACTTTAGGAATAGCCAGGACAAGTTAAATCTGCAGTAAATAGATCTTTTTGACTAAATAAATGACTAAAGGGTCATTAGAATGGCCAAACACCAGATTCTGCTGATACATGACCCCCAACTATGGACTCCCATTTATAGTGAAGTATGCAGCGTTGGAAATTAGAAAAAAATTCATCAAATATAAATTGATTTTAAACTGCTGTAAGTGAGTTTTGTTTCTGTATTTAAATTACTTGACACTGTAAAATAGTATGAAATCAAATCAAATCAACTTTATTTGTCACATACACATACATGTTTTGATATTCATTCTCTGCATTTGACCCATCCCTCAAGGGAGCAGTGGGCAGCCGCTGTGCAGCGCCCGGGGACCAACTCCAGATCTTATGTCAGTGTCTGGCCAAACCACTTACTGAAGAAACCTACCATGTTTTTGATGATGGGGGAAACCAGAGCACCCAGAGGCAACCCACGCAGACACGGGGAGAACATGCAAACTCCACACAGAAAGGCCGGGGAGACCAGGGTTTGAACCCGCAACCTTCTTGCTGTGAGGCCACAGTGCTGTCCACTTTACCACCGTGCCCACCAATCCATATTTAATAATAATTATAACAACATATTTATCCTTAATATGTGTATCTAACATGCCTATAATCTGGTCATATTAAAATATGTTGCAGGCTGAAAGGTAAAGAAAATCTGTCTGTGCATTGCATTTCTTGGTACTACTAAGGGTTTAGCTAGAGTTCTGTTGATGGGACCTTTCTGTACCCCTCTTTCTTCTTTACAAACCTCTGCCATCCTCCCTTTCTTTCTCTCTTTACCTCTCTACTCGCACTGTCCTCTTTTCCCTTCTCCCTTCCTCCGCTCTCCTCTGTCTCTTCATGTGTGCACTCTCTCCCTCACACATATTATTCATGTTTACAGCTCTTAATTCACGTCCTGCTATTACCCAGAGAGCATAATTATGGGTAAAGTGTGTGCATAATCAACCTTTTCCAATATTAAAATAGGATAAAATAGGAATTAAATCATGAATCTATAGAGCCTGTATGTGTGTGATGTTAAAATATTAAACTGCATGCTTAGGAAGCACTCAACAACTTTGAGCTGCAGGATGAAGGTATAATTTGAAAATCCCCTCTTGCAGCAGTAG
Organism: Lepomis macrochirus; assembly: GCA_024633595.2. NCBI lineage: Eukaryota > Metazoa > Chordata > Actinopteri > Centrarchiformes > Centrarchidae > Lepomis > Lepomis macrochirus. The sequence goes on along the minus strand of JALXJV020000013.1, from coordinate 19,747,112 downwards.
CTGGTTAGAGAAACATGTTGGCGACTAAAAAGGTCACCAATCTGGATCCCCACAGCAGCAGGGGAACAACTCCTCCTAGTGCTTTTTGTCTCAACAAGTAATGTTGAGATGTAGCACAGCTACCTGCATAGGACCCAGACATGGATGTACATAAAGTACAATGAGACTAAAAAGATGTGCGCTTGGCAACTTCTTATACAGATAATTAAAGCTTAAAATGACACTTCCAGCAGAAATCCTAATAGTTCCAAAAAATCATCAGCTTCTGCAGCTAGTTGATTTTCCCTGTGTGGACAATTTGTAATGCATAATTAAATCATTCATCTATGTTGATGGCTTCTGTCTGACTGGTAAGTGTTCTCCCTAGATATCTGCTATAAAAGCACTTCAGAGATGCCCAGAGGTATTATAGATCATCTTTGAATTGACTGAAATGATTTTTTTATACCTTGGTCCGAGAGGGTCTACCACTCTGTGATGTTACAGTGACATAGTCATAAAATTCAAAGGGTGAACCCAGACTCGCTCTTAAAGGCTACTAGCACTTTGAAACTTCTGAAAGTAGAAATATGGTAAAACAATAACTTTTGTAAAAATGACACAGAACATGAATAAAGTTTGTGGGATAGTTTACAGACACATTCCTCAAGAAACAAACTATTATGGTGGGTGCACTTGATTGTACTGACAGATTTTTTTTTGCAACATCTTTAAATATTACATTTAGTCCAAAAAAAGAAAAATCTAAGTGCCTCCTGTTACTATGAAAGCAAGTGTCTCTATTATGAAATAAAGTAGATTGTTGTTCTTCTCTGGGGAACCAGAGGAAATTACTTGCTCTGGTGATATTTCCCTCTTGCACAACACTGTTGTATGATGCACAGTAGATCCCAATGCAGTAGTTATTTTGGGGAGAAAATGTATCATAATAAATGCTCAAAACCTCATAGGAGTCTGTCAGCAATCTACCACCAACAATGTTTGTTCCCAGAATGGTGCAGGGTGGTCACATTACAGCTACTGTTCTCTGAAAATCATCAATCTTAACAGGTAAATACACTGAAAGCTGTTTTCCATGTTCAACTACCGGCTAAATTGAAAAAAAGAAATACTGTGTGTGACCATTTGTGTGTGTGTGTGTGTGTGTGTGTGTGTGTGTGTGTGTGTGTGTGTGTGTGTGTGTGTGTGTGTGAGTGTGTGTGTGTGTGTGTGTGTGTGTCTGCAGCAGAGAGGGGATATCAAGTGGAGAGTTGCCAGAGGGAGCAAGAGAACATAATTGATTAAATACACTAGACCAAAAGAGCATCTCTCCCTCTCTCCATTTCTCTGTCGACCATCCTCCCATCCATCCTCTGTGTCTCTGTTCCTCAACGGAAATATAAACCAGCTATTCCACCGGCAGTATGGGAATGAAAGAGAGGAAGAGGGAGGAAATAAAGAAGCATGGGGTAGAAGGAGGGCGGAAGGAGGCAAAGATCGATGGAGGTATGGTGAGACATGAAGGGAGAGAGCAAGGGAAGCAGGGAGGGGGTGAGGAAGACAAGCAGAGGCTGACAGAGGTACAACGGTTCGTTTGTTAACTTGTTAATTATTCATTTTAGCATCTAAGCAGAAAGTAATCACAAAAAGCAAAAGCAGTATTACTACTGAACTGATTTTAGTGAGGGTAATTTATGAATAAAACATAAACAACTTTTATATTAAAAAGGTGATTTTCTGCCACGTTGAACACACGACAAAAAACATAATATATTCAAATGAAGGGCTGCACACTTTTGTACAACTCTCTTTTTGGAAACTGTAGCTGTTTACTAATTTACTTTGATTGGACATGAATGAAAAAAATAAATAGCAGTTTTCCACATTGGTTTGAATTAATTTAGCAACATTCACATTTGCAGCTTTTAAATCTGTTGTCCCTTTATTTTTCAAATACAGAATTGCTTGCATAACAAGGACAGTAACTCAACATGTTTCAGATCAAGTTTTGACACAATGTTACATCTCACCTCAAATGCAGTGTCTACTGTCTTGTCACCCATGTTGTTGCATACTATCATGACACACAATCTGCAGATTGTGATAACACCTCTTACATATTTAACAACTTCAAACTGCTTGGCAACAGTTGTACTCAACCCTAGAATGTCTTGAAAATTGCAAACAATCGGCTTACTCTATTTTAGAACAAAGTGTACAAGTTTAGTCAAGTAACCTGATGTTTATTGTTATGTAAGAATCCCCCACAACTTTTCATAGCACTACGCTGTTGCTTTGACTCCAAACTGCAGTTAAATGTATTTCAAATGAAAAGTATCTTTCCTCAGGAGATTGATTTAATATACTCTTTGGTGCAAAAGGCAATCATAGCAATCAAGGTCCAACATTTCTATTCAGTTCCGCTCTTATGTGAGCTGTTGCATTGTTCACTGTGGATGAGCAGTTTAATTTCCTAAGTGATATCATGCACAGAAAAGACAGATGGACATGTGACACTGGCAATTTAATAACTGACTTCAGAGATTGTACATGTGAAGAGTTCCCACCTGCTGTGTAATGAATGGCTCTCTGCACACACACAGAATCCTTACATCAGTGGCCATGTGGGTTAGAGAGCTACATGAGCCAAGACCAACTTTTGTGTGCGCATGCATGTCTGTCTGCTTGAGTGTGTTAATATGTGTGTGGCTACTCATAAGACAGTAGGGGAATGCTACTTAATCAGGCAATCTGTCTTAATAGCCTCCCCTAATTAAGACAGGAGGGAACTGCCACACACATACACCTGCAAACACATGCACACATGCAGAGAGAGAGAGACAGAGACAGAGAGAAACTCTTCATTCGCACACATGCATGCACACCGAGAAATGAGCGTACACTCACGCACACACACTGCAGGAGTGTTGGGCCGAACGCAGTCTAGGTGGAGCCATCATCAATCAGTATACTGAGACAGAGAAGTCCTCTCTTTGTGTGTGTCGTTGTGTGTGCATGCGATTGTTTAGATACACTGTGTATGTATGTGTTTGAGGGTGTTGTTTATATGTGTGTGTGTGTGTCCGTGCTTGCGTGAATGTGCCTGCTGTGTCACTCTCCATCAATCTCAAGTGGGCAGAGAGTAATCAGTGTTCACAACAGGACCCTACTCTGTCTCTCCCTCCCCTCCCTTTATCTCATCTAAATTTCTCTCCTCCTCCTTGCTCGCCTCCTCATACAGCAGCAAGGTGTTTTTAAACCGGCTTGTTCACACAGACAGCTGAGGGCTGAAACCAAACATGAGTGGGTGGTTTTGGAAAAATCACTCTGACATTGATCATTTAGAAATTGAGTATGCACTGTAGGCATTAACCTTTGAAACCATTACAATGACATAATCACTCATAGTTTGGGTTAGGTCCCTTAGCTCCAAATAAGGGAATTTATAATGCAACAGCATACAGTGATGGATAACAGTTTGCTTCCAAATCTGTGGCAACAATTTAGAGAAGCCAGGAAGAACAGCACTGGTCTGCTCAGAGCCCTGTGTCAATGCACCCAAGAAGCATTGAAGATGGATTCAATGTGGGACACATTTTGACACATTTCGCACATTGAACACATTTGTTGGGTCTCTGTAAACAGCATTACTATGTGGACAGTGCAATGAGATTAACTATAACTTCTGTTATGAATTGTGTAGTGTGAAGTGTAAGTGCTCTAGCATTGTCATTTTACATACAGCAACAAATAAAATCAAAAGTCACTGAACGTGCACATGTTTTTGGTGAATGAATGCGTCCGTTGAACTCACACACTGCTGAGTTCAATACAGTCACTAAATTAACAGTGCAAGGAAACGATGGCAGGTGGAAAGTTTCTCTTTCAAGGTGAACGATTACATCAGCGCACTGCTGGAGAGAGGAAAACGTGTGTATAATGCACGGAGGAAAACAAATCACTCTAAAACACGGCTCAGAAAGTAATTACACAGCCTATAGATATAAAGGACAAGAGACACATATCAATACCAGGTGTAATTAGGTTAAAATCATATCTAGACACAACCTGGATACAAGACAAATTTTAATGCCAGGTGTAAAGATGGTTTTGGTGCTAATGGTTTCGGAAGGAGCAGATCAATGTTCATATGTTCATATATAGGTGTAATGTCCAAGTGTCCACATACTTTCTGCCATGTACTGTCTTCAAAGTAAATCTGAATAAACCAAGAAACATGCTGCTTAAAATCATGTGGCCATAAGCATTGTGACGCTCTAACAAACCCATAGTGAACATAGTGATGTAAATTAAGCTCTGACAGAAACTAATTTAATGAGTTGATAACAATGTTACTGCTTAATAAATAAAACCTACACTAAACAATATTGTTTTCCAGGCAGAAACAGCTGAGTTTTGTTTATTATAGAGGGTACCCTCTGTAAAACATTTTACACCATCTGTTGGGTAATTTATGCTTGTGATGACAGAGCTAACAGGTTACAAATGTAGCTAGCTTCTCCTACTTGTTGTTGGTGGAAAACACAGTCCTAGTGAAACACTGAGATACTGTATTACAGCTAAGAAAAAAAAAAACCTGGTTTGGTTTGTTATACTACCACAGAGTGTAACCATTTTGATGTGGGTCTACTTGTAAATCCATCTGAGTAACACAAGGCCTGAACCAAAAGTAGACAACAACAAAAAATTGACCCTCAATAACTGAATAAAATGACTTTATGATGTCAGGCGAAACCAGAACTGTATATATATTTTTTATTGGTAACAATTTAAATTTGGTGCATAGTTTTTGTTTTGTGTCTAACAATGTTACATAATCAGCCCTTGGTTCGACATTTAAGGAAATACAGCCCCCCATCTTTTAAGAAGGACTGTGTTCCTTTGAAATAGGAAGAACTGGTTGATGAAGCCAGTGAATACCCCATAATAGAGTTAAAAACTATTAGCACTCTCTATTATTTCCCCCTCTCTTCTCATGTCTTCCTCTTGCTCTCTCTCTCCTGGGTTTACTCTCCATCACTCTGTCTGTTCACGTCTTTCTTTTAGCACAGTCCTTTCCCAGAAGCCATTGCAATTCTGGGCGGCTCCCTGACTCTTCTCAAACCCTCTTTCCTGTGTGTGTGTGTGTGTGTGTGTGTGTGTGTGTGTGTGTGTGTGTTGTGTGTGTGTGTAGCCTGCGGGACAGCACAGTAATCAGAGCAGAGACAGAGAATGGGAGAGAAGGGGGACAGAGACAAGGAGAGGGAGTTGGTGTTATTATTATTACATTACATTATATTATAATTCCAGCACCCTAGCTACCACTACAGTGCAGTACCAGTGGCTGAATATTCAATACATTGCATTTTCCAAGCACATGCACACACAAGGAAATGCCCAGAAAATCACACAACCAAACATGAACACATGCATATACGCATACACACTACATAAACATAGAATGAGTTTAGTAAAGGAAATGACAATGACAACGTATTTATGATGGTAGGAGTAATTTGCAGAGGTCAGGCCCAACTACACATTGTGCTCCAGTGGTGCTCAGCCTCTGGCCAGGTTCCTTTGGGTTGGCTTAGCACCACCTGGAAAGGTTATTTGCTGTGGGAATGGTAAATATCAAATTTCACTGCCCAGCAACAGTGCTGGTCACAAAAAAGCACTGCTCCTGTAGTGGTGACATGTGTTCAATGAAATTAATGTCTGACAATGTTGTCTACATGAAAACAATTTTTCATAGCCTTTACGACAGAGGTCACTAATAGGTGGACCGCGGTCCGGATCCAGACCCAACCATTGTCCTCTCCGGCCCGCTGACCTACTGCCGATCTATTATTGAGACTTACTACCTCGTGAGGGAGCGTTTCTATTTTCACCCACGCAGCTTTTCTAGCATTTACTGTCCTGGTTTAGCGGCCCAGGAAACTCACAGACCAATCGCATGTGCTCCAATCATCTCGTGTGATGCTGCTCAGCCAATCAAATCTGTGAATTCGAGTCGAGTCCGCGTCCGTGAGTGAGATACACCTGAGACGTTTTGGAAACGCACACGGAGAGAGGAGGCGAAAGAGAAAAGAGATTCCACATGGCTTTTAATCAAGAATGTAGAGATTGTTACATGTACGTTCCTCCCACAGGTAGTTCAAAACCAGAATATCTTACTGATCTCCAATCCTAGCTGGCAGGACAAACTAGAGTTCACGTTTCTCACTGAACAAGAGAAAGAAGTAAAGTGATAGTTCTGTAAGAGGGAATGAAAGAGAAGAGGACTCATTACAGCTGTTCATTTGTTATGATGTGTCCAGAGTTTATGATAGAATTGGTTAAGACTACACTTCATCACTTCAAGCTACAGTTTTTATCTAATCTTTTCTAAAAATTAGGCACTTTATTTTAGTTTACATAATTTCATTATTAGAGTAGTTATTATTTATTATCCCTCCAGTTTGGTGTGAAAACTGAAATATTGTTGAAATATTGTCAGTTGTTGACTAAAAACATATGTTGATCCAACTATATGTCATGGCCCTGATTACGCAAGTTAATGGTTATGATGTTCCGGACCTTTGCTTCTGGAAAGGGTTAGGTTTCTCTAACTGGTCCTCTTTGAACTCTAATTGAATACCCCTGCTTTAGGGTCAACAGAGTCATGATTTATGATTAAAAAAAAGTGAGCTGTTATTCTTTTTAAAAGTGTATTTCTGCTCAGGTACTGGAGACAGACAGCCGACTCTGCAGACTCCATACAGTGCATATTTCATATTTAAGTCTGAAGTAAGAAAGAAGTCAAACAAACATTGGCATTTTTTACCCCAAGTCCACAGGCAATAGTTTGAATGACAGTTAAAAAATGCATAGATCAAATTCACACGAGATAATCGAGATTTATCTCTGCCATGGTGCTCAGTGTAATTAAATGCAAAAGTTGAAGATGCCTCAAAGCCACTTAGTAGAAGTGACCTATTTTGGTTTGTTTCTCCCTGAGTGAATGTGTATAACGTGACTTTGTTTGCATAAACACTACAAACTAATTATCATACACTAATCTAATTATAAACCTTACTTTGATTCTAAGAGTAATTTGATTAAACTGTTTACATGCATAGCAGAAGAAGATTTATCTTAATATACGCATCTTAATGCAATCTTGCATAGTGTGTGTTGATTGAATTGTCATGTGCATTTTCCCTTATAAATTCAGAAACCATAAAATGCAAATTCCTGTCTCTTTGATTGCCTTTTTCAGCTGCTCCTGCGTAACAATTCTTTGCTCTGTCCATATTTGGGACGTTAATGCCAGCTATGAAAAAGACAGCAGCTCTAAAAAAAAAAAAAAAGAACACTTTCATTTTACTGGGCAAGCTGCACAGCCTGAGAGAACTCAGATGAACAGGCTTTGTCGGTGTATGGTGTTCACATCTCTGAACAATCTTCCTATAATGCTACTAATTTCACAGTTCTCCACCCATTTTAACCCTACAGCAAACACTCTATATGACTTAAAGTAAGTGGATTAAGTTGTTTACATGGTTTTAATCCAATTGCAATATTGTCATGATTACTTTTAGCTTTATGTACAGGTAACAACTGTCTGCTTGTCTGTCTCAGTGTGGCCTCTCTGCCTGTCTGATTACCTCTCAGTGTCTCTGTCCCTTTCTTTCTACAACCTCTTTCCTCACCCCTGAGTCCCCCTGATGGCTTTCTCTTACAATGTCTCCCCCTCTATTCATCTTATTCTTCTTTCCACCTCTCTTCTCCTGTCAAGTCTCATCTCGCCCCTCCTTGTCCCTAATTCTGCACCTCTGCTTTCTACTCCTCCCTACCTCACCTTCTCTACTTCTTTTCTCCTGGCTCCTCTTGTCACCCCAATTGCCCTTTCTGCTCCTCTTTTCTACCCACTCCTCTCTTGTAGCCGGTCTCTTTGCCTCTCTTGTCCTCTTCTGCGTGACCTGACATTGCCTCCCTAAAACACCATGACACCTCTCTCGCTGTCCTCTTATTTTGCCACCACTCTCTCTTCTCCTCTCCTCTCTTCTATGTTGGCTCCCACAAATAAGAAGGTAGGTTCCCAAAAGATTTTAGTAATTTGTTTCAAAGGCTATCAATGGTATGGGCCAATATTGGGGTAAATTTGTTAAGATATGCCTAGTCCACAGACTTGTAGATCTAAATTATCCTTTTGGCCACAAGAAATTGGATTTAAAAATGTATTCCTTGAGAGAAACAGTGTGAAGGTTACTAGTATAACCTATAAGCTCAAATGTTACAATTAGATCCACAGAAAAACCACAAACTTGTGTACTAACTCTCTATGAGAGACGATTGGTCAATGAATGTGTCTGGTAATGGATTCTTTGGAGTCGTGAGATGTGATTTTCAGCCTTTTCATTTTGGGAAAAAGAAACAAAAACAAATTTTGTGTGTTGGGGATTATTTTATTTTATTATGATGAAGATTGCCACTATTTCTGATGCAACAACATTGGCTTCACATTGCTCAAGCAGTGCAGAGGGAATTATAGTCCATTTAACAATGTATTTGTATAGAATTCAATAAACAGAAAATTAGAGTAAAGAAATTTTATGAAATATTTGAAGCTGTATATAGTTTTATGTTTCACTACTGTGTGTGTAATTGTATCCTAAAAACATAAAATACTAGCACAACCACCACAACACACACAACAAATGCTGACAGATACCACTGCCTATCAGCAGTAAACTGGTATGCCACTGTCAGTTATTGATCTATAGGCATGTAGGAAGTTCAGACTTTTCATTTGTAGATAAAGAATGTCCGTTTGAGGATAACATAACCCAACCTACAAACACCTATTCCTAAAATACAGTGAGCGAGCTTTAATGGATGGGGCACAAAAAAATGATCCACATTTACTACGAGCAAACTGATGACTGGAGAGTAAAAAGAAATGTCAAGGAAGTTTGTATTAATTTTACATTGTAATATGCTGGAAGTGAGCAAAACTCAGTCTCACTGCTGAAATGCTAAAGCTGCTCAAGTCAATGTTTTGGCCTTAATCCATACATAGAATTATCTTTCTTAAAACTGAATGTAAACATACAATAAATACATCATGAGCGGGATGAATGGTTGAAGATGCTCTAATCAATTTGGAAGTTTCACTAGCTTAAAGATACACAGTTGCATTTTCTTCTAGAAAAAGTTCTACTTACATTAAGTTTTCTCTCACCAAAAGGATCAAATAATTTTTAAATACATTTCCTTTTTCAAAAATAACTGCATATCCGACTATTTTTCTCAGCACATTGCCACTCCTGTCAATCAGTGGAATAGTGGAAAACCATTGGCAGGACTGTGTATAGCATCACCCCTTTGTGCCTCTGTATGTGCGTCCTCATGCTCTTGAATGAGATACAAACAAAACACTCAGCAACAGCTTTATAGTATGACTTGGGCTTTAAGGACACAGCATAGTACCTTTAAATTCTACACACAAAGGCTCTGACTACTAAGGTGTTTCTCCAAACAGTGTCACCGTCATTATTGACAGCAACACAAGGCCTATTTGAATTGCCAGGCAAACTGGGATGTGGAGGTCTGGAACCAGGCTAGCCCACTTCCCTGTTTTTGTGTATTTATAAGCTTGTGTTTCCCTGTGTCTTTAGATACATATTTGAAATCTGATATGTGTGTTTGTTTGCTGTGTGTACATGTGAGAAACAGAAAAGTGGTGTGTGTTTGTGTTCAAGGTCACCACTCCATTTCCTATTCGAGATGGTGCTGCTATCCCAGCATCCTCTCTGCCAGCAGCATTGATTAGCACTCGGCAAGCATAACATCACGCAGCCGCACACACTCCCAAGCCCCCACACACTTAAACTCACTTTTGTCTGTTACACACATTTCCTTTGCATCTCTCAAACAAATGCTTATGCATTGAGCAGTGCTATAAAATACTTCACATTTCAGATCTTCTTTCTCATGCAGAGTCATACACAAACATGTGATGTGTTACATTTGTATATAGGCTATGAACAGACACAGACCAATATGAGGCTGAGCCAAGCAAAAGAACAGACCAATTTCAACACTGCACAGAATGAGTAAATTTTGATTGATGATGTTGGAGAAATTGGGTTTGTATCTCTGGGATTAACCCGAACTTGTTCCAACTGTACAGTACTTAGCTGTTTCGCTTTCACAATAAAGCCTGTAGACCAGGTAGAACAGTGTGGTGAAAAAACAAACAAATAAACAAACAGAGTGTGCCATGCAGCTATAACTTTTACCACCCATGTGGGAGCAACAGAAATAAAGGTAATAGTAGGGTTTAGGTATGTTTATTAAACCACATGGTCTTCCTTTTTGGTGTGATTTTAATCAGTGGTGGCTGCACATGTATAGTAAGTAAAACTATATATCATCACTAACGAAAACCATTGAGGGGGTCCCCAGCAAAAAGGGGAACAATTTATTTTCACTATAATTCCCTCCATAAGTAACGCAACGACAGAATGTATGAATATTTTGGTCATGGGTTTCATACACTTTCTGTAATGAAACATCTAAAAGCAAAAACACTATCTGATGAGGAACACCTGAAATCTTATCAAATGGGGGTTCTTGGTCTAATTTGTTTGAGTTTTTGACGAGAAAAGGTTTGAGAACCACTGCTGTACACTAACAGATGTGATGATGAAGTGTTAGTGATAATAGGCTTAGGGGGCAAAGGGGTTGAGTGTGGGAGGAAGGATTTAATCTTGCCAAACTTTCACTGATAGATACTATTGTGTGCCCTTGGCACATAGTGTTAGCTGCTCAAAAACAAAGCATACTGAAATGACTCAGGACATGTAGCTTCTATAAGTGACTGTAGTCAATATGCGTTTGGTGACATGCAGTTGTTTAGCTGTTTTCAAGTACATATACTGTTTCTGTATTGCAGAATGAATCTCGTACATATAGTAAAATGTCTGTGAGAATCCGTGTCACACCGTGGCATCTGGGTATAATTAATAATCTTCTAAACCAACTCGCCAACAGTGATATGACTCCAGGCACTTAGCGACATGTCTTCGACTCCAGCTCAAACTTGACTAAATTAATTTTAAAATCCTGACAAGCAGGAGATTGGTAAATGACAGACTTTGATTAGCTCAGTCCACCATTACCATGAATTTAGTGATTGGCTGTCAAGTAGTTGCACCTAAGTGCACTAAACAGCGTGTGGTATTCTGGAGTCATGTAGAGAAAGACTTGCAAGACAGGGAGAGAAAATATGGAGAGACAGACAGACAGAAGAACAGAAAGGCAGAAAGAGAAAGACAGAGGGAGAGAGAGATCATTCTATTTAAGATGCTCTACTTGGTTTCAAGGGCAACTGATTCTGAAACAACAAAATATAAAACTTGTGTGTGTGTGTGTGTGTGTGTGTGTGTGCACGTGTATTACTTTGTGTAGTGTTAGGCTAAGATTACAGGCACTTAGCTCACAGCGATATACTACTCTCATAGGCGCGAGCACACCTCTCCGCATACTAATTAGACCGAAGTGTCTATGTGAGAAGGAGAGTCTCTGTGAGTGTGCATGTTTGTGAATATGTGTCTGTAAGGAGTGACAGTGTGGATGTGTTGATTTCTTTGTGAACATGGAGGTAGGCTTGTGTGTCTGTGTGTGTTGGTGTGTGTGTGAGACTTCTGTTGTCAGCCCTGCAGCGACTGATAAACACATAACAAATTCTTCCACACACACTCACATATTAGCAAATCAGCCATTAGCTTTCTCTGCTAATTGCCATTGGAAATTAGCATTTTAGCTATTAGCTTCTTTCCAAATTGCCAATGGAAATTAGTATATTAGCACTTTGTGTTGTGAGGCAACTGCTACAGAATCAGGCAGCATGCCTGATGGCCTAGACTCTTCTGCAATAAAAGGGTCAGTGGTTTAAATCCTGAAACAGCTACTGAAGCCATTTAAGGTGTACAGGCCCTTTCATTTGTTTTTGTACACCAATGTTCCTCAAAGACTTGTCTGGTGAAGAACTGACATGTATAAGACCATCTTTTGTTGATTTTCAGCCAATTTAGATTTGTGAAAATACTTGATATTACCAAGAAGGTTAATTGATACTCCCATATTAGAATATTTTACTGCTTAAATTGCTCATGAAGGCAAGTACCCTTTGATTTCAGATTGATCTGGAAGTTTATTGTGCCCACAGTAAATAAAGATCCCATTTGCATGCTTTCAAATAGACTATAGTGCTGTTTGAAAATAATATTATGATGAGTCTTGGGACTTTTCAGGGACACTCTCATTAGCCACGTCATTCCCCAATGCAAGTGGTCAGGTAATCCTGTGAATATTTATGTCACCCATTTCTTTTTTGATTGTTAAATATAACTATGTACATAATGAAAAGCACATGAATGCACCACATCCGATGAAATCCAATCAAGGACCAATTGCTAATAAAGTGAATGCACACTTTATTTATGAGTACCAACGAGCTACTAAAGTAATGGCTTAACTCTAAATGTGGTGGCATCCAACACAAAATAATAAATAAATAAATAAAACATGAAACCACTCCAGATGCAAGCATTTCAAAACAGCAGATGCACAGTATTGAACATACATCTAACAGCCCCATTAAATAGCTAGGAAACCTAAGAAACTGTTGTCATTGCCATCACCGCTGAATGAGCTCCAAACACAGCAATAATGAGGCGTTTTAATAGTCTCATGTTTTCTATACCGCATTTGGCCAGGATTTTCAATGTGCATGTGCTACCTCAAATAGGCCTTGGAAAGCACCATTTACAAAGCAAAAGAATACTGACAACATATACCTACCTAATAGAAACAGCTGGGTCTGATACACCGTCTGCTAAGTGCTAATGACAATCACCTTGGTTTGAAGTTTGTTGTCAAGATCACCTCAGAAGAATGTCCCTTTGATCTCTTAACATGCTTCACATTCCCCTGTGATAACAGCAACTTCTTTGGTAAGGAGGTAGGGGAGTCGGAAACAGCTCTAACCGCTTATTGCAGATATATATCGTGAAGTAGTCATTTAAAGTATTTAGTATGCTACCTGAACAACAGTTTTAATGTAATTTCAACGTGTCTCTTCCCTTCATAATCACCAGTATTCTGATAAGACAGATAAATAAATGGTGTTTACAGAGAAAATGGATGGAAACACTATTGTTTACAGAGTGACTTTTTGTCAATATCAAGCTTCAGGAGATTTCATAGGGACGAAGAGGACAAATATCAACTGATGCTACTGTATGTACAGAGAAAGAGAATAGACGCCACCCATTGCGTGTTTTTATAAAGGGAAATGGCTTCAATGATGATGACAAACTGATGGGTTTGGAAAATGTACACCAACTTCCCCACCTCCAAAAGGTGCATGACAAGTTACTGAAGTGATGTCACATTGATTTCCAATTGAAACTGCTATGTTGTCTGGCCACCAGTAAAAAAAATGCTACATATTTAATTTAGGATATGAAACACATGAAAATCCTTTGCATTTAAGTAAGTTTATTAATGTCTTACATGGCTAACCAGTGACTATAAACAGAGCATACAGACCTCAGAGATCTTGGTCCATGCTTACTCTATATATTCTGCCTAATTCAAGAGGTGCTGTACTGTGTTGACATATGAGATTTTTTAGGTCACTGGAGTAAACTAAAATCACTGTCATTTCCCTGAAGCCATCTGGAGATGATGCATGTTGTCTGATATGGAAGTATCCAACTGAAAAAAGGCATACTGCGACTATGAGGGCATGCACCTGGAGAGCAACAATGCTTGAGTACACTCCGGCATTTAAACAATGCTAAATTTGTACTACAGGGCCTAGTGCAGCCTAGTTCATGTCAATAAAATATTCACCAGACAATTACAACACCACCAGCAACCTGTACCATTTACAGAATGAAATAATCCATGGGATTAGTCTGTTTATATCAAATGCTGACCCTATCATCAGTATGTCTCAAAATAAACTGGATATTTCAAACTAGAGAACATTTATCCACTCCTTAAGGGTTCACGTTTGCTAATATTATGCCAAGTGTTGTTTCATCCTAATGTTTGACAGCAGCGGAACCATGGATCGACTTTTGCATCCACTGCAAGAGTTGTGCTTTTAGCATTGTACCTCTGAGCGTTGCATCATCTTTAACAAGTCTTTTCATGACTTTTTTCTGACATCTCTGATGAACATGACACTCTCTTACCCACAGGAGTGCTTTGTTTTCTTCCCAGGTGGGTACCTATTAAAATAAGTTAGATAAATTAGGTGTCTTGTGCATTCTAAAATTTACTTCTATAATTGTGTGAGCCTCACTGAAAGGAATCAGCTCTTTGTGAGCATGGAGTGCTTAGAAACATGGATAACTGATACAAAATATTTACTAATACGTATGTTGTTTAAAGTTGTTAGAAAACAAAGAGCTCGAAGAAAACACTGACTTTAAAAAGTCTCACTTTAACGTCTTTAGTTATTCACAACTTCAGGGCAAGTCCGGCTTCAGGCTGTACATCTGAATGTCACTGCTGTCCTCTCAGTACAAAACAGCAACCATATTTTCAGCCTGGCTGCGGGAAAAGACCCAGAAACATCAACAGACTGACCTCAGTATGCTGTATGAAACTCCAGAGTTAATTCAGCAAGTAAATAACAACACAGCAATGCATTACACGAGCCAAGACATCGGTCAGACTAAATCACACACTACCAGTCACCACCACATTATCCCCCAAAGGCCAACAATCTAACCCTGAGCAATAAATACTGGCCGTAAATACTCCTAAGAAGGTGATTTTTCACAGCAGTAATGTTTTGTATTTGCCCCCAAGTTCAAAATGAAAGCTTGACACAAATGTTCTGAATGGCCCTACTTTATGCTTCCTAAAAACTTACAAATTGAAATGTTCTGTTTGAAAATATAATATTGTGTCTTCAGGCAAACAATATTATTGATGATTATTAATGATCAACTTACTTTACTTTTTGCATGTTTGTTGGCTTGTACTATATTTACAAATGTATTGCTGTTTTGACCAGAATTCTCAAACACAAGACGGTACTGACAGTCAATAAAAAACAAAGTAAAATTAAAAAAATTAAAAAGTTCAGAAATAAAAGTTGTCTTTTCACCGTTTTTTGATGTTCTTCCTATGTGTCTGATGATTAATATTTGTTTGCCTTTATTTAATGTATGTCTAGATCATAGAACAATAACACCAATAATGAATATTAAATATGGCCTTTCTGACAAATTTTCGCCTTTGTTTTACTGTGGTATACTGGAAATAAGTTTCATGCAGCCGCTAACAGAACGTAAATAAGCGCATGTGTGAAGAAATGTGACCAGCAGAGTACGAGAGTTACCAACGAAACATAGTACTGAGAAGCTGTCAGTTGTTGAGAAGCAGTATTTGCCTGCTGTGCCTGTAGTATCCTGCGCTTCTTTTAACATAATTGAACTCCACACACACACACACACACGCACACAAAAAAAAAGAACGGGTACACATGAGTGAGCAGGATGGTGTGCACCCGTATAGACACACTAACACTTTCCTAGAAGCAGTTGCCTGGACATTATTACTTCCAAATCAATTACACACGCACACACACTAATTTCCCTGACCATGATTAGATTCAAATTGGTTACAGCAACAGCAATGGTTGATCAATACCCTAATTTAGCGACAATCAATAAGCAGCCAGAGCAATAAAATATTGTTATGAGTGAACCATCTGAAAACACCTGAGAAAATTACAGAAAACCATGGAGTGCTGTTAAAAGTCTAACTGGCACACATCAGTTAATGCATCTGAAAATACTAGGACCCTACAGAAGGACTGCACGTGAACAGTCCACAAACACATGCACAGCAAACTTCAAGATTTTTTTTCCCTTGGAAAAATTGCTATACTTCAAGAACAAGAAATAAAACGGTACTTTATATCTGTAATAACGTTTTCATTTTATTACCTGTTCTTACTTGAGTTCTAACTTATTTTTATTACCTCTTCTAACTTTTTATAACTGTACCCCAAGTGTGGTTAAATTGTTCCATAAACTCAGAAGTTATGTGACTACACCATCTTTGCAGAAATGCCAGGTCAGAAATGTCAACTGAATCCTTTTTTCAAAGTATGGATTAGGACTACAATCACATATGTCACAACCACCCCAAGTGCAGTAGGGCTCTATTGGCTCTCTATGATAATGCTTACTGCATTGTTTCCTGCCACAGACAGTAGGTTCTATGATTCTCTATTGATCTGCATTTGCTTAGATATGTCAGCTCTAACCTAGCAGCATTTGTTCCAAGAAATAATAGATATCCAAGCAAACCATTTTTAATACTCAGGCCTCCCTGTCTAAATCTTAATATGCAACCCTGAATTTTGTTGTATGATATATAAATATTTTTCATTTTCACCATCTGGCTAATTGCATGTCTCTTACACCTGGTAATGTACCGTACCTTTCTGCAATTTAAAACTGAACCACGACTCATCCCTCTGCTGCAATTCAGACATTGTTCTAAAACATAAAAAACTAAATCTGACACAGATAAGTGGATTGTTCTACCACTTCCACTTCATCACATTTTTTAGCAACACAATGACTGTGGCATCCACGCATATGAATGAAGTGAACACATTACAATTAATAAAGTGACTCACCAAATGGTTGGTGGTTCAGATCCCTCAACTTCCAGGTAGTCATACTTCTCCTCTGTCTGGAAGTCTGTAAAGATGACAGAGATGGTGTCTCCAGGTTCGGCCAATAGGATCCAAGTACAGTCGGCCTGGTTACCATAGTTGCCGGGGTAACCGGGACTGGTCACCACCCCACTGCCGCCCCTCACAGTGCCCCCACATGTGTCCTCAGCTGTCAATCAAATCAGAGTGACAAATAGAAAACCTGGGTTAGGGAGAGGAGGAGGGACCGAGGGGCGGACTTTTTTAAAATTAAATTTAAATTATTTTTTTGGATTAATTATTTAGATTTTCAGCTTTATGAGGAGGGCCAGGTCAATTAACAAATGTATCAATCAGTTGTTTGACCAAATTGGCAGTTAAGATTTAATTCCCAATAGACCTAACATTATTTCTCAACCCCTCAAGTAGATTAAAGGTCAGCCAGCCCAACTCCCCACCTCTCTCCCTCTGTGAGGTGATTTTTAAAAAAAAATTACCTTAATGATAGTATATTACAGGTAAACTGTTTGATCTTAACTCCTAATGTTATTTTGTGGCTTGCATGTTAGAAATGGATGACTTTGTCATGACACATAAACTGTCAAGTCATATGAGCAAACCATATTGTTACATCACACTTCAGATATGAAGTAGATATGAAACATAGCATATGCATGGTAATATACAGCCCTTTGTTTATGGACTATTGGTTCTTTGCCATTAAGCCAGGAGATTTAGAAGAATTATGTTCTTTTCTTTTTGCCAGTTAGAATCAGGGGTGTGGTTTATGGGTTAGGCTGCAGTTCCTGTCACACTCAGAGCTGCTGTTCTCTCCTCCAATAAAAAGGTAAGCTTTCCTTTCAAATCACAGTGCTCCGCTCTCGTCTCCTCCAATCGCCACCAAGGAACTTCAGATTCATATGTTTCCCAATTGGCTGGTTGAGTGTCAGTCTATTAATTAATCATCAATTAGTTTCAAAACATATAGACCAGATGTGATGATAGATTTGCCAAATTTTCTCTAATTGTTGATCACATCTGATTGGAAGTATTAATCATAATTGATAGTAGTACTGATTACTGTATAACAGATAAAGACACATGGATTGCGCTGTGCACATGGCATAAATTATACACATATAATTTATACATACACTCGTGGAGAAAAAACATACTACATTGGACCTTGGTGTATCACGGGGACATTGATTTTATGGCAAGTTTTCCAAGAGGACTGTGCTCAAGTCACTTCTAAAATACTGTGTGAAAATGTGAATGTTTTCATAACCAATCTATAGAAATACATTAGAAAAGGGAATTCCTGTCTTAACATTCTGAAATATATTTATGAAAAGCAAATTGAGCACAGCCAAGGATCCACTGCCCCAGTGACAAAAGATACAATGTTGAACCTTTTTTCTGAGAGCATACAAGTCCAACTGTAAACATGGTATAAATTATATCTGGATAATTTATAGTTATACATAAAAGAGGTAATACTGTATGTACACACTCTTACAGCAGACATGTGTTTTCCTGCTCAGCAGTGAGTGCAATTTGGGATGACACGTGATTTATATTACTCTACAGTCCATCACATGATGATATCATCAGTATTTAGAGAGGACAGAGAATTCACCAGATGTGTGTTGTCCTTAAACTGCACTCACTGATAAGCTGGAAAAGACATCCTTTGTAAGAGTGTAGACAGGCTCTGTCAGGTATACATGCACCTCCTTTAGGCTCATCCAGACAGTGCTGCCTAAAGAGATGCATGTACAGATGACAGCGATAAGGTAGGGACCAAGCCAGACTCCACCCACAGGAGTGGTAAAGAGAATAACTGTGGTCCAAGACTCACGTCAATCAACATGATAACCAATAGAAATGAATAGAAACATTAGGAAAATATATTAGAAATCGGACGGAAGAGAGTGCACTGAGTAGAGACAGGAAATACACAGAGAGGATAACACGGGAACATAAATAGATAGGAACAAACAAAGGCAAACAGAAACAGTGTGAAACAAAAAATATAGAAAGTGGACTAAAATAGGCAAACGGTTGGTATAAACAGAATCAGATAGGAAACAAGAAACAGGATGAAACAAAATAAGTGGTTTGAAATGAATTTTAAGATAGACAATAGATTCAATAGACCAGAGTGTGAAGTTAGAAACAATACACGTGTTTTTATTATGGTTGTCTTAATTAGGAATGATGGTGAAGCTGCTGACAAAATGTGCATTGTCCCAAACTACAGGTGCTGATGTATTGAAAATGAAGAACAGAAGTGCATGATTTTTTCATTAATAATTAATTCATTTAAACAGATTTATACAGGCAGTAGAATCAGTCAGACAGACAGACAGACAGACAGACAGACAGGCGGGCAGACAGGCGGGCAGACAGGCGGGCAGACAGGCGGGCAGTGCAGGCACTGACAGACAAACCATTCATTTATCCAGAAAGACAGTCAGTCCACAGCTAGACAGTTGAGGAGATTTGTGTAAATGACCCAACACCCTGAACCAAGACCTACTGAGACCCCATCACATTTGCAGGAGAGAAATGATACAGTAGTGTGTGTGTGTGTGTGTGTGTTTGTGTGTGCACTGTGGGAGAGTGCTGCTTGCAGGATGACAGCTGTCACAGGTTTATCATGACAACAGGACGTCCGCAAGCACAGGTGGACACGCAGGCGCACGCAGGCGCACGCAGGCGCACAGCACACACACACACACACACACACACACACACACACACATACCCCTCTTCCAGGCCTCCAGCTTATTGATGTGCCAGTGACACTTGACAGGCAGGTGGAATAGCCTCAAGGTGCACTGATGTGTGGCTCTTATTAAAAAAGAGCAAATAAACTTGTAAAATAAAAAATAAAAAATTCTAAACAAGTGAGCAGGGCTTTTATGTGCACTGGACCTTTGGTGAATTTGACATTATGATTTTGAAGCATTAAGGGCCTCCAGCCGTGACATGCTCAGGCTTGTTGTCACTCAAAATCTATTGCTGTGACCTACAGAACAGATATATATCATCAGTTTTAAAATAAGCAGACTTGAATACCCAAATCCATGTAAGGACTCCATGTGATCATTTTGGTTGGCACATATTGCAATTAGCATCCTCAATAATTCTGTTTCGTCACTCTATAACGACAGGGCTGTGCAGCGACCGCTTCAGAGCAGCTGCTCTAATAAAAAGTGACATTTGTTGCGTGTTCACAGGGGAAGGGTGCGAACCTATAGGCAACACTGATCGCACCTGCTAATTTTGAATACCACTCACACCTGCGTCATCAGTCATGATGGGACATCTGTGTGACAGTGTTAAATATTGCTGTGTCTGCCTCGCTTCTTTTTCTGGTAAACATTAAAACAACGGCAGAATATCACCATTGTCGAGGTCTTTCATACTGTTTTTTTCCTGTAATGATTCAAACATACTGTAGCTTGCTTGCTTGCTTGCAAGGATAGTGTATTGAATAAATGACCTTCCAGTTGAAGAATGGAATTTCATTACGTACAGGTTTGATCAGTTTATAGCAGAAATCTTAAAATCCAATAAGTATTTAAAATAATCTGTGGATGACAACTTAAGAGCACTGAGGTCACTACAGCCACATCCAAAGCATGAGTAGTATTTGCTTGAAAATGAGAAACAGAATGAATAAGATTGATTTTAAGTTCAATACAAGATGACTGATTAGGGCTATCCCAAAATATCCCAGTTTGAGGAGCAAATTAAAACTTCGATTTCTTTCATCTGTCGATGCCTGCATCAATCAATTGTACATAGAATAGAATGTACATAGAGCCTAAATTCAAATCATTCCCTGTAATGTGAGACATTTGCTACTGTAAATCCCACTACAAATCAACACCCAACATTGTGATGTCAAATGCCATGTCACTTTTTTCCCACTGTATGAGTAGCTCTGTAGAAAAAGGCAAAAATGTCAAGAACAGAGGCTTAATTTCTCAGTTTTATTATAATCTTTGGTAATTAGTGTTTTTAAAACACTTCAAAAAGATCCATAACACCGCCAAATACTGCTTTGTCTGAGATCTTACGTGCAAAACATTTAGAAAACAAGTTAAGATAAATGAGAACAAGGGGAAAAATCTTCTTTCAGACCATTCTACTATTTCATGATGAGGGACAACACGAGTGAATCTATAGGAAAGTGAGGGTTTTGCTATCTGGCTGCACTGTTCTTCTGTGTTCTGTTCTCTGCTTTTATTTCAGATGGCAACCTGGGGAGGCTGAACTACTGCACATGCCCCAGTGCACTGACCCACAGGAGGAGGGAAAGTGTGTGTGGAGGAAGGCACTAAAAGTGTTAGTTTGAGTGTGACTTTGTATGTGTGTGAGAGGAAGAAAAAAGAGAGAGGTAGTGTTGGCCATGTTGCCTTCATTTCTTATCACATCAGTGAGCTAGTGTTGCCCTTTTTTGCCTTTCCATCTCTCTCTCTCTCTCTCTCTCTCATTTTAGCACCACTTCTCTTTTCTTCCCTACTGGTCTCTGTTTGCTACATCCTCCTCTTCCCATTTTAGCTTCAAGTTAATTTTTATTTATTTTATTGAAACTGCACATGTCCTCCTCTCATTCCTTTCTCCTCCTCACTCCCTCTGTTATCTCCTCTTCTCTTTCCCTTATTCATCCTTGCCTATAACCCTCCCACTCTTCTTCCTCATCACCCCCTCCCCTTCCTGACTCTCCCCATCTTACTCTCCCTTACTCCTTCTCTTTCATGGCCTGGGGTGCTTTAATCACTCGTTCTTAGCCTCCTTATCCTGCCTCCCTCTCTCCCATCCGTTCATCCCCTCTTCCCCACTGTGCTGTCATCAATATCGCAGTCATCTGAGGATTCCTTCTTTATCCTTCTCTGTCTCGCTGTGTCTTTCTTTAAGATCTTACTCTCTCTGCATTTCTCACTCTCTCTCTTTCTGTTGATTGATTTTCTGTTTAATGGCTTTTCTGGCCTCATCCCTTTCTCTCCTCTATTTTCTTCCCCCTCTTCTTTACCTTCTGTCCTATAACTCCATTCCTTTCCTGCATCACTTTGATAGGCAGATCACTATCACTATCAGATTTGTACACACACACGAACACGCATACACACGCATACACACACACACACACACACACACACACACACACACACACACACACACACAGACTTCAATCACAGAAGACCCAGTGTGCTGTCAGCCTCTAAGGATTATGGGCCATCTACATCATCCTCCCCTCTCCTCTGTCTTCGGGCTGTATCCATCCATCCCTTCTGCTCTCTTATCTACATCCACCCACCCATCCATCAACCTCTTGCCCCCCATATGTTGTAAAGCTGAATATATATAGCTACCCCTCTTTCTCCCTCATCACTCCCTGCATACCTGTAATACCTCAGTTTACATGCCATGAATGACTGAACAGACAGGGGGAATACTGTTAAGCATGTGCACAAAAATTAACCTGCATTTATTTTCAATAAATTTCTTCCTGGTCTGAGGAGTTACAGGACAGGCAACAAGCTTCGTCTGCAGCTGCACTGTGTGCCATGCTGCCCGAATGCACAAAGGGTGCAATTTCACTTGTGGTCTCAATGTCACTTTCACCATCCAGTCATGCCAGGATGTATTAAATAGCAGTTCTGGATGCATAAAAAAAAAGGATCTTATGGACAGATCCATTGGATCCGCAAAACTAGTAATGGAATTGGTGGCACAGTGAACAGAATCCAACTTAGCTTTTGGATGCAGTCCAGCAACTACGTGGAGCATACAAGCTATGCAAAGAAAAGGGCAGGGCAGAAAAACAGAGAAATGTGATTAATCTGACTAAACTGCCATTTCAGACTGACATATATAAGTGGTTTCTGATCTGCTGGCCCTACTGGCAGGACAACATAATTTGTCAGTGCTTTCCAAAAGTAAAATCTCAGTTTTAAAAATAAACACATTAAGGGTTAGATTTAGGAACAAAAATGACTTAGCTAGGGAAAGGGAGAGATATGGTTTGGGTTAAAATGGTTAAGGTTTGGTCATGGTCAAAAGAAACTAATAAAGACCGCCTTTAGGAAACTCGGGCACCTCTTGTACACCCAACTCAAAGCGGCACCCAGCGCAAGTGTCACTGCTAGTTTCTGAGTGGCGCAGTTGTCATTTTCATGCCCATATCCCACATTGTCAGTGGCAAATGTACTTGCGGCCACTGGTGTGCTGGTCTTAAAACAAGGTTCATTGTTGGAACATTGCTATCGTATATAGGCAGCGGAAAGCGACTGCACCATTGCCTAACAAATATCTGGTCTAAAGTCAATATTGCAGTATTTTCCTGCAATTTAAAAGGGTGTATTATTATATTTCATATTATATATTATATATATAGCGAGAGTGATAAGCCTGCACTGCCGGGTTCTAGTAACACACCGACATACCGGCGGATAAACTGCGGATTAGTTGGGCCTAGTCATAAAAATGAGCCTTCTGATTAATAGCAGACGGGTGAAATAGGGTGAAGTGTCTCCCCACTGAGAGAGCTGTGCACATTTACGCACAAGGCACAGCAGCATAACTTCATTGATTATTTAAATCTCCCAACACTCTGACACGATCGGTCAGGATGCACTGACAGCAGCCTCTCTAACCATTGAAGTAAATCATTAAAGAAAACCTTCATACATCAATACAACACATAGCTGACATTTGTGTCATACTTGCTCTCTGTCTGTCTCTCTCGCTCTCTCTCTCTTTCTCTTCTGAAAGTCTCTATCACACTCATAGGCGTCGCCTGGCTTTTAAAGGGATTGGAAGATGACATTCTGATTGGTTTAATTCCAAAACACACCCATGGTTAGGCAAGATACTATATACAACTCCTTTGTGTCTTGCGCCTTACTTTGCAAAAAGATAAATTAGCAAAAGTGGAGTTGGACTTAATAGACCATCTACTATAGTTTATATAGGGCCCAGAAAGTCAACAGCGGCCGCTCATGTCATGGTTCATGGTTTCTGTTGACCCAATAAACAAATAAGACCTCCCTTGGCAGGCTTTGTGACATTCTCGAGCTTTCTTCATTCTCGATGGACAGCAGTCATAATTACTATGGCTACAAGAAGACTCTTTCGCGTAAGTGTAAAAATGTCATTTTTGGGTATTTGCTGAAACATCTGATGCTGTGGGGGGTTTTTTTTGTAAAAAAAACACATGATCTCCTCTTCAACGTGTCTTTTGTTTGTGCCATGAAGTCTATATAGACTACTTTGAGTGCGTGATGGTCTGTTTTATCAGTTTTAATTAGTCTGCCCATTCACTCACTTCACTCTATACGTTTTTATTTCTTTTCCTCATACAGGAATTAGTGCCACCATTTGTCCTTCATAATACTTCAGTCCGGCACTGTGTGCAACACGATATTGGATTCTTCTTCAAGGGCAGCCTACAGTTCAATAAAGTGCAAATGACACTGAAAACTATCTCAAGAACTTTGAGTGAACATGTCTAACTTAATCTAGTTGATTAGGAAATTATTTTTGAGTTAATGTATTAGTGTGTATGGAAAATGATGCATCACGAGAACAGTGTTTGCACCATCTGGTCTTGTAAAACAGCCTCATATTCCTTGGCTGATTCTTTGAGCCAAATGTAAACCCATCTGGATGCAGAATAAATTATGATATATGACATAACTTTTTCACATGAACAGATTTTAATCTCTTCACACATAGAATGTCCCGTTGTGTCTTTGCAGCCCTATCATAAATACCTAATTTGTGAAGGTCAGGGTAGACTTTTTTTTAATTTGGAGTTACTTTTAAAGGTGTGATTTTGTGGAGTTAACATTTTTCCTGTCGTCATCTATAAATTAGGTTCTCTTGGTCACTGTTGGCAAACTTCATCTTGTGATCACTGTCTGCTGATGTAGGAGGCCCCCACAGGTTCAGGTTTCAGCTGTTTTGTGTCTGAGCTTTGTAGCTCTGCAGCTACATTTTGCTAATGAATGTCAGACCATATTTAAAGCAGACAAATACCCATATTCAACTTTGTGTGACTCATCTGTGTAGCTGCCCTTGCAAACTGTGATTGAGCAGCTTCAAATTCAGTCCTTTTTATATGGTGTTCCCATTATTCTTTCTTTCCCTCGCATATTGCTATCATATATTTCTATCACACTTTTAAACCTTGTTAGAAACATATTGGTTGCTGTCCTCTGGTTGCCAGCATTGCATTTTAGATGAACAGTCACAGTGTTTAGGGCACACACACACCCACACACAACTAGTAACCGTGCTGACCTTCAACTCATCCCACCATCTGTCCACAAATCAAAGAACAGATGCTGTCTGCCAGTCAACTAACAGCTCAACATTTAGACCAATTAGGGCAGAAGGGTGATTTAATGCTAGATCACCAGAAGGAGACATAAAGAGACAAGGCATTGATTGATAGACAGATTATTATTCTTACAGTAGCCTTATGACCCTGTCTAACTGAATCATATTTAGATTGCTGGTACCATATATAGTGAGATACAACTTGATTTGCATTATTCTCACTACTGCCATTTTTCTCTTCCCATTATTCACGCCCTTTAGCCCAACTTAACTTGAAAGGAGAGCGACAATATCAGATTGCAGAATAGCTTTCTTTTAAGAAAATAAGCTACTAGCGTAACATTAAGGTGTTACTCAGATTATCATACAGGAGAAGTTCTGTTTGCTTGCCTTGTCAGATGACAGGATCGACTATATAACTGTCCCTAGAGTGGATAGGTATTCAGGTTTTGGCTG
Source organism: Lepomis macrochirus (assembly GCA_024633595.2). Classification (NCBI taxonomy): domain Eukaryota; kingdom Metazoa; phylum Chordata; class Actinopteri; order Centrarchiformes; family Centrarchidae; genus Lepomis; species Lepomis macrochirus. Next base: position 19,721,578 of record JALXJV020000013.1, on the reverse strand, counting down.
AGGGGCACTTCAGGTCTTGGTACAGGTCATTTCCTTGTAGAGTGGTAGCCCCATCCACTGAACCACCCTCTTGCCCCAGCAGAAAGAAAGTAAGAATTGATGTAAAACATACAGTTAGATGAAGGTTGCAAAAGAGATAAGACATGTTAAACTAAATGACAAAAGTCATTTTTACTCTAAAACTAAATGACAAAAGTCATTAAAGTAAATTAAGTAAAAAAGGAGGTGAATGGAATAGAAAGACTCTCATCTGACTCCAGAGCAGTATTGAGATGGATGAGTATACTGTCCCTGCTTTCTCATTTGGTCATTAAACACAGTTTCTAAATGATCAACCGTAATGACAAACTCCTAAAGTTGTGATTTATAAGTATTGCCTCTCAATCATTTACCCTCCCTCTCTCCATCTCTTTTATTCTCTGAGTGGGTGTGTCAGACTGTGTGTCTGTTAATGTGCATGCCTGACAGTGTGCGTGTGTCTGTTCACCTGTGTCTGTCCCTGGTTTTGTGTGTGTTTGTCTACTTGAGCTTGTGCATTTCATTAGTGTGTGCGTGAGAGACAGAGTGAGAGAGAGACCCTGGGTGTTGGTGAGTGTTAAATGTCATCACTGACATCTTAAACAAATAGCTGCATGCAGAGAGTTTAACGCATCACAGCCCCGGCGAAATACATTCCACTCTTGTCTCTCTTCTCTACAGCCAGATTCACTTCACCTCTCCTGCACTTCTGTCCTCCATGATCCTTCCCTCTCCTGTGTGGCCTGCGGGGGCATATGTTAAACACAGTAAAACACATTTAAGCTAATTTTTAATGCTCATAGTGTGTCTCAATGTGAATACTTCCATTAGTACAGTTCTATGTAGTGCACTGCATACACTATTATCTCAAACCAAACACTGACCTAGTGTACAAACCGAAAATGATGACTGCAAAATTTGACGGCTACTTCTTCTTTTTCAATGGCAAATTGTAACAGGGCGGATCATTATCGCCTTCATTTGGCCCGGATTGTCACCCGCCAAAATATCTGCCAGCTCGTTTTCTCACCTGACTTCAAATTAATTTTATTAAAAATGAAAAAAGAGGTTAATGAGTGCCCAGCTTTCCACACTCAACTTTTTGACCATAGTGCACTGCATTTTGCCATAATTCTCAATGTGAACTCTATAATGTACTTAAAACAGTAAGTGCATGTATGTTATTTAGCCTAGCCTCACTGATATAAATTGGGTGTCCAAAATAACAGAAACACCCGACAGCTTAATACAATACAAATCAACTGCACAAACAGCAGCTTCAGAAATTATCATACAGTTTACAAAACACCTCTCTAAAACAGTTACCAAACAAAAACCAAACCTGACCATTGCAGCACTGTTGTATTACACTGCATTAAACTGCCAACTGACTGTATATTATCTATACAAACATCTTGAACTACTGATTACTGATACTTGAACAGTCTTAGAATTCTACAATAGCCATGCTACTTGAGTTCCTCACAATGTCATCAGAGATTTAAAGATTTGACTGAGGCAAATGGTGGTTGTTTCAGAAGCAAGTAGTACAATGGAGAAATGTTTTCATGAGTGACTTTAAATTATCATTTTTTGTCTCTTGTGGTGTACAACCATACACACAAAGACGCACCTGTGCCTGGATGAAAATGCAGGTGGTCTGATAAATGTTCTTGACGACTGCAGAGGGTGATAATGCAACGGTGTATTTCAGTCAGAGACACGTCAAGGACACGACCATCTAATCCTCCCCAACACATGGTAACAATAGTTCAGAATCTAAGATAGTTGACAACATACATGAACATTTGAGCAAGACAGCATTACTAAACCTTAAATCACATAAGGCGGAGTTTAGGGTGGCAGTTACGTGCCAAGAAAAACATCAATGCACCAGCAAGAGGCAGGGAAGAAGATTTCTAGGTTTCAGACTATTCAAAAATTGTCTTTCCAGATGTTTTATGAGGGAGGAAATGCAATCAAAATGTATGTTAGGCCTCAAGGATACACACAAAGTTATCGTCAGAAACACTGAACATAACTGTGTTTATTTGTAAAAAAAAAAAAAATCCACAGCAAACCTTTTACTAAACAATGTGTGTGAATTCTAGAGTATCTAAGTTAATTGTTGTATAAGAGAGGACACGTACAGCAAGAGTGACATAAAATGATAAAATGAAATAAAGATGACACACTTTGAAAAGTGATGTGTCTTTCTAAAAAGAGAATTATTAGATTACTGTCACCAAGTATAGTCGCAGTAATAAGGTACTGTCACAAAGAATTTAATAGCTAAATGTCGTGTCGCTACTGATGTCTCTCAAAAATGCTTATGAGACAAAGCTTAAAATCACCACTTCCAAATAGTTTCCGGCAGGCCAACTATAGTCTACAGACTTGAGAAGGCAACTGCAATATGTCCAGACACATATCAGCAAGTCAGATCAGTATGCTAGCCTGCATCTACCTGACATTTAGCCCTACATAATACATTTATAGACAGAAAAATGCTGATCAATCAGTAAGAAAAAAAAATCAGCAAGCTGAACACATGTACACACCACCCCCAAACCACATCACTCCTTCTCAATGTCTATAGATGACCTTATTTTTTGCTTTCCATAATCAATACTTGGACATGTAAATGCACATCAATACTGGAAGTAATAAGTTATGCCAGAAGAAACCAACAGCAAAGAAAGTGTCTGCATTTACAGCTAGTCTTGCTTTCAATGATTGAGAACTGTACATGGAAAATCCATATAGGGAGAGATTTCAAAACCAACTACAGTCAAACTGATATTCATGAAACTTGATACTTGACACACTTGACATAAGACCTGATACATGATTGGGAGTAAAATGTAAAGCTTTGCAGTATTACTTATTTAACTGCATTTGTCTATTTATCTCTTGCCCATGGATGCCAGAACTTGATGAGGAACAATGCTAAACTTCACTTGGCTTTATGTATTTTCTTAAAAATGTCATCAACATCAAACAAAAATAGATACAGCCAAGAGCCATGGGTGTTATGGTACATTTGATGATGAGTTTTGAACCTCTGGGCTGGGTTATTTAATACAGCAATTACCATGTCATCAGCACTGACATAATATTTATTTTGCCTGTAGACTATTTATATCCAGGAATGTATTAGAGACTCGACCTGCATCTAACAAAATGTCTCTGTGACCACCACTATATTATGGACATACCAGGATAAGAGGGACATGCATATGAAATATCTGACATACATAAAATCTTTCAGACGTTAAATCTTGTTCAAAATGTTCAAAAAACACCCATGCAAGAAAGAGAAATTGCCACGTGGTACATGAAACAGAACAGGAAGAGGAGAAACAGGATGAGAAGGTAAAAAAAATGATCAGAAGAGATAAAGAGAGACTAAGATAGAAAGGAAAGACAAGGAGCAGAGAGAGGAGGGGGAAAGTGCAGCATCTATGATGACTTTGAGACTCATTCAATTAGGGTTTGTTTGGTGAAAATAGAAAGAAACAGAATAAGAGCGACAGCAAAACAAAGACATTTGTGATGTACCTGTGATGACTGTCTCTGCTTTTATATGTATTTATGTTTTTTGTTGCTTTTTAAAGCAGTATTATAAACCTTTTGAAGAGCTTCGTGAATAAATTTGATCTAACCTGCATTGTGAAAAAGAGAGTGGGAATAATAGACCATCACACACATAAAATGGTTTGTTGTTTTTTTCTGATGTCCACTTTGTAATTTTAATATTCAAATTAATTACACACTTTGCTTCTCAGTTCTCGTTCTACAGTATATACAAACTACTTTTGCAAGGACGTCAGTAAAGTAATTTTGAAAATGAGAGTTACACAAATATTTTTAATGAATGGCTACATAGATGAAGTTAGATAGGAACAATGTTCCCATCTATCCCCATCACTCAACACTGTTAACAGCAGCAACTATAGACCGCTTCGAGGACAGACCCATCTATACAGATGCATTAAGTTACAATTTGAGATGTGGTATGTATCATCCAGCTGTCATAAAATTCTGATGACTACTGATAAAGACGTGACACAGAGAGAGAGACAGAGGGAGAGACTCAGAGAGAGGGAGGATGAGAGAGATGTTAGCTGAGGGAAAGACAGATGACAGACCAAACCGAGATGATGACAGATGATTTAATGAAGAACTGGCTGGCTAGAAGGAAAGAAAACCAATTAGAAGACACAACAGAAGCACAGGGAGAGGGGGAAAGAGATTGAAAAAAAGAAATGGGAGGGAAGATGGATGAACATTGGATTGAGATGGATCAAGACTACGATTGAGAGGATTAGCGAGAACAAAAGTCCGATAAGGAAGATACAAGAAATATGAATACAAACAAAGAGCAACATCAAAGACAGAGGTACGGAGATGCTGATATAAAAAAGTATAATGCAGAGAGAGACAGGACTGAATGAAAGAAAGCTTGACGGTTCAAATGATTTAAAGACAATACTTTAAGATAATGTTACACAGCAAAATAGAGAGATCTGAGTGTTATGATGTGCGTTTATGATGTGCGTGAAATGAAAGTGGGGAAGGATCTCACAAAGATTGAAAGATGAGGAAATGTCTTTTGAGGATAGAGAAGAGTTAAAGGAAGTCCTCCAAACTGAGACATTTTGCCACTGCCTACTTAGCTATGAAGCTAGCTTTCTATAAGGTATTGCGTTTGGGAATATTGATTTATTTTGGCATATTTGTTACAGTGAATCGACGCGGCCAAATCCAACCTCCATGTTACACAAACGGAAAGGAGAATGCATAATCGAAAACCCACGGATTATGCGTGTGTTGTTGTAGGTCTGTCTGTCTGTGCATGTGTCTGTGCCTCTGTGCATCTGGCTGATACCCAAACAGTGTCTGAGTATTTTGAACTCCTCTTCAATTGTGGTTTTGTCTCATTCTGTCTCTGTTGAATGTTTAATGGAGTGAGAGCGAACAAAACACTGGAAACTTTCTTTCTACTGCTGTCTGATGCACCTTGTTTTCCCATTTCCCATCATTTTTCAAGGTTTTGTTTTCCCTCCCACTCACCACCTTCTCAGTTTCTGACCATGAATTCAGCTCTAATTCAATGTGGTTACTCACACGAATGTAGCACGCACAGTACTGCCACATATATAGTCATCTTCCTATGTCTTTCTACTTTACATCCTCTTCTGTGTTTTTCCCTCTTTTTTCCCTGGCAAATGTTCGCCCCACCAATCACTCCACCCTCTTTCAGTAAAAGTCCATTTCAAGTATTTTAAAATACACAGAGATCAATGCAGGAACTGACTAATATCTAGGTGTGTGTGTAAGCATGTGTATCCGTGCATATCTGTCGGTGGGTAGCGTACATTTGTGAGTGTCTGTGAGTTAGTGTGTGTTTGAATTATTTATGAGGTTAAAGTGCTCCTCTGGGATGCAATGCAACACACTTCTAATATCTTATTCGCAACATGTCTATCTATGTTTAAAACATGCCTGAGGAGATTTAAGCTTTCAGATCCTAAAACCAGACATTGTGCAACCCATTTCAATAATAGTTAATACCCACAACCACCCTCGAACAATCTTCACAGTCCATTATCTTCATATAATGTTATAGCTTAATGAAAAGTGTGGAGCTATGTCATATGTCTTACCCTGGCATGTACATGTGGTAAACAGTGAATGTAAATGTGGTTACTGTCTGTTTAATGGTCCGAAAGACTGTATGACAACAACTAAGAACTGTCACATGTTCTTAATCTGTGAAAATGTTGTTCACATTATGTAACCTTGCAGTAAGGTTAGCTTAAGATCCCAATTGGGGATGACACTCCTAAATGAGCTAAAGGAATAAAGTTAGTCAGTATAACCCATATGGACAGCGCACTGCTACAGATCTGTGTCAGCATATGGTTTTGGTTATATCATTTATCCTGGTACAGAATTGACTGTTAATGATCCTTCACTTAAAGTGGACCACACGCAAATGCACATTTCACCGGTTAATAAGGGTGCATGTGACGTAAATGCACATGTATGCATCACCTATGCAGACACCCTATGTAATATAGACAGATTTGCATCCATGTCCACGGTTTGTATCTGCCCATATTGTAGTCTATGTAGACATTTGGGCCACTGATTGTTAACATGGGCGTCAGTGTCGAGATAAATCTGAAACCTCATGACATGGTTGATGGAACAGGAAAGAAAACACTCTACACATGTTAATATAATAGTGTTTATTTTTGTAATATTTTCCTTGAATCTTTTTTTATCTTTCAAAAAGCTGGATAGTTTTACATTTATAGGCCTGGAATATTCCTCAAATCAAACATTCTGAAAAGTGAAAATGATGCAGGGTCACAAGGGGCCACAAATAAATATGTTTTTTGTGATTCAGTGACTCGGCCAGAGTACTCCACCATTCTTCACGCTTGTGTAAATGTTTCCTTATTGTTTGATTTAGCCTGATCGCATGCACTGACACAAGAATAGTGTATTTGTGTGCATGCAAGTATTGCTTTGATACAATGTACTTTTCATTAACATGGACTACCATGTGCATCTGTGTGTATTTGTGTGCACTAAACAGTGTCATTTTTGTGGCCGTGAGTTTAATTGTGATTATGTGTGATAGTGTCTTTGTTCTGCACAGATAGCTGTATTTGTATGTCAAATAATGTGTGCATGACAAAAGGTGTGTATCTCTGAGTCATGCATAGGTGAACAGCCTGATTGCCTTCTACATTGTGAACGAGCAAGTCATGCATGTTGACTACTGATACAGCCACCAGCACCCAGTGGAGAATGTATGTGTGTGTGCGTGTGTATATGTTTACATATATCTGAGTGTCACACAGATATAACAGATGAATTTCTTTGTAAAAGAAAGCATGTGTGTCCACAAAAATATACTAGTGCTGTGAAAAATAACAGATTTTTAGATGCACCGCGATGCGGACTTGGACGATTATGAATCAATTCACACGTCATTAATCGATTATCTAGAGGTTAATTGATAATGTAATGCTGACGAAACGAAAAAGGCGTAACTCGGAAATGCAGAAGTACCGGACCGTCTGTACGGTGCACACAATGGAGACGTGTGGTTCTCCCTGTTCGGCACAGACAAACAGTTATTGAATGACAGCTGCAACTAAACTTTCACATGATGAATAAAATCAATGCACAATTAACGTTAATGATTTTAACCCGCACATTGTTGCAGCATTGTAGTGCTTAGCTAGCGTCCTCTTCTCCTTCTTCAAAGGACAGCTACGTGACAGGTGGCAGTAGGTGACAGTGAAAGCAGCGGAGCAGAGGAAAAGATGAGTACTACGCTTCTGTCAGCAGTAAATGTACGTTTCACTGTACATTTACTGCTGTAAACAGTGTGTCTGTTTATTAAAGTCTGTCTGTTACTTTCCAACTACTGGATAAGTTAAGGCAATTAGAGCTAACGTTAGCTAACATCACCTCTTCACACTGTGGTCTGGAAGCTGCGCAGGACGCTTTTAGGCTGCCATTTCAATTTCATTTGTTGTCATTCATCCACATATTGAGTACACAATGACACAATGAACAACAAAAGGCACCAATACAGCTAATGTTAAATGGGCCAAACCAAAAACCTTCCTTATTTTGTCCCTGTTTTCTTCCGTCTACTCTACTACTGCTTCAGCTGCAGACGACATCTCTCTGTTTCTGTCACAGAGCGACGGGAGCACCGGCATTTCTCTTGGTGCTCCTTTGGCACGTCCGACTACGACTACTATAGTGTAGAATTTCATCTATTTTCATTTAGTGGTGGAACCACAGCGAGAATACTGTCTCCACTATTTAAGACAACGTAACATGTCAAAGTTGTTAGAGTTGTAATGTTGACCATCTAAGCAGTACTGGGATATAACCACATCATCATCTACATACAAATAATAGAAATATAAATGTACTTTTGTAGCAAATAATCAAACCACACATTTATAAGCTTGATTTGTAGATTTTGTATGTATGACACTGTACAACTACGCCCGGTATAGTAACCAAAACTGAGCCAAACATGGAACCAAAACTAAAATCCTCCTTAAATAATTCCAAAGCCGAAAAAGAAAAACTTTTGTGTTTGTTAGTAAGTCATAAAAAGAGTAGCCTTGAGAATGGCTTGTAACTTTTTTTAGAAACTACATTACAACACAGCTCATGCTTCTAAACCCACTGGGGGTCGGATCTTTTCCTATGGTTTCATTGTAAAAAGTAGAACTTCAGGATAACTCTGCAGATGAAGGTGTTAAAAATTCAGCACTACAGGTGGAGGATAGTTGAAATTCTATAATTCCACAGTACCAACTCTTTCATCTTTATCAGAGGACGTGCGCTGATTTGAACACTTGCCTGCCTGTCTCTCTGACTGTCTGCCCGTTTGTCATCTCACAATCTGCATGTAGGCTTCATCTTAGCCAACTATTACTATGTATCAAATTAAATGTGTGATCTTCGAGTAACGAATAATACTTAGCGCATATATGTAACAAAAACTACAAGTAGCAAAGTTATGCAGTAAAGTTGTTTGCTGGTCTTTTCCGTGTCTCCTTTTCTCTATCATTTTATCAGTTACAGAATGTCTTTATGCTAAAACTATATTATGCATGCAGATAGAAGGCCTAAACAGCGGTCTCCGTGGTAACCCAAGGCACATCCATCATCATCACCATGACAACCAGGGATAGAACTGTCAATCAGCACTGTCCCGAGGGAACCTGGGATAAGCCTGCACACCCACATCTGCACAGAGAAATACAGATGAACACACCTGCATCACGCACATGCACACAAGTGTGCCCAAAAATGCAAACACACACACACACACACACACACACACACACAAACACGTTATCGAGGTTATTTACCATCACACTCAATCAGTTCTGAGCTTACACACAACTTTCTACACACACGTTAAAGTTGGACATGGCCAGATCCATCATAAACTGTCATAAAGCAGGTTGGTGCACAAGGGCCCTTTACCACATTTACCACCAGGGGGACTCTAAGCAGATGGCATAAAAAAAACATAGCCAGTGTCTTTAGGGTTAACTATAGGGACTTACTTGTAACCTAAATAGCAACTACATAATTTAAAAACTGTTTTTTTCTTTCCCTTAAGCTTATTTTGGCTTAAATCCTCAAGAAAACAGCAGAGTGCTTAGAGTCCATATTGTTTATTAATTCAGATTTAGTTATTACCTCACTGGCACCTGTTCTGGGGCCCAAAAGAATAAAATGACAGCATTACAACTCCTAGTAGGATGACAGAACTCCGCTCTGAGCCTTGCTGTGATGTTGTTTTGTGATGCACTCTTAATAAAATGTCTACAAAAGCAAAAGTTTTGCCCCGATTCTCCACAACTTACTTCCTCTCACTCCCTCTTTCCCTCTTGAGTGGAAGAGTAATAAAGTTTTCCCCTTTCTCCACTTCCTCTGTTTCTCACAGACATGTCCTAGCCATAACCTTTCCCCCCTGTATCTCTCTTCCGCTCACTCTATCTCTCTGTATCTCCCTCTTCCTCTTGCTTTCTCGCCATCCTCCCTTCTCTCTCAGATTAAACTGTCTATCCTGCTGTCCCCCTTGAAATCCCCTGTTACACACCACCTCAGGCTGTGTGTGTGTGTGTGTGCGCGTGTGTGTATAAGCCAGACACGCTAGCTGAGCATTAACCTGTCAAAGTATGGAGAGACAGGGGGAAAAGAGAGCAAAAAAGAGAAACAGAGGGAGGGAGGGGGAGTGACATAGAGAGAGACAGAGACAGAAAGGAAGAGGGAGTCAGGTCAGCAGATCCAAAACTCTACATGGTGCTAGGTAATGGAGGTGGTTCTGTTCCCATGGTAACATTTTTTCTAATGGAACACATATACAATCTGCGTATTCATAGTTTTCACATGACGTCACATTCCAAGGAAAACGCTCCCTTGGAGTGCAAAAAAGACGTTATTTTCCGCTGCCTGCCAACCAGGAAGCAAGTGATACACTGTTACTTGAGTTTGTTACTTTTGCGTTGCCAAAATGCTGGATGGTTGTTGTGCTTTCGGATGCACTAATCAAGGAGGAGACAAGCCTGGGCTGTGTTAGGTGAGGGATTCTCCACAAGGTAAATGTAAAAATTACCATAGCCGAGCGGCAGGGACCTGCCTGTTTTTAACAGCAGAAATGCGGCAGCAGATGCTGTAATGTTATATGGACTGGATATGCCCAACACTTGCAGTTTGTGTTCATATCTTTCTTTTCTTCAGGTGAAAGGTGATCCAAATAAAATTTGACTGCTTTTTCACTGTTGTGGTGTGAGCCGCTATGTTGGTCTGTTGTTTTGCCCTCCAGGTCACTGCGCATGTAATGTGACTAAAAACTATGTATTGAAATGTGTATGCAAATAAACGCACATGCAAAATGTAAAGTATGTCTAGCTTTCACAAGAATGAGAACTAACAAGTGTGTGTTCATCAATGCTTTTATACTGGCAGACAGAAAAATGTCATGTTCTAAACAGCTAACACACGTGTGATTTGTTCACTTCTAAAAACACGGCTGACATCTATATATGTATGATATTAAACAATAAATTGCTTTCAAGGGCCCAGGGGTCCCTTGACCCAGTTGCTTAATACCTGCACCTTTAATATTAACACTGTTAAAACGTCTCCATGACTGAAAACTTAATTATACTTCCTTCAGTTGACATAATATGGAATACTACTACTAGTAGTACTTTTTCAACAAGTGCTATAAATATATACTTCTACTATTAATAATTTTATTTTCAAAATATGTCATTTTTCATTAAATTATCTGTTCTACAAATCTTCAAACAACAGAACGGCTTTAACAAATAGCTCCCTCTGTGACAATGTAATTACAGAATATGTCTGTATATAGAGCAGCCTCTTTGTGTTATTATGGCAGCCATGATTATTGTCCTATTGTCCATGTGAAAAGACTATTTTGGCTGTCACAGCAGCCATGTGTATCTTATAGATGTGACTAAGCAGCCATGACTAATCTTCAATCTTTAATTCCCCCCAACCAACAATGAAGTACATATACACAGGTTACACATAAACATAGTACAGACTCATCTAAATACTTGAAACTCCCACACACTGTGTACACATTTGCTTAAATATGGAAATACCTTAACCGTGACTCTTTGTGTGCGCCTGCTAACCAGTAACATTTCTTCATCATTGAAAGAGTACAGTTTTCTTCCTCAGTCGCACAATCAGCTGGCTTAAAATACAAATCCACATTGCAGAGCCACATACAATATCAGGGAAGTAAAGAGCAACAAGGCATGCATTAGAAGTATGCATGTGTGCAACATTCAAATAACAATTGCCATGTGTGTTTGACCATTAAAGCTTCAACAGTGCAGCTGCAGCAGAAGAGCAAATTAAGGATGTGGACCACACACTCCAGTGGCCAAGTGCAACATGAGAGGCTTATTGAATAAAATGAGATGTACTGTATGAAATGAACTGTTAGAGTGCAGGCACTGTGTGCAGCTGTGTAAAATCGCCTGCATGGTAACAAAGCAAATGTTTGTGCCATCACAGAGGCGACTAAGAGAAAACACAGAGAGCCAGACTGTGCTGAGGTGTGTGTGTGGTGAGTGCTGCCTTAATAGACCAATAGAGTCTCAAAAAGGGCAGTTTTTCAAACCAAGGGGCACCACGGTGGGCCTTCTTGCTTTCTAACATCCCGCTGAGATGAGGCTGCTTGATGGAGAGCAGGTGACTGCTAATCATGGTCTAATCAGACATGTCTTTCACAAAATCACTTAAAAAAGCTGCGTCCCAGCAGATACCGTAGGTGGGGGATTGACGATGTTGCTGGTTACTTATCAACATCAATATAGAATGCAAATGTTGCACTGGCCTGTAGCAAAGTGAAATATATAATAGGTCAGTTATGATTGCTCCTAAGACTGAGCTGGATAAAGGGTAAGCAGCAGTTCATACAGCAAGAGACGAAGAGAGGGTTGGAAAGAGGAGAAACCTGCTGTCCTTTAAATCCATGGCACTGTTGGCCACGGGCCTTCACATGCACACACAGACACACACACACACACACAATGTGAACATCCTGAATCGTTTAGTGGCTAAATGAGTCCCTGCTGACTACAGCACGGCCACTATGGTGTGTATTTGATTGCGTGTCTGTGTGTGTCTGTGTGTGTTAGAGCGTGACAGAAACACTGAACATTGTGTGTGCCTGTCTTGTATCCTGGCGGTGTACGCATGCATATGAAACTGTCTGGATGCTTGGGGTGTGCACCGCATTGTGTGTGTGTTGGTTGCAGTGTCAGCAGACTAATAAAGGAAAAAAGCCATCATGGTAAACACATTTTTAAACCAATCGCATTGCAGTTAACTAAAGTATACCTGACACCTTCTGCTGGTTCACAGAAACCTCACTCTGTCGCCACAATCTGTACTGTGAACAAACCATGGATTGGAAATAAAACAACCATGAAAATTCAACTTTAATTTTTACAGCATGCTGTGGATGACTGAATTATAAATATCTCAGACATCGAAGAGATAAACACAATTTTGTAGTGACATATCAAAATGAATGAAGTTAATTTCCAAAAAAGAGATAAAAAATGCAAAACTTTAGTAAGTAATGACAACACTGGAGGGTTGTAAAGCAGCTGCGGAGGTATAGTCAAGTGCTGTTATTCGATAAAACTTATTTGTCTAAATACAAATCTGTACTCTTTTCGTCATTGGATCATTTTGAAAAAAATCATTGGGAGAGAAAAATCTCTACTACAATTTCAACAAAGCATAGCAAGCACAAGAGGTACACTGAGAATAGTTACTCGGAATATGACCAAAATACAGTTATATTCATTTTTGACAAATTTCAAAAAGGATTTGGTTCAAATCTGTGGTTTTAAGTGAATGTAGCCATACTGCTCATTTTTTACTCATTTTCCAACACATATCAACTGTAACAAAGAGGTGTTAATCTTTGTAGCAACATACTGCTTGTAAGGTGTTTCTGTTAATATACTAAAGCAATAAAACAAAATTATAAATGGAAGAAGGTATTACATCTAGGTAAATTATTATTGTTGTGGCTAGTACTATACCTCAAATCCTGGCTATACACAGTACTGCTCTATTTATGAGGAGAAAGTGCACACTAGATCATGCTCATAATGTTTCTTCAGTGTGACGATCCAAAAATAATTGCATGCAGTATCATATCACTCAAACTAATTTCCAGACAATAGCAGGAGTTTCTTTCAGGTGAATGCTTTTACTACAAACAGGTGTATTACTGCTGCACCTGTCTGCACGGTTAAATAAATAACCATATATCCACTGATTACACAGCCACGTGCTGATGCTGTTTACGTCATTTGTAGCACTGATGCTTACAAGCACTAGAGCTTCCATCTTGATAAATTAATGAATAGGTTGTATTAATAAATTAATGTCTTATTGGAATTTTTTTAGTGCTAAAGGCTGTGTTGAAGCTGCAGAGCTTCATGATGTTTGTCAGACTGCTGATAAGGTACGTTAGTGCATGATTTTTGATAACATGATGTTGATTTTTGTATTCTGTTTTGGCTGAAATGGTATGACTAAGTTTAGGAAGGATGATTAATAAAAACAAAATGCAATGCAATGAACATTAGAACACTGTGGCTCATGAAAAATTAAAAAAATAGTCTAATAGATTTTCTCTCTCTACTCTCTACATTCACTTTTTTTGCTTATAAAGTTGTCTGTAATGTTGTACCCTTTCATTGAATATACACAAAGGAAAGGTGGCTGTGGGCAGACTTTAAATTGGCATTTAAACAGCAATGACACCATGAGCTGTGATGCAATGCTATTCTGTTGAGAAGCATTTTAGACTATTACAGCCACAGCCTTGGGGTCATGGAAGCTACTTTGCATATAAAGAATTATGTAGAGTTTTACTACAAATATAAATATGCACAGCACTAAAGGCTACAGAGAGAGGGGTTTCACACAAGATAACAGATCTGTGTGTGCCAGATAGCATGGATAAGAGAGAGACATGAAACAGAAGAAGAGGAAACAGTGTAGTCGATAAGTCTTAGTGAGAAAATGTTAGCAGTGCAGAGTGCTTGTAGATGAGCTGCAACAGCAACCTCATATGTCATTGTTAACCAAAGTTTAGACAGCACCCATCATCAGCATCACTGTAATGAGGGGAAAGGAGAGGAGAGACAGAGTATGTGCAAAGCAGGGAAGAAGAGAGGACAAAAAAGGGATTGAAGAGAGGGGAGAGAGAAGTGGAAGGGAGGAGAGGAGAGGAAAGTAAAGGAGAGGAGAGGAGAGAGGAAGCAAGAACTGAGTAGGTCTGCAGAGAAGAGATAAGAGTACTTCAAGTGTCACTACAAGACTGGTACATTGATCTGAGAGAGAGAGGGCGAGACAGAGAGGTGTGGAGAGAGAGAGTTTCATTACTCTGAACAGTGTTTTGAATATAATTTCAAATGCTGTAGTGTTTATGTTATAAATAAATGACTAAAATATCTGCCACATTAAAAAAACATTTGTTAAGCTGGCAAGGGCCGTCATATTTCTTCATATTCTAGGAGCTCGAATGTTTAGCCCCACAGTAAGTCAAGAGTCATGAGAATAAGTAGTGCTTCCTAAAGTTCAGTCAGTTTTTGTCATAATTATTTGGTTCCCTACAGTTTAACAAGCATTGATCAGTACTGAAATATGTCACATCTGATCATTTTGTTTTTAAATTATGTTAATGGTGTTAGTGTTAATCCAACGCCGTTTGTAGAATGTACAACTTCAAAACAAAAACTAGTTCCCCTATTAAATCCAAAATAATAACTGGTAACTGTAAAAAGGGTGCACACTTCAAACATGCTGTAGATTGAGAACAACATAAAAATCTACATTTCAATAATGGCATTCAATTCATCTTTATTAAAATGAACAATATTTTAAGAGTCAGCCAGCACTGTATCAATGAATAAACCATGGCCAGTCCATGGGGACACATTACTGATTTTTTTCAGAAATTAAGAGTAAAATATGCCTTCAAAGTTCGGACAGGTTTAGTAGCCTACACTTTAGTATTTCAGTAATTGCACTCACAGATATCAAAACACAAGTGTGTTTACTGACAGAGAGGGATTAGCAGTATGGAAAGAATAGGTCTGCACTGTGTGTGTGTGTGTGTGTGTGTGTGTGTGTGTGTGTGTGTGTGTGTGTGTGTGTCGCGAGAGGTAGGGCAGTGTATTAAATTATTAAATGTGTCAAATTTTTTGCACTGTTGGGAACATATGGTCCTGGATTATCTTACTCTCTACCTGGGCATGTATGGCATACAGTGTGTGTGCGAGCGTGTGCGAGTGCGTGTATTTCTCCAGCTGCTTGGATCAGCAGAGCTTTACATCCACAGGGAACCATTAGCAAGATAATAATGAGAGGAGAAGCTGGAAGAGGTGTGTGTGTGTGTGTGTGTGTGTTATGTGTGTGAAAGAAAGGGCCAGAGTGAGGGAGAGGGAGGAAGAGAAAACAAACTTGCTCCAGTCATAGACATAAACATCAGGAGCAGAGCCCTTTTCTGGTTTGTTTTATCCTAAGAGTCATTAGAGTGGTTGTCGTCATGGGAGAAAATAAATTGAGAGCCAGGACGTCTGCATAAATCTGCATTTTAAAGTTAAAGCACATATGTCTGTACTGCACTTTTCTGTCACATCTGAAACGGTCTTGACTTGTATATTTGCATTAAAATGAGATTCATCATTTTCTTATTTGATTACTCCAAGTCTGTCAAAATTTCTAATTTATTAAAGGAACTCTGGTTATATAACATTTTTCTGTTTTGGTCTTTAGATGTGTTTTGCCCACGCAAAGCAGTCATACATTTAAGTTTTCAATACTTTACATGAAACTTTGCCTAAAATTTGTGTAATTGGTAATCTATAACAGCAAACACCACGCTTAGTTTAATTTTGTCAAATTTATTCTATCACTGTGCCTTACTTAAAGTGCAAACTGATGATCTTACAGTTTTGTTGATGAAAAAATGTCCTAGACCTGACAGTCAAACATCATTGCAATCACAATGCAAGCAAGTGTTGAAAAAGATATATTGTTTGACACCTAAAAGGTTGGCTAACTTCTAAGTAGGGAGTAGGAAGGTCTTCCTTGGAGTGTACAATTTATAATTTTCACATGATGTCACGTCCCAAGGGGAACGCCCCCTTAGAGGGCAAAAAAGACATTATTTTCCGCTGCCAGCCAACTAGGAAGCAAGTGATACACTGTTACTTTGAGTTTGTTACTTTTGTGTTGCCAAAACGCCGGATCGTTGTTTTGCTATCAGATGCACTAACTGACAAAGAGACAAGCTTGGGCTGTGTTTCTACAGAAAATCTTCAGCAGAGTAAGGTGAGGGAATATCCACAGTGTAAACGTAAACATCACCGCAGTTAAGCTCTGGCAGGGACTTGGTGCTTCTTAACGATAGTAATGGTAGCGGGTGTTGTATATGTAGGGGTATGTGTATGTTCTATCTTTGTCTTGAGTTGAGAGGTGATCCAAATAATCGTGAGAAAGGAAATTTACCAGCTTTTGGTGAGTCTCCATGGGGGAGTCCAGTGTGTGCCGTCATCCTGGTCTGTTGTTCTGCCCTCCAGGTCATCATGTCCATGTCATGTGACTGAAAACTACGAATAGTAAATGAATGCCCCACACCTGTGCACTTTTCAAAGTGCTTTATTATAGTAATGATCTGTAGGATTGATATGTGACCACAACTTGTTCATCTTCACAGAAAGGCACTTTGGTGTTGTTAAATGACATTTAGCTCACAAGCATGTAATTAGTCCATTATGCTATTTGTGGCTCATTATGTTTTGTAAAAAATATTAGTGCAATATATTATTTTAAAATATGCTTATAAATGGACATGTCTTGTATTATTCAGCTGAATCCACATGAATGAGGAGCAGATGCTTTCCAAATAATGCCACTTACTCGTTTTAACTGCTGTTAAAAAGTGCAAATTCCCAACAATGATGCATATCAGCTTGCTACCAATTTGAAAAACCAACGTACAATTGATCTTTACAAGGCATACAGACACTTGCTTTTCCAACTGCAACTATTGATCCTGATGCTAATTGGAAAAGGTCACTTACACACCTGTGGAAAATTTAACCTGTTGGAGAGGGGAGACTTCTGCTGCCGATAGAAAGAAGTGCATTTGATCATTTCAGGAATCTTCAAACTATTAGATTCTCCTCATAATAGATAATTTACAAAAAATTCACAAGTGCTTGTGTATGAATTCACAAATTCATACACAAGCACTAGATGCACAAAGCCACAGAGACACACATACAGCCCGTCTGTCTAAGCATCTGCGCTACATGTTTAAATCAATATGACAGCTCAGCTTGAATCACCTGCACTGCATGGTGGAGTGTGCACGCGCCTGTGTGTGTGTGTATCTCAAGTTGGAGGAAACTACCTGTGTAAACAATGTAATCTGTCAAAGCTCAGCAGAACTAGTTCATAGCACTTGGCACACATACGCACACGCGCACATGTAGACACATAGAAATATACAGAATGCCAAACTGGCATTGTTGTTCCTCACTCCCTCTCTCTTTGTATGGCTATCTGATGCATGAGACAACATTACACACACTAAAAGTGAAGAAATGCAAAAGAAATAAAAGAGAAAATGCTGAGCTGTCCACTGTCCCTTAAATATTGTGGTATTGAGTGTTTACTGGAACAGAATATCACAAACTTAAAAAAAAAACTCAATATAAGGTAAAGCTTTCAAACATACTTTCTTCCGCAGATGTAGTTACTATATAGATTATCTCTGCACTTTTATAACATTAGTACACGCCTAACCACAGTTAAATCATATTGACAATGTTAAAAGTAAATGTCTTAGTTGTACATAGTTGACTTTATTAACCGCAATCATTTCATCCACTGTATCGCTTGGTGACAAGAGCTCATTTCCTTGGTAAAAGAACTGCTCACAATTTGCATCAGCCCCCATTCCACTGCTACCTGGCAAGTAACATGAAGAAAAGCAAAATGAGAAGAGAGGACAGCTGGAGTGAAGAGGTGAAAGAAGCAGAGAAAGAGAAAGAAAGAATAAAAAAAGATGCTACCTGGAAACTAACACTGTCATGACGATAACAACACCGCTGTACCATGACGAGCCTACCATTTCACCAAGCAACAATTCTAGTCAGCCTTGGGCAAACAGCACACACTCATATATACACAAAGTCACAAACACAGACAGTCACGCGCGCTGTCACAAGCAGTCACTCACACTCTCTGCCACACATGGACACACACACACACACACACACACACACACACACACACCAGATGTAAAGTGAATTGTGAAAGTCGTTGAAAGTTTATGTGGAAGTCAAACAACCAACTTCAGCAGAGTTTAAAGTACTGACTCTGGCAGAATGTTATTGAAAAAAGAGAAACCATCCTCAATAAGCTTATGCTGAGGAAATAGTATATACAGTTTGATCTAATATCAACTGCTTAACACCTGGTTTAGGTTTTTTTTAATGTGTTTTCAAGTGAAAGGGGCATGTACCATGTGATGCAGCATTTTGTAAAGCCTATGACTTAAATATCTGATACATACAAACATCCTCTGCTGGAGTTTTCTAAAATGTTGTGGATGGCTAGGGCTGTGAAAGACATTTTGCTGCAAATTCAAATTCAAAGCAAACACCTGTTCAAGGCCATGCAGTCAGAAACATCCTTATATAACCACAGAGTTGACATAGAACACATCCTTGGTTCAGTATGACTGTTGTCTCATGAATAATTCTTAATTTGATTGCACAATAAAAGGCCATTCCTCAGCGAGTTGTCTTTATCTGGCACCAATAAATAAAGTCTGAAATACATTTCTGTTTTTATATGATAAAAAACTTGACTTCCCACTAAAACTGAGATAAACATCACTGTATTCTTGCACTTAAATGTATATTTTAAATATTCCATACAACATTAAATATGCTGTGATCCTGTTTAACTCTCAGAACTATTTAAACACCTTACCTCATCTGTGAACAGTGCATCTGTATGGGATGGACATGTACATGGACAGACGGACAGTACACGGACAGATGGACAGTACACAGCCAAAAATTTCAAAGGGAGAAACGCACCACACATACCTTAAAAAACCTGCACACTCTCGCTCTCTTTCAGACATGTAAAAATGATGACCTGTGCTATCATATCTTGATGAACCTTTAAGCTCTTTTAGTCCTGGTATTCATTTTACCTTTTGTGTCAGTAAAATCTCTTTAGGTTTTACAACTGTAGATCTACCATCTGAGTTAATGTAGCTTCTTTATGTTGTTTTTGCTTTGAATTAACTTTCTAACCGTAACACCAGCCTCTTTCTTTAGACCACTCTTTCTCCCCTGTCCCCTGATGGCCAATCTGAGGCCTACGTAGGTCATTAAGAGCTGCTAAACAAAAATCACCAGTGTCTCCTCATTAGCACATCCTCATCATACTGTAAACCACATTAAAAATGTCATATTTAGCGTTATTAGTAAATGATGATGAAATAATACTGAAAAATAACTGAATGGATTAAATTACCAATGCCTCTGGGAAAAGCAATTACCCGTAAAAAGGCCACCTTCTTAATAATGCCAATTTAAAAGAGCTGCAAAGTTCCACAGGTTTGGCTCCTGAAAATGTGGGAATTAATGTCTCAGCAAAGAACAAAAAGATTTCTACATACCACATCTGTTTTTCTTCTAATTTGTGCTCTGTGACCTGAATATGATGTGTATACACTAAAATAAATTTCTGTTCTGGTGCAAATGACTCATTAACCATTACAAATGTTATCGTTGTTACTTTAGACATGTTTGTAGGAAAAGGCTCAACAGTATTTTGACAACTGGTTGACAACTGTTTACTTGGTCATTATTTCATCCTTTTTTATGATCTACACCCACATTCAAACATACAAGTATGCATGTACGTGTGTTTCTCCATCGCAATGGAGATCATTTGACTTTCTAATAAGTATATAGACTGTAGCCATAGTAACTGTTATAAGATTCTTAAGCAATTATGCATCTTCGTCTTTCCTTTTTGTTTCTTCCTTTCTCTCTTTCTATATTTATTTTGCCCTTTGTTAAGCTTGAATGAACAGATACAAATAAATGAGCATAAAATGATTTTCATTTCTTCCTTACTGTCAGACTTCTGCGTTTTAAGTGTGTCTGGATATGTCAGACTATACATGGCTTAATACTATAGCTAAAAAATTATGAATCCTGCTGACAACAGGCAACACATTGACATTCTTCTTATTAGTGATGTGTAGCTTACAAGGGAGCTTTTAGAATAAACTTACTTATATGGCAGTGACTTTTGAGACAATGCTGGTTAAGTACTAAGGAAATATCAGGACACGTAGGCAACGTATTTTTTTAAACAAGTTTTCAGAGTTGCTCAGTAGTAAAGCCCCATAAGCTACATCTTCCCAAGTAATTCTCAGAGCTATAACTAAAGAGGCTTTGATGCTGTATGTGAGGAGAATTTTAGCCTTGCTTTATTCCTGCAAATATGACGACTGGAGTGATTTTGAGCCTGTTTTATTCAGCACAAACAGCCAATGCAGCAAAAGTATACACATTAGCCTGTAGCTAGCTGACAACGCATACCCAACTCTATGTGTGTGCCTGTGTGTGTGTGTGTGTGTGTGTGTGAGACACTATAGATAGGGCTGTAACCTTACAATAAAACGATCGTCTTGCCGGGTTTTTCTGTTACTTCTGACGGCCAGTATGCCTACTCCTATGGGAAGACTCTGATTTTCCGGGAAAATCCATTGGCTGTGACTTAAAGTGTGCTCCCAAGCCTCTTGCCTCTGTACACACAGCAACGACACCACAGCTAGCGAGAAGGAATCCGCTAAAACACAAAAGAAACAACCGGTTCCCAGCACAATGGACTCCAACACAAACTACACGTAAGGATAAAAACCAACAACAAAGTTTTATGTGCTGGAGCCCTTCAGACAGAACGAGAATCTGATTGACTTCCGGTGAAAACAGAGTCAACATTAGAAAGGCTTGAGCCATGGAGAGACCCTTCGCTTTGTTTTGGAACCAACAAAACCAACTCAGAGCTGGCTTTCATCCTATTGGACTGGTAAACATTACACCAAAGCATTTGAAATATAATGTGATTTTGTGCTATAGTTGGCTCAAGTTAGATAACGTTAGCTCACCGGCTAACGCCGAGAAGTTGCTAATATTATCTGGTGCAAAATACTATAGCTGTATGGCTTTCCACATTACTTCACCAGCTAACACGAGCCATATTACTATCCTGTGTACCACCGGTATTATGTCAAAGTGTTGACTTTAGCCTGCAGAAAATTACGTAATTGTACAAAGCAAATGTGGAGCAATTTGTTTATACTAGCCTATAGTGATGCAATGCAGGGGCAGCCAACTAACGTAACATGAGCATGGACCTGTCGTTTTCTTTGTAACGTTCAATTTAGATTTATTGCCTTTTCACCGATACTCAGGTACACAGCTTCTCCACCTGCACAGGACAACAACACAGTGGTAGATCCATTCACTACAGTAACATTACCTACTGCAGTCTAACTGTTCCAAAGTGTCGCAACAATCTCATTTATAATATTCAGTCGAGCTCACTAACAGTTTTGGTTATCATCCAATATACTGTATATAGCTGTGCTCCCATTGCTGAGCCTCTGGTGAAAGAAGATGGTGAGCACTTATGTATCATGTCATCAAAATTAAGTTATCGTAACTTTATCATGCAACAAGCATGGCTTAGTTCAACATTGTGCCTCATAAAGATATTACTGTAACATTGTAGTAGGAGTTTCCAGTATGTTGTGTGAAGCTGTCTGTCAGTAATTTGGTCTCTTCGTGTCTGATTCTGCTTGGTCAGCTTGGTTAGCTTCATGTTTTGTCTGAACACACCTTCAGGGTTATGTAAGGGCACAGGCTGAAAATAATTCTGCCACAGCATGGCCTTTGTTCAGGACAAAGTATGACTGCAGTGTTATTGCTCATAATAGGGAAAACAGTGTTGCCTGATCAGACTGCAGCAGAATTAGTACAATGAGCTTAACCAATCATGCACACACCCTGTGAACACACAAAAACATGCACCCAAGCAGCAGCAGCCTCAATCTCGTTATGCTGACTACACACAAGAACACACTTACAAACAGCAACACAGAAAAGCACACACACACACTCATTTCATTTCCTTTTCTCCGCCAGTCTAATTTTGAGTTTTGTCAGAGCACATTATTACTTTTTCAATTCCAACAATAACCCCCTACTTCCTCTCATTCTAGCTTTTCCCCATCTCTGTACCCCACACTTTTGTTCTCTCGTGTTGCATCGCTCTCTTTTTCGCCTCTCTCTCTTTTTCGCCTCTCTCTCTTTCTCTCCTCCAAATGGTCTTTAACTTGAATATTATATAATAATTGATATTTTACCAAAAACAATTTGTGTTTATAGTATGCTCAATCATTCAGAGTGTATTAGTGCACCTGCACATGCTCAGGCCAATCACAATCTCTCCTAAATTCCCGCATCTCAACTCTCTTCCTTGCAGATATGCATACTACATTCACTGATGCTCTGTCTCAGTTTATCTCTGTCTTGCTCTGTTTCCCTCAGACCTCCCCCGCCCCACATACTTTTGCACAGTTCCACACATACACATTCACAGCCATGAATATTCATAAGCATATTCTGTATCTGTGAGACCGTGATGAAATATTCTCAGGGCTAACTATGCTCACGTGTTTGTATTTGTGTGAATATGGATGCCTGGAAAGCTGAAGGGTGTTTCTGTCCTGTAAATAATTCTGCACCAACTTAGTGGAAGCACACATACTGACACTTATAAACCTAACAACACACAGATGCCCTCTGAGGTCCACTCAGAATCTCTCCAGAACACAATACTATATACCATATGTGCCTTTTCTAGTGCATTACAGTGGCATACTAAAGCTGCACAGTATCTCTTCCACTTATATTTCACTCATACTACTATACAATATGGTTTGGGTACAATAAAGTTGTGCTGAAACAGCACCCTTCCAATACTTGCCCAATTTCAAATTGTGTTTGTAAGACTGGTTCTGCTGTTGCGATAGTTACACCTGTCACTTATTTTATTTTTTTTACCTCAAAAACACCTTTGACTCAGTGGACACCCACAATGGTTCCCACCCAAATTCTCTTGATTACTAAATGAACAGCTCCACCGGCCTCTACTGTCGTAATTCATGTTATTAGACAACTTCCTGTCATGTGTAAGGTGGCATCTATACCCATCAGCAACTATACTATACTACTACATATACTGTATATCCACCATTAATCATAAAAAACAGGAGGCTATTTGGCTATTTTACTACCTTAATGGTAGTAGTTAAGGTTTCTGAACAGCTTGATACCCAGACTGTACATACAGTAAATATGCTGTAAGTAAGTCAGAAGATAATGTTTCGTTTGTTTTTTTACCATAGGCTGCATCTTCAACCAGGTTTACCATCACAGAAAATTACTTACATCTCAAGAAAACATTCAATGTAAAATAATAAAGCAAGACATACTGTTTAATACAAAGCACACTACATTACTTTGCAAATTCAAAGAGTTTCACCCATACAAACTGCATCCCAAATTATTGTCTCTCTCTAAACCACTAGAATTGTTATCATGGGACTTGCTTAGCATTATACGATCCTAGTGATCTTCATAGTGTTTTTTTTATGCCCGTTAGGAAACAATCTAATTTGCAATGTGATTGCTCAGTAGCAGTAAAGATATTCCAACATGGAAAATAAAAACGCTAAATATACAAAGTAAAAGCAACACAACATGTTCAACATAAAATGATCCAGTAGAATCCAACAAATACTATGTAATATATGTTATATTTTTAAACCGTATCAAATGGGTGTTAACTTATCTCTATGTTATAATATCAAACTGTAGTTTTATTGTTATATTGGGTTGGGCCTTTTATTGTAAGAAAATTTTGTTTCTGGACTCAGGCGCTACCTGAAAGGCAGGGAATTATGAAGCTATAACATTGATATTTACACAAGTCCCACTGGACCATCTGTGGGACAGAAACCCAAATAAAGGCAACATTTAGTTTTTCCAAAACAGAAGGGACTGTGTATTGAACCAGGATGTTTTTGGTGTGAATATCCACTTACCACAGTGTGCATCTATATTCTATTGCTCAATGTCCGAACAAAATGTGGCCTATAGATTTCACTTATAAAGGTGAAAGATGAATATGAATATAGAGTTGAAAATAGCAGCATTTTACATTTTTGAGTGAGTGAGTATATTCTATTATTTATTTTATTCATAAAATCATTTGATAATGATAATTTAGGCACAGTGAGTATTTATGTATGGAGATAGGTGCTTATGTAAACATTTAAATATTTCACACATACAGAGAGAGAGAAAGAGAGAGAGAGAGAGAGAGAGAGAGAGAGAGAGAGAGAGAGAGAGAGAAAGAGAAGAAAGAAAGAAAGAAAGAAAGAGAGAGAGAGGCATTTCTGATGATATTTCTAAAAGTCATTTGATTGCATTGCTGAATAATTGATAGAAAGCTATTATGGCTGGTATGAATGCCTCTAGGTGTCACCACACACACACACACACACACACACACGCCAAAGTAGAAACACTGAAGTATACAACTATATGTGCGTACGTGAGTGTTTTTGTGTGGGTATATGTTTTTCGCATGATAGTATGTATGGGGGGAAAGACGTGAAAAGGGTGTGTGTGTTTTTAATTGGTGTGAACGCATTAGTAGCTCAGCTCCTCATAGCCTTAGTGACAGAGTGACAGAGACATTGCTAATCCAGCACAGACAAGATGCCATTTCCCCCTCTTCCTCGCTCTTCCCCCTCCCCTTCTAACTTCCCCAGACCTAAATTACAGTTCACTGCACAGAGAGATTTCTTGTGCAGCAATTCGGCACATTGTTGCATTTATAGAATGGTTTTGGTTGGCATTGTTGTGCATGAAAAGGCAGGGTTAATTGGGGAAAATGCCCAAGCATTATACACACTTCAAGGGTGAATTTCAAATTGAGTGTCCGTAGATTTACAGTGGAGTGAATTTACATATCTATTTTGGATTTATGTTACCTCTTGTGATGTTGGAAATACAAACTTTATTTGGCAGTGTGTGTTGACAACAAAATGATGTCGTCTGTACACTGAAAAATCTATTGAACTTGTAAGTGAAGAAATTTCAGTAGTCACCAAAGATGTGGGGAAATCCTTTGCAATTAGCTACAGAGGTGTGACTATGTGAAACCGCAGAGGTTAAGATGATGAAACACCCGTCCTGTCCTTATGACAATAACTCTTTTCCACATTATGATTGTACTGCATATGGCAACGACGTGAATTAACAGTCCTCCACTCAGTTTATTGAGATTGCTCCTTACATCATTATAAATAGCTTTCTCAAACCATCTTTATCCTCCATAAAATAACAAGCAAATAATCATCCTTGGAGATGGACTTTTTGCTGTACAGGTGACTGTACAGCAAAACTGATTAGTGTCAATTTTAAGTCTTAACTACAGGGATTTGCTTGTCTATGCTGTGTCTAAAGGGCTGTTTAATCTTACCAATGTAAGTCTGTACATTGCTTACTGCATTTATGCATTGTAACAGAAAGGTAGTACAATGAACCAGGCGTTGTGTAAGCATATTGCCAGTTTTGAAAAAGACTGAGATATTGTCTGAAAAACAAATCTTGCAACAAATCTTTCTGAAGTCTGTACTACATGACAATTGACTCTATCTTTGTTTTTATTTGGTCATGACAGCTAAACACAGGTATCTGTTGCTCTGATTTTGTTCTGTCTTCCTGTATGCAATTAGACTCGCACTACTTAACTGCAACCTATTGCTGAAGCGTCAGCGTAAGCGTCTGCTCCTTGTGTGAAGACCTACTTGGGTAAAGACCAGCGAGTCTTCCTGTGCGAGTCCACCGAGCAAGGCCACCCACAAGAGCCGCGTCTTTCCTTCCATAAGCACTCCTACTCACCTAAAGCTGTTGGCCACAACTGCACCCAGGCCATGTGCTACCATACTATTCCTCTTGTCTCCAGTAGACACAAGAGGTATCGTGTCTTCAGGCACAGAAATAAGGCACTCCTCAAGCCTTTAAAACAGACACTGCCCACATCTGTTTACTTCTCTGTTGGATTATGGAACTGCCAGTCTGCAGTTAACAAAGCTGACTTTATCACTGCTTATGCTAACACATTATCTCTTGGGATACTGGCTCTCACTGAGACCTGGATCAAACCAGAAAACACCGCTACCCCTGCTGCCTTGTCCACCAATTACTCTTTCACCCATACCCCCCGATCATCTGGGAGGGGGGGTGGGACGGGGCTCTTAATTTCCAACAAATGGAAATTCACACAGCTGCTACCCCAACTCAATATGCCTCCTTCGAATACCATGCGGTCTTGGTTTCCGCTCCGGTTAAGGTCTCTGTGATCGTCATATACCGTCCACCAGGACAAATGGGTAACTTTGTGGAGGAGCTAGACACACTGCTGTCTTCCATACCAGAGCATGACTGTCCCCTACTCGTCCTTGGCGACATGAACATTCACTTAGACAATTCAAACTCAGCAGACTTCCTGTCTCTGATTCAGTCCTTTGATCTAACCGGGTTCTCAGCCCCCGACCCACAAAGCTGGCAAGGTGCTTGATCTTGTTCTTGTACGAAATTGTGCCACAGAGTGCCTAACTGTCACACCTCTACATGTGTCTGACCACTATTTCATTCAGTTCACGCTATCCCTACAGGAAAAGCCCATTGGTTCAACACCGCTGGTCTCACACCGGCGCAACCTCCATGAACCTGTCTGCCGCTCACTTTGCCTCAGTGGTAGCTTCTGCCCTACCTTCCCTCGGCACTTTTTCCTCACTTTCGAGGTCAATGATGCCACACAATCTCTGTGCTCTACACTAAGCTCGTGCCTAGATAGCCTGTGTCCTCTATCCACCAAGCCTGCTCGCCCAAACCAGTCCCACCCATGGCTAACAGATACCATCCGGGGGCTACGTACAGATCTCAGAGCTGCTGAAAGAAAATGGCGAAAAACCAAAGACCCTACTGACCTTAAGGGCTACCAATTACTCCTATCCTCCTTCTCGACAAGCATCAGTGCTGCCAAAACTGCGTTCTATAACAACAGAATTAGCAGTGCCACTGACTCTAGGAAATTATTTTCCACCTTTAAAGCTCTATTAAATCCGCCTCCCCCTCCACCACCCACAAACTTGTCGGCTGATACCTTTGCTGCCTTCTTCACAGGCAAAGTGGAGGCTATAACTAGCCAATTCTCTGAAACATTCAAACTCAACCAATGTAGCAATCCTACTACATCTTTTCCTTTGCCCTCCCAGGCCAGTGGTTCTTCACTCTCCTCGTTCACTCCTCTCTCAGAGAGTGAAGTATCAGAACTCTTGACTCGTAGCCGTCCAACTACATGCCCACTGGACTCAATTCCCACAAATCTCCTCCAAGCCATTTCTACTACTGTGGTCCGGCAATCACTCACGTGATAAACACGTCTCTGGCTTCTGGAACCTTCCCGACCACCTTCAAAAGGGCTCAGGTTACACCCTTGCTCAAAAAGTCCTCACTTGACCCTACTCAAGTTGAGAACTATCGACCAGTGTCTCTTCTACCATTTTTATCCAAAACTCTTGAACGAGCGGTTTTCAAGCAGGTCTCAGAATACCTCTCACAGAATGACCTCCTAGATCCATATCAGTCTGGCTTTAAGAGTGCCCACTCTACTGAAACGGCTCTTCTGTCTGTAACAGAAGCCCTGAGGTCAGCGAAAGCTGCAGCCCAATCCTCGGTTCTCATCCTGCTAGACCTATCAGCTGCCTTTGATACAGTCAACCACGCAATCCTGCTTTCTGCACTCTCAGCAATGGGCATCTCGAGTAAAGCACTCCTGTGGTTCGAATCCTACCTTTCTGGCGCTCCTACAATGTCTTGTGGCAAGGACAATTATCCTCCTCCCACTGCCTCTCCACAGGCGTGCCCCAAGGCTCAGTACTAGGGCCCCTTCTCTTCTCAATTTACACCACCTCACTTGGGCCGATCATTCGCTCACACGGCTTCTCTTACCACTGCTACGCAGACGATACATAACTCTATCTATCCTTCCCGCCAGACGATCCCACTGTCTCGGGCGCGGATTACAGACTGTCTCTCAGACATATCTACATGGATGAAGGCCTGCCACCTTCAACTAAACCTCTCCAAGACTGAACTCTTGGTCATTCCAGCCAAGCAATCCATTTACCATAACATCAAGCTACAAATTGACTCCTCAACCATCACTCAAACCAAGGTGGTGAGAAACTTGGGTGTCTTGATTGATGATCAGCTGTCCTTTTCAGACCATGTCAGCTGCTGTCTCTAAGTCATGCCGCTTTGCTCTATACAACATAAGGAAAATCAGGCCCTACCTCACTCAGTATGCCACCCAGCTTCTGGTACAGGCCATGGTTATCTCTCGCCTCGACTATTGCAACGCGCTCCTAGCAGGTCTTCCAGCTTGTGCTGTGAAACCCTTACAAATGGTTCAGAGCGCGGCAGCCGTCTGGTCTTTGATCAGCCCAAAGGACTCATGTCACTCCATTACTCAGTGACCTTCACTGGCTTCCCGTGGCCTCCAGAATCAAATTCAAGTCACTAATGCTTGCATACAGAGTGGCCATCGGGTCTGCACCCATCTACCTAAACTCCATTATACAAACCTACGTTCCTTCTCGCCTCTACGGCTCCTCCAATGAGCGGCCTGGCTCTGCCAGCCCTTCACACTAAGCGATCCCAGTCCCGGCTGTTCGCATCTGTGACACCACGATGGTGGAGCGAGCTACCACACGCCATCAGAGCAGGGGCGTCCCTCTCTAACTTCAAGAAGCTCTTGAAAACTCATCTCTTCCGAGAACACTTCCTCTTATAACACCTCTAACTAACTAACCTCTAACATGCACTTCCTGTGCTCTTCTTCTTCTATCCCTACAATTATCTTGTATTGACTGCACTTTTTGTTCTGATTGCACTTTCTGTTAACTCCTACTTCCTTCCCTAGGTATTTACCCATTGATGTGATATGTACTATGAGCTCTTACTAGGATTTATTGCTGCTCTTACTAGTATGTATTATCAGTTGTTAGATCTGTATTTGATGCTCTGTTGATACTTGTAAGTTGTTCCTCAAATGTAAGTCGCTTTGGATAAAAGCGTCTGCCAAATGAGTAAATGTAAATGTAATGTAAATGTCTTCCAAAGTCCGTATTTTTCGTCATTTGGATGGATGGTATAAATTTTGTTCTGAATTTCCTGATTAATGAAATTGCCACAAGTTTCCACAGAGTTGATCCATGAAAGCCTTAACATCTGTGTTCCTTGTTTAAAGGTGCTTTCAGACCAAAAGCGAAGCAAGCGTTCAGGGCGGTGAGTTTACAAACAAAGTCAATGCAAAGACGCGTAGAGCCGTGAATTCCTGCGGGGCGGTGCGAAGGGACACGAAGGGGACGGGGCCGGTGACGGAAGGCAACGCAAAGGACTTCGTGTGAGTTGAATATTTTCAACTCGAGCGAAGAAGTCGCGCGACGCTGAGTCAGTGTTGAGATTGTCCGTACGTCACAGAGGCTTCACAGCGTTGTGTGGAGAGGGCCGGGCAGAGTGGGGGATTGAAAATCTGCAGACCGGCTGACAGCTGCTAAACATTGGGGAGAGGAGCAGGGAGCAGCGCTCTAACCATTGGAGAAATAAACACCCGTAGTCGGTCGGATTTGGCTCTGACAACTATGCGGTTTACTCGCGGGAGGATCTCGGAGTTAAATGTTTTTATTAAATTATCTTTTTACTTTAGTTTTTGGGATTTCAACGTTTATTTATCTTCACTGGAGCTTCTCAGCAGCTAGCTTCCGTGCACATCCGGTTACAGTGTTGCTGTTAGCATCGTTAGCTCTGTCGGACTACGACTTCATATTTATATAAAAACTGGACAAAGCTGGATGTTACTTTGAGAAAAGAAAGCGAGGAGGTTGAACTACCTGTTGAGTTCAGAAAACATGTCTCTAACTTTATTCCAGCTATCATTGTACTTTACTGTGACCAAGTTAGCATAGCATAGCCCTGATCGTTCCAAAGTCCATTCAGAAAACAAACATTTTAGAAGTTGTTGTCCTGCTGTCTTGCTGACAGACCTGTCAAAGCATGAATGTTTAACAAATCTGCATCGTGTTGTAGTTATTTCGGCATCAGTGTAAACCGTATATTGCTATTTAATCACAGCAAAATGTTTACTTTGGTTTCATACAGTTGTAGTGTTGGCGAGTCGTGTTTATTCACCTTATCGCGTTAAAATCGCCTTCTCGCGTTGTGTGTGAACACTTGCAGCAAATGTACTCACGCGAGGAAAGCGTCATGAGGCGAAAATTTGCGTTTGGTCTGAAACCGGCATAAGACATCCAGATATATATGACCACCAGCCATTATCCACTTTACAGACTGTACAAGAACGAGCTGAGCCCTGTCTATAAAAAGCATAGACTACTATCTAATGTTCAACAAAGATCCAATAAGGAGTAACTGGCCTGGATTGCGTTTTGCTCTTCTGGATGACTGAATAAGTGTTGCTGATCAGGTCCAAAAAATTAAAAAAAGGATAATGTAATCATTATCTACGTGTATAAGTTATAGGCCCAGATAATCAATTTAACAAGATGTCATTTATGTATTTATAAAAAAGATGCTGTTCTTGATGTAAAAAACTTATCTTTTAAGAAATTGTATTTGTGATATAGTACACGGACACATACAAGTTGTAAGTCAATCTGCATCCACCTACACTATAGTGGGGGATGTATATAGGCACAAATCCAAAAAAGTGAAACACAGATTATTCCTTAGCATACATTCTGTAGTGTGGCACAGCATACAACCCTTTGTACAAAGACCATCGACACCTACCCCAGAATCCGAAAATAGACAATAGCATACAGTACACTGCGCATATATCTCCCACACACCTTTGATTATAGAGTAAAGCATAAAAAGACACGCACACACACTCTTTAAGCACACATTGTACACACAAGCATTCCTGGATTGCCTGCCTCTTGCGCTTTAACACACACACACACACACACACACACACACAAATGCATACCCAGTCTGTCTGTCGTTCTGTCTCTCTCACGGACACACATAAACATAAATTATATGAAGAGTTTTTCTTCCAAAATTATTTTTTTTTGGGGGGGGGGCATTATATAGATAGACAGATAGATCAATATTTTTATTATATTGAAGAGGCAAGTGTTAAAGAACAGTATTGTTATTTCACTATTCATCATTTGTTTTAATTTTGAAACCTAGGATGGATTTTCACTTTAGAATAAAACTCTTCATACAGTCGTGCAGATTCACATACAGGCTTAGTTGTCCATACCTCGACAGATCGGAGCAGGGAAGTCCCAAACGGCTGTGTTTCCAGCATTGGTAATGCAGGTGAGTGTGGCATGGCCGTCTAAGACGTAACCAGGAACACAGCTGTACCGCACACGGTCTCCCACTGCAAAACGGCCACCACCACTTAGTACTGCTTTGGGTGGGATACCAGGGTTTCCACATGATGTACTATGAAGTTCTGCAGAGGAAGAAGGAAAAAGAGGAAGGGAGAAGGATTTAGGCTTTTTCAATTTCTTTTTTGAATTAATTGTACTAAAATGTTTAACTATGCATTTCACCTAACTCAACTGCCACTCAACCAAAAAATATACCCCGCTCTTGCTCAGTGATTTAGATTCTGTCCAATCCAGAGACTGCTCTGGAGCCCTTAACAGACCCAGTGCACACACTGAGTCTACCATTACAGTTTCATAAGAAAGACACTTGCATTGGGATGATGCAGTTTAAATACACCTTGGCAAGCATGATGGTTGTAAAAGGATATTCCATTCCCAGTCAAAGCAGACTAAACTCAGCTGCTGAGACAGGGAGGGAGACAATATCAAAGTGTTTTATAGTTACTCACATTATTCCCTCTAGATACATTTACACTTCTGTGCCTAAGATATATGCACAAGTGTGCATATAAACATCTACACACACAAACACACACAGCAGAGAGAAGGAGAAAGACAGGGAGAGAAGGGGTATTACAAACCATAAACCAGGAAGTAGATGGGAGAACAGGGACCAACTCCAGTCTTATTGTTTGAACTTGATTGATACAACTATGAAACTGTTCAGACAGATAGGGGTTTAGGGAGGGGGGCAGGGAGACAGACAGAATGGGTGAGGGGGAGGAAAGAGCAGAGACAGACAGAAAGAGGGGGAGGTGAGAAAAAAAACGAGAGACAGAGGATGCCAAACGTGATAAATAGAACTATGAAACTACTCAGACAGAGGAGGGAGAGGGGGAAGAATGGAGAATTTTTAAAGGGAAGGGAAAAGGACAGAAAGGAAGAAATCAACGGTGCTAGTGTAAAAGATTATGCTCAGTATGCTCCCAAATGGGCGGCGGAGATAGAGCTGCACTTTTTCTTAAAATGTCACCAGCAACTCTGAAAACCTTGCAGGGCTTCACTCCTCAAACTTCCGAAATATGTGCAATAATCTTTGAATGAAAAGCTAGAGTACAGCTGCAGGGGAACAATTGCCATGCTAACGGCAGAAACAAAGCCAGCGTGAGTTGAGAAGATTTGATGTCAGTAAATGAATCGTTCGAGTAATTCCTATATTAGTTGGATGATTGACTAATTTATACAATGCCTTTATTGTCGTACCTTTTCAATTACACCCTCCTCCCTCTCTGCACCCTCTGTGTCTATGTACATCTATTGTAGCCACAATGCTGGTGACTACTCTCTAAGGATTATGTGGACATTTTGCATTGCTCACATTCAAACACACTCTTTCAGGTTCCTTTAAATGAAAATTGCTACCTTTTTATTATTAGCATCTATCTTGAATGTGATGGGGTCTAAGAGACCAAAGCTTGTGGATCATTTAAAAATAGATATAACTAGAACAAAAATAACTTAATAACAGAAATATCTTTGCCTCTAAATGAGTTTCCATTTCAGAAAAGCAAAAACACCCAAATATGCCCCAATGTTCTGTAATTAGCAGATATAAAGTTTCTGTTTAAGGTTTTTTTAGGGGTTATATTTTATACTGCTGCTCAGGGAGCATGGACAGCATAGACGGGAGGAGGAAAATTGTTTTGCTAAAGACCCTGATAGACCCCTCTCCAACCGCCATCCTTCTTATCTTCACACAGACACACAGTTGCAGAGAAACACACACTCAGAAGACACACTAGCACACGCTCACACACACACAGACACTCAGGGTCATCCATCACTGTGGCGACCCCCTGTGCTGTATTGTGATTGGATGTCAGGTTGGCCTAGTGTTGCGACCTGTTGGCCTATCGATTTTGCCAGTCAGTGTGGCCCCACTCAGTGTCAGGATGTTTGTTGTTCAG
Source organism: Lepomis macrochirus (assembly GCA_024633595.2). NCBI lineage: Eukaryota > Metazoa > Chordata > Actinopteri > Centrarchiformes > Centrarchidae > Lepomis > Lepomis macrochirus. The sequence continues at coordinate 19,687,840 of JALXJV020000013.1, read as the reverse complement.
TGTCCTATCAGACACACCAACTCTCTCACCAACACACACACACACACACACACACACACACACAGGCATACACATATAGTACATTGCCGGTTTGTTGGTAGCTCAGGGTGCTATCAGAAACAAACACACTCAAGCTTTCTCTTCTTGGACACTTGGTTTTTAATCGGTGCCTGCATCACATTTCCATTCTACCTATCTTTTTCATAAAGTGTTTCCTCTGCATCATTTTCACTTTTTATCTCTTTTTCTCCATCTGTCTCATCTTCTTTTTATCTTTCATTCCTATGTCCCCTGTTTTTTTTATTAAATCTCTCCTCCCCTTCCTTCAATGTCTCTTCCTGTCACACTCCACCCATCCCCTCCCTTCCTGTTCCCTGGCTCCCTCCTCCTCAACTAAAAACTTTGATGACATGCCAGCTCCTTGCCTCTGTCTCTCTCTCTCTCTTGTTCCAACCATACCACTATATCATCCCTTCTGTCCATCCCTCCATTCTTCCTTTCTTTCTCTCCCTGGTTTATTGTGAACATCACATAGTTTCATTACACTAGTTTATTCAGTAGCCAGCAGCTATACCACACTCCTTTTCATGGTTTATTGCTGTCTGCCCTCTCTTATTTATTCTCTCTTACCCTCACTTCCTCCTCTCTATTCTCTTTCTTTATCTATCTATCTCTGCCTCTCTTTCCCTATCTCTGTCTCTCCCCAGTTTACCATAACCATGATTTCAGTCTCAGCTGCTTCATTACAAGCTGCTGCTTTTATAGGCCATCTGTAGAACTATCTGCATTTGTCACACACACACACACACACACACACACACACACACACACACACACACACACACATCACATATAGGGACACACAAAAGCCTGCATGTAGAGCAGACACCAGCGTAAACCTACTCTTTCTACCACACATGCATGTAACCTTTTACCAGGCTTTTATTTCTCTCTAGATAAGCAATTACAGCTGAGTCCAGGTACAGGGAGCACAAGACGGAAGAACTGAGATGGGAGAAAAAGAACTGAGTGGTGGGTAAAAGGCATGAGAAAAGTGCAACGGGAAAAAAAACAGAATGCTGCCATGCTTTCATAGTTTTTAGTGAGACAGATGACACTGCAGACTAGGGAATTGGAGAGGGGGAGTGAAGGACAGTAAAGACAGAGAGAGAGGCAGAGAGGGAAAGAAAAGGGAAAAGAGAGGAAGAGCCAGACAGGGATGATTCAATGTATTTGGAGGTTTTACACCTCTGTCAGCAGTAACTTCTATAAAAGATGAACAAAGTTTTACACTGGAACATAATAGATGCAGAAACACTTAAAAAATAAACCATAGAATCTGTTACAGGAAGTCATGTACATGGATTTCCATTAGCTACATCTGAAAAATGAGTTTCAGAATTTTTTTTCATGACATTTCCCATAATAGACGAGGTTTATAAGGACTATAACAGAACAGACGAATGAGTCCTGAGGTCTGTAACAAACAGATACGTGTTCTGGGGCACTTAGATCTATAAAAGAAAAAATTCACTGGCTGTCAACTTCAAAGTCAGTTGCCTGTCAGCTTGATTTATTCAACACTTTGACCAACACTTTTTATAGACTTGTAAAGAACTTGTGTGTCATAAAACATTTTTAGTTTGTTAAGTTAATTAAATGTTAAAGCATAGATATAATAATTTTTGTGGTCAGGTGCCCCCCCCTCTGATAATGCCACAAGCAAAAACACAGATTCAGTTCAGCTTTAAACAGTCTGTTTATTATACCATTAATAGATCCCATCATTACCATTTATTCAGCTTCACAAAGAAACTATATATTTTATAATCCATTGTTATTGTGAAGGCATTATAAAAAACACAAGTGAAATGCTTTAAAGAACAGGTCCACTGCACCCGTGCTATCTACGATGCAGTAAACTTCTGTTTGATTCAATCAATGTTACATTAACTTTTTCAGCTCAGCAAGCAGGAATATTTACATGTGACTAGAATCCTCACTAACATGTACTTTTCAGACGGTTTACATTATAGACGCATTTTAGGAACTTTCAGCTTACTGTGAAACTGTGAAGAGGAAAAGTTAAGCTGAGGTTTAAGGCCATATAATGCAGTTTTGGGAACATCGGAGTGTTATGGTTGAAAAAAATAAGCCATTTTTCACCCATTTTGCTCAACTATAATACATCCATATATTTGTAATATTGACAGTAGAAATGTTTTTTTTCCTCAAACAATCCCTCCATTGTTCAAAAGTTGCTGCAGAGCTGTCAAGCAACTGTCATTCATACTAGGATTCAGGCGATATGCTCAAATTCTAACTATGACAGCTTAACAATCACGAATAGAATAATATGGAATTATTCTACATGGCTGTGTGCTTTTTAATATAAAAAGATTAATGCCAAGATGAGATATCCGCCATTTGAATATTGTGACATTTTTCTCTACAAAAGTTTTAACAGCATAAAATGTAAAAAGCCCATGAAAAGCTCATTATTAAGGATCATGCTGACAGGAAGAAAGGAATGCAATGTTTCTGTTTTACAATCCATTTTAAAACAACAATAAATATGTGTATTAAACTAAAACATGCTTCTTTCTAATAAAAGTTTAAAGAGATAGAAAGGGTCCAACCAACGTGGTCACTGATTGATAAGAGTAGTTTGAACACACATTCCCCTCCATTGTTGATGAAAACAGTGGTTTTTCATGGTTTTGAAACAGACCAATACACAGCAAAATGGCAGGCAGGATATGCAATAATGCAAGCGGTACAACAAGCACCCACACTTCTGGCCTTCTTTAACCGTCACCACCCACACAGTCCAACAAGAGGAACAGCAGGGAATAAGACTGCGGACTCAATTTTAGACATCAAATTCGATTCGAGTCTTAAGATGACTCCCTGTGGCGAAGCGCAGCAGAAGCACAAGTAACATAACTACTCATTTAACATTTTTTTTTTCATTCATTCATGGCCTGGTCTAAAGAAGTAACTTTAAATTAATAATAACTAAAGTATTGCTTACACAGGCCCAAAAAAATCTAAACGTTGTGGGTCGATTCAGCTCAAGGAGAATAGTCCACATTACAGAAGCACATTATCTGATTCTTAAAAAGTAAAAGGAGGTTTCTTACTTGATCTAAAGAAGATACTTGATCATGAACGACTGGTTTCAAAGGAATGCGCCAGATAACTGGTGTAAGTAAAAGTTCTTCTCAATAATGGAAATGCCTAATTTAGACTCAAAAGTGCCTAAAAACAGCACACCTCTGCAGTATTTGTGTAAAGATAATGGCCATATTCCACCAAATTATAGCTGGGAAAGCATTTAGGGTAGTTCATACTTCCATTTGTGGATCAATCATCCACTTGTATTTGTAATTACATGACTGCTTAACAAGGAAAGTTCCAAAATACTCCACCACAACTCTGCATTTTGATAAAACTGACAACTTGATGTTGGCAATTAGTCTGCTTTAATCATGTTGCCAAAAAACATTGGTTGCGTAATTGGCTCCTAAGGGACTGAGCCAGAACTATACATGGTCATAATTTGAACAAGAGGTGTAGAAATAAAAGGTAAAATCCAAAAAGGTTGCTTTCTTCTGTTCCAATCTTGTTGATGCAGGAAGTCAGCATGTCCTGTGTGTAGTCAGGCGAAAGTTAAAGGGTGCAGGGGTCAGGGCGGTGGATGTGTGAGTAGTGCGTGAGACTTTGGGTTTGTGGTCTGTCTCACACTAATTAATGTTGGCTTTTGTAAATATGAAGGCTGTCTTTGCATGAACATAGCCTAACATTTCAGATGCTGAACTTACCTCAACTAATCCATACTGTAATAGTCATTAGTGGATTGGAATACTAATGGAAAATGTTGGCAATGTCACGCAAAGACGTCATACATTATGTCAGGGGTTAGGTTTGATTTGTCTTTTGTGACCCTTTACACAGAGTCAAGGACATACATGAACTTAACTAATAAACCACACACATTACCCTTGCACCTCCCCTTAGAAACTACTTTTGATTGGTAGCTGCTTGGTGATGGTGTAATTATAAGTGATTATGATTAATTATGAAAACATTAATGGAGGGAAAAAGAACTAAGTGGCAGCAGAAGGTGTGTGTGTGTGTGTGTGTGTGTGTGTGTGTGTGTGTGTGTGTCAGAGAGAGACAGTGAGATTCTGAAGAAGAGTTAAAGCGGGAAATAGAGAGAGCTCCCAGATAAAGTAACGGCTGTTCAAAGCATTCGATCATCTGGCAGCTGTGAAGATCAGTTAATACACACACAACGGCGTTGCTAATGATCGTAACTTCTAGTGGAGATCAAACATTATGGACTCAGTGCAGCAGACCACTAATGTCTCTCTGGGTTTATTACACGCCACAACACAGACAATCAAACACACACACACACACACACCACTCTCCCTGAAGGTAAAAGCTGCCATAGTACCTTAGGTGTCCCTTGATGTTCTGTTTGAACAATAATTATCAGTATTCAATACAGCCATGACACAGCTTCAAGCTACCTAGTGTCCACACTGGTGATCCTCTGACACAGAATCTTCAGAGCCCTGCCCAAATCAGAGAACTGCCCTATTTGGCATCACTGATTTGGTCAGATGATAGTCTCGCATTGAAATACCCAGAAAATACTGGTGTTAAATGTACAGTATGAAAGTAAATGTATTTGAATAATATTTGTTAAACCTTTTTTGCTTCAAACACTGCTGGCTAGCATAAAATTGATCTCTGTCTATCTTTTTTATGATTTTAGTCAGCTCAATGTCAAATATACATAATTTTAAAAATGCAAATGTGCTATTATTATTATTACTTATTTCTACTAAATCTAAGGATGCACTTTCCCATAAATGCAGTGAAGTGAATTGTATCGCCCTCTTTTGAAATGTAGTGGAGTTAAATACTAACATTCATATGATAGAAATATACAATTAGATTCAGCCGGGTGAGGATGCAATTTAATGAGACTGGGTGACACAAGTTAATCATTTTGGAGGAAGACAATAACCCTGTCCAACACAATTACCTCATCATTTTCATGGATAGAATATCCACCTAGGAATGTTAGTTGAAAAGATGTACTTAGGTTTTTTCCAGCCTTGCAATTTCCCTGTATGTAATTGAATGAGCAGATAATGACGCCAGCCGGACTGCTCACAAAGAAACATGGGGATGTCAATTATAAACCCTTTACCTCCACTTCAGCGGTGTGTGTGCATGCCCTAGTGCCGGCGTGTGTTTGAGTGTGTACCAGCCTGTGTATGTCATGGCGAGTGTTTATACAAGACAAGTGTGTGTCTGTTTTGTATGTGTTTGTGTGTCCATGTGGGCAGTGCTCCTTGATGTGATGATCGATGTTTCTCTGAGGCCTGGTTCAATAAACCATTAGATTCACCGCTAAAGACATCCTGCCAACAGAACTTCATTAGACACACACATACACATACATATAAAGAAAAACAAAAATACCACAACTGTTATCGTTTGATCTGACCTGAGAGGGCTAACTCGTTGAACAAATCGGCTCCATCAGACTTGATCAAACAAACTGGTACAAGGTCCGGTGTTTACAGGCACTGAGAAACAGATTTTTATTACATTAACTTACTGTAGACGATGGTCATATTAAAAGGGTTACATTGGGTATTTTAGTGATTACAATGCTGGTTAACACATTCGGTTGCATTAACTTTTTGTCCGGTACCGTATTTATTTACTTCACAACAGTTTAACAAAGTGCGTTTATTAGCAGTAGAGCTAATAGCAATGTTATCAATGCACAAAGGAAAGCTTATTTATATCCTCAAAAGCCAGTATACTTTTGAGTCTGACATGCCATTAGGCTTTATATCAAGGGGCTGCACTAATTTAAGTCAGGGTTCTGATTTCTTTTCCTCTCTCTTGAGCTGACCCTTCTCTTCTCCGTCTCACTCATCCATCCATCTCCCTCCCTCCTCTTTTCCTCTCTTCTTCTCTTATCTCTTCTCACAGCCATCCCTCTCCTCACTATTAATTAAAACTGTGTGTGTGTGTGTGTATTTGTGTGTACGCGAACGCTTGTGTGTGCACATCAGGCTTCAGTATTAATTAAAGGTGTGAATGCTAATTGGTCAGATCAATAACGGGTCGTTAGGCCTCAGGGGCCAACAGCCAATAGGAAATCGTTATGTGTCTGACATCACTGTCACTCTGCTAAAGCTGCACTGCACTGTGACACATGCACAGACAGAGAGACACACATACATGCACTTACACACACAGATTTGTACACACTACTGTCATCGGAAAAGATATGTCCACCTCAAAGGTTGTGAGAGAGACAGAGAAAGGGAAGAGCTGAAGAGGTTAGCAAGACACAACTTGTGCAATAGATAGAAAGTTACTGTATGCTCCTAAGACTAAATCAATATCCATTAAGGAAAGCAAGCGAAAGAGAGAGAAAGCAAAGAGAGGGAGAGAGAAGGAGAGAAAGGATTTTAAAAGGAATCAGATGCCATAGTTGTCATTGAACAGAACTGTTCAGTTTTGTCCTGATCGATACCAGAGCACTCGTTCTCTCCCCTTCTATATACACATGTTCAAATCTCCTTCTATGTTTGTCAGTCCACCTCCTTTCTTTGGTCTAAAGTTAGTAACTATAAGCCACTGGCAGTATGATATTCAGTCAGCTATCTAAGAACCAAACTCCAAACACGACCTCAGCTTTATTTATTTGTTACAGGAGAAAAAAAGAAGAAAAGAAAAAGAGTCAATGGACAAAGAGAGGAGAAGAGGGTAGTACAAAAGGAATCTTACAAAATGGTGGTTTACTTGATGGAATAATGACATGTTGTTCCGACGCTGCAGACTCAGCTCTATTTGCCATTTCAAACTCATCCAAACACTGACTCCTCTCCATCATAACCCAACTAACCTCCAGTGACACCCTTCCACCAACATAAATTGCTTTTGTATGAGGCTGTGCTCTACGAATATACTTGGAACAACAATGCATTCTTTCTCAGGGCGCAAATTTGTTTTAAAAAAAGCAAGGACACATACAGTACCTAAGTTATACACTCTATCTTAGCTAATGAGTGGTGGAGACAGGACTGTAAAAGAGGTGTCATGTTTTTTGCCAATTTGTCCATCCAGTGCATTGATCTATTGACAATGACTTACTTGACTTAAGCCTGTTTGCTCCTCTAGGTAGCGTAGGCCATCGTCCTCCATGTGATTGGGTTTTCATTCATCAAAGTTTCTATAACTTGCACTTTTTTCTAGGATGGGGTATTTAACTCCTTGCCCATCCCCCAAGCTAGAGGACCAGGGACAGCTTCGTTGACTTGCTTGTTTGGTTTGGTTAAACCTGCCAGGTATATAAAACCCCATTCGGCATTGCTCTCAAGGTCCCTGGAGCACGCAAGTCTCTCCACTACATCAAGTTTTCATACTGGTAAGGCTGCCCCGATATAGATCCATGATCCCCAGCCAATAATCCAATAATTCATTGATTATAGTGATCCTTTGATCTTTCCATGACCAGTATGTACAGTAATGAGCACATTTCCATAAATATACTGATCACTTTCACACTCCCCCTTAACATGGACTATTTTTCATTCTGGACCCTACATAAGCTTTCCTCTAATTTTGCACACAGGATGTTTCACCAAGAAACTAACCCTCTCTTTTTTATCTTAATGACCCCAAGGCCTTTCCTCCAGCTCTATCCTGCAGACAAACCTGACAGTTCGTAGCTCTACTACTGTTAATGCTGTTGATCGCTCCATCTGACAGTTAGTATTATGGGTGTAATGAACAGTGCTGTCTCGAGGGTTCACTTGCAGGGCTCTTACTGTTGTCACTTTCCTATATCTCTAATACCTTCAGACAGACCGCTGGCTTGTCCTTAAACGAACTGACACCAAGTGAGCAGAAAGCAATGGAGGGTTATACAAGGTTAATGCTGTTAAGTGGTATGAAACATTAACTGGTGGTAACCCATGTACAGATTATTGCCTGTAGAGACAGTTATTGTCAGTGTGTGTGGGTGGGTGTGTCTCCAGTGACTGACAATGTCAACCATAGTCTGATGTATACTGTGCATATTTAATGAAAGCGAATTCGTCTTTCAGTGCGTGAGAGTCATCACTCTGTGCTGACAACATCTGTATGTGTAGCTAGCTAGCTTTTGTGGGTCTTTGTGCGCCAGAATGTGTGTGATTTCTAATAGCTGTGGTTACTGTAGCGTGACTTATTAAATTTAACATCAAGAGACCCCCTGGGAAGCTGACTGACAGTTTCCAGCACACATACAAAGACAGATACACACAATCAAATTTAAAGCTACCAAGCTCACCTTAACTGTGAAATTAACCAACCAACACAGACGCGTAGCCATCCTACATATAAAGACACTGATTATAGTGGCTGAAAACCAAACAGAATATAAATTAAGGTTTACAAATATTGCAATACCATAATTTCCTATCGAAAAAATAAAGCTTAAAGAATAAACTGAAACAAATAGGTCAACACCACATCAACAGGCACCGAACCACACGCAACTGGCTTGTTTTCCCTTTAAAGTGGCTATATGGCTATAAGTTTTTGATTTTAATAAATCTAATTTTTAATGCCTTATTGTGAATGGGCTTAAAAGTCCCTCAGAAATGACGCACACGCCTGTTTGCTCTCTTGCTTGCATCAGCCACTATTCTGCTTTTAATGTGATACCGGGTCAGATTCAGCCCTGTGCGCATTCCCGAGTCTCTCTCAGACTACAGTGACAACAACGCAGCTAACAACATGCAGTTCATTAACACCATAAAACAACCGTTTCACAGCAAAACACAGACTCCATGTAAGGATACAAAACAACAATAAAGGTTTATGTGCTGAAGCCCACCAGACCGAACAGATTGATGTTAAGTAAAAACAAAGTGAGCATTAGTAAAGCTGGAAAAACACAGAAAGTCATGTTAGCTCACCGGCTAATGCTGAGCATTTGCTAATGTTATCCCGTGAAAAGTTGTATCGCTTTCCACATTACTTCACCAACTAACACAACCCATATACCTATCCTGTGTACCACTGGCATTATGTTAAAGTGTTGATTTAGCCTGGAGCGATTTGTTTATAGTAATGCAGCCACGAGCAGCCAGCCAACGCTACATTAGCTCGGACGGGCCACTGTTTACGTCATAATGTTTAATTCAGATTTACTGTGGTTTTACTGGATACTGAGGTACACAGCTTCTCCACCTCTTAGTCACTTTAACTAACGTGACCTACATAATATACAACACTGCAACAAAACAGTCACAACAACACAGAGGAAGAGCCATCCACTAACACTACAGTAAAGTTACTTTCGTAAGTTACGTTTCCTCATCATCCAATACATTTAGCTGTGCTGACATTGCTGAGCCTGCAATGAAACATACACAGATAGTAAAGTTAGTTACTGAAAAGCAGACAGGCGAATGAATGATGTAGCACATCGGGTAAATGCAGTCACTGTACCATTATCATGTAACAAGCATGAATTAGTCAGGAAAGTTGAAGTAACGGAGCCTGAACATGGCTGGAGAAAAGCCACAGTCTGCATGCCAGTGTTTCTGCATTTATTCTATTTTTATGACAGCGGTTCTGTTTTGGATTATACTCACTCATGAGTTCAAGCGAGCATGTGTACGAGCACAGGCCTGGTGATAAAATCGCACCGCTATTGGCCCGCTGGAAAATACAAAATGCCCCTTTAATGCTCATCCCAATTATGAGTGCTAAGAAAAATTAACACCTACATTATCAGGTTCTGCCTTGCACAAAAATGTCAGTACTCAGGTTCAACAAGGATAAGGATCCAACAATCCAACATATTCCTTGACTTTATGAGAAAAACTGCTATAACGGTTTTAGTTGATTAGTTTAAATACCATGGGCCCTGATCCAAAAGCTGATCAAAGGAAGGTTTAACAATGCCTTTCAAAATCATTCTTGTTGAAGTGACATCAAAATGTACAGTATGGTTGCTGCTTTCATGTTGAAGTACACTTACAGGCATAAGAAACTGGCCTCTGTCCTGTTTCAGTTCCTTAAACTCGTTTCTATCCTGTCCCTTTTAATCTCTTCTTCTTTCATCTATCTCTTCATCCTCATCTCCTTCTCAGTCTTTCTACCATTAGTGCAGTACAATCTAACATCAACCACAAGCTAACAAGTGTTCCTTCTGCACAAGACAAACATATTTCACTCACAACACATCATGGCATTGTGTTTGTGTGAGTGTGTGTTTTTTTATGTGTATTTGGGAGTGCCCAGTCACTATGGAATCAATTTGTACAGAAGTTGTTCTTTTCATCACAGGATAAAAGTTATATAAACTACATATTTTCGTATTGATATCAAAACGAAAATGAACTGTGCATAAAATTACCTTACTAGTAATAAAACCTTGAAGAAATGTTAAAACACTGTTAAAATAATTGTATTTTAGAGATTGGTTATACAGTGTCATACAGATACATTAAGAGGCCTTTAAAATTCTGCAAAATGCTGTCCACCTGGGGTGGACTGGTAATCTGGCGTACTGGGCAAATGCCCGGTGGGCCACGCACCCTTGAGGCCGGTGTAATATAAATTATTTATTTATTTAACTTTTTTAAATGGGCCTATATCCGGATAGCAAGGACTATACTGACACTGCCGTAGTGAAAATGATTAGTTCAATTCATTTCAGTGATAACATAATCATAACTCATAACATATCATAAAGTGAGACTGTAAGCTACTGCTAGTGATCACTCACTTATGCGCTGCATAAGCTATTTGACATTGTTTTTTTAGCTAGCATAATTTCCTAATGCAGTCTTAACGTTGGCTAACTAATCGCAACATTTTCAGTGAACTAGGAAGTGTCTGTATCCGAGTGACATGTGACAGATAAAGATTCAACTACTTTATAATGACATAGAAAAAAATGGGTGTAACCAACTGTTTAAAAGCAGACTTTTAAGCGTTTCTCGTCAGTCAATTCTGTACTCGCTGTAGTGCATGTATTGAGTCCTTGCTGCTAGTAAAACCTTCATTGAAAAAGACTTCAGTGACTCGGTCATTCTTTGATAAAGATTATTCTAACAATCACGTAGGTGTAATCCCACACTGCTGTGAAAATTACTTGTACGCTTCTTGTACTTGAGTTGTGTAGGGCACCTCTGATCATCATGGAGTCAGTAAATGAGTATGAATGAGTACATTGATTCACTTGTACCAGTACACTTATCCATGGAAGACATACCACTCAGTTGGTTTAGAGGAACACTGCAGTAGGGACACATGTTATATGGAAGGATGGTGTATTGGTGAGGGGTGTACAACTGGTGGGCTGCCAGGGCTGATTTTTTGTCCCAGTCCAGCCCCGTGTCTGACTATATTTCTTTTCATTGTAAATAATGACCATACTCAAGAAGTTAAACTGATAAGATGTCAAGAATGTCAAGTAGTGAAATCATAAGAAGATAGGTTCTGATGTTGAATACTGTGGGAAAGGCTTCATGTTATAATATAATATGTAAGAAAGTACTGTCAAATGAGTGAAAATACTTCTGTTATCAACACATGTCAACTTTCTTTTTTAATATAAAGTCAACAGGCTGGCTATTATACCATATGTACCTTTGTACTTTTTATACTATGTTAACATATTTATTAAGAAACTTTTCTAAGGCTGAAACTCCTGAGTGTATCAAATGCTTTGCCATCAATTTTAGAGGGAACTAGTTGCCCTTGAACAAAGCTAGTAGTGCTGTTTTACTGCGCTTTCCACTGTTATACTGCTGTTCTCCTTTCTAGGAGACAGTAGTTAAGGTACCAAATGCAGTGGGAAAGTGAAATGACAAAATCTGCTGATAGAAAGCAGAGTACAAGGGCTGAAAATACAGCGCTGATAGTCATTTTAACCATTAATTAGACAATTAAATATTGAGAGAAAAACCCCATGGAATACCCTTAAATAATAAAAACTGCTGATGAGAAGCAGCTCACGGAGGTTAGAGATTATTCTGCCGACGTTTCTTATCACATTTTATGGTATGGTGTTAAATTTGGTAAAAATCTTCTTTGATTGGCTGACAGTGTTGAGGGATACGTTTTGTCGAGTGCTATCTGACTCACAGCATCAGAAACTGCCATGTCAGCATGACCCTGCTCATTTTCTGGTTATGCTAATCAGGTGACATTCCTTCCTGCTTGGCAGGAGGAGCTGATTGGATGGGCCGAGGTGGTGACCCTGAAGGAAGGCCGTTTGATTGGTTGGCTGATATAAAGCTGAATAATGGACTGACATTGGCCAGGAGGCCGTATTATTATCAACACACACTCACATACACACAAACACATGCACTACTGCAGCACATAAGCACACTTCCACACACACTGATATTAACTTTGTAGCAGGATAGCCTATATTTTAGTCAGGTGGCCAGCAGTTGTCTGACAGACCTGAATATCAGATCAATATATCATTTCATGTAATTTCTATTCTGTCCCAGCACAGAGGGGTTTAGTAGCTATTCACTATAATTCCATCATAAAAGTATTTAATGTCATTCAGATATGAGGTCAATATATCATTTGCTGGACTTCTTTTAGTGTCAAACTCCAATCTTGCCAATCCAGGGAGTGAAAGACTTTATTCTACACTTTACTCTGATTAGATTATCCAGGTATCAGACTAATGACTATTTTTTTGGACAATCTTTGATGTTAGACACCCATCCTTTCCAGGCACTAAAACATTTGGCAGCTTCTTAATATAAATCCATCATCAAATTAGTTAGTTTTATCCAGGTTTCACATTAATTTGTCATTTGCTGGACTTTCGTGATGTGAGCCACCTAGAGTATCCTGCATAGCCAGATACTAAGATGTTTGGCAGCCATTTACTGTAATTACATTATCCAGACATCAAATTGATATATTGTGTGGACTGTCGTTGAGGACCTGACACTGAGACAGCTTGGCAGCTTTTTTGTACTATACCATTATAAAATTATACACAATGACCCAGATAATGAGCTAATGCCACATGCTTTTGACAATGCCGGGTAACCTTGTGGAGTCCCACTTCCTCCTGTATAACACTGAAAACCTCACTCATTGTTGCCGTCGGTATTAGAAGGTTGTTATAATGCTGGAGTAATTACTTGCTTTAGTGTCACTTACCTATCCAGACAATAAAACATCTGGCAGCCCCTTTCCTATGTAATCTGTCATTAACAAATTAATAATTCAGAGTAAGATTCTGCTAAATACTTGTACTTGATAATACTTGATTATGCTAAATACTTGTGGTAAAATTTTGAGTTGTTTTTGAAGGGCTTTGTTATTTTCGTTAGATAGGGGAGAAAACAACAACAACAATACTATAAAGTACAATACTTAAGATTGAAAGGCCACAGTGAGATAGATGAATGTGTCACAGTCCTGTCAACAGGCTTGTGGCTTGTTAGATAATTTGTGGCTTACTTTAGTCTCCAGTGGGTTGCAAATGTTGCATGACGCTATGACTACAGACAAGAACATTGTCAGAAATCCACAATCTCTGATTTATAGGTATATGAGGAGCTGGTGGCTGCTGACATTTGTATAATTCATGATTTTTCATTGTGTTTTGATGCTTTTGGGACATGGTCCGCGTTCCGCCAATGACAAAGCACACTCAAAAGTGGAAGATAGGTAGACGGAGACATGAATTCAAAAACACTCATATTTACCTTAAGAATTCTGCATCACACAATCTGCTCTCCACATCTGCTGTGTGTGTGTGTGTGTGTGTGTGTGTGTGTGTGTGTGTGTGTGTGTGTGTGTGTCTGTTTTGATTGATGCCCCTGTGTTGAAGCTGACCTTGCAGCAGTTGGAGCAGTAAGGAGCTGCATTCCCACTGTAGATAAGAAACACACACATTCACTCACTCACTCACTCACTCACTCACAGCTTTAAAACAGCATTGATTTCTCCCGTTCAACTACAAAGCATAGAGCACATTACATTGTTATAGAGAGTCCCTTTACTCTTCTCCTATCCCCTACTATTCCTTATTCTCTTTTGAGGGCCTCAGTATACAAGTGGTTTTCTAGTTTTATTTTCTCTTTTTTTGCTCTTAAACCGCCTTCATACAGAGATCCCGCAATAAATGCGAAAAAAGAACATCAGCCAATATGCCACATTTGCCTTATTCATACTAAACAAAAGTTTGCAGCATAATCCCGCAACCATGTGTACTTTCACATAGTGAGCTGGCTTTCTGGCCAGATTCTGGCCAGATTTGATCCGCTCAGAGGCGGATCAAATCTGACCCCCATTCCCGGCTCCGTACCTTTCATACGACACAGTCAGCTGGCATATTGGCACAATACTCCCAGAAAATAAAGCAGTGGGAAAGCTGCTTTAAAGTTCTCTTCCCTCCCTTCTTTTACTTTCTCCTTCTCTTCTCCTGCCTTTTATTACTTCTTATATACAGTGTGCTCATATTCCATCTTACTCCTTTCCTCCCTCACAAATTGCACATACTTCACATTTGCCTGCTATGTACACATGGAGATACATAGAACACAGGCATATACATTATGTACAGACGCAGGCACACAGACACACACCTATATATGACTCTCACAAGACCATAAAACCACTTCTCTCCAGGGAGAGGCAGAACTGACATCTTCGATCTCATTTTAAATGTATGAAATGGGCCACAGTTGTGTATATGTGTAGGCACACACATGTTTTTGGGGTGCTGAATGGGACAGAGAGAAGTATATACAGATACAGAGGAAGATGAGAAAGAGATGAAAACTGAATATATGTGAACAGTATATTTTACCTTGTTGTCTCGGCTAATATTGTGCTGTCATGCTAGCTGTTGACTGCTGTGTGTTCTAAGAGCTGTTTTTATCACCTCTTGTCTTTATGTAGCGCAGGCTCTGTTTGTATCTGCATATTTTCAATGCTTTCATTCTTAACATGTGTGCTTTTAACTATTGCCTGCCCAGGGACTACTGATGAAAATTACCTTTTCTGTCTATGTCTAGCAAATTTTCAGAAATGTTAATATGCACTTTCCCTGTCAAAATAAAAATAAAGTAAGTAACTAGAAGTCTATTTCCTCCCCTGACCAATCATTGTGTTAATGAATGCATGTAAGCTTAACAACAAAGATCAGACAATGTAACCTGAAAAAAAACAAAGAGTGTTCAAATGCTTGCTCTTTGCTGATGATACTGTCTTGGTGTATGCCAGACTTTTCATTCTTCCAGAGTTAAAATCTAGCTTTGGAAGAAAAATAAATAAAGATATGGTCTCGGTGGTGATGTTAAAATAAAGCACTTTATATAAACTAAAAGTCTATTAATATTAGGGGTGGGAATCTCTGGGCACCTCACGATTCAATTACGATTCAGAGGGCTGCGATTCGATTATAAAACGATTATCGATGCATCTTGATGGATCATATTTTTTCTATACAGGATCCCTGGATAAATACTAAGCATTTAATTTTGCCCATTAAAATCCAAAAAAAACTCATCTCCTAATTAGCTTAAAAGGACTAGTTTGCATACCTAATTTACTTCATCAACCTCAGCTCCATGGTCCCTCTTTTCTTTAACATCCAGCTGTCAGACTCCTCTGAACACTGAAATATAATAATCAGGATGTGCAGTATGTGTACAGGACAGAGATGCACACCAGTGTAGTCTAAGCTTGTACCTGATGTTCTCAACCCTTGACTAGTAGGTTAGTTAGTAATGACCTACAGCTGATAATTAAAATTACTTAAAATTATGGACAGACAGTTACTACCTGACAGAAACTTAGTGCTAATACATTTCACCGCTAACTTTCACCGTCACGCTCTGTCGCTCCCTCTCTCTCACTCGGCCTCAAACATGCAGAATATGCAGAGAGCTGCTGAGCATCGAGTGTCACCATGCTCGCAGTGTACGACTTAAAATAATTACTTGCGCATTGATATTAATGATTGTGTGACACTTTGGGGTGACACTGGTCTCTCTGTTGTGTGCGCTCCACAGACGTCCGGGCACTGCGCTTCTGCGAGTTTCGCCTTTTGCATTCCGTCAACATTATCTTATCAATTAACATTTAAATAATCGATTTTTAGACATTTGTTAATCGATTAATAATCTTCCACGTCTGCATCGCGATGCATCTTAGAATCGATTATTTCTCCCACCCCTAATTAATATTCATGTAAAAAGGAAGCATCATAATTACCTAGCAAAAGGAAAGGATTATACTCCCATCCCAAACTGGGACAGATAGACTTAAAGCTTCCCATCCTGCTATGTTCTTATAAAATCCCACAATGCATTGACAAAACAAACTCCAAAAAGCAATGTTTTGTACTTTAAAATCATCTAGAAATGAAGTCATTAATATATAACTGTATATTATTACTGTCAAGATCCTTCACTGTTAGGGTCACCTTCTCTTTTCCATGATTGCACTAACTGACCTGGATTCAGTTGTTGAATTAAGGGAGGGATAGAAAGACTTATGATAGAAAGTGAGAAAGAAGACAGACAGATGGAGGGATGATAAATAGAGGAGTGGATATCGTCAGTCCCCTCAGGCCTCTTTGATAATGATCAGAGGAGCCACAGCCAGAGCCTCAATCACATATGCATGCATGCATGCATGCGCAGACAGACAGACATACACACACACACACACACACACACATACATATACTGATCACACTGTGTGATGCATGCCCTCAGATGTAAGTAGGCACACACAAACTTGACTTTTACACTCAGATCATGTTCAAGTCGAACAGACTAGAGTCCAAATCAATCAATCAAGTGCTGATAAGGGATCAGAGACCCAGAGAAGACAAATGCTGGAATGCCCCTTTAATGGCTGCCTCTAGACATGGATGCACACGTTTTTCTGACTGAGCTTCAGCTCCATGACACGCTACTGTTCAACTTTTCCAATCAGCTGCACAAATCATTCAATTTTCACATTTCATAAAGTGCTTCCTCTGAGGAGCCAGTGGTCATGCATGCAGTAGTCTGATCAGACTCATTAATGTGGGGACTTAACATTGTTGGCTTGTGTTTACTGTGAGTGTCAAATAGTTATCAAGCCAGAAAAAAACTGACGCAGGAGATGGAAAATTTAGGAAAGATTTCTCAATGAAAGATGTTTATGCTAACTGAACTTTTCTGATACGTCTGCGTCCAACTGTTAATAATTTTGTCATCAGATCACCAGATTGGCCACTGTCCATGTTTTATGGAACCAGAGGGAGCGATGACTTTACAGGCAATTGGCCAAATTTGCTATAACTGTATACTGGTCCTCACGTTTGGTTGACTTTCCTAACTTTTCCTCCTTATTTTTTAGGCTGCATGTCCAGAGCATTAGCTCCAAGGCAATTTAATGTTACATAAATACAAAATGGTAGTTAAACACGTGTAATTAAAAGTTAAGTAAATCAACATATAAAATGGAGACTATAGCAAGTTGTTGGTGTTTTTTTGTTTCAGCCATGGCTGTATTTACAGGTCACATTAAAAGCTAAACATAATCTAATAGCACATACTGTGTGCCATCTGTGTTTTGTGGCTTACAAATACAATACCATTGATTACTGCCATTACAGCCATCCCTTGTGAATAAGCCACAATCGTGAGAAAATCACTACTCAAAACATTTTATCTTCTATTTTGGCTTATCACCTACTATTTTTTGGTGTTTGTTACCTGATCAGTTTCTGTCATTTGTAGGTACACAGTGTTGAAGTCAATATAGTCTGGGGAAAAATGTAGGAGAAGTCTAACATTTGTTCATTCAATTAAATTACTTCCAATACGTGATGTCTGTTTCTTATCTAGATTTTGAGCTGACTGAATGAACTTTTTTGAGGTTTTGTTTACTCTTATCAAGCGCCTTCTCAAAAAAACAAAACAATCGGCTTTTCTGTAGTGTGACTTTGAGAAAAAGGTTTGTCTTGAAAAGGTGTTTCATCTTTTTTTGAAACTCTCAAACAAACTGAACTGCTATTATCAAAAACAGCAGCACACTACTTAGAGTCCAAGCAGCAACTCCAAAATGATAGCTAGATATTTAGCATTTACAAGTGGGTGAGTAAAATAGGCACAACAGTATGCTGTGTGTGCAGTCATTTTTACTTTGTGAAAAAAATTCAATCTAGACAATCTATGAAACTCAGTGCCTTGTTCTTTATCATTTCTGTCCTTGTCATACTCAAATCTTTGCAAGAATTGACTTCTCGAATATCACAAGAACTGGTAATTTAACTTGACCAGAGTAAAATAAAAAATGTCAAAAAGCTCTCCTGTAATCCACAGGTACAGTAACCAAAAGGGTTAAGCAATTTATTATAGCTCATATCACGTCTGTAGCTGGCATAACATTATGGAAAAACATAATTTTATTGATATAGTGAGCTCTGACCTTAGAGGGAAGTGATGATTTCTACTAGCTCCCTCAAGGAGAGGCGGTAGCGGGGTAGGTTCAGGAAATGAGAAGGTCACTTGATTAGCTGGAAACCTCTCCATGATATTATGTGGAACTGGTGAATAAATGCCCAGATGGAGAATGGTCCATCGACACTGCTGACATCTGGCCAGTGAGAGCTCCCGAAGTGTTTAACCTGCTGCCACCAACCTCTGTTTGTTTGCAAAGATACAATTTCAAGTCAGAAAAAAAGATAAAAATATGAAGGGTAAGGAGTGGAAAGATCAAAAAATAAGGTCATCTCTCCTTTAATCTTATTACATTTAGACCAATGCAACTTTCTTCATCCCGGCTTCAGTAAGAATTTATATCTCAGGGTTCCTTCAGAATTCGGCTATACAGTTAAACAACCATCAAAAGGAATCCAGGCCATTACTTAAAATAAAATAACTTTCTTAAATTTGCATCTAATTTGTGTTTGATAGACTATGAAGAAACCTATTATTCCTGCTTAGTATAAAAAAACATTTTGAATGTGTTTTGCACCTTTAACCACTTTCTTCTTTTTCTTCCTCTTCTATATTTTATTAGTCTTTGTTTATGGCTTCTCTTGAGGCGCTATGTAAACCCTCTCTGGTACTGTACGTGTAAAATGAAGGTAAAATAAGTGTTTTACTGTTATATCACAGAGAGGATAAATACAAGCAGTGGAGATACTGTAAGTGCAGAGGAGGGAAAACAGCAGAAGCGAAGGGAGGTTGGGGAAGAGGGGAGTGAAGGGAAATCTCTGCAGACTTGTTAAGTCACATGACAGCATGTTCTAGGATGAAGAACATGTTCCCTGGTCCATGTTCTGAAGGCAATTATTACATCTGGGAGCTGTGTGTCTGCATGTGTACGGTATGCCTGTCCATGTCTGTGTGTGTTTGTATGCATGTCCGTGTCTCTGAAACCATGGATGTGCCTAAATGTATTGTATGAATGTGGGTAGTATCCATTTATGTTTGAGGCTAACACTGTCAATCTGCTATGAGGTGTCTGCGTGCATTGCACAAACAGTGCAAACTGTGTAAAGTGTTTCGATCCCTACATACTTCAAAGTTTGTGCCTTTTCCAGATTGCGCTAAGATCAGAACTTTGAGTATTTCATGCCTGTAAAATGCGTATAACATGCTTTTTCTACAATACAAACTACATGGTTAAATCCACTTAATAATTATCTTCTGGCCTAAAATGAAAAACTCCTTTTACCTGTGACCCTCTACACAAGATAAGCGGTTGACGATGAGTGAGTGAGTAAAATGAAAGAGAAAATTCATGTCTAACAGAGTCTATAACTCTGCAATATTGCATATAATCAACTTGTGTCATACAGTTCTTGTTCACATATTCAAACCAATAAAGAAGCAGAGCAAATTAAGTGTGGCATAGCAGATCACAGAATGGAATAGTCACTATTTTGTTACTATTTGGTTTACTATTTACTGTAGTTTTCCAAATTCAGTTAAGATAAGAAACACAAATCAATAAAAATAAGGAGAGGATGAGTGTGTGTGTGTGTGTGTGTGTGTGTGTGTGTGTGTGTGTGTGTGTGTGTGTGTGTGTGTGTGTCTAAGTGCTGTGATAATGTATGATTCCGTCTCATCAGCACAATATCAAACTGCCTTTGACGTCATGATAAATAATACATGACTCTCTTGTTCTGTTTCATACACACATGCACATATACACACTTTATGGTATGTGCCGGTGAATGAATTACTTATGACCTGACAGTCTTCAGAGGAAGGGGAAGGGATGTTCAAGGAGTCCAACAATCACATCAATGTGCAGTGCACCACGCAGATAGGCTGAAAAGATAGAGCCACACTACCATACCTTTGCAAAATTCCTTTCTAAAGAGCGATCAAGGAATTAAAATCATTTTTCCTGGATTTCTGTTTTATGAGGTGTATATAATGCACATCTCTGTACCACTGTTTCAATCGTAGATCCCAGAGTGCAGTATGTTTTTCCATCTATCCATCCATTCATCCTTTTTCCAAAGCACATCCAGCTCCAAGATGCAACAGTGCAGCAGTAGCAGGCTAAGCAGGGCAGCTCCTCCTGTGCTCCCGAGGCAAGAGTCCCGAGGCGTTCACAGGCCAGGTGGGATATGAAAGCCTCTAGCAGCTTCTGGGTCTGCCCCAGGGTCACCTCCCAGTTTGACACGACATCAAGATGTTCAGCAGGCCTCCACGTGAGAGGCCCAAATGATGTCAGCTCATTTCAATGTGAAAAAGCTCCTTCCAAAAATTCTTAACTCCTCACCCAATCCTTAAAGATGAGCCCAGTTGCGCTGTATATAAAACACAAGCTCTTTCTTTCAGTCTCAACCCAGAGCTCATGACCAAATGTGGGGGGTGGAGTGGTACATCTATTGGTAAATTCCGAGTTTCACCTTGGCTCCCGCTAAACAGCAGTCTGGTAAAAACAGCTGCATCACTTCTGACGCTGCACTAATCAGCTTATTGTTCTCAAGCTCCAATTTACTCCATGGTGTACAGGATAAATCTTTATATAAAAATAAGTACAAATTAAATTAGTTTTGATAAACTCTGGCTTTGCTAGATTAAACACGTATGTAGAATAAAATTGCAGGATCAAACTGATGTCACAAATACTATCTATCAAAGGAACTAACTCTTTCACCCTATTTACACCTGATATTAATCAGTGTTACATCTCATTCTCCTTAACCTGAGTGATTTTCTTTTATCCCACATACTAACAATCTAATGATAGAAGTGTTGTCTCATTTTAGTTCTTGCGTGTCTAACAATTTCCGTCCCAGAGCTCAGTTAAATTTATTACACTAGTAAACATTTTCCATTTAGTTTTTTTCTTGTAAAAGATTACAAAAATAAAAATACAGCAACTGAACTTGCATCTGTAATGTATAGATAACCTATGATTTAAGTGTGATGATGATTCTAGAGTTCTTATTTCTGGTGATTCAAAATGTTTGCAATTTCACTGAAAATAAGAGTTGTGCTTGTACAAACAACAAACAACACTTATAATGATGATGAGCAGGTATTTTTACTCAGTTCTTTTCTAAAAATGCTTAAGCAATACCTGAGAAAATCTGAAATGTCTCCAGTAACAGATTAGGCAGAAGGATTACATGGACTGAGGCTGACTTGCCAAAAAATGTCCAAACCAGGGTGGATCATTCCTTCTGAGAAAATCTCCTCCTGGCTATATAAATGTACAGCCTAGCTGTGTGCTGCGGGCAGTACGAAATGTTGAATATAGAAATACAGACGAACCAAATGCAGCATAATGTTGCATTTTAGTAAATACCAAGTGTGGTCTGCCGCTCTATCTCACCAACTCCCCTTCTCTCTCACACACAAATTCACACACACAGAGTATGTTAAACAGATGAATGTATCAGCAGCAGGGGCTCTTCAGATAAGTCCCCTGGATGCTCTCACTGAGAGCAAACTCTTTCCGTGTCGCACACAAGCACACACACAAACACACACACACACACACACAATCACACAGAATGAACATGGGCCAAGTAGCAAGTAGAAACTTGTGCCAGGGAATAAATCTGGGACAACTGCTTGGACATACAAGTAGCACAAACACACTGACATGCACACACACAAACTCAGGCACAGCATGTGTGCAGACTTAAATCAAGACAGTGATATTGTTATTATGCATTATTCTGTGAACAGTACCACCTATTGTAATAAAACATCTTTAGCACTTCCTGCAGCACAGGTCATCCTATAAAACGTCCTTAAACCACAAAAAACAAATGGCATAGTAACCTATGTGATACACATCTTTTTTGCCTGTAATTTTAACTTTCATAATAATTCTGCGATCTTTTGTTTTATAGGGGGTAAAATTCATATTTCCGCTGCTGCAAGAATGATCTGATGCTGATGTAAATAAAACAAGATTTTCAATATACTAGCGGTGATTCTGTAACCTTAGCCAGTACTAATCAGTCTTTTCTATGGAATAATCTGCAGGTTTATATTCATCACTCTACGATCTGAAGAACTAAACAGTGTGATTAGCTGTTGTATTACAATTTCTTTTGAGGGAACATTCCCCACTGTGACTATGGGCTTCAGTGCTGTATGTGTATGCCAGTATGTGTGCATTTTATTAAAAACATTTCCCACACTCTATTATGGTTTTAGTTTCTTGAAAAAACAGTCACCAGTGCTATCTTGGTTACAGTACATTCTGTAATAAGTCATAATCCACACTCAGTATTAATAC
The DNA here is from genome assembly GCA_024633595.2 of Lepomis macrochirus. Classification (NCBI taxonomy): domain Eukaryota; kingdom Metazoa; phylum Chordata; class Actinopteri; order Centrarchiformes; family Centrarchidae; genus Lepomis; species Lepomis macrochirus. Next base: position 19,665,031 of record JALXJV020000013.1, on the reverse strand, counting down.
ACAGGACTACTAAATAATATTAAATAAATACTACATGACATTGGCTACATCTCGTACACCATAACTGTGTACCTCTAAAACCATAATATATACATTGCAACAGAGAGTTCTGATGTTTAACGATAAGTGTATGATTACAATGTTGATATCTCACCGCATTCTCTCAAACCTAATACTTAACGTGTATTATACACTGCCTGGATTAATTTCTTTCATGTGTCTTTTGAAATGACATATGGGGTCATACATGTACTGTACTTTTGGGTCAGATAGTGCTGTCAACTCAGCTGTTGACATCTCAAAGATCTGCTCAGTGAACACAAAGAACTACATAATTGTAAACTTATTTGTTTTGTTGGTTTGCTCAGTGTCACGTATGTGCCGCCGGTAGACAGTTTTATGCGCTTCTGTGTTATGCTCCGTAACTAACCACCTCGCTGAGGACATCAAAGTTTTTCCTAATCTACATCTAATCTGGAATCTTTAATGCACACAGGACATGGTGCTGATACATAGTGTGTTCTAATTTTAACCATCACTTATCATATCTTTTCTTTCATCTGTGAAAATGGTACCATGCCATTTACTCAGGCCCTAAAGGAAGAGGGCAAAGGGGGATGCTTTAGCTACCCCTGGAAGGGGCCAAGTTCCCTCTAGAAGTAATCCACTTATTTTTCTTTGTTAAAAATTTTCAAAAACAAGCATAGCAAGGTTGATTCATTGTAAATATAAGTTTTTTGTGTCGAGCTAAAATTCCTTCAGTTATTTTTACTAAAACTACAATGTGTCAGAGAGAGAAATTTTGTCTGTTTTAGCTTATGAGCGTATAAGTAAGGTGTTAAGTGCCCAATCATTTGCCTTGAGGGTCAAAATGGATTGATTTGCAAAATCTTGTGCTCTGTAATATAAAAATGACCACAATATGTCTCTGCGCTTACACCTACAATGCAGAGCCTTCAGTATGCTGTCATTTTGTACCATGTTCTGCCCATGCTTTCTTCTCCCTATGGATCTGCTAAGTTTGATAGCCTCCCGTGTTGAAAAGGAATGAACTTGTCACCCAATAGGTTTTCTTTCCTGTACTGAGTGGATAGGAGTCAAAAGCATTTTCAGAACTTGGCAGCTCTCCTTGAAAACTTTCAGAATCTGAATGACCTCTCAAAGAAATTTAATTGAATAGAAATCATGTACTTTACTGTACGTCCCCATCTCCACTCTTCCCCTTCCCATACACTAACATGGAGGGGGAGGGTTTTTTGACCTATACTGTCACCGTGATGCAATTGAGATGTCATCCATCTTTTTATATATAGTCTAACGCCTGCACCAACATAAAAAAAGGTAACAATTTACTTTAGGTCTCCTTATTTAGGATTTCTAAGCAGTATATAAACATTAATAAACTGTTAACACACTAATGTATTTGCAAGGAGATAAAGGTGTCAACAACTTTAATTCCTCCTGTGGACACCTATTCATAGATTTTGAAATCTTAATGGAGATTTTATAATTGTTAAAGGGGCATTATGTAGTTTTCAGCGACCACTAGCGGTGCTGTTTTAAGATTGCAACCAGGTGTGTGCCCGTACTCGTGCTCGCTTGAACTCATGAGCGAGCAGAATCCGAAACACAACCGCTTTCATACAGAAATCCTGCAATAAATGCAGGAACAGCAGCATGCAGGCTGTGGCTTTTCATACAGATATGTTCAGGCTCTGTTACTTCAACATTCCCGTCTCAGAGCGGATCAACACCGGCGCTGTAACGTTACTTCATTCTGCGCAGTGAGACACCGGCATATCGGCACAGTACTCCTGAAAAAAGGCAAAGTGACAGCGGCTATAGACAGACAGAGCTGGGAACTCAGGTAAACTCCCACTGCAACGTTACAGTAATAGTTTTATCAAGTGAGCTGCAGGTTGAACTAATCCACGCTCGTTACATGATCACGGTACATTTACTGCATTTAGCCGACGTGCTACATCGTTAGCTTGCTAAACGATGCTGCTTTTCAGTAACTATCTTTACTATCTGAATCTGTCACCGGAGGCTCAGCAATGTCAGCACAGCTACATGTACTGGATGATAATGAAACAGGTAGAGAGCTGGACTGAATATTATAAGATTGCGTCACACTTTATAACAGTTAGACCGCAGTAAGTAACTTTACTGTAACTAGTGTTAGTGGCTGGCTCTTCTTCCTCTGGGTTGTATATTAAGTGGGTTATGTTAGTTACAGCCACTGAGAGGTGGAGAAGCTGTGTACCAATCAGTAAAAGGCAATAAATCTAAATTGAACGTTACGAAGCAATCAGCGGCGGGTCCGAGCTAATGGCTGCGTCACTATGGGATAGTGAACAAATCTCTCCACATTAGCTTTTTACCATTACATCGTTTTTATATACAGTCTGTTTCTTGCAGGCCTTGACACTTTGACATTGTGGTACAGAGGAAAGTAACATGGGTGATTGGTTGGTGAAGTAACGTTAATGTGAAAGCTATATAACTTTGCACCGGACAACATTAGCAACTGCTCAGCGTTAGCTGGTGAGCTAACACTATCTAACTTGAGCCAACAGCAGCACAAAATCAAAATATATTTTACATGCTTTGTAGTAATATTAGCTTAGCTATCCAGTTGGAGGAAAACCAACTCCGGGTCTGTTTTTATACCCAAAACAAAGCGGAGGTTTCTCCGATTCAAAAGCCCTGCCGATGTTGTTCCGTGTTTTCGTCCAGCAGTCGATCCGATTCACATTTGGCCCGACGAGCTTCAGCAGATAAAACTATTTGCATGCATTTTATCCTCATGTTGAGTTGATTTTGGAGTCTGTGTTGTGCTGGGAGCAGGAGTTTCTCAGTGTTAGCAGGCTCCATGTCGTAAGTTGCAGTGTTGTCGCTGCTGAGTGCAAAGTCAGGGCTCTGGACACAGCGAGAGGCTCGGGAGCGCGCATGCACGTGTCAGTCACGTGGATTTCGCAGAAAATCCGACCTGGAGCCTTCGAATAAGAATAGGAATATTTGCCTTCAGAGTTAATGGCCAAACCCGGCAGGTGGATCATATTAATGTCAGATTACAACCCCTTCACACACAGGCAATAAAAAAAGGATTCATTTTAGTAGAAAAACTACATACAGCCCCTTTAAAAAATACTATACATTTATGAACACATAAACATGTCATTAATATCTGCTTCCAACTACATACAGTGTGGTAGAACACATTTATTAAATGTTTACATACTTCTTAAATATCAACATGTTGCTTAAGATGAACAACAAACGTGCTCAGTTACCTCTGCATTCAAAAATAAAGGGGTGAGTGTTGAATGCCCTTCTTTCTTACATGACTCACACCCACAATCCTATCTGAGTTATGGACTTTTTATCTGGCATTAAGTAAGTAGGAGTGTTTGTTATTCACATTGTTCATTCTTCTGAACTATAGAGGTGAACATTGAAGCACAGCCTCAACATTCTCACATACCAACCCAAACACATACACAAACAGAAATGCATACACACAATTTCTGACCTTCATAGTTGAGTTTGAAGCCGTGTGCAGAGACGGCAAAGTCACTGGTCAACCTCAAAGAGAAGACATTTCCTGTGCTGGTGACAGGGGGAGGAACCTGGAACCCTGTTAGCCTGTAGAAACACATCGAAAAACATATTGATATTATCTACATTTTATCAGCCACAGTACATATTCAGGAAAAACAATACTTATAATAACTAATAATCTTTTTTAACAACACAAAAGGCCTTACAGCTTGTTGACCCATAGCAACAAAGAGATTAGCATATTAATGTGTGTTGAACAGACAAATCCATCAATTACACACACAAAGAGGTGCATATAAGTGCTTAGAAGAGTGCAGAAGGTATTTGTAACAGGCATGACTTCAGTGTGTTCACGTATTTGAACCACTTTGATAACTGGTCGAGAAACTCTGCTATACTTTTTTACTTTCTGTTGCCAACTTGGAATTAAGTAACACTCAAAAACAAAAAATAAAAACATGAACTTTAATTACATCTTCTGTTTAGTGTAGTTTAGTACAAAAAGTGCATCTTTGCTGTCTGCTCAAGAAAAGCCTTAAGCTACAATTGCTGTATGCCACGTGAGACAAACATAATAACTTTGTGTAATTTATCTTACTATTTATACTTTTCCAGTTTGATTACACTCCTGTCTCTGATGTTTGCTCTCACCAGAACCACTGCCTGGCATAAAGCCTCTGAGGCAGAACACAAACAACTCCATTTTTTGAAAAAAATATATATAAGGGCTGCACTAAAACACACTACTTCATAAAGGCTTTTAAATAAATCAAGCCACAAGTTCAAAGCCACAACAAAAATGTGAGCCTTGGTCAGCTAACCAATAATATATAAATGGCTTTGTGTACAGATAGAACAATAAAACAGGAGTCAAGTAGGGAGGCAAGGCTGTTTTTAATCTGTACACCACATGTTTGAGTGTGTCCTTCAAGAATAAGATTACACACAACTGCCCAGGTGTGCCTTCAGCTTTTAGATTCCTTGAATTAAATGAGGAAGATGAGAGGAGGAGGAGGAATGGAAGGCCAACTTTCTTTTTTTCAGGCATGGAAAAGAGCCAAACCTTCTTGCTGCCGCTGCGCCACATTTTTTTCCCCTTGTCCTGCAGCTACCATTCTTCCTTTTATTTTGCCACCCTTCATCCTTCACATTTCCTCCCTTCCTCTTTCATCTCTCCTCCTCCTTCTCTTCCTCTTGCCCCAGTCCACTTATATCATCCTTTCCTCTAGCGTTAAGTCTCACAACTTCTTCTTTTTCTTCCCTCTTTACTTCCACCTCCTTTACACACTTCCTCCCAGCTTTCTCAGTCTTCCTCTCTGCCCATCTCTCTGTGGCATTTATCCACCAAAATCTTCTTCCTCTCGCCTCTTTAGTTCTTCCCATCTCTCCACCTTTCCTTTTCCTTGGCAAATCTTTTTTTACGTCCCAAATCACCCTTCCTTTTGTCTCACATCCTTTCCTTTTCACCTCTGTCCTCTAATTCCCACTCTCCATCCTTCATCTTTTAATTTCTTTTTTAACCTACATTCCTTTTTATCACTCTTCTTACCCCTCCTTTCTGCTCCACCCCAGCCCACCGTGCAATATGACATATTTTCTACACAGGTAAACATATATCTCTTGTATCTTTCAGTATTACACGTGTCATGTTGTTTATTTTTCTGTAACCACTTTAAAAGCTTTTCATTTGCTGTTCCTTAAAGCTGTGTGTACCCTATTTTTTTGTCTTCCCCACTCATTGTGCTTCCTGCCTTACCTTTCATTATACAAAGACAACACTTGAGGACTGTCAGAAAATACTTGACATAGGAGCCAAATTCAATGTGGTCCCAGCAATATTTGTACCTGTGACTTGTTAAAAGTAATCTCTTACTGTCTGATGTGATTGTGGCAAGATACATTTTGTCTGCGTGACCTCTACCTGTCACCAACAAGGAAACCTTATATTGACATTTTAGCCTAACGTGCATCTCCAGTTATGATGACATGCTTTTAAACATACAAATAAAGCAAAGGCTCTCCTGCTCCATCCTTGCACTCTCTTCTCAATCTGTCCTCTCATCTCTGTCTCCATGTTTTAATTTTTCACACTTTCTATTAGCAAAAAACATGCAGTTTCTTTAAGAATCTGCCCTCTCTCAGCCCTCTTTCTACTTTTCCTCCCTACCTTGCTTTTATACTCCATTATGGACATACTTTATCACCTCCCATCTTTTCATCCTCCTTCTTTCACCCTCTCACCTCCTCTTTTTCCTATTGTATTCATTGTCTGCCCTCTCCTTGCCTCTCTTCTCATCTTTCTATTTCTACTTTTCTACTCTCTCATTTGCCATCTTCCATCCCTCCTGACATCTTTCTTCAGTTGAAGTCTTGAATTGGTTTCCCTCCTGTACACGCATTTTTTGCTAATCATTCTGTCCATCCACCTTTTTGGCTCATCAAAACAGTGCTTCACCATCTAGTATGCCTCCATTTCTCCTGTCAATTTGCATACCCTTGTTTTTCAGATTCTGTCTCCTTTAGTTGGCCCTTCTTCGCATCTTGATTCTGGTTTCAAAGCGGACTTACTCCCTGTCCATTTCTTCATCCTCTCTCATCTAGTCTGATACCACTCAAAGCACAAATGGTGGCAACTCTCTTAAAAGCCCCAAACCATCTCTTTAATCTCTCCCTCTGTTCCTAATCTATATCTTATCTGTATTTCTCTGTTTCTGCTGCCTTCCTATTTTTGGTCATTCTCTCCTCTCATCTCTCCTCTTTTCTTCCTCTCCCTCTTTATCATTTTAAAAATGCTTTCCTTTCTATTTTTTCACTGCCCTTCTTTAACTCCTTTCTCCTCCCCTGTCTTTACAATGTTTCCCCACATACAGTAAACACGTCACAATTTAATGACCATGTAATGAAACACATGCTTGACCTCAACAGGAAATGATTTCTGTGTGTTCTCATGCAGACTTTTCAGCTGTGCTACTGTAACAATTTAATACTGAACAATACTAAAAGCAGAGAAAAATGAAAATCACTTAAATCACATAAAGGAATACAGTATAGCCATGTTAATGGCAATATCATGAGTGCAGAACCATCCCTGCATTGTTGTGACATGCAAACAAACTAAAAAGTGGCACACAGTCTACAGCTGAAATGTGTTATTTCTCTAGTTGTAACAAAAAGTGTTTTTATAAAATAAAATACAACACTTTTCTCAGATGCAGCTTTGGAAATGGCAGTGGCGTGAACTGAAGGTCCATTAAATAGATAGGCAGGTCACACCTATTGGCAAATGATTAAGTTGATTTTACCATTTAAACAACTGTAGAAAACAACTCTAGAACACAGAAAAAATTTTAAAAAATGAATTCTACTGAAGTGTAAATATGGTGACAGAGTCTAACTCCTAAAATATGAATTCAAGTGTGACATATTCTGACCCGGGCAACATATTGGTGATACTTTTTATTCATTAAGCTCCATTTACTTGTCATTTCAAATGTTTCAATTGCAGATAAAATACAAATACAATTTAATACACTTTTGTATACAGTAGACTTAATCACATACACGCTTCTCCGTTACCCAGATCACAAATCCACCTGTCTTGCATTTCACACACACTGCACATGGGTCAGGGTCTGCCCCACACTAGTCCATAGGGTGATGGTAATGCAGCTGAAGCTGTTTGCAGTGTACTCACAGTATGGTTCTTGCTCAACTCATGCTGCCCCCTCATCCATACAGATGACTGCTCTCTCACATACACACATCATTCAGCGGTTAGACGTACACAACACCACGTTGCACCTTCTGTATGATCATATCTGAAATTGAATCCTTTTGCTTTAATGTCACGGAGGGAAATACGGCTAATTTCAGGGTACTTCTGTCACTTCAGCTGCCATTGCCACTGAGTTTAGCAATGACGGAAGCCTGCTCCATTGCATTGTGTGTTGTTTGAAAAGGCATTTACCAATAACAATAGATAAAATGAAAGATTTTTGAAACAGTGCATGCATTCTTAGTTTTGTAAGGAGCTTCTTGATAAAAACACAGCCAGATAAAAAAGCAAATATTGTGTTTTGTAAATAAACCTTGAACCATTCCATTTCTCTTCTGCTTCCTTTCCAGAATCGTATTTGTAATGCTTCATTTCTGCAAAAACAAACTTTAAACACATATGCACACGCATACGCACATATACACACTCTACTCTATTTCCTGTGTAACAATGTATCATTGTATTTATGTGTTTTGAGATGTATGAGGTAAAAACAAAATTCTTTTACAGAACGTGAAAGAAAGATGAAAGTGAGGGTTTCTGACATTCAAGGTCTATTTTGGTGGGAGAGTGTGTGTGTGCGCTTGTGTATGTATACGTGTGTGTGTGATGTATATAGTGAAATCACATTAGCAAGTGAATGAAGAACTAGCTAATATCAGCAGAGTGCTTTCCTGCTCTCTCTCTCTCACACACACAAACATAAGGAGCGACACAGGATACACACACACACACACACACACACACACACACACACACAGATAGCAGATAGACACACCATTGTCTATACCCCCCCAAAAAAAAAAAATCAACCATGCAGTCTGGCTAATGCGACTGTCACACCCTCTCTCTCTCTCTCTCCTTTTCTTATATCTGATGGTCTCTTTATTGCTAACAGGGAAAAGAGATTTTCATTATTATAACTACCATGAAAGAAGGAGAGACAGGGCTGAAGAGATAAACTGTACAAATAAAATAATACAAGGAAGGTTGGACAGAATCAGACAAGCAGTACACAGAAATGTTTTTGTGTTTTGTGGAAAAAAAATTCTTAGGTCAAATCATATCTGATGTGAACTGCATCTGCATTTAATCACATCAGTGAGTCACCTGATTAGGACCCACATGTGCTTTCATATATGCTTTGGGGTAGATTATGATGGCCTGGATGTACCTGCCTGGATGTGACATTAACCAGCTCCATGTGAAGTTATGTTTATGTAGATTACATTTCACTTCACTGACAGCAACTATTGTCTGGTATAATCACACTGTCTTACTGATCAGCTTTGTTTAACATATTGAAATTGATTTAAATTTACTTTAAATAATGTTTTCTTTTCAGAACAAGCATACCATACATTATACATTAAAAAATAAAGCTCAGCACAAGTTCAACCAGGAATATTTATGCTTCACTTATTCACAACTCTCTCTCTCTCTTATACTCATTTCTCTTCACGTCACTTGTAACAGCTGACTATGGGCATTCTCCCTTAGTTTTCTAATCAGATCTTATCACCATCAGCACAGCCAATCATGACGTCACTATCAAACTCTTCAAATCCATTCTCTCCTCTGCTGCCAGTTGTCATTCACAACGAATTGCTGCGGCCCTCCTCCACCCCATTCACATCCTGCTCATCAGATCCAGGCCCCGTTCAAGCTCGGCAGAAGTCCTCCTTATTACATCCAGATCCTCAGCATTCTCTTCATCCCTTCATAACCACCACTAATGTCTAGACTCCACCGAGAAGGCTTTACCATGCCCATTAAATAGGACATCATCATGATAGGGTCTGATCCCCAAATGCCTTTTCACATTCTGATATCACTGTATCTCATGTCAATTAATTGTTGTCTATCCTGCCTGAAATACATTAATTCATAGACATATTCTAAGAACCAAACTAACCTACCTTCAGCCAGTTTGGGTTGGTTTGAGTAGGGTGAGCTTGTATTGTACTAGTCAAGGTAACTGACTAACTGATCTGGCCACTGCATCCAGGCTAACTTAGTACCAAAGCACATGTCAAAAATAGCCTTTTCTCCATGGTGGATCAATACGGTTTAACTAATCAAACATTTTAAATACGTGCATAATGCAGCTGTTTCTGATTAATATTTAGGATGGTGTGGATTAAAGGACATGCTAACATACAGACACACAGATGTTGATTTGAGGATATTGTATGGAGTTATGGGGCAATTATTTCCTAAAGGCTTATTACAATCTTAACCCAGCACCTTAATCTAAACACGAATGGTTCGGCATTAAATCTAGAAACAGCTTTTTTCCTCCGCTGTATCAGCCAATATGTCCTCACACCCCCACATGTGCTCACTATTAGAAGATCGCTCAAAATAACAAATAATAGGGTTGATCAAGAACTGCATTGTAAAAGCACAGATTATTGCAACTAAACACACATTTAACACAACAGTCAAATACATGGTGTGACATGAGTGACACGGACATTTCTAGTAATTAAATCAGATCTCAGCTAGGTCAGGCTGTGAGGCAATACTGCTGGTATAATCTAATATACTGTATAGTACCTTACACCACATTAACGTATTACAGACATTCGTTAATATTTTTTGTAATGTCACCCATCTTCAGGCCAAAGTACTTGTTAAATGTAAAACATTATCAGGTGCCAATTTAGATTTTTTCATCAAAGTGAATGGGTACAGAAGCTCAGTATTAAAGTGTGCAAGTTAAAAGCTGTTCATTTTCCCTCAGCTAGTGTCAGTGTGTGTAGCTACCAGTCCCTAACCACCAAAGTAGTATTGAGAGACCACTGGGCGGGCTTGTCTTTGAGTTAGAGAAAGTGTGCACGTGTGGTTGTCTGTGTGCGCACGTGTGTGTATGTCTGTGTACTTTAGTTTGTTTGTATTTTTTATTGAGTTGATACTGACCCAAGGCCTGACCCCACAAAGCAAAATGCTCTGAGCCTCCTCTTCCACCAGTCTCTCCCTATGTTCCTCTATCCATCTTTCCTCTCCCTCTCTCGCTCTCTCCCTTTCTCCTTCTCTTCCTTGCTGACTCTTTCCATTGGGAGAATGGTAACTGTGTCAATTTCCTGGCCATTTACTTTCTTCCCAACCGTTTCTCTTTCCCGTGAGGCAGGCGTACACCAATAGCCCCTCTGCCCACTGCCTCTCTTCATACTTTCCTCTGCCTGTCTTCCCACTCAGAACAAACATAAATCAGTGTGTATAATTTGCTTTTGTCCTTAATGTGAATAGCAAAACTAAACTATCTAGATTCAGCAATTTTTGAATTATTGATGTTTGAAATATATATCTATTTTCCAATATTATTGTGTGTGGGTGACACAAAATAGTTAATAGCAGAAGCATTACAAATACCTCAAAACATGACAAATTGGCTAATGGCTGAACTTAAGCATTCACGTTGTACAGGGTGGAAGAAGAGATACACAAACCATGATTTCATGAGGGGCAGCATTCTCTGCGCTCTTGAGGACATCTATTAAAAACTATGACTCACACAATTTCACTTTTCAATGCCTACAGAAATTATATCAGCACCTAAATTTAGGAGGATTTATGAGAAAATGTGTTTTTTTGTGATAATAAAAAAACAAAGTAATTTTAACGGTCACATATTACACCTGTCATAACATACTTCTGTTAGTTATTTTTCAGTTCTTTATTGTATTCTTTTGACCCGTAAAAATGTTGAATATATCCATATGCTGATAATATGTAGTTGTATTTTAATATCATGACTTACGGTCACAAAAAGACAAAAAAATAAAGCGAATGAGAATACTTTCATGCATGGGGGATTTCTCACTGTGGGACTCACCTGCTCAAATCTAATCAAGTAAAATGGATTTGTATAGCACTTTTCACAGGCATAAGTCACACATACAAAAAATAAAAGAAGATGAAGTGAACCCCTAAGCCAAGTGTTGAAAAGTGTAAAACCAATAACAGAATTTCTAATAAAAATACACAAATACATAAGATACAAACCAGGTGCATACAGACACCTGTCTAAGCAAATGCCTGTATAAACAGGTATATCTGCCCATAAGGGTGCAGGCAGAGCATTCAGTAGTTTCTGTGTTACGGCCTCATAAGCTCAATCATCACAGGTCTTCAGGCAAGTGCGTGGGATAAAAAGCATTTTGCTTATTTGACCTAAGAGTGAGCGAACTGATGAGTTAGGGCAAAGTAGTTCATCCACACATTACTGAAGTGGAAAAAACAAGATCTGGTCAGCTGCTTAACATGGGTGTCGAACAAAGAGCTTTGATCAAATATTGCCCCTAATTTATGCAGGTTGGACGTACTAAATAGATGAAAGTAACTTACTTTAAATGACATTTTCTCCAAAATGCAAACATTCTTTTTAAAAGCAATTTATTCTAAAATGCTGCAGCATTATGGATTGCCTGCAGAGGATGCCACATTTGATCCATTTAACAGCCACGCTGACTGTGTTTAATCAAACCAGTATTGTTAGTTAGCATTCAATGGTGTATTTACTTTATTTCTTGGACATTAGTTTCTTTTATTTCAGTGCTGTTTCATCATGCAGTTGTCTTGTTAATATTTATATGATCATCCGACACACACACTCACACACAAACACACACATAGATAGAAACACACATTCAAATCTAGATCTATAAAGTTCATTATGTTCATTTTTTTCAGACTGGGTGGGGGGTTTATGACTTTGGGTTGAGCATGTTTCCAGGCCTCTATGATAACTTTTTTAAGTATGCGTTCTCCTAAACGAGAAAAAATACGAGCATACAAAAAAATATAGGAGCATAGCAAAAATTTTCAAGTAACAGAGTTTAACAAACAACTTTTTTCATACATATTTATACTGCATGTGTGTGCCGTGTGCCCGTGTGTGTGTGTGTGTGTGTGTGTGTGTGTGTGTGTGTGTCCCCTTGAGTGCAATTAACCAGTGGAGAACTAGGCAAGTGAAAATGTAGTATGTGGGCTCTATATTGTCAAATATATTGTCAAAGCTTAGATGGAGAAACTGGATGGATATGCACCAATCTGATACCGATATTGAATATCGATCCAATACCGACTTAAATAGCTGGATCAGGGATCGGTGACAAAGGGTCCATATATGGGGCGCAGGGACATTTTTCTATGACAGCTAACATTCCATTTGGTTTTATAAATTTAGGAAACAATGTTTAGGAAACAATGTAATGCCTGATGTTGCCTTACACATAAAATAATGATTCCCAGTCATTTCCTCTAAGAGAGGAACACAGTTGATTAATTTCACATTGGTATTGGTACTCGGCATCAGCACAGTACTAACTTGTAAACTTGTAAGGTAGGTTGTAATCTTTGCCCACACACCATGATTGTAAATCATTTTTCAGGTTTGCACATATCTATTTTTAGGTCCAAGTGTGATTGCACTGTAGAGCCCTGGCCTATTTCTTATTTGGAGACAGATTTCTGACTTTGAACCAGTTGATTAATTACAGTTGTCTAACCAGAGACACACAGGTGCCCAGGTTCTTTTCAATGCCCTAAGATAAGCAGAAATAAAATAGGACAGAATGAGTTTTAAACTTAGTGTCTTTCACATGTGTGCTTCTCTATGTTTTGCTATGTGTGTATGTGTTATACGGTAGTCAAATTACACAAATAAAAATGTAACTACACTTTATGTGCATGTCTACACAGGAGTAAAAGGATGAAGTGCCTCCTCCAAATTACAAACTTTTTTACGTGGCTTCACTTTTTAAAGCTAGAATAGGTAACAGTGGAGAAACTAGCAAGAGAAAGCTAGATTTTGAAAGGATCCAACCGAAAAATTTTCATCCCCTGCCCCAAAACACAATTCCATGCACAATGAGTGCAGAGTCGGTAGGTTGGAAGGTGGAAGTTTGGGCTTATTACAGGGTTGCGCCAGCCACAGATACAGGATTTCTTTCTTTTGTCAGAGCATTTGATTTATTAAGGATGGAAAGAGAATTTTAACAAATATAACAACACTGTTATTGAAATACATTACCTACCCTAGCTTTAAAGAACTGTTAGACTTAGAACATGGGTCTAAGGTCAACTGTATTGCACTTAAATAATAAGAGTGAAGTTTAGCTTCTCAAGTACTTTAAGATAACCAGTGATTATCTTTATCACTAAATATTTAGTTGATTTATTTAACTTCTAACATATTGTAATGGAATTGTATTAATTAGTTTAACCTTAGCAAAATATGTTTAATGTAGCTTAGCATTAATGAAATACTCAAAGTGAAAAGAGCATCTTCCTCTTTATTAAAAAAAATGTCTCCTTTCCTCCTCCATCCCTCTCTTCCACTTCATGTCAGTAGATTTATTTCCTCTACTCGTGTCCAAAGTTCAGGGTCTGTAGTGAGTGATTTATTAACAACACTAGCCTGAGTGACACACACACACACACACATTCACAGTAATTTTTCAGGTTACAGTACATGTGGTCAATAGTCACTGCTGTGTCTTGTAAATCAGTCATCTGCAACCCACCCTGAACTCTGTGTGTGTATTTCAGTGCGCCTGTGTATATGTAGAGGGGGTCCTTGAACATGGTGGCATGCCATCCATTAAATTAGTCACACACGTAAATTCCGAAGATACACATAAACACACATAGACCCCCTGGTCGGGTCACCCTTACAACCCACCCATTGACTGGCTCCATTCATGAGAGAAAGAGAGAGACATATATATATATACACACACAGACGTATGATATGCTGTATAAAACACCTAATACAGAGAGTAGAGAGAGTGAGAGGGAATCATTGTGTGTAATTGAATACTTATTCACTGTAGCTATTGTTAGGCCATGACAATTTAAAAATGAATAAAACCATATCATGTCTATTGAGGCAAAGTAAAACTAAAATATTTAACCATGACACTGAATCAAAGAACAAATATTCTGATTCAATGGCCTCTGAAGACACATAAAAAGAGGAACACACACACGCACACACTTATTCATAAAAAGTCACAACAAACCCTGTCAACCCTTATACATATATGCTTGAACGCACATGGACACACACACTCTCAGGGACACCAGACAGAGGGTTGCAATAGAAAAAAACCAATTTCCTTTCAGCAGATAGCATTCAGCGCTGCTAGCATGGCTTTGTCTGTCAGTCTGTATGCATGCCATATGTCAGCAGTGTGTGCCTTTCTTCCCAAATGTGTTTGTCTGACCATGTCTGTGTGTGTGTGTGTGTGTGTGTGTGTGTGTGTGTGTGTTGTTGTGTGTGTGTCACTCTGTGTCACACTTATTGGCACCCAGCAGTGCAAACATCTATTCCTTCCAATCCCCCTCGGCATTGCTGTGATGCCCAGGGACGATAAGCCCTTTGTGGTGTATAGTGGAGAAGGGGAGTAGTGGCGGTGGGGGGTGGGGTTCTCATACCAGAGCTTTGGAGGTGACAGGGGCCATCGCTGCGCTCTGTGCACCCCCAAGGAGAGATGCTCGACTGGGGTTGAATAGTGGATTAACCTCCCTGTCAGCCCCAGAGGTTCCAAGACAAACATGCAGAGACTCAGACTGACATGAACTAACGCACATTAAAGGACCAATCCATACTTGCGAGTAGAAAAATGGTTTCTGTAGTGTTCTTTAAATGCAGATTTTGCAGCATTTAACTATCATTGTATTTTATTTTTTCCTGATGAAAAGGTTTGATAATATATATTTTATCAACACTGAAACATTTTCTCTTTTATTATTGCCTTTCTGTTACTATTTCTTAACTTAAATAGATACATTTATCTGGCAGAATTAAAGCATGTGTGTGTAAGAGTGATTTTCAAAGATGTATGTACCAAATAGGCTAGAAGAATATATTACACATAAAGGAAAGAACTCTGCCTACACAATATAGTCCAATGACTTAACTGCTTGGACTTTCAATGCTAACAATAAACAGTATCCTTCCATTGTTGAAACGGAGTTGTTGCTTCCACTATTAAATGATAAATGTTGTATACCTCCTTCTCTCTCCCTCCCTCTGTCTCTCCCTGTCTTTCTCTCTTTGAGGCAGTTAGATAGTGAGCGCTGCCCCCCTGAGCTAAAGCTTGCTTAGGCTGCTGGCTACCCCATCACTTACTATTAAACCTGACATGCATTCATACAAAGGGTCAAACAAACACAAAAAATATATATACTGGAAGGGGCACACACATTAATGTTGTGTGCACATGCGGGAGCACGCACCTGTATTTTGTGGATAGGTATAGACAGATTGCATGTGTCTGCTGACATTTAAAGGGGAGGTGTCACGGCTGACAACCCCTTAAAGGGACAGTCAAAAGGGACATATGTGGATCAGGGGAGGCAAGAAGGAAAGAGAAAATGAGATGGGATGGTGAGAGACAGAGGGAGAATGTAGGAGAAGAAATATAATGGGAGTGGATCCACACACAACACTAAACCACACAAGTTGAGACCAGACGCACATTCTCTAGCAATACAGACATTTAAAAAAAAAAAAAGTTATGATACTGTTAAAATGGTTTACTCCAGTTACCGGACATTTTGATTTAACTGCTTACTAAATATAATACAATGCTTAACAGGACTAATCTAATGTGCTGGCAATATGACAAGTTAAAAGCAGCAGACAATCAATTGTAAAAAGGCAATGCTAATGTCAATAACACCATCCATAATATTAAGTTCTTAGAAAATATAAAATTGTAAAATTGGTTTTACTGTGTTTGAATATCAACATTGTAACTGGATGTTGAAGTTTAACTAGGAAAAAAGCACTACTACATTGACTCTTCAAATGGAAAGGTTCAAGTCTTTGGGTACAGGTCTTGTTTACCCCGGTTTAATGTATTAGTGAGTAATGTCATTAATAAATCATGCTAGACTGAAATGAGAGGGAGCTCATGCTTTCTGGGCAACATCTTTTCTGTGAGTCAATTCTTAGCTAGAGATAATTGCTTTGAAATCTTGAATTGTAGAGGTCAGCTAGTGGCTCAACTTTCATCCTATCCATTTTTCATGTTTTACTGTAAAAAAACAACCTTGTATTCCTTTGTGTGTGTGTCTGTACTGAGGTGCATAACCTTGCCTGCGTTAATAACTACCTCTTTGACTGGTTAGAGGCAACAAATGACCACACAATACGTGTCACTGAGCAAACAGTTGACTAAGGTGTACACACAGTCAAACACACATGGTAACAAACCTACACATACACACAAGAAACACACAAATGCACTGAGCGAAAGGTTGAATGTTAACATGGCTTGTTGCCTGAAGGCTTTTGGCCAATTACTTTCTGTTTATGTGAAATAACTTATGACAAACACAAATCCAAATTAAAAACAAAGACAACAAAACCACAGGCATATTCCAAACACCCTTTTGTTCCCTGTGTGAAGTCTATTGATGAAACAAAATGTACCAATTGAAGGAAGTGATCATCATAAGGCTGTGGCTCAGGAGGTAGAGCAGGTCACCCGCTAATTAGGAGACTGGCAGTTCATATACTGTACATGGATTAATGAAAATAATTATCTTTCCACTAATATTATGATGAGGAATCTCTTTTGTGTGATTATATGCGTACATACATTTCTGTGCCAAAAATACATTTTGCAGCAGTATTTGTTAGTACTGGTCGTAACTAGTCACATGAATTAAAAAGACAAAAAGCTTAAAACGGTTGCAGTTCAGAATTAATTTCAAACAGAAAATTAATGCAGGAAGACGATTACTTTTAACACCTACAGGTTGTTGTTTTGTTGCAAGATAAGATAATCCTTTGTTGATCCCCAGAGGGGAGATTCAGATGTTACAGCGGCACAAAGACAGATGTAAGAACAGATAAATAGATACACTTAAATAGATAAATATAAGTGTGAAAAAAAATACAATAAAATAAAAACTATACAAGAGCAATCAAACTTACAATATCGAGTACACATACGGTATCCACAACTGTGCAATCCCGTCTATATAGTTTACATAAAAGTAATATACCATCTGCTTATACACACACACACACACACACACACACAATGGACTTGGTAAAGGCAGATACAGAAGACAGTTGCATAGGACATCCCCAGTTCAGTGTCATCAAACAGAAGCCCTGGAGATGGACTGATAGTAGATCAGTCTCTGTCTGCAGAAAGTAGCACTGGATTGAAATGGAGTAGCTCTGAGAACATTTCAAACTTTGCACTCAGGATAATATATGGTCGCAGTGCTTTTTACTCAACTCCCGCTTCACTACATGCTTTGAGACCATTTACTGAACTTGTGGACAGATGGTTTATTTGTTAGTTTTAAAATCCAAATTAATATTTTTGTTTGGTTGTATTGTTTAGAGCTGTGAAACAGAAAATAGTTAATATTCATAAAATGGGTGCTCTCAACCTGTCCTCAAAGTTCTGTAGGGCCTGGTCATTTTTTCATAATTACAAATACCAGTAATACAGTGCTAAATAAAAGCAGTAATATTTACAGCATTTATAAAGGTTACATACACATATACGTATAATCTATTGAACAGAAAATGTGAGTTGAATCATTGCCAGTACTGCAGTTTACTAAATAAATGAAACTTTATCCTCACAAAATGGCAACTGAAATAGGTATTTGGCACAAAGCCTTCAGTTCCTGTGCAGACCGTGACATCAATAACAATGGGCCAACCAGAGTCAGTGACTTTAATTTGCTACTGTGTGAAAATAAATGACATTCTTCATTCAAAATCACCACTTCAAGAATCAACTATTAAATGGCTTTAGCTTTCCATGGATTTTGAAATGCTGTTTTGTGTGTGCATGTCTTGAGGTTATCAGTGTGTATGAGTTTGTTTCCCTGTTTGTCTCCTAATGTGTTAGTTTTAGCCCGGGGCCCAGGCCATAGTCTGTCATCTAGCTTTAATGTTTAATAACACAAAGCTAGTACACAGTGTTGCATACTAATGACTTGGAGACACAAAATAGACCCATTAGAGGGCCTGTTGGAGCCTTAAACATTTTAGGAATAACAATGGTCATTATAGAGCAGAACAATATTTTTTAACACACACATACACACCCACACATAGAAACACTGTATATAATCCCCATGGTCCAGCGAGGATACACAGGCTATAACGGTCAAGTGACAGACAGTGATTAATTGATACATCAACACTGTGTGGGCTCACGCATGTGCATGTGTGTTAAGGTCACTACATGGTCTTTTAATTGAATTCTTGTATTTCTGTCTTGAAGGATAATGGAGAGAGCAATAGAGCAGAGAGAAACACATTGTTCTCACACTCAATCTGTCTCCTTACGTCTGTCTGTCTCTGCTCTATTCAGTGATTCTCCCGCTGGGGTGGGAATTGAAAGCGTTACTAGACCCCTAAATGTAATTTTTAAACACGTCTACATGTTCATGTGCAGACGTGTTTGCACACACAAGCAATTAATCAAATGGCTTTAGTGAATGTCATCTTAAAAGGCAATAAAATGTTTTTTTTCTAAAAGGGAATTAAATATCAGGGCAAGATGGGATGAAGATGTTGAGACATACTGTACGTCACCTATCATGCCATCGTCCACAAGAGTGCAATGCCTAGTGCACACTACAGGAAACACAATAGAAACGTGGGATACGTAATGACAGAAATAACCAATGTTTAATTTTATTCTTAAGAACACACACCAAATGATTCAGTCAAGACGCAGGACCACTGTTTCGGGTTTCTGATTGGAGGCTCCAGATTTCGAATCTTGAATATGATATTTACGATTCAAAGTCGGGGAGCCACAGCCAGCATAAGTGAAAATAAACTCAAGTGACTGTCAAGTTTATGCCACGATGTCTTAATTGGTCACATTATGTAAGTTTTCTAATTTCTGTTGGACCAACATGCATCTTGCAGCAAATTGATACAATTAATTTTGCATTATATGAGTTAAAGCACTCGTGAGAAGCATTTTTTTTTTAAAGATCAAAATCAAAGCAGCAGAGGCCACGATATCTTGACTTTAGGTTATTAGTATGAGTCAAGCTCTAAAAACATCCTACAATTTCCATAATGCAATTTAAAACACATTTTCCTAAACCTTCGCTGCTTGGTCAGTGCCGATGTCTTTCAAATTCCACACCCCCAGTTTGTAATACAGGCTTTTTACTGAAAGTTTGAGGCTTCAAGCCCACTATGAGATAACTGATCAAATTATAAGCAAATCAGAAGAATCACTTTCCACAGAACACCACAAAATAAAAGCTTAAGATGATCAGTGACACTGAGCTCTGCACTGCTTAAGCCATGATTGTAGAATGTGGCAACACAACCTTTTGGTGATCTATCAGTCAAGGTTCAAGGTAGATTTATTTGTCACATTACAATACGTCATCACCTGTTGTTGCCTGTTACCATTCAGATTGATGCAGCCAATCTATGTCGAAAGCGTATTTATGTTGACAGGTTCCTATGATCCCTAACTCCCTGTCCTTCTGACTCTAGAACAGGGGAACACAGTATGATACTCGTCTCCACACTTCCCTCCTCTGTTGAACATGGGTTGGACACTGCCCAGCTTTTGAGAAAAGGTGTCGTTATTAGGTATGAAGGCTCAATATAATGACATGGACATTTAAATTATCATTTAATCAAAGAACAGAGAGAGAGAGCAAGAAAGAGGGGAAGACAGAGCAGGATAATCCAATTGAGTGGGTGAGCATGAGCAAACTGGAACTTAACTTCATTTCATACTTATATAAAGCAATTATTTCCAATTCTTAAAATAAAGTGTATGGGACTTCTATAGAGTCCTTTAATGTGTAACGTGTGATAGCTGTCACACATTAATGGATCAAACACCGGTTGAATGAGCATTCAAAGTAGATCCATGTTAATCGAATGTCTCCTGTATGAAAGGGGTACACGAAGAAATCAGACCCGGGCACTACCTGAAGCCACACACATACTGTGCCTTACTTGCATTAAAAAAAAAGAAGAATTATTTCAAAGTACAGTTGTCGTGGACAAAATTTTCATTGTAAGCAATCAGCAGCAGCATTGTACAGTAAGACAGGGTCACAGACAGCCGATTACCTGGTTCTGTATTGAATCTGAGCCTCTAGGAAGTTTTATAGTTTCCAGACTTTTAAGTGTGTTGGTGCAGGTTGATGGATGCTCCAAAGTCCAGTGATCAATTGCACAGAATGCCGACAGGATGGTGCAAAAATTTATTGACAGCCTCTCACAGTCTGACATGGAGGGAAGTATAAAGGCAAAAGCAACAAAATCAAATAGTATACCCTCTAGAGGTACATACTTGTCAATTAAATGAACTTAAAATTACACATTAGTCTTAAGTGTCCAGAGAGCGACAAAAACTGTGTCTAATCCACCTGTACTGCAAACTGTTACCACGTTCATGAAGTGTAGAGTCTGAGACAGATAAACGCCCCATCGATAGACAGTGTATATCCCTATTAAAATAGGCGATAGATCTGATTTTCATTTTATGCATTTTGCTCACTTAATAGTTTTATATTTGCATACTGATTATTGTGCCTCTTCATGACTCACAAGAAAGATCAAATGAACTGACACAGGGAAATAATGGCAGGGAGAGAAAGACATTAAAAAGACAGATGGAAAGAAAAGTTGGTCAGCTTTCAGCAAACACAGATAGGATCAAGTGAAAGTAATTTGAACGTGTGTGGCATCAAGCACGAATGGACTGTTGATATTATCATTGGCTATTGCAACATTGCCGGCCTTTTCGCTTGTAAGTCTCTGGCACAACTTTTACAATCATTTTGGTGGATTTTTCTTACTGTGATAAGGCTATCATTCCAATCACAGAAACTAAGAGGTGATTTTCACCTTATCATGGTCTGGCTTTGCTTCTCTCTCATCCCCTGTGTTCTCCTGCTGTTTTCCACCTACCATGTGTTTCCTGTTAGTTTTCCCTGTTCGTGTTTCTCAATCTGTGCCTGTGTGCAGTTGTCTGTATGGATGTGGCGTTCCATTCCTGCTCTGCTGCTACCTGTCTCCTGCACACCTGCTGACTCATTCCACTAATCAGGACTCTGCAGTATATCTACCCGTGCTCTTCACTCCAGTCTTGGCTAGATCGTTCAGTTTGCCAGTGTGGTAATTGTGCTATGGTCAAGCTCTCCTAGTTGTTATAGTTCTTCGTGTTTTTGGACTTCTGACTCACTCTGTGTTTTCCCTGTACTCAGGTTCAGGTCCAGCGCTTGCC
Organism: Lepomis macrochirus; assembly: GCA_024633595.2. Lineage (NCBI taxonomy): Eukaryota > Metazoa > Chordata > Actinopteri > Centrarchiformes > Centrarchidae > Lepomis > Lepomis macrochirus. The sequence continues at coordinate 19,643,425 of JALXJV020000013.1, read as the reverse complement.
TGTTACCACGCCAGACCATCCACTAAGCTCACGGATCTGCTCACGCTGCCTGCCCTGCTCTCCATCATTCTGCACCACTCACCCATGTCTTAGTTCAAGTCTGGTTCCACAATAAACTTTGTTCAACTGCAAAATAACATCAGTCAAGTTTTGCATTTGGGTCCAATTTTCCTTGTCGAAAACTCACCTAATAGTACATTTCTAGATTAAGGAATGCTAGGAATGCTAGTAAGTGAAACTACCTGCTACAGACTTTGGCTAGAAAAAAACTCTACATAGCAAATGGGCAACAAAACATTGTCTGCTTGATAAATCACTAAACAGTTACAAAAAATAGAATCACATGTTCAATGAAAAGCAAAATCACATGTATATGTATAGAGACAGAGAATAATGCAGGCACAAACACACTAACGCAACAAGGTTTAAATGAAGCAGTGCTGAAACAAGTTATTTTTTTGTCTAGAAATGGTGGTGGAGACAGAAAAGAGGTGCGGGAAGAGCAGAAACAACATACCTGCAGTGTGAATGAGTCATTGTTGCTGTGTCTCGCTATTTGTGTTATGTGACATACTAAAGGGAACAATTCCTCTGTCGTCCCACGTCAACACAGAGTACTGATGGGTTCAATGTTCAAACTGAATGACTCACAATAGCAGAGCGTCAGTGTGGCTGCCATCATATAATGAGTATGTCTCTTCCTGCCCACACAGTTCACTACTAAACTCCAGAGGGACGGTGGGTGGCTACGAGACTCCAACAAGACGTTGTGATCAAATGCCACATACCTATTGTGTGTTTTACAGAAATAACAAAGAGTGCTTATATTTATCACTGACGGCTATACATTTAAAACTCAGAGGTTTTGACAGATTTCAAGGACCTTAAGAGTCTAAACACTGATTATCACATCAACTTGAGTAAGGGAAAGAAGAATTTCAGGAACAAAGACATGTTTTTTTCAGAAAGTCCATTTGTGGCTCAGGAGAATCATCTGTTTGAGGAAACTTACTCAAAGGAAACAGTGCTGCAGAAACCAGCTGATGCTATTTCACTGACAGAAACAACCAGAACCAACAACAGGAGATACGCAGAAATGGGAAACAACGGTTCTGTACAAGACAAAAAAAAAAAAAAAAAAAAAACAGCCAACCATAACAGAAATCTTGTGTTCTTGTTCAAATAATGGAGGGAAAGTTATCCCAAAGCTTCAAAATATCTAGGTAGTATCTAGGTTCTTTTTTTGTCTGTTCTTCCTATATTAACCCCTTTCTAGTTTTCTCTTTTTGCTCTTCTCCCCTCCAGTTGTCCCAATCGGGCCTCCCTCCCTTTCACCATCCTTTTCTTGGTTTTCCTCTTTATCTCTCCCTCTGTCTTTGTTTCCCTCTCTTTAATCTGTATGTATTGCCAGCCAGTGTCTCTATTCCTTCCTCCAGGGGCAGTGGGCCAGCTCTGTGGCTGATCATAGTGATCCCTCCCTGAGGAACCGTCTGTCTGACACCTGGGTGACTGCCCTGCAGGAGCTGTACGTATGTGTATGTGTATATGTCTGTGTGTGTGTTAGTGTGTGTGTCAAGGGGCTAATGGGCAGCTTGAGGGGATTACCAGCTTAGCCACTGGGATTACTGGAACTTCACACACGCACAAACACACACATATACACGCAGGACTGTCAATATAACCAGACACGAGAGTCATCCAAGGTATATTGGCTGACTTGTTACACTGCCCTGGTTCTCATTAGCCTGCTAACCAAAACAAACAGGGTTAAGAAGATCCGGTCATGACCAAGGAGGCTAAGTGGGTCTCAATAGGGCCATGCACAACTAAACAGGTTTAGCACGCAGAATCCAAGTCCATTTATTTGGAGTCCAACAATGTAATGTCACAAATACATTTACAAACTCATAAAGTAATAAAACTACCGCCACTGTAACCTAGACATATATTGAAGCTGTACTGCACAAAAATGTTTGTAACCTCTGTTGTTGTAACAGTGCCCAAACTGTTGCTACTTTAATCGAAAAGGCACATCTAGATTATTGCCAAGAAAACTTTTCTGGAAAGCATTACTTCTTACCGCACATGCACGCACATGCACACACACACACACACACACACACATCCGCCTTGTTTATTGCCACACTCAAATTTGCAATGACAAGCTAAAGGTTTCACGACAAGTGCCAACTTCCATAACTGTTTCTGCGTGCCTTGCTCATATCCCTTGCCCATTTTATGTAAAGTCACCTACAAAATTTATGAACGGAGAACTGTAGGTTCTTGTCTCTGTCCTTTTAACGTAAGTAGTTATACTGCCAACAAACAGCTAATTGACATCAAACTTCAGAAAATATGGAGTTAACAGTCTTGCAAAATATTTGTAAAAAAACTGATGGAAGAGGAACACTGTTCTCGGTTATAACTTATTCCAAGGAACAATGTGCACCTCCATTATAAGAGAAATAACAATACAAGCAGATCATATGTCAAGTTTCTACTAACAAGGTTGGTTCATAGTATACAGTATAACCACAATACTCGCTGTCATTGTTACAAAGATTACTGCAACATCTCAACTGGAATGTATGTTTCAGTGGAACATCTTTTAATAATGAGTGTAAAAGTTCATCCCTGATTCCGTAAACATAACAAAAAAACAGCTTTTGGAGCATTTAACAGCATTGCACAGCCTTTAGTGTAAGTGGACCTTAAATTAGGATTTTTTTTACAAATTATTCATGTTCTCTACAGTCAAGTCTCACGAGGTCAACTTGTTCACATTTCACTCAATATATGTTAGCTTTTAGCTAAGCTTTTAGTTGTTCTGCTGCATCCAGCCTCTCAGACATTATTGATACATGACTATTTAAAAATTCTAGAAGTACAGTTTTCTTGGCTTATTCACCCAGTCATGTTTTACAGTGATTGTGACTTTAGGCAAAATAAAATAATTGGATGTGAACAAACACATGATGTTGTTCATATGGCAGTTTCTGATATACACATTTTGCTTTCATCAAGCACTGATAGGTAGTTAACGTTTAATTCCGCTCATTGTAATTGATAGGTTATTGATGTGAAACGGTGAAACTTTCTCTCATAAGACTGAACAGACCACTCACAGAAGGGGAATCAATTAACAGCAGCCCCAGGTGTATTAAATGCATGCAGACATAATCTCAATAGTGGCCACAATATGACACAAAGAACAGGAGTTCCAAAGACTGAAGAGAGATACATCACCAGGGGATTTGACTCCTGAATATAGCACTGCACTGTTAACATTATTGTAGTGATTATAATTATAATCTGTGCCAGGCTGAGCTAAAAAGAACAGAGCTGGTTATCGGTACAGAATTAATGACATTTATAGGAGAAATTGAGAGAGAAACAGCTGGGGTGGGTTGAATTAATATTGTGAAAAGAGACACACAGAGAGACAGACCTTAAGAAAGAGGGAGATGAAATAGTGAATTACAATCATTCAGAGAAAGGCAGACTGACAGAAGGACTGAGACAGACTGCGAGAAAGAGAGATGATACTAGCGACAGTATATCAAGAGTGATAATGAACTGAAAGCTTAAGTTGAGAGACACAGGCAGTGATTGAAAGTAAAAAATGAGAAAGAGAAATTACATAATTCAAAGAAAAGGATTTACGATGGATGAGCTAAATCCATTAGAAAATTATATTTCAATGAACATATAACACCCTTCTTTCTCCCTGTTCTCCCTCCTCTGCCCCCCACCCCCTCCCTATCTTGTCACTGTAAACTCTGACATAGAAAAGCTGCAAAAGAAATAGTATTTAGCAAAGTATTAAAGAGGAAAAAACTGTGTTCACAGTCTCCGATGCTTTAACGCTGTCCCTGTAGAGCCACAAATGTAATGCCATGGCTCCTTTTCACAACACTGCATTCACATTAAACAGAAACATTACTGTTTTCATAAATGGCTGAAAATAGCTTTGCAACTTCCAGTAAAAACATTTCTCTATGAAGCAGAAATACAGTCACACCCACAGAGCTTCCCTGCACACTATGTGAGGCTTAGCAATTATGCACAAATCAAAGCAAGTCCAAACAACATTTTCGCCCTTCAAAGTTTTCTTGCAGAGATCGTTTACACCAAATTGGACACCTGACTGACACTCACTGTGCCAAAACGTTGTTTACTGAAATAAAAGTCGATGCAGCAAGAAAGTTGTCCAGACAGGATTTATTTGTTTTTTGTAAGTATATTCTCGTACAGCACAAGTGGCTGTTATCTGGTGTAGTGGTACATGGTACATCTTCACAATTGTCTTCACAATCAATTGTGTTGATTTACAAGCATCTCTAATAAGGGATATGAAAGGGATTTTCTTGTGTCTACCGAATGCACAAAATAACTTTCTTGTATTTACTTTATTGCATACTTGTACATGAAAATTGCCATTAAGGCGCCCTGTATCATTCCCTTGGTACTGGATACCATGCTGTATTATTAATAACAGGTAGTTTACTACATTTTAGCTACTACGTGTTTAATTTCTTAACAAAGTCAGTGAGACAGATTCTGTGCACTGGCTAATGCAAAGTTTGATTTTGAGACACAGGAGCATGCAGGGAGAAAAGCCTTGAAATAAGTCACAAAAAGAGAAAGTGTTCCTTTTTCTCTTCCTTCCTGTCTTTTTAACCTGAGCAAAGCTATTTGGATCCACTAACACACACAAACACACACACACACACATATACACATACACACAGCTCGTACCCCCTACAGGGCAGAACTGATGCAGGAAGAGATGAAATACCACTACCTCAGGGGTAAACACACCTCGGTTCACACGAACCACTCACTCACTCACGCACACACACATATACATCTCAATATACACCTTTTGCTTTCTTTCCAAAAAAGTGTACTCAATTCCTCTCAGGAATTGTCACAACATCAAAGACCATATTTGCTTATTTTCACACCAATCACACACTGCTTTTTCCCATGGCCTTTGTGTCTGTGCATGTTTTCCTTCGAGTGTGTGTGTATGCAGGTGTGTGTGTTCATTAGGTTCTCTGTAAGTTTTGTTTTGTGACTGTGTGTATGTGCCTTTCTGCTTCTGTGCATATGTGTAGGAGGATGTGGGTGTGACTTGGCCAGGTGTATATTTGGTTCTGGATTGCAGATATTAACTGGGTCAAGGCAGGAACAGGAAAGAGGGAGTGAACTAGCCAGTAGCTTGTATTGCAATTCAAAAGTGGTAGAATAGATTTAACAGATCCTGACTTTTGTGCCATACAGTAATGGTTTTTGTTTGGTATACTGTGGCTACAAGGTAATTTAATTCATGTCATTACAGAATTGATCACTGTGTGAATATTGTAACAGGTTGCCACTGAGCATAAATGACAAGCAAAAGCAAAAACAGATTAAAATCAAGCAACCGAAACGATTAATCGATTAATCAATTAATTGTCAACTATTAAATTTAACTATTTTAATAATCAGTTTAAATATTTTTTTTTAAAAGGACATATTATGCTTTTAGCCATTTCGCTTTCCTTTATTGTGTTACATATCTTTTTTTTGTGAATGTAATAGGTTTGCAAAGTGAAAAAGCCTAAAGTCCACCCCAAATGGAGTTACCATCTCCCACAGAAAACACTGCCCCTGAACTGCCAGAAAACATCTTGATTATAGTCCAGCCTTTACTTCATTAACTATCTGCGTCACTATGTAACATGCGTCATAATCCTCGCCTAGCAGCTAGTATGCTTGTGTGGCACACCCTTAAAACACACCGGTGGAGAAACACACACACACACACACACACACACACACACACACTGACCTGCAGCTTACACAGTGACAAGTATTCCGTCCAGTGCCTCCCATCACCCCACCCTCCCTGCCAAACGTTAGATACCAGCGCACAGTTAAAACGTTCCATATGAAAAATACATTTGTTACAAATCAATAAATTGCTACTCTGAAATGTCTTGCTCAGTCTAGGTTCAAAGCTAGTTTGGGTTATTCTGACTGTGTATGTCTGGACCAAAGACATGGTTGCTGTCTGAAGCTGCTTTGTTTTGGATCACACTACCTTGCTTGTCAGGACCCGCCCTACCCTCCTTCTGATTGGCTAGTAGTAGGTACTGCACATGTCAACTATCAACAAAGGGATGCCTCACTCAGTAGCTAAAATGGAGCCATCAACACACAGGGGTGAAAAGAGATACTATGGCAATGTCCAACATGCATATGCAGAAATCGTGGGGGTTCGGGGTGGTCAGGACCTAACTCATCTGACGTGTGACGACATCTTGGACTTTGTGAAACACTGACCGACATGTTACATCATTTTCTAACATTTTATAGACCAAAAAACTAATCGATTAATTAACAAAATAATCAACATGTCTATGAAGATTCTCAGTCATCCAGGTCATAGTTATCCAACAAAGGTTAAAGTCAAGGGCAACTGGACTTGGTTGAAGATACTGGAAGACGTTTCATCCCTCATCCACGGGACTTCTTCAGTTCTGACTGACTGGTTTTGATTCCATACCTCTCTGGAGTATCAGAGAAACTCAGGAGGATTTTCAATAAACATAATATTCCTGTGTTTTTTAACCCCACTAACACACTAAGACAGATACTGGTACACCCCAAAGACCGCACACCCAAACACAAGAAAAGCAATCTAGGGTATGTGGTCCAATGCAGTGAGGAATGCACAGACCTGTATATTGGGGAGACTAACAACCACTACACAAACGCATGGCTCAACACAGAAGGGCCAACTCCTCAGTACAAGACTCTGCAGTCTACTTACATCTGAAGGACAGAGGACACTCGTTTGAGGACCACAAGGTGCACATTTTAGACAGGGAGGATGGATGGTTTGAAAGAGGTGTCAAGGAAGCCATCTACACAGGGGTCAAGAAGCCATCATTGAACAGAGGAGGGGGTCCATGCCACCACTTATCCCCCACTTACAATGTTGTCCTTTCATCACATCCAAGGAAACTCAAAAAAACATAACCTATTGGCCTCAGGTGAAGATACCAACGATGGTTGTTCAATCTTGGCCTTGGGTAGTCCTAACGATTGTAACGACTGTCGTTACAGCAACCAGGTATGCTGTAACGACAGTATCGACGATCCTGGCAAAAGACCCCACTGAGGTTAAATATCTGAGTTTCCCTACCAGTCAGTCAGAACTGAAGAAGTCCCTTGGATAAGGGACAAAACGTCTTCCATTGTCTTCAACCAAGTCCAGTTGCCCTTGACTTTAACCTTCGTTGGATAAAATAATCAACAGATTTTTCCACAATGAAAATCATTGTAAGTTTCAGCCCTAATTTAAAATAGATCTTTAGATTTTCCACATTTAAAATGAAGAGTATGGAGTTATGATGTACCCGATGAAAATCAAACTAGCAAACTCTACAAGGCTTCTAATAATCCTAATTTAGTTTCAATTCATTTCAATAACAACATAAGACAAGTTGGCCATAACCAGGTTTGAGTGTATAATCTTGAAGTACTTTCTGTAGATAACATTACAATTCTCACACAGTCCCATTGCTACACAATACTGTATGATAAATAAAAAACGTGTTTATTTTTTATGTTTAATAATGTAACACCTTAGCATGTGAGTGTTAAGATCAGCTCTGAATAAAGCCACATTTTACCTGAGAGTGTACAAAACAAGTGTAACCAATGCTCTGGATTCAAGCTGCAAATTGCTTCACAAACCAAATCACTTCACCTGCTGCATTGCTACATCAGAGCTGTTAACAACATTTACCCAGGAACAGTTAACAGTTATTAAGTGTGTGTATGTGCAAAAGAGGGAAACACAGATTGTTTCACTCTCACTTGTACATATACACCAAACACATGCACACAAGCTGCATGAAAACTCTAACAAAGAGTTTAACACCCCAGACAGACAGGCTTAATAGCTCCAACTAGGTTTCCAACCTCATATCAGCTACAGAAGCCGGATCTGCAAATCATTGGCTGTAAATGCTGTGCATGCTTATCTACACACATTTAAAGTATTCTTTAACCTAAATATTTCACATCTGATTAAAAGGTAATTTCAACCTCCTTTCCTCTCTTTTCTGTGGCATACCTCCAATGGACTATAATATAAATACTGAGTCTGTGCAGCTGGGCATTACATTATCTAAACTTTATAAATCATCTGCATAATGCACATTGTTTTGTTCCACATTTTATACATCAATACTATTTTACGGGCTGCCAAGAAATCTACTCTGCTGTTGCTATATTGGTTACCTGAACATCTGTCCTTTCTTCTGGGGCTTTCTCTGTTTGCTCATCCATTTTCCTCCTCCACGTCCTTTTCCTCTGGACACCTCCCCACATTAGGACTTCTATCCTCTATTTCTCATCTGCTACTCTCCAGGGTATCCTTCTCTCCCCTCTTTATGTTTAGCCAGCAAACTCATCTGGAGTCACAGTCACAGAGGTTATGGTTACAATGGAATATGAGTAATGGTTAAAGAAAATCTGAATATGATTCTTGATATTTGATGGCTAAGCTAGCTAGCTGGCCTAAAAGAGGTGGAGGTGATGAGTGTGAAGGACATCAGCATAAAAAAGGTGCTACATTTGGTGTTACAATCAATTTTCAATATAAATAAGCCACAAATGATTCTTAGTTTCTAGTAAAAAAACAATAAAATCATCATCAACATGCAGATAAAATTACTGTTACCTGGTAGTATCACCATCAGTACTGCCTATTAAATAGCCATTATTAATATTTATTAATAATTATTAATACACATTAAGTTGTTGAGTTCATTTACAGAACTGGACAGCGTGACATAAAATACACTAAATGTGTGAGTCAGTCCCGAGAGACATAACTTAAAATGCTATTTAATAGACTGATTTACCATGTTATGAGGTGTTTGTTTGGTTGGGACTCATGGATATCAGAAAAAATGTGCAGTTATAAGGATGACAACCAAACACATTAACAGTGATTTCACACCTGTTGCACAAAGCATCCAGAAAGCGGCAGCATTGCTATACCACACCCTGACAACACTATCCCAAAGAGCTGTGAGGAATCACCACTATTCAACCAAATCACCGCAATACCTGGTAGTCTAAAAAAGAAATGCATTACACTTTGTTTCTTTGTCCAGTGTAAAGCAACAGAGAGCAGGCTGCCGAGACCCTAAACACTAACAGTGCCTTTTTCCTAGTAACGCCTATAAGTTACGGTCCTCAATGGCCTCCGCTTCCTCAGCACCTCCCCCAGCCCCGGGACTCCCAGCTAACTCTCACATAACAGAGCTGCTTCGATCCCCGACAAAGTAAATTTAAGTCACAATTTACTAGCAAAGAACAAATAAAGACCTATAGCTAGTCAGCTGGATGCAAGCAAGCTAGCTATAGCTAACTTAGCAAATATTAGCTAATATAGAAATAGCTAACATGAATTAATGTTTGCAGTTAATTTTAACAGTTAGTGCAGTTTGAAACAGTATATGGGATTTGTACGTGATCATTGTACTTACTCGAGTTAATTAGTCCAATTTGAAAGCTTTATTCATTCTCCTCTGGAGCGAAGGACTTTCACACCTGACATCGCTAAGTTATTTATTCACGTAAACAAGTAAAGCGTTTGCTGCATTCAGGGGAAATCAGAAAATTGGCAAGTTTGGATGAATGGTTGTAGTTAAGCATTTGCACTATTAAAAATGTTTCTACAGCCGCAGTATCTTGGTTGTGAAGGGAACACGTAAAATACGGACCTGGTCTTGGTTAACACAGACAGTGTGATCACAAGTTGACCTGTGTCTCCCGTTTTAAAGAGTGATGGCTGGCTGTATGCTCTAGAAATTGTTTTATGCCACGCCGGCAGAGGGTTAAGAGGTGACCCAGATAGCAGAGGACTGTGGGCGGATCCGCCTACAAGCCGGCACATCCGCCGTACGCTCTCCCCGTTTTGCCACGCCGTATCGGATCCGGTCCGCCTCCAGACAGCGATCTGTCAAACAGCGGACTCGCTGCGGACACCGGACGGATTCGCGCATCGAACGCGCCTGTTTTCAAAATTCTTAACCGTCGCTGACCGTTATTCTCACAGAAAGCAGCGCTTGCAGTGGGAAAAGGCAGCTCTCTCGGAGGACACGGACACACGGTAAGGAACGTTAAACTCTGCTGTCAAAACCTGATTTGTTTGTACACTTGCCTAACCGGTAAAATTAATAACTTCACCGGTCATAGATGTTGCTTTGGTTGCCGCTTTAATTCAGACAATATCCGATTATGGCAAGCTAGGTTAGCTCACGCTACAGCAGCCTAGCATTAATGTTAAGCTAGCTAACTAACCTATGAGTTAAAAGTTAACAAAGCCCGATTTGGATGAGATGTTTCTGTGAGAGGAGTGATTTTAACTTTACCTGCAGTGGTCAGTCATTTGAAGCCTGTCATGAGGGCATATTTATAAGTAAGTTAACGTAACAAGCTAAGCTAATCTGATAGCCTAATTTAGATAGCAGCTCTAGTAACGTTATAACTTAACCATTACCGTTACTCGTTTGAGTCCGCTTTTAGCTGATATTTGATAATATTTTGTTATATTGATGCCATTAAAAGTATGCCGAAAAGCCAATGTTATTAACTTAGCAGTTACCTTACAGTTTGCAATGGAAAGGTGGTTGTACAGACATACAGATCGCCTGATGACTTTACTGAAGAAAACTTGAAATGTGATTATTTCTCAGGCAGGTTAACGTTAAGTTAACTAACGTAACAGTTAACCTTAACTTCAGTGTTTTTCTGCGACCTTTAAGAGGATTTATGGACATAAGTTGGCAGTTTTACATTGGAAATGTCATCCGCGGGAAGATTAACGTTAACGTTACTCACATTGAGAGAAACACTGTGCATCTGCAATCTTTCAGATTATTAAATCAACATTTAGGCAAAAATCCCTAAACACTAAGTAATGTTAGCAGCTTTGATATCAGTTCTTTTTTTTTCATTTGGCATTTTTCTTTTCTTCAACTTTGGTTATTGTAAAATTGGCCTTAAATTTAATTCCAAGTGGCGCTCTAACCTGTTTGCATTATACTGTGCTTTGCTGCAGCATCCAGCTCATTCACAAGTGGCGCCAGTCTGATTTGGGGACTGCCTGCTTCTCACCCTTTCCTGCCGCCGATGTAAAGTAAGTAACGTTAATACAGAATTAGATTTAGCTGACTAAATTAGTATTTTGTCAAATACTGACAATGGTCCACGTTTATTGATTTTAATAAATGAATATTTTTTCTTTGATGTAAGAAAGGAAATAACCACAGGGCTCTAAAGTATAAGCATTTTAAGTGCATGCGTGAGTGAGCATAATTCTTTATTGTGAAAAACTGTTTCGGTGCACTGAGCGACTTTGACTTTTGAAAGCCATGATAGCCCAGTCAATGTCCTTATAAGCTCTAAACATCTCTGGCTCAGTGTAACGTTACAAAACATTCAGATAGCGCCGTCCCCTTTTTAGCCGACCGTGTTGCTGTTTTAAATGAGTAAGATCAAGTCATAGTAGTTTAATCTAAACGAAACCGCACACCCAAACACAAGAAAAGCAATCTAATCATCATCAACATGCAGATAAAATTACTGTTACCTGGTAGTATCACCATCAGTACTGCCTATTAAATAGCCATTATTAATATTTATTAATAATTATTAATACACATTAAGTTGTTGAGTTCATTTACAGAACTGGACAGCGTGACATAAAATACACTAAATGTGTGAGTCAGTCCCGAGAGACATAACTTAAAATGCTATTTAATAGACTGATTTACCATGTTATGAGGTGTTTGTTTGGTTGGGACTCATGGATATCAGAAAAAAATGTGCAGTTATAAGGATGACAACCAAACACATTAACAGTGATTTCACACCTGTTGCACAAAGCATCCAGAAAGCGGCAGCATTGCTATACCACACCCTGACAACACTATCCCAAAGAGCTGTGAGGAATCACCACTATTCAACCAAATCACCGCAATACCTGGTAGTCTAAAAAAAGAAATGCATTACACTTTGTTTCTTTGTCCAGTGTAAAGCAACAGAGAGCAGGCTGCCGAGACCCTAAACACTAACAGTGCCTTTTTCCTAGTAACGCCTATAAGTTACGGTCCTCAATGGCCTCCGCTTCCTCAGCACCTCCCCCAGCCCCGGGACTCCCAGCTAACTCTCACATAACAGAGCTGCTTCGATCCCCGACAAAGTAAATTTAAGTCACAATTTACTAGCAAAGAACAAATAAAGACCTATAGCTAGTCAGCTGGATGCAAGCAAGCTAGCTATAGCTAACTTAGCAAATATTAGCTAATATAGAAATAGCTAACATGAATTAATGTTTGCAGTTAATTTTAACAGTTAGTGCAGTTTGAAACAGTATATGGGATTTGTACGTGATCATTGTACTTACTCGAGTTAATTAGTCCAATTTGAAAGCTTTATTCATTCTCCTCTGGAGCGAAGGACTTTCACACCTGACATCGCTAAGTTATTTATTCACGTAAACAAGTAAAGCGTTTGCTGCATTCAGGGGAAATCAGAAAATTGGCAAGTTTGGATGAATGGTTGTAGTTAAGCATTTGCACTATTAAAAATGTTTCTACAGCCGCAGTATCTTGGTTGTGAAGGGAACACGTAAAATACGGACCTGGTCTTGGTTAACACAGACAGTGTGATCACAAGTTGACCTGTGTCTCCCGTTTTAAAGAGTGATGGCTGGCTGTATGCTCTAGAAATTGTTTTATGCCACGCCGGCAGAGGGTTAAGAGGTGACCCAGATAGCAGAGGACTGTGGGGCGGATCCGCCTACAAGCCGGCACATCCGCCGTACGCTCTCCCCCGTTTTGGCCACGCGTACCGGATCCGGTCCGCCTCCAGACAGCGATCTGTCAAACAGCGGACTCGCTATGGACACCGGACGGATTCGGCGCATCGAACGCGCCTGTTTTCAAAATTCTTAACCGTCGCTGACCGTTATTCTCACAGAAAGCAGCGCTTGCAGTGGGAAAAGGCAGCTCTCTCGGAGGACACGGACACACGGTAAGGAACGTTAAACTCTGCTGTCAAAACCTGATTTGTTTGTACACTTGCCTAACCGGTAAAATTAATAACTTCACCGGTCATAGATAATGTTGCTTTGGTTGCCGTTTTAATTCAGACAATATCCGATTATGGCAAGCTAAGTTAGCTCACGTTACAGCAGCCTAGCATTAATGTTAAGCTAGCTAACTAACCTATGAGTTAAAAGTTAACAAAGCCCGATTTGGATGAGATGTTTCTGTCGTGAGAGGAGTGATTTTAACTTTACCTGCAGTGGTCAGTCATTTGAAGCCTGTCATGAGGGCATATTTATAAGTAAGTTAACGTAACAAGCTAAGCTAATCTGATAGCCTAATTTAGATAGCAGCTCTAGTAACGTTATAACTTAACCATTACCGTTACTCGTTTGAGTCCGTTTTTAGCTGATATTTGATAATATTTTGTTATATTGATGCCATTAAAAAGTATGCCGAAAAAGCCAATGTTATTAACTTAGCAGTTACCTTACAGTTTGCAATGGAAAGGTGGTTGTACAGACATACAGATCGCCTGATGACTTTACTGAAGAAAACTTGAAATGTGATTATTTCTCAGGCAGGTTAACGTTAAGTTAACTAACGTAACAGTTAACCTTAACTTCAGTGTTTTTCTGCGACCTTTAAGAGGATTTATGGACATAAGTTGGCAGTTTTACATTGGAAATGTCATCCGCGGGAAGATTAACGTTAACGTTACTCACATTGAGAGAAACACTGTGCATCTGCAATCTTTCAGATTATTAAATCAACATTTAGGCAAAAATCCCTAAACACTAAGTAATGTTAGCAGCTTTGATATCAGTTCCTTTTTTTTTCATTTGGCATTTTTCTTTTCTTCAACTTTGGTTATTGTAAAATTGGCCTTAAATTTAATTCCAAGTGGCTAGCGTCTAACCTGTTTGCATTATACTGTGCTTTGCTGCAGCATCCAGCTCATTCACAAGTGGCGCCAGTCTGATTTGGGGACTGCCTGCTTCTCACCCTTTCCTGCCGCCGGTGTAAAGTAAGTAACGTTAATACAGAATTAGATTTAGCTGACTAAATTAGTATTTTGTCAAATACTGACAATGGTCCACGTTTATTGATTTTAATAAATGAATATTTTTTCTTTGATGTAAGAAAGGAAATAACCACAGGGCTCTAAAATATAAGCATTTTAAGTGCATGCGTGAGTGAGCATAATTCTTTATTGTGAAAAACTGTTTCGGTGCACTGAGCGACTTTGACTTTTGAAAGCCATGATAGCCCAGTCAATGTCCTTATAAGCTCTAAACATCTCTGGCTCAGTGTAACGTTACAAAACATTCAGATAGCGCCGTCCCCTTTTTAGCCGACCGTGTTGCTGTTTTAAATGAGTAAGATCAAGTCATATCAGTTTTTGCTAACAAATGATTTAATTTGACCAACTCAGTGGACTGAGTGTTAATGTAGCTCCAACAACTCCAACAGAATGAGGCTTTCTCTATTTTTTTCTTTTTCTCTACTATTCTTTGTGGGGTTCATCAATAGTGATAACTGATCAGCATATTTTATGAACTTTAAGAATCGTTAACTTATTATTACACTTCGTAAAAGTGGGCTACCGTTTCTTGAAATTCAGCAAAAGCGTATGCGTTAACCACGCTTCAAACAACGTGAACAGCAAAGTGTCTGACACGGACCTTAATAAGTGAATGCATAATTCGGCAACACGGATGTTGTAGGCTAACGTTACCTGCCGAGATTTGCATCCACCTCTTTTCTCAGTATAAATGAGCGTTACCTCCCGTGAGGTGAATGCAATTCACGGCAGGCAGGCAGAATTCAGCACAACACCTGCGCTGCAAAACGTCACTAGACCTTCTAGGAGCAAGTCCTGCTCACGCAGTCTACCAGAGGCAGATTGTGTCTGACATGACGCTGCTGTTTTTATTCCCCTATCCATGCAGTCGGCGAAAGTCAGCCAGTTATCTCAAACACACCTGTAGACTACCACTTATAGCATGCTAACTTCGACAGCTGTTATCCAAAGTTAACATAGCATAGGGGGAGAGAGAGAGCGAGCTAGTGAGAGGATGTGCGGAGTAGGGCTGAACGATTTTGGAAAATAATCTAATTGCGATTTTTTTAACCAATATTGCGATTTCGATTTAATGTGCGATTAATTTTTAAGCTCAATACAAAACCCACAGTTCAACCACCAATTAATGAGTCCTGATCTCAGTTCAAATCTCCTGGAGTCCATCTTTCTGTATCCCCGTAAGCAAACTAAAAATACTCAGTTTGAGGTTCAATTTAAAAGTTGGCTAACTAAAATAGAACAGAGTGACGCCTCTCGTGTTTAATAGACAAGCTGAGTAATTCTCCGACAACACCGGAGTCCCCCGCCTCCCCCGCAGCCTCCGATGCTGGTGAGCAGCGCACCGGCTGTAACCAGGCTGTAACTCGGGACAGACTGGGCCTCTTTCGGCGTTTAGTTTGAAACGCCAATTTACAGATATTTCCTGAGCTGACTGGTGGCTGTGTGTGTGACGCAGGCGCCGATCGCCACAATACGCTTACCTTAATACGCCTCTTTCTGTTGTGCATTTTTCCGTCCATCAAAGCCGCGGATGGCCCGACGATTTCACCCACCACCACCAAGTTACCCGCGGTGGCGGCTGCTACTTTCATTCCATGTGACATTAAAGTTTATGTAGCTGAGCTTCTGTCAAGGTTAAGGCCATTTTACAACAAGAAGGCAAGTTACAGCGTAACGTGCAGACGAAGCATTAACTCGTCAGACTGCTTCCGCTTAGGTGTCATGTGACCAGAGTATAATCGTTAAGCTTTGCGATTAGAAAATTGCGTTTTATTAAATCGCGATTAAATCGCAAATGCAATTAATCGTTCAGCCCTAGTGCGGAGCGAATCTGTGCTGCGCAGCGCTGCTATCAAAAACGATTTTAAAATGGGTGACCAAATTTACTTTGACGGCTGTTAATCTACCTGGGCCTATGTGTGGGAAACCGTGTATAATATATATTTTGTTAGTATTTTATTTATTTTCTACTGAAACTGTGGATCAGCTGATGGTTTTAGTAGAGGATGTCTCATTCTATTGAAGTTGTTGGACTATATACATACATGAATACATACATATTTCTTTTGCCTAGGTTTAGGCTGATTTAAAAATTGGTTACCAAGGTCTTGGGAATAAAAAATCTAATTAACACAGTATTTACACCTGGTTACATGATAAAAAATGATATTTTTGTACTTTTTTCATTTTCATTTTAGATTTTCTTCCTGGAAGCCAGAGGGGCCACAACAGGAAACGTGGTACATCCTTGCCCACGTGTTCCATGATGATGTTGGGAAGAGGATAAATTGGAAAGGGATCACTATGCAACACTCTATGCCAGATGGCATTGGAGATGTTGCTCCTGTGTAAGTAATTGTAATATATATTTAAAACAATCTGAAGTCACACAGCAGTCTTAGGAAGTGTTCAGTGGCATTAGCACTACTTTTAAAAAACACAACCATGCTTATTAATCCACGCAGAGGATTGGGAGTCAACGCAGGGGGTTTCAGAAAACATTGCAGGGTCTGTTGGCTAAAAAATTGACAACACAGCACAGCATCTGGCAAAGCACTGAATTGCCAAGATACACATTACTACTACTAATACACATTTCTGTTAGACTTGACTGTTAAATTGTGATTTTTGTTGTCATGCAAGATAAAATAATTTTTGATGCACTACTTTCCAGAGTTGTTATATAGTTTCTCATAATATTATAAACAGTTATACAGTATTTTGACATCTTACAAGCGTATAAAACGTATAGATCTTTCACTCCAACCAGCCTTCCTGGGTGATATTTCATGGTCTAATCGGCATAGGACACGCCTCCACCAAGTTTTTTGAACATGATGCTGTTTTCGGTCTGAACACTGTCTTAATCTCCAGAAAATGCCCTGTTTGTTTAATGTTACAAAAGCTGAAGTGCTTTCCTGATGTCTCTGCTGGTTCCAGGTCGTGGCCAATATATAGTTAATTACATAACTTGTTATTATTTGTTTTTTCGTTTAGATTAAACTACTGTGAATAACACATAAAGTGTTGATTAGTGATCTTTAGAAATACAGTGAAGTGGGTTTTATTACATGTGGACAGAGCCAGGCTGTTTCCACCGTCTTACCCCCACCAGCTTTGAACCATGTCCTGCCCTACTCTGCCTCTGATTGGCTAATCCTAACCTCAGCCATCCTACCCAACGGAGACAACGAGTACCAGCCAATCGCAGGGAGTGCTGTGCAAAACTGGTGATGAAGAAATATTAGGTGCTTTCGAGAGGACTGCAGCCGACTTTCGCCGACTAGATCAAGTCGAGTCTGACACATTCTGCCTGTGTGAGCTGAGATCAATGACTGATCTTGCGCCATTTGCAAAGGATAATACCAGAAGATCAGACAAAAGTGGTTCCAACTTTAAGCAGCCGGAGAAAAGCAACTACAGCCGCCGGACTCGGCGCCTGCAGCTGCCATCTCCCGCGAGGTTTAAATGTCATGTGACATGGTGCCGTTTTGCAGAAAATTTCTAACCATCATGCCTTATTTTATGTCCAGCATGTATCTCGTTACGTCAGCTGCTGCGCAGCTGCATGAAGTCAAACGCACCTAATGCATTTCCACCTGTTTCAAGTCTTTACACTGTTCTAACCTTAGCTAGGCTCCTTGCATGCTTATAACTTTTTTTAAGGTGGGTCTCTGCGTTGTGCTGGACTCATTTGTACAGCGGTGTTCATGTGAGAGAGAGACGAGCGAGAGAGAGAGAAAGAGGATGTGCCGTGTGACGGCGCTCTGCAATCAAATGCTATTTTAAATAGGCCTAGTAAAAAAAAATCAATGTGTGGTGTTCAGCGTGTATCCTTTTGTAAAAACTGTTAATTCCAATTGGAGTTCATGAAATTTTGTATGAAAATCTCCTTTTGTGATTACAGATGCTGTGAGAAAGAGTCATCTCTCCAGTGCTGCTACAGATGATATCCTATAGAAAATATGGTGTTTCAACCTGGCAGCAGAGAAGAAGCTCGAGGTGTGCCGCTATCAGCATCGTTATGGAAGATCAGCCCACTGTTAATTCACCTTAAAAAAGTATTTTGGTATGTAGGGTTTCTACCTGTCTTGAAACATGTTAAAGTTATAATCCTTGAGGTTTTCATTAAATAAAAAACATTTTTGATAATTTTTATGGTTGCATTTCATTTGTCCAGTAATACATAGTATTCAATGTATTTACAATCTGTAAAGACGTTTTTTGACTGATAGAGAATTTAGTTTTACTGGCAGTCCACCTTTGGATAAAACTGTGTAACAGTGAAACGCATTTAGGTGATGACATGCGTGAGGCTAGTGTAGCATCGATTAGAGATAATGTTTGACATTCACAGGAAGCGCAACGTGCCTCTTCCTGTTTTTAACATTTTTCGTAACAAAAAGCGACGTTCAAAGCGTGATAAAGTGGTAAGTGACAGGTTTTCGCACACACACACACACAACACACACACACACACACACGACTCCAAATACGAATCAGAAAGGTATGTTTAGACTTATTGATGGCGAACTACAGAAAGGGGTATTCGCGGGGACATCTACGTATTCTTTTACTGTTTTCAACACCTGCCGTATCTACAACCACAGACGCATTCGGATGACAGCCATCAGTTAACAGAGCCACTCGTTAAACCGAAACACCGGTAGTGGTCGACTGCAAGGCTATCATTGCTTACATCTGTGTGCTATTAAAAGGGGTTTTGTGGTTTCTCAAGAAACCTATAATGCAGTATAACTTCACAAGATGCTCCACGTTCCTCATTTTAAGGCATGGAGGCAGCAGGCTGCTCTTCTGATATTTCCCCTAAAATTTATCTTTATTCTCATAATATTACAACTTTATTCTCGTAATATTATGACTTTATTTTCGTAATATGACTTTATTCTCATAAGATTACAACTTTATTCTCATAATCTCTGATTTTTTTTTTTACTCCTCAATGTGGCCCTAATACTCTGTTGTAGTTTTTCACCTCTGTATAAATGTAATCCAAACATTCTAACCACATTTCTAATGATTGAAGTCTGAGATTATCCAGATCGAACCCAGTCAGATTTGTTGACATGAATCCACAAAAATCTAGTTTACTTTAGTAAGTGTTTGAAACAGATTTTCTAGCACAAAACAAATACAGCCACTAGATGGAACGGACAGACTGACAGATTGCATTGATCAAATATTCATAGAGTGACCTCATGCAACTTCAGAAGCTGTTTTTGTGAGCCTGACTTTGCAATGTCTTGCTGTTAAAACAAAGTCTCAAGTGTGCAGATGTAAAGACAATAGTTATAATGGAAGTTAAAGTCTACCCAAAACACCTCAAAGTCATCTGTTGGGATGCTGCAAGTGACTTTTCCCACTTCACATGAACACAGCATTAACTAGGAGAAGAGCTCATGGGGGGAAAGAAAGGCGCTGAAACGAAAAAGACTAATACAGTTAATATCCCATGTATGATGACAGTGGAAATGAATAACAAATATTAGTCTATATATTTCTATGGTAACATCATGGTAACGCAGTATCTGTCTTACTCATGTAACCATATTTTTCACACCCCTTTTAGTTTCATAACAAAATATATGCCTCTCACTTTACTAAACCTTAAATGCATTAATCATGCTTGTGCCTTGGTGTGAAATTATTTAATTTCCTTATGCATGATTTTGTTTAAACAGAAATGTGGGTTGCTGCGAATACCTCCTCATCGAAGCATCTCCCCCTGGTTATACATTTTTAAATAACACCAGATTTTCAGGTCTGGGTGGGAGGTTTGGTGTTATTCACAAAAGAGTCTAAATGCAGTTTTCAGTAAATGCATTCAAAGTCTTTAAATTGCTCTCAATTATTATTCTAAGAAACACCCTTCTTTCCTGTGGATTCATCATACTCCAAAACCCCATTATGACTTTAGTTCAGAATTATGTGACCTATTTTCTATAGCAATTACTAAAAAGGATTGCCTTTTGATTTTATTTTGCGTGATGATGGCAATGACAAATTAGCATTTGAGCTTTTGCCAAAGTGTTTGCGTGTAAGCAACATGTAGTCAGTCCCACACACCATCAGGTTCAAATCCTCAATCTGGTCATTTCCTATTTTAATCCTGAAAGTCTGGCAAATGAAAGACATGCTTTTTCTCTCATCGTTTAGTGCTTGCATTTCATCCATCAATCCATCCATACTGAAAAACTCTCAGTCTGCTCTCTTGGAGCTCACACATTATTAATTCTCAGACAGCTGTTTAACTCCCTGAAGTCTACTTGTTGTCCCACTCACGTCTTCTACTCCAGCAGTTTATGTGCCGCGACATTACCAGGCTTCCACATTTGCTGTGACAAAACATCAGTGAGTGACAGAAAGCCAGTCATTTCAAATGGCAGCTTGTAACACAGGAAGACATCGGGTACATATGCGCAGTGACAGGATGAAAGTAACTGAGCCAACAAGGGAAAGCTGAGAACTGTTGAACTTTATGCAAATGTACAACAAACCAGTCAAACAGTGCTTTTCTGTCGGTCTCACAAAATGAATAAACAAAGTTTCAACTTTTGTTCTTCGAAAAATAAATATATGGATATGGTTACAACACATTAAACTGAATTTATTAGCTAACAGACTGATATCCATGAAAATAACCTCCACTTATCTGTGCTGTATTTATTTTACATTATTTAAGTATTTATTAGGGCTGTTGAAATAAATTATAATAAGTGTAGCTTTGTTAAGCACTTTCCATATCATCAGAAATGTAAAAAAAAACTGAATTGGCAGTTCTATTAAATGAAAAACGAAAAGGCGTTTCAGTATAGGATAACCACAAGCAGAACATAATGTGACAAATGGCCAATGAAGATAATTAACAGATTTAATTTCAAAATGTCACACTGTCTGTTTAAGGGTCTCTCAGGATAAATCAAACACACCTCAGGAGGCTCCAGTATAACTCAAAATGATTACAAACACACTCTGTCTTAACTCTGCCTCTCTGTAAGCCATATTCTTGTTTTCTTCTTCATTTCTCTTCATGACTCTGTCTTTACTGTTAATAAGTATGTTAACATGCACACTAGTATCACATTTATGGATGGTTTATAGGATTATTCTAGTTCCCAGGCAGCCATATATGAGTGTTCCTTCTGAAACGGACATAAAATGGCAGGGATGTCAATGAGGTGAAATCAGTGCTTAAAGTGGAAATAAATACGTGCCAGTACCCCACCCACCCATTATCCTTAACCTGAAGGAGAAACTAGTATTAATTAGTGTTAGTATTATAACATTAAATACAAAGTATTATGTTAGTAAAATATTTTTATATTTACAAGGACACACTTTATTTGAATAATCTGCCTTTAGATTTACAGTTTATTAGTTATTAGACATTCAACAATTTAACAGTTTCACAAATATTGCTTTGTTCTGATACTACACCACTGTGGTTATAATATCAGAAAATAGTATAGACTACTACTATAGCTTACCACTAGGCTACAATATAAGTTCCAGTTGGACAAAACAGCCGTTTAATTTTTTGTGGGTTGTTGTCATTCATTAAATTATTGTGCAAGAAAAATGCTCTACATGGTGGTCAGTCTCTGATTTGTTAAAAGTACTAACTTGTTATGATCATAACCATTCATGCAGAACAACTAGTTTAACATTTCAAGAGTTTGCTGAATGTGGTGTAACTTTGTGTTTTACAGTTTTTTTCAGTTGCTAAGATGCAATTGTCAAAACTGAAGACACTTTTTCAAAACTCTTCACACAGTCAGCATTACCAACATGCATCTTGGCCAAACAATTAATCTCAGCTCCAAAAGTCACTCAAACCCCCAAAACACTTCATATAAGCATTAAAATAAACTTGTTCAGCCAAAACACTGGCATTACCCACTCAGAAAGCATACATTGTCACTCATAAAACGCTGACCTACAAAACATTAACAACAGGAAGTATTACATACATTTGTTGAACTTTTATCCTTGAAATGGTACTTTTATTTTCATATAAACCAGTATTTCATTATAGAATACAGTTGTTTTCAGTCACTTTGATACATTTCTCAGATCACAATTGAAATTCTGCTTGTTTAACCTTCACATCATCTAGTCGCTTGTGCAGATCATATGTAAAAGCAAATTCTCAGTCTTTTGAGAAATTGCAAATTACACATGCTTTGACACATTTATGCAAATTATTATGTACATTTTTCTGCTGTTTTCTACATTATCAATTGCTCACTGTATGTCATGTTGATCACAATTTATTACAGTATTCTAGTTCTCTGTTGAGTAGTCTTACCCCCCAAAACATCTAGTCACAAGTTTATTGTGAGTAAGTCACATGCAAAATGGTAGAACACATAATCTGCATTTTTTTAATATAAATATATCTATTAGACGTATTTTGTAAATGTGTCCTACAGTAAATTTATGAAGATATCTGTTGTGCTGTGAATATGAATGAGTGGCCCAGTACAGTAACAGGAACGTCAACCTGAGGGCTAACTGTAAGAATAACATATTTTCACTTTGACTCAGAAATCAGAAATGCATTCAGTAATTTACTCGTTAAAAAGTTACTGAAATTTCATTGTTGCAATACAGTTTTTCTTAGGTGTCTACACACAAACGTAAACATAAAATGTACATAAATGTTCTGCTAAGATTTCTATATATCTGTCCAGCTACTACAAAAACGCAGGATATTTGCAAACCATTCAATGGTTTTGGACTTAGTGTGTTAGCATTTGAAAAAAGTGCCACAGATATACAGTGTTTTGCAGGTGGTGAAGACTTAATGAGAAAAGAGTTCATGGATTTTGGAGAAAGTAGTCATTGAATGTATTTTGTGTGAAAGCAATGAAAACTGATTCACAGTTTGGTCCACATACACTTCTGTTTTGCTGACTGTGTGAAGAGTTTTGACAATGTGACTTCAGTTTTGACCAAAGCAGGTTAGCAATTGAAAAAAAAACTGTAAAGTGGTGGGGACATAAGGGCTCAGATTAGGGGCATGACGACACACTTTGTTCACGAGAACAAGATAAGAAGGTATTTGACAGTATTTTGAAGTAAATATTCAATTCTCAATTATATCAAGGGGAGGTTCTGGGTGTCCTCCCCCAGAAGACTTTGGGCATTAAATACTTACTTTCCTGCATTCTACAGAACTTTTCTGCACCAATTTATGGTGGAAATGTCTATTTATTTGGAAGGAAACAAAATTAACATGTAGCAATTCAAAATATAATGAAATATAATGCAGTAATCAGCTTTTGGACATGCATTTGTTTGTTCTATATTTCAATTGCATTGTATGTTTTTTATTGTGCATTGTTTCATTTGCTATTTAACATTTCTCGTTGCAAACTTTCAAAAAGTGGTGCAGTCATTCTGATTCTGACATGTCCCCAGTGTCCCCAGTGTAAATGACACCTATCTGTCAATATTTTTAAATGTCCCGCCCCATCCAGGCATTGATTGGTCGGTTCACGAAAAGTGACATTGACAAGCTGCTTTCAGCACATGGCTGCTTGAAAGGCACCGAGCTTCTCTTCTCCCTGCTGTGTCTACGCCGACAGATTAGCAGGCAGGCGATAACGGAAACAGGTGAGCGTACGTAGCATCCAGAGAACCTGATATAGAGTGGGCAGAGGAGAGTACCATACTTGTGAGATGTGCCAGTGCGCAAGAAAAAGTCCCAATACGCCAAAGAATAAAATGTTGAGGTGCCGGTGTGACACCAAAATGTGTGCCCTATCAGATTCTGTGACCCAAATGGGAAGTAAAGCGCCAGAGGCTTTGTTGACAATGTGAAGCGGTTGCAGCTTGGTTGGGTTTAGGCACCAAAACTACGTTGTTGGGTTTAGGCATCAAAAGTACTTTGTTATGGTTAGGAAAACATCGTCGTTTCACAGAATCTGAAGTCTATGTAATCAAAACAATTAACAGGTAGGGAAGAAAACAACACCAAACTGTAGATTAAGAGCCAGCTACTAATAAGGTGACAAATGTCCAGAAAACACAATGAAAATCCAGTTTTCACTATGGTATTTTAAGGGCCTGCAAAGCACCAAACTCACCAAACAGAATGTTGATACATTAGTTGAAAAAAGGTATGGTGACTTGCTTTAATCACCTTCATTAAAGTTAGGGAAAGATCATTGTCATGGCAAAAAAAGAAAAAATCCAGTCTCCAGTTTCAAAGATTAGGGATAGTATCTGCACTGATTTTAACAATAGACATATATCTTGTCACGCAAAATCATCAAAAATGAAGATACAGACTGGGCTTTGATAAAATAAAGTAAATATTTGTTAGGTACTGCACTGTTTTAAAAAGAATAAAATCCAGATAGATTTGTACCCATAACACACTTCTGTCTTTTTCCTCTGGCTCTTGCTTTGTTTTTCCTTTGTGTTAATGTTTCCTAATGAAGGCAGGTTAGACCAGTCATATACAATAGTGATTACAAGATCAGCAAAGAACACAATCAATTAGATTATTTCTGTATTTTAATGAGGAACTCTTTCATTAAATAGTTTAATCACTCTAATTAAAACATGTTATCAATTTAATTAAGAAAATTCTCCCTGAGAGAGCTAGAGTGGAAATCTCAGTACAATTACATATTAACTCATATTTCTTCCAGGTATTCCCAGCTTTGTGGTTGAAACGCCACATGGGGTACTTTGTTTTTGGAATGAGTTCACTTGTAATATTACTACTTTAAAACATTAAACAAAGAATTTTAGGGGGAAAAAATTCAAAGCAGGACACAGAAATCCCATTAAACCTGCTTTGATCCAGTTGTCACTGACCAAAATGCAAAACCAGAATGAAATGAAATTTGTAAATTAAGGTCCTATGCAATAATATGAGTTTTTTTAGATGTTGGTATCACTGCGTGTGTGTGTGTCCTGACTTTCAAAGGCACAGAGAGTACAAACGAGACCAGCTCCATTCATTATATCTGTTTGCTACACCAACATCATGAAGAGGGTGGACAGGTGAGACTAGACCCACCCAAAGTTCAAAACTCTGTTTGTCACAGTCAATAATTCCAACTTCCAACCAGAGTCAATAAATAATCCAAGGGGAACTGAGAGGAATTGTTATTTCACAGTGCTTGAATCTGTGTTTAACATGAAAGTCACTTAATAATATGATTTATTAGCCAGATGAATGTTGCACAAAAGTGCCTGCTTGCTTTGCTGTTAATAGGCCAAGCTGGAACATGACGCTAGAACATGCAGCAATCATTATGAAATGAAACCTCATTATGAAAACATACCATAGCATACATAGCAAAAATCACTTTTATAAATCCTGATTAAAGTGTGTGGTTAGAAAATCACAAATAGAGTTATCCCTGATTTGTCGACAAGCACTTCCCCTTGAAAGTTGATAATTTGAAAAAAATCAATGGCTGTGCAGTGTTCATACACTCGAAATTATGCACGTTATGTTTGTGAGAGAGCTGTGTGTGTGTCCAGTGTTTGAGCACTGTGTGTGCATGCACACGCATATGCGTGTCTGTGTGTGTGATCTATGTTAATCACTCTCCCCATAATTACCATTTTCTTGTTAATGGATCAGACCTTTTAATCACCGTTTTGCCCTGTGTCTGTGTACATGTGTATGTCCGTGTGCATGTGTGTGTGAAGGAGAGAAAGAGACAGAGAGAATGAGACAGCAGAGGTAATTTGGCTTAACTAGCGGGGGCGATTGAAACTATGCAGACGATAAATCTTCCTCACACACAGACACGTGCGCACACACACACACGACCTATGCACACGATTGCATGTGTGCGCACACGCTCACACAGCACATCCTTTCCTGTTATCTCAGATAAGCAGGAAATTCTAATCAACCAAAAAGAGCATAGAGGGCATCTTTCACTTTCTCTCTCCTCCTATCTGTTTGTTCTCACTCTGTCTTTATTCCCCGCAGAATTGGGAATATCATGAAAAGTAGGAAAATCTCATGGTCACCCAACTCTATTCTATTCTATTCTTTTGGTCCCTTGTTTAATTAACTCAGTATAGCAATTTGAGCACTAAAAGCCACCGGATTGTCAGAGAAAGGTTGATTATTGCAGCTCGCTGATTAGAAATTATGCCCGTTGAACCAACAGAGCATGGTTCATTCCCCATGATGACAGAATTGCTTTTCAGCAACCAACCAAGAATCAAGGGGACTCATTTCATCTCGCCATGATCGACATCCTTTTTCCTCAACCGAACCAAACAGATTTTCTTGCCTAGCTGTCTGTAAGTGGTAGTTGCCTCACACATGTCGAATGTAATTAAAGAAATCAACTTCTGACCTTAGCCAGGACACCCATCGGCAGTGGGAGCGCCTGTTTAATGTTGACAATGCAGTTCAAGCTAAAAAGAATTCTCCTGAGGGGACAATGAATGATCAGATTAAAATGTGGCCAGTGGGAGATGCAAGGCAGATTTATATGCACTCTTGCTGTTCTGTCTGATAGATTTTGTGAAATAACCAACTGTTTAAACTTATCTATGAAAGTAAATTCTAGGAAGAATTCATGTAGAATCAAATCACTTATAGACTAAGCTGATTGACAGAATCGTTTTTCAGGGCCTTTTAAAGTATAAGAACAAAAGTAGCAGTTGAGTTATGTGCTAGCACTGGCCTGTGACGTAAACAAGTTCTTGTTTGTGGCAAACCATGCTGGTCTTAACATTTGATTTGGCACAGAGTTGGAATCTTTTACTCTTGTCTTCCCTTTTCTTGGGTGAACCTGATCCAGAAGCAGGGCTTCCGCTGTGGGTTTGTGCATCCCTTTTCAAGCTGGTGTGTGTAAAAAGTGCTGTTGCCTTGAAGAAAGGAGCCACTAGAGGAGACTTGTGTGTGAAGCTGTCCTTGGTTTCATGTGGATATTCTTCCTCCCAAGAATTAGTTTGAGGTGGATGTACACTTCAGCAGGAGCCAAAGTGATATTTAGAGCTCCTTCACAGTTAGTTTTCGAATTTCTGTTGCCTCCACCTGACTTCAGGAAGATAGAGAATCCTGATTCAATGATCAAACACAGCAGATCATAGTACATAGAGATATGATGTGGCATAATAAAATATTGCCTTTGCTCCCATAGTTAACAAACATAACATATTGTTTGTTACTATAACTGAATGCAAGAACTTTAAGTTTCCATTCATAGTATTTTGTTTTAAATGTTTGGTTCTTGATAGAGCTTTCCAATTTTATCGATTGAGAAAAACAAGTTGTTGTTTTGTTCAGCAGATTGAAATGTTATTCTCATGCAATTGAATTTCTACTTACATCATATGTGAGAGGTGACTCTCACATTTCACCGTTAATTTAATAACTCAATAATTTAATTACAGGGTGTTCAATGTGAATAGAGTCACAGACAGATGCTATTAGGCTCAATTGATTGTCTGATGAAATCATAAGGCAACGAGAGTTTAAAAGTTTATCTGAAATAGGGGGCGTTCTGGGTATTTCTTGCAACCAGAGCTTAATAAAATAGTTTGATAACTAAAGGAAAACCACAGTGTCACAGTGATTGAGCCTTGGTAATTTGTGTACTACAGCAGGACAGCACCCTGTTGCTGTACAGGTCATTTGTCCCACTGCAATAGTACTTCTTAAAAGAATGAAGCCCAGCACAGATTGCATCTTGTCATTTGTTAAAGCAAGCATGCATTTATGTTGGTCTAAAACTTTTCAAAAATTGTATTCATACCAAACACAGTTCTGCACCTGTTTTTAGTTATCTTCTGAATTCATAATCCCTAATATTTGATCATGTAAACATATTAGCTCATTACAGCTCATAGCTAATTGGCAAAAACACAAAGGGATACCTTTTCATGCCTTTAGCTTAAGATGTGAAAACTGGCTGAACATCAGTGGCAACCTAATAATAAACAATGGGTTACATGCCATCACAGGTGTCTGGGCTGTATTTGTTGTGCTAATCGTCATGGAGATTAGAGGATGTTGAACACATAATTTGTTGCAAAGATAGTCTAAATAAAGTGTGTTAAATACAGTTTTAATTTGTCTTAACAGCCTTCTGCCATTACATAATGACTTTCCACCATCCATCCATCGTCAACTGCTTATCTCGTGCACAAGGTAGTGGAGCCCCTGTCTTTCTCAATTTTTTAAATTTGCATGATTTTGATGCTGCTCTGAAAATTTGACCACTTTTTTACAAATATAACAAAGTTACCATTTAAAAAATAACTGGTCCTACCTGGTCCTGAAGTTAGCAGGGTGCGGGTGCCCATCATACAAGGACAAGAAGTCATATTCTTCTTCTATGGCAAATGACAAAAACATCAGCTGGATTCTACTTCCTTCCTCCCCGACAATGACCCAGGTGCAGTTTGCCCCATTGGGGTAACCATACGGAAAGCCTGGCGATTCTATACTGCCATTTCGGCCTTTCAGTGTACCGCCACATGTGTAGATGAAACCTAAAGGAGAAAAGAGAGAACATTTCATTTATTTTATTAAAGTTTTACTCATCCTTACCATGTGAAAATAAAATGGTGACAAACAGTTGCTAATTTCTATGTGTCCAAGGGCATCTGTGTGTGTTTCTTGGTGCGTGTAGTTAAGCATTAGTCTGTGTGTGTCTAGCAATGTGTGCAGTGTTTGAGAGTAGCTTTGGTTTCATTTTGACAGACACTGACCAATAACTGCAGGGTGCTCACTATTAGTTACACACAAGCACCCTCATGCGCTATGAAAAATGAAGCCAACACAAAAGTGGCAAAAACTGCAGTTCCTTAAATGGCCAAAAGTGAGCCAGTCCCTGTCTTAAAATGCCCAACTTTACAGCAGAAATGTTTACAGCCTGGTACAAAA
The DNA here is from genome assembly GCA_024633595.2 of Lepomis macrochirus. Lineage (NCBI taxonomy): Eukaryota > Metazoa > Chordata > Actinopteri > Centrarchiformes > Centrarchidae > Lepomis > Lepomis macrochirus. Next base: position 19,614,318 of record JALXJV020000013.1, on the reverse strand, counting down.
AACAGTTTCTCCCTTTATGACAACTGTACGGGGAGTGAATGTATTATGAATTTAAATTATATTAAGGCTTACAGTTATGCATAATTAAGGGAAGGCTGCTGTGAGTGACAGATGGGTGCTGTCACAGGTGGCTTTTTTGGAGTAGCAGGGAGTTAGGCACTGTCGAGATGGTGAGAGCTAGAGCAATCACACTCACTCTTCAGAAACCTAATAGTGACGTCACAGAGACTACGTTCATGATTTATACACTCTATGCATTTATAAAACCCAATGCCACTACATAGTATTACAGCTATTAAATTTCTTTTAATAAGGGAATATTGCTGACCTACTGGCCCAGTCTACCACCTAATATACTAATAAAGAAAACTAAAAAAAATATAACCTAATAATACTGAAGCCAAGCGTTGCTTTATATCAGTGTAAGAATAAGCCACAAGTCATCATGAGTGATACTAAGTAGGTCAACTTGGGTCTGATATTTCTTGGTTCTTTGATGGTGATGTATGATTACATATTAATGGAATATATACTGTAGCTAGCTCCAAATCTGTTGAATCAAGTATTTGTCAGTCTTATATCTCACTATCGGTTGTGCTGCTAGGAACATGATCTTTTCACTGGCCTCCCCCACAGTGAGGGCACAGAGCAGGATCTGTATTGGAGAAGCACCCCAGGAGCTGGTATTCACGTTCAGCATGAGGTGCTTGAACCCAGGTCTCCTGATGGAGGGGAAACTCAGTTGCCACTGAGCCATCGTTCCACCTGACTTAATAGGTGAATCAATAAGCGACCGGAGAATTCTCTTGGATTCAGCCTGTGTGCTGGAAATGTCTTGGTTTTTGCCGATCAATTACTGACATGTGAAAATGCATCAATAGGCTTTAACAGTACCTTTGAGCACGACTATATATGGACATAAGCATGTGTTGTTTTGTAAAAAGGGATATACATCTACACTTAACTGTGTTTATATGGATGTGAAAACAAAAAATGCAAACCCTTGAACACACTATGCATTATCAAGCACAGACGATGATTTCTTTATAATACTATATACACTATAAGTACGACTAGAGGTAATGAGCTACCTTCATTATGGCTCTAATTAGGTGGGGACAGGCTGGTAGGAGAAGGAGACAAAGAAAGAGAGTACAGGAAGAGAGGAGTAGATGTACAACTGACAAATCAACTGTAACAGGCATTATGTTGACTTTTCCCTCAGCCCAACATACAAAATATGCAGCAACAAGTGACTACAAAGCCATGGTTATTGTTTCTATGAAGATATTGCAGAGCATATTTCCTTATGTTTCCTAGGTTAAAATGGTGGATAAACTGTTGATAGGAACTATGTTTTAAGTGTCAAAATATAAACACAACACAATGTAATCAGAAATATGTATTTTCTCTGGCTATGTTAAAGCTATGTTAAAATATTGATATATTTTGGAAAGGATTGTTAAGATAGAAGTGACTAGAATTTGTTTTTATCCTTTTACAGACTGCTTGTTCTGATCAATTTTAAGTGAAGCTAACTCTGCTGCTGTACGTATTCTAAATCTCTCTGGGTTACAGAGCCTGCTAAATGCCTAAATTGTTAAATGTAAATGTAATTGATCTCCTTGGACTTCACGGTTCACATCAGGATCATTATCTTCTCCCTTTGATCTTAATGATCCTTTTATATCAAACACACCACAGGTGTTAGATGAAAACCTTGGAGTGTCCAGGAATGAAGTCAGACAGGAGCATTTTTTTGCGATGCTCTATCGATCCACGATGGAGAAAATCTTCACTTCGACCACTCCACAGGGGAGTCAGAGTGCGGAGTCAGCTTACAGAGCATTAACCCTTGGAGCTGGTAGGGATTTAGCATCATCCTGCTCAAGGACACTACAGCAGAGAAGAAACTTGCTGCTATATCTGGCTTGATCTAATGTCTTCTTGCTGGGAGATGGTGTTACAAGTCACTATACCTCTGCTCTGTGTCTGTTTTTTTGCATTTGTATTTGACAATCTCTTTTACAGTGTAGCTATGCTTTTTTTAGTTTTTGTTTAGTTTTATATCACTGGAAATAATTAATTAAAATGCTATACAATAGTTTTTGATGCTGCAGCAGTATGTATTTTATAGTTTAATAGTTAGTTAGTACATTTTGTGTAATATTCCAAGTTTAAATAAAAGTGTTTAATTGAAAATTGCTCTTACTTTATCTTTCAAGTGCTTGAGCATGTTGGAACAACAGGGACTTCACAGATGAATGTGTATTGTGTATTCTAAACCTTTGAACTCAGTGAAACTTTGAACCTTTAAACTTTGAATCCACAGTGGAATCACCAGCTTATACAAAATATTTGGGCATTATATAGCTTAATAGCTATATAATGCCCAAATAGCTGTTACAACCCTGCAGCGTTACTTGTCTAAGAACAGGACCATTTAGATCAATGTACATTTAGTGATGTGGTCTGTCAAGGTTTATTCCTTATCATTTCATGATTAATGTGAGGTTATTGTGTCACTGTAGCTTTCAGCCAATGCTAAATTGATGTTAGCAATGTTATGCTCCGCACAGACACAGTCTTTGTGTGCTAACTAACTCTTTGGCAACTTGTGTCATTATCTGACACATATCTCATCCATATACTTCTAATTTGGCGTTAAACACAACCACACACACACAGAGGAACTTAAAGCCCCCTTCTTTATGTACTTTCTTTGTCTACAACACGTGTGTTCATGCTCGTGCACGCTGAACATAGAGTGCATCACAGGAGCAGAGACACATTCTTTTGGGGGCGCATCGAAAAATACTTGAACACATCTCTTTTTGTTCTTCAGTTAAGTACATTTTTGTACATTTATACAGCACATGCTGTTTCTTTAATGTTGCAGAAGAGTGAATACATACACAATTATTTTGTACTCCAAATCTTACAAACAACTAAGTATTGATGGAAAATTTGTTTAGTAAATTATTAACTAGTTCAGTATATTTTACAAGACTAAATTTGTTAATTGGATATCAATTTTCTCTTCTTCAATAGAGGTGCCTCAAGGTGAATTTAACATAAGTTAAATTAACCCTAACCAACCCTATAATTAATTATTAAATAATAGTAATAATTATAGTTATATATGAAATTATCAATGTCATTTAAATCCTAATTCCCAACAAACTCCTTGGCCTTAATTGATCTCCTCTGAGTGCAAAGCTCAAATCAGGGTGATCATCCACTGCCTTTCATGTTTATGAGCCTCGTTATTTACCATGGCAGCCAGGGCCACAGGGACAGCAGGGCAATCCTGTTGGATGCTTTTCCAGCCAATTATCCAAGACAGAACCCCGACCAAAAATCGCATGTGTGCATGTGTGTTTTTGTGTTTGCGCGCATGTGTGTTTGTCCAACCCTCATTTACCCAGCAATTTCCAAGACCATCACAGAGACGGATGTAATGACCAATGGCAGTCAGAGCTGCAATTAAGGGCCGGTATCTCTGTCCCTTCAAAACCAATCAGAGCTGAGATTTTGAGGAACCCTGAGGGATGGGTAAAACCATATGAGAGCACACACATATGCACATACACACACCTACAAAAAAAAACTTTTAAGTATAAATACTACAACTGATGTACACTTATAATGTATACATCCATGTCACTTATTGCATGTTTCAAATTGTCTAAAGAAAAACAAAGGGCTGGAAATGCCTCTGCCCACGTGGCCTGTTGTCTTCTACAAGATTGTGCACAGCACAGCAAGAAAATGACTTATTGAACAGTCATTTTTGGCCTTGTTCAGAAAACGAAGATACATGTGGTTCCCGACGGGAATTACATTTTATAATCAAAGTTAAACAGGATTTATGCTCCAGGAAGCAGTGGTTCAACAAATAGTAACAGACCTATCAGAACCTCTATCCAATGTATTTACGTTTTAATTAAACTCTTAGAATTGGTCTCACATTTTGAATAAAATAAGTGATGGTTCAAACATTAGTTCATGAATTATGGCTATTCTGGATATGCAGTCTTTAAAAATACATCAAAATGGTTTAATTATTTTATTTACTACCACCTTATTTAATGGTACATTGATGTTGTAATCTATTTTTTCTCTGGTTCTGAAGAAGAGCTGTTGGGGTTTTGGTACCTATGTGAATATGATAAACAAGAATGTAGATTTCAATTTGCAATATGACCAAAAACAAATTTCTCAAGCATAAACATTTTTAGAAATGAGCAAGAATGCTTGCATACTTCCATCTCCCATGGTTTGGAATAGAATATTGCTCAATTTCTTGCAATATTTCCAACAGCCAAATGCACAGACTTAGGGTTTATCCTGAGATAATACATTTCTGATAGACTAACTAATGCATATGTTACTGCAATCAAGATTCAGGATTATGCTCTCAATATAACCTTATTACTGGAATAGAATGAATTGTCTTGCCAGGAAAATGACAGGAACTCACACAAAGGCCTTAGTTTGTCACATGTTAGAGCAGAGAAGCTGCAAAACGGCCTGGTCACACGACTCGAGGAGCGGGTCCGGCCCCTCAAGGGCCACACCCATAGCTGTAGGCGTTCCAGGCTCGGATGCCAGCTGCGGCCCCCCAGCTGCGACAGCAGGTCTGGCCTCCTGGGAAGGCACCAGGGGACCCCATCTAAAAGCCTGTGCATCACTGGAAACCAGAGTCTCCCTGGCCAGTTCGGGTCACCAATAGGGGCCTGTGGTTGCTCTGCTGCACCCTGTGCAACGTCACAGTTATCAGTGGGAATGGCGGAAAGGCATAGAGGAGACGATCTGGCCACGGGTGTGCCAGGGCGTCCTGTCCCAAAGGACCTGAAAGCCCGAGCCCCGACCCCTCTGCGCCTGAGGTGCAACACGTGTTGGTGTCTGACGGCGGTGATCTGCCTGCTCCAAAGCTTGTGGCTGGCCCAATCCCCGTGGGAAACCACCCGGACGAGCTGGCATCCAAGGGCGACTGTTGCCATAACCCTGTGAAGGCTGCTGTCTCAGTAGATGTGTAGGCCCCTGAAGGCTAGCAAATTGCTGCCTAGTTTGGTTAGCCTGGATTCCCCGCTCCAAAGCCTGCTACGCTGCTGGGCCGAACAGCTTCCCTGGTACTACAGGGAGAATGCGCAGGGCCCTCCTGCCTGGCTCCAAAAGCGGGGATTGGGCCAGCCAGACCTGTCGACGAGCCAAGGTAAGTATTGCCATCAGCCTACCAAGCTCTCTAGTCATAAGGGCAAACGCCTGCAACACTGCATCACTGAGGCTCTGGACGGAAGCATCCACGCCAGAGGATTGCAGAGACTGGGACAGAGCTAATATCAGGTGGGAAAAAGAGTTTCCAATACGGCCCATGCGTGCTGCTGTATCATAACCTCTCACCAGGAAGTCATCCGTAATGCGACACTGCGGCCTAGGACAGCGAGCATCCGGTCTCAACACTTCAGTGGGTGACACAATGAGGGACGGAATAACTGGCTGCACAGCTGGCATCTGGCCCAGCCTGTAAGTGCTGGCATTCTGCATAGCAGCCAAGGCCCTGCCGTCAGTTGTGTGGTGAGAAAAAGCCTTGGGGTCTGGCCAGCATTTGTGGAGCTCCTCAATGTATGGCTGGGAAGGTGGCACAGATAAGAACGCACTAGCTGTGGTACCTGCAGTTGGCGCTTCATCCAAGACAAAGCGTGCCAGTGCCATATGGACCACTGGCTTAATTGTAGCATGGGCAGCCTCCGAGCCTGCTCTGGACCCGCTCCCCGTCTGCTGGGAACCGGTGTCAGAAGCACGGGTGGAAGCCTCCACTTCTCCCAGCCCAGGACTGTCCTCACAGAACTGGCTGCAGGAAGCCCTCGTTGACAGGGCATCGACATCCCAATCTTGAGGGGTGGGGCTCCCGGCTGGGCAATCCCCACAGGTTGCAGCCCCCCTGCCTGGCTGAAGGCTAAGGAGCAACCCCTTAATCTCAGCAAATTCTGAGGCCAGCGTGTTTACCTTGGCTGCCAAACCATCCACCTTTTTGGCCTTCTTTCTAGGGGGGGCACCTGACAGTGGAGGGTGACTATGTCTACTCCGCACCTGAGAGGCCACACCAGATGAAGGCAACTGGCCTTCAAGCTGTAGTCCTTCCACTTCCGCTAGCCGGGCTAGTTTCAGTTCCTGTGGCATAAAACTGCAATTCATGCACTGACTGTCAGACAGCCCCTCTCTCAAGTGAGCAACACCAAGGCATGTGGGGCATTCATCATGGCCATCTGCAGCCAGCAGTGGAGCCATGCAGGAGCGACAAACATGTGTCCCCAACATGGAGGGATCCTGCAAAGTTATGCAGCTCCTATATTTTTTTCACAACAATAACTGTTATTTAGGAGCGAAAACACCCAAAATAACAGATCAAAGTGAGCTCTTATGTCCTTGCCTTGTTATTGAAGACAAATGAAAATAACTTCTTTTAACAAAAAATAATAATAAACTGTACCCACAAGCGAAATCACTTAGAGTAGCAGATTAGAGAGAGTCTGCATTTTATTTTAACTAAAATTAAATAACTCTCCTGCACTTAATAACCAAAACAAAAATTCACCCATATATGTAGCTATTAAGTCTACTGGGGAGCTAACGCTCTTTACCAAAGGATAAATTAAAGTTCACTCGGCATCCCTCAACGAGCGAAAACACTCGGCAGAGAGCCTACAATCAATTAAGAATTACCGCTAAGCGTAAACCAACCCGTAACAAAAGAGTCAAGGAGACCCGAAAACAGGCTCCACAGTCAAAAACAACAACTAAGTTTTAACTAAGGAGACACTTAGGCAAGTGAGGTCACTTGCCTAACTGCAAAGCTGGAGAGACACGCTTGCTTGTCCACAACCCGTGCTGATTGCTGGCGAAAACACCGATCTAACAGCAGGTTTGGGAGCGCAGCCGTACTAATTAACCGCAGCCCTTGGAGGACGAAACCGTAGCTCCAACCACGCCGGTTGCAGGGCTTCTAGCAACAATATGACGGCTATTCTCTCTTCCTTTCTTCCTTCAAATCTACCTGCATTCACGGATCTGCGAGAAGAATCACGGGACATTTTTCCTGATGACGTGGGCTTATATAAGCTACGCTCCACATCATCCCAGGTCACAGGTGACTTTGTTGATATTAAATACTAGACCTGCGCGTGTGCGAGACGGATAACATCCAGTGTTATGCACTGCCTCTGGCGGTCATCCAGAATTCATAGAACTCACATTTGCTTCATGTGTAATGTCTAAAATGACTGACTTCATACTTAATTTTTGTTGCTGTTTTCTTCAAATCCTTCTACTGATACAGTGATTTTTAAATTTTCCTTTCCAAGACTATATTTTAAACTAATTGATAACTATTTTGAATACGTCTTAGGATGTCTTTTACATTCTTGCAGTTTTCTCACTTTCAATTAACTGGTAAAGAACAGCTTAAAACCTTGTAAAGCTGAGTCTTAGTCTAAACTCTAAATGAAGTCCTACTTCATTAAATTGAAAAGCTAGGATACAGGGTGAGGTGAATAAAGAGCGAAACAGGGACAGAAGGACAGAGATGGAAAGCAGAATAAACACAGTGAAAGGGACAGATTTCCCCTCGTACATCATTGAGCAAAGAATGAGGATGATTTAAAACTCATCACTCAGGGACAGAGGCGAGAGAGTGTAGGAGTGAGAGAAAGGGAGAGAGCGAGGGAGAGAGAGAGATCGAGAAATATAGAAAGAGAGAGGGGGCAGAATAGTAGGAGAGAGAACGGCGAGGAGACAGGGGTAAAAGAGAGACTTCTAATTATGCTGACTACCAGACCGAAACTGACAGCCCTTCGACACACACACACACACACACACACACACACACACACACACACACACACACACACACACACACACACACACAGACTCAAAAGCACAGGGTCACAGAAAGACAGGCATATACATATACACACATAGAGGTTCACACAGACACAAACACACTCACATGTTCACACCATAAAAGAGAGACAGACATGCACACATCCAAATATACGTAGATTCAGAGGGATATACACACAAATCCATGCATTATGTCACAAACAAACACACACACACACACACACACACACACACACACACACACACACACACAAATATTGATGATAGTGTACACTTTTTGATCCTGGCTCTTGCCATGAAACTGGGTCACCTCTGGAATCCATAAATGCAGTTAATTCAAGATGACTACAGCTGCCGCCCTCCACGAAGAAGAGAGCTACAAACTTTTTAAAGCCACCAGGGCATGTATGATTACTACTAAAAAGATTTTGGGTGGAGCATCACTTTAAGGAAGGCATTCCCCCCCTGACGATTTAAATAGAGATGCTAATAGGCACACAGTGAAAGATTTGTGGTTGGACTGGTTAGCTCCCAGGTGTGAATATATGCACTGGTACTAATGAGGAACAGGGTTTAGCTGGAAAAGAGCATGCATGCTCAGCAAAACCTTCCCTGGATAAAAGAAGCTTAAAGACAAAGAAGAAAATCTGCTTCTTCAACTGAGTGGATTTAATGAACCCCGATCTGCAATATAGGCTTGATCGCTTTCATCAAAGCAATATCTCATCTTGGATGTCTTAAGTAATACACCGTAGATAAAAAAAAACAGTGGCTTATGCCACTTGTTAAGCTTTTTCAAGACCATTTTCAAGACAGTCCAATTTTTAAAAAAATGTATAGTCTGGGCTAGGTTTATAACTTTAAATAGCACATCATCAAGAGCCCTGTGTAATCACTGCTACTCCACAAGTCCCTGGACCTTTCTGTGTAGAGTTGGAAATTCTAAGGTGAGTTTACACTTAAGATTCACAACAGTACAAGTTTAAACTTTAAAATACTTGCAAAAAACTGTGGTCTGCAACATTTAAACTTGCCAGTTTAGTCCACTGCGACTGGACGAGACTGTGCATTTTTTCTCCATCAGCTACTTGTGGTGCAGCTTCGTGCTGCCTTCATGGGAACGGGAAGTCAGAGTATCATCTCTAAAATTTTACCCACATTGCGTTTACTGTGTAAACTCTAGAAAACCGACGCTCTCTTTCTAGCTGCAAAAGTGTTTATTTCTCTGAGGAATACACCGTGAACGTCTTGTTATCGCAGTGGTTACACATTTACAAGAGGGATTTTCCGCTGTCGGACTTGCCCTGAAAGCAACTTTGCTGCGACACCAGCGAGTGACGTCGACTCTCCTCGCGCTGTGAGTCGCAGACAGTTTGTGCCAAAGCGGACATATAGGTAGTTTCATTCAGCTATAAAAATGTAAAGTTAAAAACTGAAGCCCTGTCTCGCTCTGTGGGGGACTGTTAGCGGCACTTTATCAGAGGTTCTGAAGCTAAGCTGTGTGGAATTATTCAGTGAGCTTTCTGTGTGATCACGTGTTGTCGGTTAGTTTCGTTCTCATTCAGTTTTGTCAGACGGCGAGGGGATACTTAGGCTACAGCGAATCAGTAACATAATGCAGTAAGCTACAGGGCATGTAGTAAAATATTATGAATTCTCTTTAAATAGGCTAATGATATTAGTCTCCTTTAACGTCTTTTTTTCTTTACATGTCTGAGAACACTGATCTGTGGCAGAGATTCTGAATGTGCAGAAAGTTTTGAACATGAGCAGATAAGTCACGGTATTTCCCATACGTTCATTTATTTGTGGCGGCCGCTGACCGCAACATATTGATTTTTTTACCAGGCCTATTTAAAATCGTATTTGACGGCAGAGCTGCAGACAGCGCGAATTCACGGAGCTCATCCTCTCGCTCGTCCCTCCCTCTCTCTCTCTCTCTCACCCGTCCCTCGATCTGTCCTCTCTCTCCCTCGTGAACACAGGTGCACAACAGCCAATGGGAGACCCATCTAATAGAAGTTACTGGCCAGCATGTAAGGGGCCTGGCTAATAAGGAGAGCTCAGTTAATGTTAAAATACAGCTGGGTTTTCGAGGTTAGCATGCTGTACAGCTGCAGCACAGCTACATTGTCATTCTGTGGTAAAAAATGACAGGAGCTAAAGTCCGGTCAGTTACTGAATTAAAATGGATTAATTTATCACTGAGATGAAAAGGGGCCATAAACACATTTAAATAAGTTACTTCCCCACAAAAGAGGAGGGAAGACTTAACCATATGTGTTGACTCAGCAGGGATGATATTAAATAAGTTGATTTACAGGAGAAAATATTTAAAATCAAGAAAAATGCCTGAGAGCCTCACTACACTGTTTTCTATTATAATTACATATTTTGAATTGTCACCTGAATTTTTAGACATTTCCACCCTAAATTGGTGCAGAAAAGGCAGAAATTAGGGGAGAAATCTTCACCAGAATGCAGGAAATTAAGTGTTTAATGCTCAAAATCTTCTGGGGGAGGACCCCCATACCCCCACTTATTAAGTGCCCCATCCAAGAAAACAGTATTTTGCTTCATACACAGTTTCTGTGAGGAACATTCACTTATTAGTTAAATATAATTACTTTTCACCTGGCTTTTTTGTTACCTTTTCCATGTTTTTAATAACAATAGTAACAATAAAAAAATCAAAACATATTCAGGGCAAATAGTCAACATCTTTTTTGATGGGGGGCGGTAAGGGGTCTGGATAGTGGATAGGGGGGCGCTGGCCCAAAAAAGGTTGAGAACCACTGATTTAGAGTCACCGATTAACCTTTTAATTTAAAATAAAAATCATGGTGGACATCACAGTAGGGGAATTGGGGTCTCTCACACCAAAGGTATATCTTACTGTTCTATCACCAGGCCAAAACAAGCAAGGTGTACTGGAAGTAAGTAAGCTGCTGACCTTTTCGGGATATTTTACAGCCTGCATTAGCCCTCAGTGAGTCTTTTTCAATTTCTCCGGGTCAAAATCAACTTCAGTACAACTGGTTTGGTGCAGTAGGGTAGCTGCCACAAAAGGCTGTACCAATAAAACGCAGGGTAGCCTCGCAAAAAATATATAAAAGCAGGTAAGTGGCTGCTAGCTTGTACCGTATAACACTGTGAAATTTTTACCTTGCAAGCATCAGGATGGGAGAGAAAATGTCTTCTGTAGCCATTAAACCTTTCCAGAATTGTAAAACCGTGCCTCAAAGGATTATAAACTTCTGTGCAGTGCATCTGACGAACCTTCAAAATGGACTTCTGGTTTGTTTTTTATCTTCTCATGGGTACCTGTAACAACCCACGCTACAATACCTTGTGGCTTTTTGATCCAGCAATATACAGCCTTCTAGCCAGAAGGCTAATATATGCCAACAGACTCCAGCCCCATCAAGCCTTTAAAGACAGTGAGTAAAACATTATCATGCAGCTAGTGTAACAATTTAAACCCAACCAAAATTAATAAAAACCTGCCATTGCCATACAGTAAGATTATTTGACTTCACACGTCCTGAAATAAGCTTGATGATTTGAGAGGGTGAAATCAATTACAAAGCTTGTCATTTTCCACAGGGAACCTTGTGATCAATATAGCCATTTTCACATGGCGCTGACTACTGAATGAGGAAACAGTGAAATTACCCTATTCTTCATTTGAATGGGACCCGCGGTACACCGTCAAGGTTGCTGGACGTCCCCAGTTCCTACTTGGGGGGCCAGCAATGTCTCCATATGACACATATCTTTGTGAGTGTGCACACATTCTGTAATATAAAATATTACTCCTACCCTGAGCAGTATAGTGACATTACACCAGTCCTGCTCTGAGAAAAATGTGCTTTAAATTCTCTTTCATCTGTCTGGCTTTCTCTCTTCCTCTCCCTCAATCTCTGCCTCTCTCGGGGGACCTCAGTGATACCAGATTCGCTTAAAGGGGTATTCCGTCTAATCTCACTGACTCTCATTTATGATTAAAGAATGGCTTTCCCAGTGGAGCAAACTGACCAATCAAATCATTGCAGGCAGACAAGCCATCCAATCAGTATTCAGATCACAGCAGAACTCAAGCTCCAGGGGCAAAATGAGATTTGTGTGTGTATTTGCCACACATGCAAGCGTGTGCATGAATGCGGTGTTAGTTAATTTAAATGAGCTGTCCATGTCTCTTGAAAATGATACTATCTGTTCATTTTCTTGAGGAGGTTTTGGAAGTGAGATGGTGGAAATGCAGACGGGTGGTGGGGTGAGAAGAGTGACAGAAAGGTAGAAAAACCAAAAGCAAAAAAGGGCGACCAAATAAAGAGTGGAGTGGCGGGGGTGGACAGGGACAGAATAAGAGAAGAAAGAGAGATAGCAAAGGCTCACATGCAACAGAGAGAGACAGAGCAGGAGAGAGTAAGCATGTTTGAAATGTCCCATTGGTTCCTGCTGTCAGGAACGCTTGTCAGCCAAGAATTAGACTGCTCCACGCTGCCACTGACTGACAGTTGGCCCGCGGTCTAGACTATACCCTGGAGTGGTTGAGGCTAAATAAGGGAAATGCCTAGAGAGAGACAGAGGGAACACACCGGGCTGAAAATCAATTTATAACACTGTCAGTCAAAGGCAGAAGGGTGAGATGGGATAGAGATAAGAAGAGAGAAATAAAGAAGAAGAAAACAGGAGCAAGGGAGAGATGAAGGGTGAGAAAGAGGGACACACATAAAAGGGAAAGACAAAGACAAGATTCGAGAAAACAATAAACAAATGGGACTGATCCTGAAAAAAGATGAGAACAGAGGGGACTCTTTGTTGTGTTGAGGGAGTCAGAGAGGAAGAGAAGAGGAAGTGGTGAAGAGGAGAGAGACAGAGACGAAGACACAGGCAGGCAGACTCTGCTAAAAACACCCAATGAAGACACTGCAGGTGGCAGAGCCACTTCAGATAATAAACCATTGCTAATTAAAGACCTCAAACATGCTGGCATCAAAACATCATGGATATGTTACTGGATTACTTTGTTAATTTGGACTGATCAACTGTGTCATGTTTAAGCCACTATTTGGATTCTTGGAACATATGCAGAGACGGCATAACTCTTCATTTAAATATTAATAAGCTAACCTGTAATCACTATTCATACAGTCCTTGTGTCAGTTTTTAATCACTGCACAATTGTTTAAGAATTGCCTGGCGGAGGGATAACATACTGTAATTATAATTATTACTCACCTCCTTTAAGCAAATCCAATACCGGGGTTTGTTACCACTTTTTATTGCTAAATTCATTATACAACACAGCCTCCAGTGACTTGAAATGTGAAATATTAAAGAAGACATTTTAATTATCCCAACTTGTCTCTAAACACAAAGGGACATATTTAGAATTTAATAAAAGTGTCCAAAGGAGAACAGATTTAGTGCATCCCCACTAGAGCAAAAACAACAGCTAAAGCAGGGAAACATGAAATTACCATCAGATGCTGTAAAACATAATAGATTTACATGAAATGTTTGGCTTAAGCAGAAAAAATAAGCTAGTGTCTCAGCATGGGTGGCAACAGAGATTGTATTTGAGTTGTATAAACATGTACAAACAATCAGAATGGACATAAAATATATATTATAGTATCCTCTGTTTTGACTTTAATTTGTGCAGCTGTGTCAGTTTCTCATTTCTTAGTTTCTACTTCCTTAGTCTTTTGTTATTGATATTTAATATACTTATTATTATTATTACTATGTAAATACATAATATACTAATATACTACTATACTAATTTCACTGTTAATCAGCATTTATTTAATACAACAGTCATTCAACACTGGCAGGAAAATGACACAGCTTGAAAAATGATTTAGCAAGCAGTCAGCCCTGCCATTAGTCTCTACGCTGTTTCTGAAATGCTTGCTAGCCCATTTCAAGTTGACAAGGTCTGCTGTCCCATTAGGCTATTGTTGTCCAGAGTTATGCTGAGGGTGAAAATTATTGGGTGAGATGCGACTTAGGCGCGGGCCCAGGTGTTGGTGCAGTGTTAGGGTAGAGGAAGTGCAGTGTAGATAGGAGTCAGATCAGTGTGGAGAGAGAGAGTTTGGAGGAAGATGACTCTGTGGATGCCAGGATTTACTGCTGAGCCTTGTGGGGGAGTTGTGAGTTTAATTCCTTGACAAAATAAATGTGAAGGGCCTCTGTAACCCAATGGCATACACACCCACAGTTATCTCTTTGCTCCAAAATTTCAAACCAGCATGCTGCAGTATGTGGGCACCCCTTGTAGTTTAATAGCACAAAGGATGGTTACATCACATCCTTTGTAGTGGTAAAGTAAAGGCAACACTTTGTAACAACTAGTGCACGAAAGACCAAAACAGAATGATATATATTTTTAAAAAATAAACAAACAAAAAAAATACATGTCTTAAGCAAAGGTTTAATAGTCAATCAAGTCTTCTACAGCAATTTTACTTTACATCATTAAACTAAGACCAATCTTGATTTCTTTATTTGAATCCGAACTGGACATGAGTTTTCTGTAGAGCACAAACGTATTCAAATTAAAGTGGAAAACCATCAGCCATTCCATATTGTTGTTGAGTTGTAGAAACATAGATTTACAGTTTAAGCCATTTAAAATTCTGAAGGGCTTTTATACCCTCCCAGGAAATTATGTATAAGTGCTATAAATTATACCACACCATCTCAATGCGTTGTTACTTCCACATTAATGCTTTTTCATTTTAAATGTGATTAGGCTTTCAAAGTCAAAACGCATATCCTGAGTTGACCTGCTTCTTAAGCGTGCTTTCCAACTTCCCTGAGCACTGATGGTTAATGACGGTATCTTTCTATATATGATACTAATGGTCAAACTCTTTGACCATTGCCCTACTGTACTTTGTTCTTGCATTTAACTACTTGAAGTGATTAAGTATTTTTTCACTGTGGTATCCTTAGGATAAAAACGTGACTGCCTCTACAATTTCTTCTACTTACTACACAATGTACTATTACTACTTTATGACTGCACCAACATCAGCCAAGATATCAGTACTGGCACAATGAACACAGCTCCTGTTCATGCCAAGCTCCTGTTTACCAGCCTGGAGATCAACATCTTCAGTCAAGGCGTCCATTTCTTTCAGAGACTGATTTGAGAAAGATTTTTTTCCTTTTTATAGCTTTCTGTTTGTGAAGGAACAAAATGCTTTTGTTCTATTGTTTTGGATAACTTTTGTCAAATGTAAAAAGTCAATTGGCCAGAGTATTATCTCTGACCTGCTTCTCTTCAAAACCATTTGCACTTTCAGAAAGCCTAAGCCTTTATCTATTTATTTTATTAGACCAAATTATGTTGCAAAACAAAACGTCACATGATTAGTCAGTGACACCAGACAGCACTGAACACACTGTTCAACCACAGGGCAACAGCAAGTGTAATTGTTGAGGGGTAATTACTGACTATTACTAATATGTACAGCTTAAACACATATATATATTTTTTTACATCCGGGTATAGTTACCGTTCACCATTT
This sequence comes from Lepomis macrochirus, assembly GCA_024633595.2. NCBI lineage: Eukaryota > Metazoa > Chordata > Actinopteri > Centrarchiformes > Centrarchidae > Lepomis > Lepomis macrochirus. The sequence continues at coordinate 19,598,869 of JALXJV020000013.1, read as the reverse complement.
GTGTGTGTGTTTGTGAATGTGTGTGTGTGAGCACACAGGTGAATGTCATTATCAGAGGGCTATGGATGATGAGAGTTTCTACTTAGCCACTGCCTATAGAACAGTCTGTGCACTTCCCTTACCACTACTAATACTAAGCCTAGATATTGCCTAAAATTAAAATTCATGTATGCTTTTGTTAGATTGTCGAAACCCTCATACTACTGTATGATAGTAGGAAACTGAATTTTCTAAATAAAGGTGAATGTTAATGAAGGCGTATTATATTTGGATATTCTATTCACCTGTTGGGAAAAGTAGCACTATGCACAGCAAATTGTAGGATGAAACATTCAAATTATGTAAAATAACAATAATTAGGCATAACATTAGCAGCGTACGTTTCTATCTGCAGCACGCTGGCTTTAATGACGGCTGGCTAAATGACAGCTCAGAGGATCTCTGGCTCTGTACAACCACAGTGGCGTAGAGGAGGGAAGAGGGGGAGAGGAGCAGTATGCAGTGAGGACAGGAAACGATGGGAATAAGCAAGCACTCACTTTCACTAATAAATTTTAAAAAATCTGCTTTCTGAGAAAGTGGGTCACTGAGAACAGGCAAAGAATGCTAAGCAGAGGGCATTTTTTTGTAAATACAAGCTTGTGTGTGTGTGTGCCAGAGAATTGCAGAGATGGAGTGAGTGAGAGAGTGAGTGACTACTTGGTTTTGTCATTGTTAGAATTTGCTGTATTTACATATTGAGTGTTGTTCATTGTGCTTGGAAAAAGGGAAGAGAGAGCAGGAGGGGAAAAAAGAAGGAAGGAAGGAAAAAAGGAAGGAACTTTATTTCAGTATCTGGAGTGTTTACTATTGATTTCATCAATCAGCTCATTATTGTGAAAGCCCTCTCCTGTGCACATGCACACAGATACACAGACATATGGAAAACATATCCTGTAGACACATAAAACCCTCACTGATTGGCAGGTACACAGCATAGAGGATTAATGAGACAGAGAAATGGGGAGACAAATGCTGTCTTAGGGGGTTACTATTGATTTGCATCTGGTGAGTGTCATCATCTTCTCCAATCTGACTAATGAGGTCACACACACACACACACACACACACACACACTCACACATACATGCACCAAGAATACACACAGCCATCTCTCCCACTCCTCTTTTTCACAGGTAAGTTGCTGTAACTCCATGTTTACCCAAGCTCCCTTGCTCTCTCTCTCATACATGTTTTTCTCTTGCTGTTGCTCTCTCTTCATCTGTCTATTGTTTTTCCAGTTTTTTTCACTGCCTCCTCTCCTCTCCCTTTCTCTGATCTTCTCCATCATGTCATTTTTCTCCTTTGCTCTCTCCCTCTTTAAAGAAAGTGATTTCAAGAGTAAAAAAGATAACATGGGATATGTCATCGTGTCCTCGGGGAAATCCTTGCATGAACCACACACACACACACACACACACACACACACACACACACACACAACAAAACAAACATTCTTATATTTGCTTCTCCTTCGTTTCCTATCCCTGCATCATCCTCCGTATAGCAACAGTTAGTATTATACATACAGCCACCAAGGGATGCGCACTAAGAGAGCAATTACAAGAATCACTCTCAGGATTCAAATTTCATTTCCACTTGTCTCTAGAAACAGTGTATACAGAGAAGTGGTGCAGAGGAGGCAAACATGTCAGCAGGGCAAACATTTCTGCACAATTTTTATGATTTCCCATTACAAATCTTATTTAATTTCCACATTATCGCTAAACCATTTTAGCTGACATTGCTGAGACATCTGTGGGTATTAGGTAAACCACTCCCGAAACATCTGGAAAACACAGAAAACAACATGATGACATTGTTTGCTAGTGCCTTACATGAGTGCATTCAGGCATAAAAACATCCAGCCTAACACAGAGTGTATTTCTCTACTAGACAATCCCTCATTGACATATTGACAGATATAGTGAAGCAAAGGTAGAAAATGTTAAAGTAGGTCAGGCTAATCAATTCTTAGCCATAATAAGCAAGCGCATACACACACGCAACACCGCTTGAATACATAGTGTACATTCTCACAAATGCTCATTCATTATAACAAAACAACCATTGGATACATGCAAACCCCCTCCCTTCATTCTATTCTATTCTTATGTTATGTTAAATAATAATAATAATAATAATAATAATAATAATAATAATAATAATAATAATAATAATAAACAGTTTTTCACACACACACACACACACACAGTTCTCTCTCTCTTTATGCTGTTGTGAGACAAAGCGTTCAGAAAAAGGAGTAAATTAGTATTTGAGTAACCATCAGTTATAATAATCCTGCTGCTTTAAATACTGAATCCAGTCAGGCTACCCTACGAGAAAGTATTTCAACAATTAATATATCAAAATCCTATGCTTCTGTTTTAATTTAATTTAATTTAATCTTTCAAACCCAGCTATCAGCTCCATGACTATCACACTCACTTACTGACAGAGCTGACAGTAGACTATAGTTTTAACAACAAGTATTGCTAAAATGGCACTTTCACGTTAGAAGATAAGAATTTAAAATTTATATTTCTGCCACCTAAAGAGGTTCTTATCCTGCACATGAATACATTTTCATAACATTATAACAATACATATATACATGTAAGAGTAAATGTAACACTGTTAACAATGTTAAATTTAATTCCATATACAATGTGTCTGAGAAGCCATTTAAAATGATGCAGTTTGTCGTAACTGAATATTAAGGTTCAAACTCATCTTATATGAGATAGCTACTTCAAGCAACAACATTTGGATTCACCCAGTCAACTCTCAACAGCAAAAGTGCATCACAAATCACTGCAAGGACTTCTTTACATGAATATTCAGTGAACACTTCCTGTCAAAGGGAGGGCCTCCAAGCACAGGGAAAAGGGGAAAACAAACTTTTCATATAAATTGAGATGAGGATTCAGTAAGTTAAGTCTTGTTATGAGGAATCAAAAAACAATGGAGAGACATGGGGCCAGCACGTCACAACATGGCATTGCTCCGAGCGACAGTTCATCTGCTGCATTGTTTTTGTTTTCCCTAGTTAAAACCTTTATTCATTTAGGGAAAAATCATCTTCCCAGTCTCATGTTCACACGTGAACTGATTAACCTAGCCAGTGGGAGCCTGGGGCAAAAATGTAGTACGCCAGTTTTCTGATCCATGATGGTGTCTATGTGTGATAATGACATTGTCATGGAACCTGGTGAAAAGCCACAAAGAAGATGGTGTCAATGCCCATTGCAAATCCTGTTCAATCTAGACTTGTCAGGTCATTTGCAGTGACAAAGCCAGGGATATATAACTCTTTCATTTGGTCTTTTGATGATAAATGTGGAAACAGCTGTCTAACACAGTCTAAAAATCTCTAGGTGTTCAGTTGGGTTGAAATCTGGAGACGGCAAAGCACATCATTACCTCATTCATTCAGTTCTTTCTATTAAAGAGGTAATATGTAGCTTTCAGCCAGCACTAGCAGTGCAGTTTTAAGACTGAGCATACTAATCAGAGGAAAGCTTCACACAACATGCTGGAAATGTTACAGTAATATTTTTTATCAGCTTAAAGCTGAATTAATCCATGCTTGTTAGATAATAAAGTTACACTGACTGCATTTAGTCGACATGATACATCGGCGTTAGCTCGCCTGCTGCTTGCGAATAACTAACATTACTTAACATTTGTGTATTTTTCACTGGAAGCTCAGCAATGTGAGCACAGATTAGTGAACTGGATTGAGTATCATAAATTATATTGTTAACACACTTTGTAACAGTTAGACCGCAGTAAACCTATAAACACCACATTTGCTCTGTACCATTGCATTGCATTTCTTGCTGGCTAAAATCAACACTGGTGGTTCACAGGACAGTAATGTGGGTCGCAATAGCTGGTAAAATAACGTGGAAAGCCTTAACATTAGAACTACGGTATTTTGCACCGGATAGCAACTGGTCAGCATTAGCTGGCGAGCTAACAATTAGCCTTTCTGATGCTGACTGTGTTTTCACTCAACATCATCTGATTCTCGCTTGGCCTGATGGGCTTCAGCACATAAAACTTTGTACATGGAGTTTATGTTGGAGTTTGTGTTGGAGTATGTGTTGTGCTGGGAGCCGGTTATTATATGGTGTCAGTGGAATGTATGTCCTTCCTGCAGTGTTGTCGCTGTTGTTAGAAAGAGTCTCGGGAGCCCGCATGCAGCTACTTCCCGATACCATTACATAACAAGCAGAATAGTGGTTGTTTCAAGCAACAGAGAAAACAGGTGTGTGGTTCATTTCTAAGTGAGATTACAGCACATTGACAAAAAGTAAGTAAAAAGTGATTTATTAATTAGTGATTTAATTGGAAAACTACATATAGCCCCTTTAAATTCACACCCATCAATGAAGAGAAATCATCTAACAGAAGCTCTATAAGTACCTAAAGCAAAATCAGCTTGAACACAAAGGCAATGCTCCGCTCAACTAATTACATTAAATTCAGTGTGTGTGTGTGTGTGTGTGTAGTAGTAGTAGTAGTAGTAGTTCTAATAACACTGCTCATCTCACAGGTGGAGGAGGCACTCAACCACACATATCCAAAGGTGCTTGCATGCTCCCCTCCAAGTCTGCCAAACACACACACACTGAATGACAGTTGACATTTTCAGGAATGCCAGATTAGCAGCAATCTAGCTCCTCTCTGTGCTAGAATAGATCAATGAAACACTTCAGTACCAAACTTGGCAATCCTGACACATATACTTAAGTACACACAGTAATCAAATTAGAGATCTAATTAAACTATATGCATAATAAGGTTCTGCTCATTTTGCTGTTTTTATGCAACTTTGTATTCTGATGACTAGTGACATAAAGGGCAAGTGTGTGCAAAATGAATAGCTAAAGGCATGTGAAACAGCCCCTAGGCCAGTGTTTTGTTTATTGTGTCTCATACACACATTTTGTGCTCACCCTGCTTTTTTGGGAATTTCTATGAATGTTGCCAATAGCACCCTAAAGATTTTTAAGGGGATTTAATATAAAACTAGTTGTCTGGTATCTGAGTGGCACACATGGAAAAGTGTCACTTTGCAAAATTGTGTCACCCACAGGACTGTGCCTTCATACTTACTTTAAGATGGCATTCAGCTGAGCACATATGCACCACCCTCCATTAAATCCATGGGACTCCACATAATCTCATCTAACAGGTGACTCATAACTGCCATTAAACACATTTGCGAGGGCAGTAAGATGCTTGCTCAAGGGACTGACATGTCACAAGGGAGGGTGGAGCTTGTGTGTGTGATTCACCACATTCTTCCAACTAGTCTGCCTGAACTTCAGGTTACTGCTATCCCATATTTGTTACTTCCACTATTTCAGTTAGTTTGAACACTAAATTCATGCTAAAGGCCAATCTAGTAACATTTTTTGGATTTGGTCCACTGACTGTGAATTGGAAAATGACTCTGTGGGCTCATAAATTTTGGTTTGAGATAATATATCCAAATTATTTGTACAGTTTCTGACTGTAGGGCTTACACTTCTTCCCATATGCCTGTGAAATCACCACTGGTGCTGTCATAGTGTTCTAGGAGCTGTTTCATTATTTACTGTCTATGGAGCAGCTCTAGGATTTGCCTATAGATGACATCATCATGATGTCTGTCTATGCTGTTTAGCTTAGGGAAAAAACTTGTTTGAATACAGACGAAAATTGGGTTGTCAAATGTGGCAGAAATAGCATATCTGACTGGCCCTTTAAGCAACTCATTTTTCGAATGTGTGTATTTGTGTGTGTGTGTTGTGTATGTGTCATTTCCACATATATGGCAACCTTTGAATAATCCATGATGTATATGTGATAAAACATCCTCATACCACCCACATATCACACTGTGACAGGAATGAGAAAGAGCAGAGGTGTGATCAAACGGCCACCTTACACCTCAACTATAATCCACTGTATTAACATAACCCTTTGATACATTAGTTAAAGAAGAATTTGGCTACGTGTCAGGTAAACTAAAGTGAGGAAGCCAGAAATCTGGTCTTTATCAACTGCCACTTATACAAGATATACAACAAAACGACACATTTCACTAATAATAGATTTGTAATGAAATGCATTATACTGTTTCGATTGCTTTGTAAGGTGGGGAAAATCCATTCACAGTTATAAAGATAATGTATTATATGATGCTTACATGTCACTGAACACATGGCAAAAGGATGCTGTAACTGGGACGTGAAGCTGAATGTCCCTTCTCTACAATGGTCTCTCTCATCCAGAAATACAAAATATAAACAGTTTTTGTAATTCTCAGCTTTTCTCAGCTTTTCAGCAATGCCATTTGGGGCAGAAACTTCCATTATCTTCTTATATTTGGGTCTATTTCTGATAAATCTTTCTTGGCAACTGAAAAGCGTAATTAGGCCACACTATTGCTTCCCGTGATCTATTTCTTTTCAATCAGATTTTTATTTGGTGCTCTTGCTCAATACTGGCAAGATTTGAAAGGCCCAAAAAAGAACAGCGAAGGTTTCCAAATCTGTGAAAGTAACGCTGGCAGGACAGCCAGATTGGAAAGACACAATTATGACATTTCAACACTTCTTAGATCAACTTAAAAACAAAAAACATCCCAGTTTTCTCAGTGAAACGGACTGAAATCATGACTATCATCTGTTTCTCTTTTAACTTCACTATTGCTGCTTATTTTATGTCAACTAATAATGCAGGTAAATAAAAAGTATTAAATAACAAGAATAATGTAGTAGCATAGGGTTTAACATAGAAAAGGACACCATCGTCTGTGATCTCTGTGGCTCAAATTCAGATATGACTACCCACTTTACATCCGTACTGTACTTTAATCACTGACATACAGTAAATAGGATGTGTCCTCTTCTAAAAATCATTTTTTTGTTTCAGACACCACAAGTAGTTTTAATTGGGGAGCCAGTTTGAATGTACAGCTATCAACCGATTACTGTGTACATACATGTGTAAAGAAACTCATTGCAGCTGTGATTGATCACAAGCAGTCCGAAGTGAGAATTGATTGTTACCAGGCAATGATTAATTCAAGGAATTGAACCCCGAAGACTGCGGTGTCAAACTGATGAATTATAACAGTGATATGGTAAATGAGTACAAAGGAGTGATGAAAATGAACAATTCATTGGCTTGGATCAAACTTAGTTACCCCAGGGACCTTTGCTTTGGGAAGCTCATTACAAACTCAGAGAAGTCTTTGACATTATTGATCTCTATAGGGAAATTATGTTTGTACCTTCAACCCTCCAGTGTGAGTACAGAAGCACACAGAAAAGTCAAACTAACCAGTTCAGAGTTGAGCTCAAGATACACATCAGTAGGGTTAGAGAAAGCAGTGCTGCTGCATTTCTGCTTTAAAAATGGAGGGAGTATACATCATTGGGGCTAGGTATCTGTCCTATAACATCTTCTGTGATGGCGAGGATGGACTACTTAACATAACTCTGGAATATAAAAGCAAACCAAACACTAGTGCTAGTGCAGTCATCTAAATGTAACACTTAAATAAGCATACAATGCTATGAGTAAACTTCAGACAAACGTTAAGGGTAAAACATACAGCGTACAAACTAAAACAAAAACATTTGCAGGCTCTACCTTCTTCAAAATTGGATTTGCTTATACTCTTAGTATAAGAGTATGACCCACTGATATGGAGATTTCTGTCAGTCTTATAGCACCTCCATATTTGTAGGTGGAGAATGCACCAAGAGCCAAATCAAGACCTTGGAGAGTACAGTGGGTGTTATAATGCTACAGTAAGTACTATTATTAAGTTGTTTCTTTCTTTTACTGTCCTTTTTCTGTCCATTATAATTATAAAATTGCTCTAAAACTATTAGTGCCAGTCCTAAACAATAAAAACACATATCTGCATCAAATCTGTTTTATTGTAAGCTCTGTAAAGAAAGACGATGCAACAGAGGAATCTAGGCAGGATAAGCAGCCAAGCACATATCAGGGTTTATTCAAGGCAGAGGTCTGAGTGTCTTTTTAAAACTAAAGTTGATGACTCAATCTCTTTTTTTAAACAGCAAAGTTTTAGTGTGTAACTTTAACTGTCATGATTGTTTAATCTAAATAGAAAGAATGAGTCCACGCTGTGACATAAATTCCAATCTCCAACTCATCTCTCTCATCCCCTTTCACACACACACAAACACACACACACACACACACACACACACACACACACACACACACACACACACACAACACACACACTGTATTTTTCATCCCTCTTATAGTCTCTCTCTCATTACGTTATAGTGACTGCGTGACTGCATTCGAATTTTGCATTGTTGCCAATTCTATTGACTTAATAAGCAGGCATGGCAAGTCCCACTATAACCCATCATATTTGTGTTGTTTCACCTTTGACTGAAAAATAAAAAACACATTACATAATGTAGACTGATGTTTTTTATCTAAATGTGTGTGTTTGTAGCTGCATATACCTCAGCTCAACTCCCTGTATGGTCTAAGATACCTAGATCATGATACATGATGGGCTCTATCTATTATCTTTCTTTTTTAATGTATAGTTTTCTTGGGTTTCTCTTTGTTTTTTCTTCCGTACCCATAGATTGTATAAAAGATCTGGAAGTAGTCACCATGACGTCACCCATCGGTTTGCTGAGTACCATTTTCGCCGTCGCATTCTAGATTTCTCGCAATGATGTGATGATGTTTGGGTGGGACGGTGGTGCTAACTAGCTTGGTTAATAAGGTGCGTCTGTAGGAGAGAGAGGGCTGGGCTGCCAAAGTGGGAGGGAAAAGAATAGCACAGGGAGTGACAGTGAGGCAGAGAGTAAGGGAAGAAATATGAAAAAGAGGGGCAAGACAATTAGGCCAGAGGAGAGAAAAGTAAAAGAGGTGGAAAGTGCTAATTGAAAGTGAAAGTAAGTAAGGTAGATGAAGGATAGGATAATTTTGGAGCAATGGAAGGAGAGCCGATCAACAGACAGAAAATAATGTGGGCACATCACATCACAGCACCTGTAAGTGTATAGATGTGTAAACTCTCCTTGCCTACTTCTTTTTCACAGCCACTTGACTATATATTTATTCTCAAAATAGAATAATATGTGGGCAGCACTGACTACCTACTAAAGTATTGAATGTATGTGCTTATCTAGCCCCAATATTTGTAAAACAAAAAAACAACAACCCCAAAACAACAAATTGACCAAAGAACACAGTCTATGGATCTAAGAAAGATGCTTCCAAAGTTCACATTCCCAATTACATTTTACTGCCAAAAAAATGAATTACCAATGGCATTGTATAGCTCTGCTTCCTGATTTGTAATTTGAAGTATCCATTCATATTTGACATGAATACTGTAATACCTGCCATATTCTAATTAAAAAAAAAAAAAATCACATTAGCAGTTGAATGTTTCTGAGAAATGCACACACATCTCTACCTGCAAATAAAGGAATGCAAAGTGGGGCATTTTCACTCGGCTCTTAGCCCAGGTTAAACATTATTTCTTCGTTTTTTACAGCCTCTCTGTAAAAATTTTGTTTCATTCAGTAAATGATGAATGACTTGAAGAAATGCCCCAGCTGGAAGCATTGTTGGTCTGGCTAAAGAGTCAGACACCACAGAAACTGGCAAAAAGCCTTGTTAAACTGTTCACACAGACACACACAGACACCCACACACACAAACATGCACACACACATGCACATAGAAGCATACATACACACACACACGAATGAAAATGAGTTTGACAAAGAGGCACATCTCAACAAAAGAAAGACATTTAATTTGAACTACCTTATACTCGCTTCCTTTTAAAATTCCATTTGATTTTTAAATTTTATTTATTACAATACATTAATACATATTTCAGTCCAACCTCATATTAAAGAGCTTTTCACTTCAATTTACAGAATTGATGCCTTCCATCTTCAAGTTTTGATTTAAGACAAAAGTTGACAAAAGTTGGCAGGCAGGACCTCTAAAGTTTAACAATTTGGCAAACGAAATACAGTTAGCAAACTCAGTAGCTTTTTCAAAGACATTGAGGGACACCGTTCTATTAAATGAACCAAGTGGTTTTGGTCTTATTACAAGCTATAGTGTGGATTTTTTTCAACAAGTTTAACGTTTCACTGCCTCACGCCCTTTTGAGAAGTCCTGTCTTAACTCAAATTGGTTCTTAAGATGAAAAGTACAAATGAAAACAAATACAAATTGTCAGTGTTTTCTTTTGAAATTTCTGGTATTCTTGTTCTCAGTCAGAATGCACTTTGTATCTATAACAAGTGTATCGCTCAGAATTAAAGTTTAATAGATTTTGGGTCACCACTTCATGAAAATTTCATGTTGGTGCTTTCAAGCACAATGAAGCAAATGCAAAGTGATTTCTATCCACTTCTGGTGTCGTTTATGGACAGGAAGTTCCAACGATGGCCCTCTGTTACAACCACTGCCACATTTTCCCTGACATTTATAATTACTGTTTTAAAGTTGAAAGCATGGCAATGGGAAAATTGAATGGATGTGTCAGGAGGTATCAACCTAGATGAAAATGATTGGAAGGCTGTGAATGGGTCCCTTTCTGATTGTTTCAGAGTTGAAATAAAGTCAGAATTACTACCCTTTTATCAATTACAATTATTCATAAAAGGGAGACAAGAAGGAGGGAAGGAAGGATATCAATACGGCCATACAGTCCAACAAACCTGACATTTTCACCACATCAAGGTACATTTCAGCTTTAGAGATGTTTAACAGCAACACATCTTCACTGTACAATGGTTAAAATGTAGCATGACGTGTATGTAATCCCTAGACTACACTCAGTGATCATCAGTAAGCGGCAACAAACACAAACATTGGAGAAATTATACATTATTGTGGAATCAAGCTTGATTTCGATCATGTATAATAAAAAACAATTTTTGCTCAATTCCTGATGAAGTTGACTATTAAAATATTAAGTTATGGTAAATCTGAAGCTGAAAAAACCTTTCTATCTATCATCCCCCCATGCCTTTTTTCATTTTAAACCCCTGCCAGCTAATTATGCCTCCCTCCTGCCTGTCTATCTGTTTTGTATTTAACCACAGAAATGTTTTTGTGGGCATAACTCTGTGCACGTGATTGAGATTCTCTTCTTGTGTGATCACCCGTGTCTGTCAGTGTGTCTGCGTCTGCTTGATGCTGTGTCTCAGAGCGTGAATCCCTGTGTGTATCTCTTCATATATGTGTGTGTGTGTGTGTGTGTGCTTGTGTGCATTTGAGAGAGAATGGAAGAAAGGTTGCCGCTGATATTGGTAATGTGGCACTTTGCCAATCTCATTAGCTTAGCATGCAGTGGGCAGCCTGCCCGGATAGACACTATGTGTGTATGTGCGTGTCTGTGTGTCTGGGAGCGTCAGGGCCAATAGATGCCACCACTCTGGCTGATGGTTCCAATAATGGTATTGGAGAAAGAGAGAAAGTGAGAGTGAAGGGAGCACAAGAGAGAATGTGTGACAGTGAGACAGACTTAGTTAGTTAGGCCTAATTTGTCTCTATTCGTTTATCACTAATCTAAGAATCACTAAGAGAGACCTGACATCAAATGACATTCATATAAAATAACAAAACAAAATTAAGTTATTCGAAACAGCTGTCACACATACACATACACTAATTGAAAAAAAACAGGAATATTGTCAGAAATATAACCAAGAAATGTGTTAAAGTGAGTGTCTCTAACTTCAAGCTGTATTGCAATTCATTTCCAGTTGTAAGGTGCAATAGAAACCAGTTCTCCCCAGTTGATATGAGAAAATGTTCTCTTTTTTGAGTTTAGAACAAGCTTTAAATCAATCACGGAGGTTTGGAGGTCATCAAAAGCAGACTGTGATGTGGAGTAGGGCCAACTGCAAACAAGATGGTATCATCATAAAAATATTCATTACAGAGCTGAGTTGGAAAATAAATATTATTGGGTCTAATATTGATCCTTGAGGGACACCCTTTATCAAGCTTTTCATTTGAAACCATCTGCTACGACAGTTTAAACTTCACCAGAGAGATATTATTTCAACCAGCTGTAAGCAGAATCATCAAAACCCACAGAAAGCAGCTTATTTAACAAAAGCATGTGATCAACCTACAAAGACCTACAAAGAATGCAGCAGTGTGAGTTAACAGCATCAGCAGTTGCAGCAGTCATTGTGGTCGATAGGCTGGCTGAAGGACATTGATATCCTCCAAATCCTCCAAATTCAACAAGAATTTGCAGACGGCCACTTCTGGATTACGTTCTGTAGTGCTTTTTGTGTTTATGTTTACATATTCTGTTTTCTGCCATTGCTCTTTGGTAACATTTACCAGAGAAGAGCTCTTAAACATTGGACTTTCAACTGCTCACAGTATTCCACCGCTCTTTATCAAACCTGGAACTTTCTTTGAGTTATTAGTTGGAGGGGCAGCAGCTCTGTTTGGGATCTACTAGAGATGCCAAAGGGGGAAGCATGCTGGCGCACTGATCAAACTGAGACAGCAGGGTTTTTGCACTGCGCTCCCTTCTATCCACCTGGTGAATGTCTGCTCTCTGGCCATCAAAATGGACAAACTGCTGCTCCTCAACAGAACTAACTCAGACCTCTGCAGATTTGCTGCCCTCGGTTTTACCAAACCTTGGCTCACTGAGCACATCCGAAACAGCGTACTTTACCTGCAAGGATTTAATCTCATCTGTCTGGATCACGAAACGGAGCTCATGCGAATAACAAGGGGAGGCGGACTATGTCTCTACATAAACAGCAGTCCCAGCCAGCAATGACATGTGGGGCCCATGTGGGCAGCAAATGTGGGCCCCATTATGGGCTTGCACCCGGGATCCACATTGGGGCAGCCCAAGCCCTGTGGAAGCCCAGCGTCTTCCACAGCTTGCCCCAATGTGGATCCCGGGTGCGTCTGGGCTTCCACAGCTTGCCCCAATGTGGATCCCGGGTGCAAGCCCATAATGGGGCCCACATTTGCCGCCCACATGGGCCCCACATGGGCCCCACATGTCATTGCTGGCTGGGGTCTGTCCTCAGAAAGTCCATAACTGTCTGGTTTGGATTCACCACCAAAAAGGACTACAACAGACAGTCAGGACTGGGAAAAAAATCATTGATGCCAACCTGCCCTCAATTCAGGACTTATACATTTCCAGAGTCAGGAAACTGGCAGGAAACATCTGCAAACATCTGGTAGGGACTACAGAACACAGTATGCCAAAACCAACAGACTCAGGAACAGTTTCTTCCCACAAACTCTGATGAACAGCTGACTTCTGACTCACGGTGTCAGGAACAATTCCTGTGCAACTCTACCTCTAATCAGCCACCTGTTTACTGACTACCACCTATTATCTATTCATCATTCTTTCCTTCTCTATTTCAGAGCTCATACTGTTATATTTTCATATTCTATATACTGTCTACCAAATCTACCTACCTCAAGTCCATAATACCTGCACATAATAATTATTTATTCCAGCATCCTTTGCACAATGCTCCATTGCACCGTCTACATGTGTACATGTATGCATGTATGTGTATGTATCTCATCCACCTCTTACATGTACATAATAATAATAATAATAATAATAATAATAATAATAATAATAATAATAATAATAATAATAATTTACTCCTGCATCCTGTGCACTCGGCTCATTGTTTGTAGTGTGCATATATGTGTTCTCTCTACTGTAGCCTGTGTCTGATTTTATTAATGTATTATTGAATAGGTAAGCACACCATGAGCAATGTACTACCCTTACTCAAATGTGCATCAGCAATAAAGCTGATTCTGATTTTGATTCTCCAGGTAGCCACATAGTTGTGAGTTGACTAGTGATTCTAGGATTTTGGACAGACAGAACAGCTTGGGTATAGGTCTACATTTATTTAGGACACACCACATATTTTATATATATACAAACATATATTTAATATTAAGGAAAACTTGCCTTAAGTAAAAACTGAATTAAACATGCGTACAAGTGATGCAGTAATAACAGGAGCACCGAAGAGTATAGGATCTCAAAATGATCCTCACCAGAAGACTTTCTTATGTTTAAGTTTATCATTGCATTATATACCTCTGAGTATGTGACAGCTCTTAGCAAACCCTTAGAGGGGGGATTAATAGATAGTGACAGTTGGAAAGAGGAAGGCTTTTATCATTATACTTAAAGATGCAACATATGAGTAGCATGCATAGAGGAGTTAATCTGCTCTTTAAAGATGTGTGTATATGCCTGTGATGAGGGCCGAAAGACATGCCCAACAACACCAGAGGACTGCCGGCATTACCCCAACATCTGGGCTTACACACAAACAAAATGCCTAACATCTGAACCCTGTTTGTTTGTGTGTGTCTCCATGTGTCTCCAAGTGTACGTCAGTTGTGGGTGCATAAAAAGAGAAGAGAGGGAGAGGATAAAAAGCGACTGACTGTGTAATTGGTGGTTTGACATTAGCTGTCTGCATGACTACTATATCCACGAAGAAGAGGAGAGGAGGAGGTGAGATATAGTGTGTGTCTGTGTGTGTGTGTGTGTGTGTGTGTGTGTGTGTGTGTGTGTGTGCATGTGAGGGAGGTAGTGAAAAAAAGTTGTAGGGAATAAGATAAAGAATACAAAAATATTTACTAGAATAGGACACATGTTGAATTCTTCTTAAAAATAATACCAGTGACTCACTGCATCAACATAATAACAATTCTACATTTAAAAATTCAGCTAAATGATTTTTCCTGGTTATATCTAAAAAGGGAAGGAAAAACAAGAACATTAATTATGTTTTGAACTATATGTGACTGGCTAATTTTTCCATCATCCACATCACGTCATCATCCGCATTTAGGTGGTTTTTATTCTCCTCTCTTTTTTGTTTCTGGTGACTACACTAAAACCTAGGGGGGAAAAATGGTATTTGAACTATTTTTATCATGTTGGTGGAAAAAAAGTATCATTTTCAGAGACAGTATGGTTGATTTTCACAAAGCCTGCAGCATTTTAATTAACCTAAAAATGGCAACGAATGTGAGCTGTGACATCAAAAGAGAGTAAAGGTTAGTAAATCTGCCTGCTGATGAGCATAGGGAGTATTTCACTGAATAGGTCCAGGATCACTGCCTTTCATGAAAAGTTTACCCGTCCCGCTGTTTCATTTATTTATTCATTCATCCATTTATCCATCCAGCCAATCACCATTGCTCCCTCTATCCCTCTATATGCACATCCATAATTTCCCCCTTCATTTAATTTTTTACTGCATCCATCCATCCATCTATCCATTCCTGGAGACAGATGCACTCATTTAAATCATTTGAAGCCAAGTGGAGAATTTGGATAGAGGCCGAGCGAAGTGTGATGACCGTAATGGCATATGGGAGGGGATGATGGGATAATTGATTGTTTAATTAACCAATTAACTGAATTAACTTAATTAAGTCAGAAACCACACCTGTGTGGAAACACCTGCTTTGAGTGCATCCAGCATCCTGCAGCAGATATGCTGCTTTCTCAGGTGGAAAAGCCTCTAAAAGAGCATTTCAGGGAATCTTACTAATACAATTTGGCTTAGTGGAGTGAAATTTAAAATGTGTTAATTTACTTATCTATTTCCAATATACAATAAATTGATAAAATATGGCCAATTAATAAACTGTATTAACACAAAATATGTGATCCTGGTAT
The DNA here is from genome assembly GCA_024633595.2 of Lepomis macrochirus. Classification (NCBI taxonomy): domain Eukaryota; kingdom Metazoa; phylum Chordata; class Actinopteri; order Centrarchiformes; family Centrarchidae; genus Lepomis; species Lepomis macrochirus. The sequence goes on along the minus strand of JALXJV020000013.1, from coordinate 19,583,070 downwards.
AGTTTAATTTTAAACGTATTTTGTCTAAGCAGACAAAGTTGTTTTGGGGACTAGAGAAGGAGAACATGAAAAACTGGGCAAAACTGGGTAGCTTTCGGCTGATAGCAATTTTCTGCTATTTATTTGACTCCGAAATGCCCCTCTGTAACCACTACAGTCAAGATAACTAAAAAAACAGCATTTATACACTCTAAAACTCCCCAATAAAACGAATACTAATGAAATTCTTTCAAATAACATTCAGGCTAGAGTATGTGTCACTAATGCCTCCATCGAAAGTAATGCTAATGGAATTCTCTTAAATTTAGATCATTAAACACTAAAACTTTCCACTGGCGTCAATATTAATTAAATAACTCCAAAATAGCATTTAGATAATGAGATACTTAAAATCCTCATTCAAACCAATACTAATGAACTACACTGCATCAATGTTTGCACCTCATGACACTGAACATGCTGTAACTCTAATTTTGTAACTCAATAAAGCTACTGAAGTAAACTGTTTGTGAAATAAAATACCTGAGGCCAATATAATTATAGTTAAAATGATTGCACAATACTGATGGGAGTTGGTTCTACTTGATTAGGTTTACTCACATGATTGCTACAGTGCAGGCACCAAGTTGAACAGAGAAGCTAACACACATATGCATGCAGGGGAGCTCATACACAATGTCAGTGTACATTCAGAGCAATTAAGTCACGGAATTAAACCCAAACCAGGATAACTGAGTGCACCTGAGGATCTAGGTGTCTTTTAAGTTAATATGGCAAACTTTTTGGCAAACAGTTGGTTATTTAGACATCCATCCATTTCAAGCCATTTAGACTAGATCGACTTTGATTGTGCTGAAACGGTGTGTTATTTATACACCTACTGTCTCAGGTAAAATCAGCGTGTGTGGGATATAAATAGCCATGAAAGTCCAACACTAAGATGGTGGAGGGGTGGTCGGGTGCATTGTAAGTTGGTCCTCAACACGTGTGAAACATGTGAAACAAAAATTACATGACATTCAATTTTGGTGTTAAGTTACGTAGGTTACCATGCTACATATACGTTGCTAACGTTAGGTATGTTAGCTACATAGCATTAGTTACGCTATTTTAGCTATGTTAAAGTTTAAGTAGCTAGCTCTCTAACAATGCTAGCTAGAATTGACATCCCCGCTAGTCGACAGGTTAACGCTTCAGCTGCGGAGATAGGTTCTTTGTGTTTCTTAGGTCTATAGGGACTGAACAGCATGAAATGGCATGGGGAAAAAGCTTAAAATGCATTGACATGGTGCGCTGAAATGTCCTTAAATGTGGAGTGCTATTTATACGCCATTCCAGGATATCACGTTGTGTTTTTAGGTAATCGCTCACTCTGTCTGTCTGTAGATAAATATTGATAAATATTGATTATAGTTACTTTCAGTAACAAGGTTACTCAGAGAAACCAATCCATGCAAGTAATTGTGGGAACATGTACTGCAGTAAACCTGGCTACATAGAGCATGTCAGTAATCAGATTTTCCCCCTACCCCCTGACCTTCTCTTTATGTCATGATCGATCCTTTCACCCACCTGCCTACTCTCAATCTGACTTAAGTCTTTGTTGTGCACATGCATATTTGCTGAAAGCTGATTAGAAACCCAATAAGACGTAGACATGGCAGAGAAATTGTTCTCCAGGAGAAATATACCTGGGGAAATCAGGTTTCCCCGATTCCCCACCCTGATTACAGGAACCAAGTTTCTCATTTACATGACAGTTAAAAAAAAATCAACTTACTGGAGAAAGTCCACTGTAACCTGATTACTTAAGCGCATGTAAATGACCCACTCAGTGAAGATATCCTTTAAATTATCATAAATGAATGGAAGTTGGTGTAATTCAGGCTAACTGTAGTATATTTAAAATACATATAATATGTGGAGTTTGTTCCACTTGAGTTCTTGTAATTACAAATGTCACTGGAATATTATATAAAACAGTACAACCATACACAGGCGCGAGCACACACACACAACACACACACACACAATTATGAGTTTGTGCTGATGGCCATCTTTTTAAATACAGCCTAATATAATTATCATATAGAATATAAGGATTCACATGACCAGCTTTAATAAGACCTTGGATTCAAACACACTGCACTTGATAATTTAATATTTTCTGAATTATCACACATACACCATCTAAAATGTTGCTGTACAAACACACACACACACACACACACACACACACACACACACACACACACACACACACACACACACACACACACTGTAGGATTGTCTTTCCCCTCTTCTGTGCTCTTCAGGCATCATACAGTCATGGCTAGCCTGCAGCCTACGCACACACAAACACATGAACCCACACACAAAAATGCAGACTCTTTTATGCTCACAAACACAGATACACATGCAACATTGCCTGCAGCGTTGCTGGGCGCTAGACATGAAAACGGCTTCAATTGACTGGAAGGAAGATTTCAACTACTCTGGAGGGCTGAGAGAGGGAGAAGACGAGGGAGACGGTGAGGGAGAGAGAGCATGTAAGGCCATGGAAAAGAGATTTTGCAAGGATATACAGTACACACACATGCACACACAGGCAGGCATGCCAAGACACTTAACACCCAGACACAAACACCGCTGCTTTGCTTTGAACATTGTGCCCATTACAGATAGCTACTGAGATAGCAAAGGGCGCTGCTGCTATGATGAGACTAGCAGAAGGAGAGCAAGAGAAAAGAGTGACAGTAAGAGATAAAGACTCTACTTCTACTTGTATCTTAAAAGTCAGTATGTTTTCTGAGGGCAAAATCTAAATCGCAGCTGCCAACATTTCCTTGGCACCCAGGTATCTCTTTCTTCTTTTGACCTCAATTTCACAGTTTCTTTTAAAGTGTCACTTATCCCAGGAAGAGTTTTGCTCAACATGCTTGCCCTTACACGGCAAATCCCTGCTTCGTTTTAATATGACTAAACATATTCAGACCTGGGGGCTGCTCGGTCCAACCACAGTTTTCTTCGCTTGTAATTGGCGGCCTTGCAAACTTTAACCAGTGCATTTGGTGGTTATGTGCTCTACTTACGGGCAAATTGAAGGTAGCTGCTTAGGGAAGGGAGTGTGTCTCAGTGGCACTTACAACGTCCACATTTACCCCCCTTTCTTGAGAATTCACATATTTCTTAATGCCTTTCCTACCCACTCACCACTCCCCTCCTATACACACAAACACACACACACACACACCCTGATGACATAGCAAGGTTTACACATATTGCATCATCAGACTGACGAGGATTGCATGTTGCCACTATCAGGACTTGGTTGGTACAATTTTATTTGATCTAAGGATGTGAAATAACTTGTGACAGACATAAAATGTCATTAATCTTGACATTCAAATTCAAGTGACCCATGTCAAAAAGTGGCAGCGACCTTGAGGGCCCGTGACAGAAAGATTACTGACCCTTAATCGTGCAATAACATCTGCATATCATTCAGGCCTCTTTAATCCAACAACCTGGTTATAACAGACCCAGAAACAGATGCGCACATCCTGCTTGAGAGCGCCCCCCCCCCTTATCAGGCTGTAAAATTGCCATTAAGAGCAGTATGGGAAGGAGTTGATCACAGGAAGAATGCAATGCCTCTATCTGATTGTGAGTATGCAGATGTGAGATGACCAATCTGAGGATGTTACTGGAATGAGGAGAAAGAGCAAGGAGAAACAAAGATGAAGTAGATTATTTCAATGTGTGTGTAATTTCTTTAAAAGATTGTGTAGACTGAAATACTTTTTGAAACACTGATCAACAATTTGATATAATATGCATTAAAGGCCTCTAAGTGTGTTTGTGTGTGGGAGTATGTACTGTATATGTGAATCTTTGTGCATCTGTGAGTATGTGTGTCGGGGCCATGTCAAATCCATTTTCAGTAGAAAAAACAACAACAGGGGATGAAAAGAGCGAGCATGAGAGAAGATGGTCTTTCTACGGCGTTACACACACCCACAGTTGTGTGGATGTTCAAAATTTTATCTAAATCGACACATGCTAAATGCTAAACACACGCACATGCACATATTGGTTATCTGGTTCTCTCATATAGGATTTCCTGAGAGTTCTAATGCAAACACTGCACACACAAACACAGAGGCATATACACATGCAGTCATTTGTTCATACAGGACAATGCGCACACTCACGTGCACACCTACCCTCCAGCGATATTCCTTGTAACAAGTCAAAACAATGTGGCAGAGCTGACAGCCCACATTAGACCACTAGGCCTTAAAAAGACCAAGTGTGTGTGTTTCCACAAGTGTGTATGTGTTTAATGTGAGTCACTCTCACAGATAAATGTCAGGGGTTAGTGTAAAGTCAATGTCTTAAGAGTTGCCCAAAGCTTGCAGCTCTTTTCAGCAATGACTTAGGACTGTAGGTCTCAACCCAAAAATGAGTCAAAAAATGACACGTGTGAATTCAAATTTTGAAATGTTGAATAAAAAGTTAGCATTTGCCGTGTGGACCTGGTATGAAAATTTATAATGTTCATTTACTAAATAAATGGCAAATTAATCTGGTTGGGGGATAGGAGATTTTCAGTCCAGAATAATTAAATGCATCCCCCTTGACTGTTTAGCTTTGTTTGTGTTAGGTGGTTTGCATACCTGAATGATTAAAATCAAAAGCCTCTTAAGAAGACTCAAAATATCTGCCCTATATTTAATGGCCCTGGTGATAAAGTGAATTTGAACATTAAGGTCAGCAATCCTGTTAAAAGGTTTCAGGTCTTTGTGGAGAAGTGGCATTCATAAATCAGTCAGTGGCTTACTTGGCTTGATTTACAAGGTCTTCTTTAAAGCCATAAATGACACAAAAACCATATGTACTTGCAATTTTCTAACTATCAGTCCGCCATTTTTTCTCTATATATACGTACGTATACATATACTTTATGTATACAACACAGATTATTATCTAATAGTAATGTTTAAAACCAAACATGAAAGTGTTATGAAAAATGATGGACAGTACTTATAATATTTTAATTCCAATAAATAGGATGATAAATTCAGTTTGGTTAAATTCAAGGAACAATTAATGGAAAAAATTGACAAAGACTTGTGTATAACAAATAAGAAAAGGGGGAGTGTTATGTGCGTTTCCTTTTTGCTGAACAGACGGTAGTAAAACTTTATTGGGAAAACAAGTGTGCGTCTTTGAACTTTTCCTCAAATTGTTTTGAGATGTTCAGTGAGGGCATTGCAGGTTTTTTTTTCTAAGCATAAATGCTGATAATACAGACAAATGAGTAAATTCAAACAGCATCAAGCTTTGATGAAAGTTGAACCCTAAATGAAAGACTGCACACACACACACACACACACACACACACACACACACACACACACACACACAGATACACATTCTGATACATCCCCATTAAAGGATGAACATGCTTAGACATCATGGAAAACAAAGAGAAACACATGAGCACAAAGTAAAAGAAATACATGATTGTTCGGTACCTTATATCTGTCTTGTATGCTGTGTTTTACCTTGTCTTATAGGTCAGAGTCCCACTGTGGAAATAAGTCTCTGACCTTTGTGTGTACTAAATCTACTTTTATTTTAACTTTCAAAGAAATCTAATCTAATCCAGGAAAGAAAAAGAAGAGAAATGTCAAATGGCAGGGGGTGCTTAAACCATTTCTTGATTTCAAGCACAACATGACATTTAGCCTCCAGTTTGACATAAACAGGCAGTCAGTCATCCTAAAACGTGTTAGCATTATTAGCAGGGTTCATCAATTAGACCAATGGGTAGTTCTAAACCTTGTCTTCCCAAAAATACCATTAGAAAACTGCCATGTTTCTGCTGCCTGAGTTGTTACAAGAGCCAAAAGAAGTGAGCATATTACTGATTTTCTTTACACAAGCTTACAGTTAGTTACTGAAGACATTTCTGCTATAAATTGCTCTACAGTCTATGGCCAAACTGATTCGCTTGAAGAATGTAAACCCTTGCAGGTCACTTAGGGGTTCATGAATCAGTCCACTGTTGTAATAGTGCCTAATTTTTCGTCTCTGATTTAATTACTAAATTTAACCAACTTTCTTGTGATATTTAATGCAGCCATTTAATAGCCTTTTGGATTTGAATCTAAGTGAAATGTCTATTCATGTGCCTTTAAAGGGGCTATATGTAGTTTTTAAAATTAAATTAATCACTTTTTTATTGCCTGCATGTGAAGGGATTGTAAAAGTGATCCACATGCCCGGTTTTTCTGTTACCTCTGGCGCAGTACGCCTAATCCTATGTGAAGACCCCAAATCTAATTTTCATACAAATCCATTGGTTGTTACGTGGATTCACGTACATTCGCAACAACACCACAGCTAACCAGATGGAGTCCACTAAAACCAAAGAAACTACTAGCTCTCAGCACAAAACAGACTCCAACAGAAACTCCACGTAAGGATAAAAACCAACAACAACGTTTTATGTGCTGAAGCCCTTCAGGCCAAATGGAGAATCAGATCGACTTCAAGTGACATTGGAAAGGCGTGAATCACAAAGAGATGTTTGTTTTGTATAAAAAACACATCACAGGGTTGGCTTTCATATTACTGGTAAACTAACATTACTGTAAAGTATGTAAAATATCTTGTGACATTAGATTTAAGCTCAAGTTACATAATATTAGCTTGCCGGCTAATGCCGACCAGTTGCTAATGTTATCTAGTGCAGTTATATGGCTTTCCACATTACCAGCTAACGTGATCCATATTACTATACCGTGTACCACCGATATTATGTCTAAGTGTTTTAGCCTGCAAGAAATGATGTGACGGCAAAAACCAAATGTGGACCAATTTGTTTATATTATCCTATAGTGCTGCAAGGCAGGCGCAGCCAGCTACATTAGCACAATCCACCGCTGTTTGGTATCTAATATTCATTATAGATTTATTGTTATTTCACCAATACTCAGGTACACATCTTCTCCACCGGTCTCAGTCACTGTAACTTACTTGACCCTCATAATATAATAAAAGCAACATAATGGTGCAGGACAACACCACAGTGGAAGACACATTCACTACAGTAACATTACTAACTGTGGTGTAACTGTTATAAAGTGTAGCAACAATCTCATTTATAATATTCAGTCTAGTTGACTAACCGTTATAGTTATCATCCAATACATTTAGCTGTACTGAAATTTCTGAGCCTGTGGTGAAAGATACACACATAGTTATAGAAAGGCGGCAGATGAGCTAATGCTGATGTATCACATCAGCTAAATACAGTCAGTGTAGCGTTAGTGTTGCATTAGCTCAATGTGGAACTGATAAAAATATTACTGTAATCTTGCAGTGAGAGTTTCCATGAGTTTCCAGCACTTTGTGTGAAGCTCATGAGGCAAGCACACGGACGAGAACATACCTGGTTGCAAAAAATGCATGCATAACACCCCTATAAATGAACAATTTTCTCTAATAAAAATGTATTTACTTATTTTATATTTTATTTTATATTCCTCCTCATTGTTATTTCCAATGCATTTCTTTGCTTTATTGTATGTAAACCACATACTCTTGTACTCTGTGTTTGAAAGCTGCTAAACAAATAAATCTGCCTTGCATTGTCTTGCAGCAAACTTAGGAGATTGTTTTGGTTGAATTAAGTGTCCAACTTTTACCCATGTTTAAAACAATATTAAACCTGAAAGTCAGGTTACTGCTTAGGTTAGTATGGTTAGTATACATACAATTTACTGAGGAGGAAATAATCTGTATATTATTAAAGCATTTAAGCATCAGCTTTGGAGCTTTAAATTATATCTGTTTATGGCACCACTCCATCAATTAGATGAATCACCAATTAATGGCAAATTAAATAAAGGTGAAATCAATTCAAAATTTAAACCCTACTCTGTAATTGCAGCACGCTGACATTATTGACTGATTGTGTAATACCTGAGTTGACTTTACAGCAAAGATGAATTACTTTTCCTTGTATTCACTCTTAATGCTTGTAAATCAAATAATTTTCAATCTCTTCAGGAACCCATGGATATACCTGTAATTCAAACTTACAATCAAGATTATTTAAAGCTTGCTATCTGTATTACATTTCAAGATTATCCCAAGAGATCTACTGACATTTACCGGTCTAGTCGATGACTTGGTTACTCAACCTGAAATGTGGTCAAAAATTCCATCTCTTGTCTTCACTCAGAGAATCCCTTGAGACCCTGTGACATTTTCTCAGCTAATTTAGTATTTAAAACTGTCAGCATTATGGAAAATACCGTGCGTTGTTTTAAATAAGTATGACTGCCAACTGTCTTTCATATAGGATCCATCTCTTCTTCCTGTAATGCCTTCCTCTTTCTGCCATTCTTTTTCTTTTGGTATCTCTCACCTCTTACAGTTTCTCTTTGCTATCCTGCTATCCTTATTAGTGTCCCCTCCTCCTCCTTTTTCTTTCACCCATTTCCTCTCTTTCGTTCCTTGAATAGTAATGTTGTCTTCTGCGTTTTTTTAAAAGTTGTATTAAAAGCTTAATTAGGAAGTAAGGGGGGACGATAGGAGAGAAATGTTGGCCCCTATAGCTTTGGCAAGGGTATTAAAAGCTCAATGCTCAGCCACATGCTGATCCCAAAGAGATATGCCTTAAAAGGCTATACACACTTTTTGGGCACACACACACACACACACACGCACTGACGACCGACTTGCCCACCAACACATACTTGCGTGCACACACATCTACGACTGAATATATCGATCAAGGACATTGTTATCTGATGGCCAAAGCGACCAGTGCTCCCTAAAGTCATCAAGAAAGACGGGGCAGAAAAAGATGGAAACCACTGAACAGAAGAGAGGACAGAGGGGATAAAACAAAGGGGCTTATGTATGTACTGAGAGAGGACCTAGATAGAGTAGAATACTAAAACTGAGGCATGTGGAGAAAAAGCGGTGGGGGTTACATGACTGATTGTTAGCAGGGAAAGAAAGAAAGAAGTGAGGAAGGCGAAAAGGGGAGAGAAATGGAGGAAAGTAAAGGCAAGCATGAAAGAAAGACCATTATTCCAGGCAGGTTGACATCTCAAGGGTTTGTCTGCTGTCAATCAGGGCTTTACTCTGTGATTGATTGTGAAGGACTTAAAAATTCCAAATCGCTTTGAGATTGACTACTAAGACCTGTAAGAACCTTTGAAGGGTACGGAAATGTTTTCAGTGAGCGTTACACGTGTGCACTCCTGGGAAATACAGAGTACAAAAGATTGTCTTCTTCAGTTGGCCGATGAGGAACTAGCTTGGGAAAGTTTCTTTCACCACAGAAGTAGTTCAAAAGAAGGAGAGAGAGTACACTTTGTTCCAGCCACTCTGGCAGTGAAACCGACAGCTGCCTGGTCATAAGGCTACTTGTCCAGCCTCTAGTCGACAGCCACTGCTGGGGTTTGTCATCCTCTGTAAGGCATGGCCTCTTCAGATGCCCATATATGGCTAGGTTATTGCTAGCTCCTGTGACAGGGGTGTAGTGCTTTTGTGCATACTGTGCATCTTGTGATTGACTGCGTACAGGCTAAGCTGCTCAAACATGTAGGATCATGTACCTACCAGGCCTAAACATCACTGAAAACAGCCAGAGTTGGGACCAAGTCATTGTTTTACAAGTCACAAGTAAGTCTCAAGTCTTAGCACTCAAGTCCCAGATCAAGACAGGCAAGTCTGAGTCAAGTCCTCAAGTCCTTAACTTTGTGTTTCAAGTCCTCAATAAGTCATAATGTGCTCTTCACAAAATTTAATAACGTTTCATATTTTTAACCAGAGTTAAAAGTGAAAAAAACTTTATTGAATAAAGCATTAACCCGTACAGAAAAAAAGCAGAGGCACAGTTTCAGACAATAAATGTCATATAATGAATGAATTAAATGAAGAGTTGATGTGCTCCACATTGTTTTTTTCATAATACAATTTATATTTGGCATTGGGGAGGGTATAAAGTCAGTTAGAGTCAAAAGGTTTGTCCAAGTGAAGTCACGAGGTATTGGTGTTAAAGTCTTTTTTGATTTTGTCGAGTATAGTAATCATAGTCCAAGATGTGATACAAGCCTAGACCTCTAAAAACAGCTGCTGCTGAAAATGATCCTAATGAAAGCCATGAGAGTGAACCAAACCTTATATTATTAGCCTGAAAACCAAAACAATGATCTCATGGGCCGATTTGGTAACTATTTCTGGGGATCCGTATGAGTTCATTAAAAATTCTGGCGGGTTGAGCAAAATATTGCATAACAGGACATCAAAAGGGCATAGAGTAGCTTACTACAAAGTCGACAATTCAAAAACACTTAGCATAAAATGCACAGCAATGTCCACTGCACAAGAGACAGTCATCGATCACATCCACACTTGCAACACCATGTCAATTGAACAAAACCACATCCACTCAATAGAAAGCACCAATGCATGTAAGTCAGCCCAGCGATAAGAATAGGCCTAACCAAAATCACTGCCCTAAAATATGACTACATAGAAATAACTTAAGGAATAACATTAACAATGTTAGAGTTAAAGATAATAATTACACTTACATTTATTTGTTAAACTGCCTTATTGTTTTAATGATGCTACTTCTTTAGAGAAACAAGATTTCACAAACCGGCCTCAGCAGTGTGTTTGTCATGTCCACAGGGATAGAAGGGACAACTTGGAGAAGAAGGAACAGTGTAAAGATTTTGTTAAAGTTACTGATCAGCACACGTTTTTTGGTCTTAGTTTCAGTTACAACCCAAGTTTGTTTCTTCTAACTTTACATTGCACTGCATGTTTTCTTAATGTGCAAATAAACCTTTATAAAAACATTGTCATTTCTTTGTTAACATTTTTGCTGCAAGCTAGTTTTTCAGAACCTTTTTAATAAATTATACTTTAAAAAGTTTTGGCGGCATTCATCATTTCAGAAATTGGTAAGGACATGTCCCCAGCATCCCCAGTGTAAATGACACCTATGAAGATGCTGAAATGCTGTATAGAGTTGAGGGAAACCGCATGGTTGAGTGATAATTCTACATCCTTTCACCATGTAGTTAGATGGTCAATAGCAAAAATATTATTTTTAGCTGCTCTTAAGATTGTCTGAAGGGTGCTGAAAAAATATTTGGCATCTTTTTTGTAGCGGCTCTGGCTTGCTCAATTGCTGTGTAGCTGGAGCGGTGAATTGCAAATTTTCTGATAAATTCCCTCGACGTGTGCTCAAAATTCTCGCTAAGAGGTGCTGCGTTTATGGAAAGAAGAGTAGGAGTTTAACACAAGTCACCAAATAAAGTCTGGCAAAATCTAGCACAGTCTGTCTGCACTGCCAGCTACCTCAGCATGTAAACCTGGCTAGTGAACACCTAAAAGTTGCCAGTGAATTTTGGCAACTGCTGTGGTCGACATGCGCATCGGTGAATACGCTGCCTGGTCCAGGTAATTTTGTTGCCTGCTTCATCTGCAGATTTTCCATTCAGGAATTGATATGGTGTTTAAGAAACAATGTTGAAGTTTCTTATACATGATTTTCTGCAAATTAAGATTTGATTATTCTGCCTATTTTAATTTAAAAACTATTACTGTTGGTATATTAAACCATGTAATGTAGATCCTCTTGCCGGAATGAGAGCATGTTTTTATTAAGCAGTCACTTTAAATATGTTAGACGGAGAATTTTTTTAGCATCCATTTGGCCCTCCTCTCTCTTTCTTTCTCCTTCTCTTTTCTCTCTATCTCTCAATTCAATATTAATTTGATTTAATCTCTTATTTAATCCAGGAATTCTCTCTGGAGTCTCCTTTCCTTTGATCCTTTCTTCACTTTCCCCTCCCTCTCTTCTTCACTGTCCCCCTTCCCCTTGGATCCATACTTTTCAGATTTTCTTTCTCTTTTCAATCTCATCTTCCTTTCAGTCGCTCGCATTTCAAAGAGAGGGAGAGAGCAAGCAAGGAACAGAAGGGGAGAAAGTTAAGAGATGCTGAGAGAAATTGAAAAGCTTTATGAAGTAGTAACAGAGGGAGAGGGATATGAAAGCACAAAAGAAGATGAAGGAAGAACAGGAAAGACAGGAGGAGGAGCAGGCAAGGTTTAAAAACAAGATCAGTGTATTTAGGGACAGATAGATGAGGTCGAGAGTAAGAGAAGGGAGAGCTGATGGGAGGAGGGAGAATGGACTGAAAGCATTGAGAGGCACAGAGGGGAGGGAGAAACAAGAAGTTGATAAGATAGAGAAGTGGGGGAAGAAGAGACAGCAGCTTTCCCAGATTGCTAATATTTCTCTGGGTTACATCATACACAAGGTCCCCCTGTCAGCATACTGGTGGATGTGCATTAGCCCCTTTTCTTGGGAAAACCAATAAATCTCAGTGAAACCTAATTTCAAACCATGCTGCCTTGTGTTTACTAAAATTTAGTGAGTGATTTTATGTTGCAATCAGTCATCAAGGTTTATTTGAAAATATTTATCTTCTTGTCATGAAGCTGGAAATGTATTAGAAGCAAGGGTGTTTTAATGCAGCCTCCTGTGCTGCGTGTCAAAATAAGCCTCAATAATGAATAAATGCCCCTGTGAAAAAGGAATTTCAGTATATATGGTTAAAAATATCTGTCCATAATAGAGCTAGACCAATATTTGAAGATCAAATATATTGGTATTGGTGTATATGTCTGCAGATGAGTCAAGATAAATTATTGCTTAGCGGAAAGTTCATTATTAACTGTAAGATGTCATAGTCTGTGAATACGCTCACAAGTCACATAACTAATGCGAGGGATCCCCATCACAAATATCTGTGACAGTTTGAGAGGCCTTTTATGCCTTTATGTTGCTTTCTTGCACCAAGTAAGGTCCTAAAATGTGTGGAAGACCTCCACTTGCCTAAACACAGTTCTGACCTCAGACTCATCCGACACCTTTGGGATGAACTGGAACACAGACTGCGAGCAAGGCCTAATTGCTCAACATCAGTGTCCAACCTCAATGCTCTTGTGGCTGAATGCGATCAAATTCCAAAATCTTGCTAAGAGCCATGCCAGAAGATGCCAGATGAAAGGAATATAGGAGTTAGATGAGAAGACTGATACCACTCTCATGTCTTTATGATAAATACATAATTAGAACCAGGAGCCAGTTAGCTCAGCTTAACACAAAGGCTGGAAACGGGACAACAGCATTCTTGGCTCTGTTCAAAGATAACAAAATACTAGCACCTCTGAAGCTCAGTTTTTAAAAAGTTATACCTAGTTAGTTTATTTCATACAGAAAACTAAATGCTTATTGCTGACTTTGTTACTATGTTAGCAGTTTCCCTCTATTTCCAGTCGTTATGCTAAGATAAGCTAACCCGCTGGCTGTAGCTACACATTAACCATACACACATTAAATCAAAATGTCCAAACTATTCTTTTAAGGCCCATTTCTATATGTTTATCACATATGGTGTGGTATTCAGGTCCCTACATACTTTTGTTTTTAGTGTAGGTTTTTGGGAATACAGCTTACCTCTGGCTATCCTTCGCTTTCTCTCCCTTCCTCCATAAATCCTCTTCTCTTTACAAACACTACTGTTGGCTTTTACTATCAGTTCTTGCTTATTCTCCTAAGTGTCGGCCATATGCTCAGTGAATCTCAGTAGCTATCTCTAAAGGCTCATTACAAGCCAACCACCATCACTGGATCCGTAATCCACTGCTGAGTCCAAATGACACCCATGATGATTGGACAATGACCCATACATTTAATTAACACTCTCACTGATTGGCTGCTATTTTTGTCCTGTGAGTCTAAGGTAACCTATGTGGAATATTCCCTTTACATATCATGCTGAATACATGAATAATGATAACACCACACCAAAGACTCACTTGTAGCCTCTGCACTAATTTTACTTTTCCACCAACATATTCCATTACATTCCCTTCTCACAAGTCTTTGCTGCGTTTGATGTGTCTGCTGGAGGGAATTTCTTAAGATATGGTGGAAAATTGAGCATAAGAACCTCCCAGCCTGGGCCAAATAAAACCAGGAAGCAGATCATTTGATTCATAAAATTTGAGTCAATTCAATTACTTTTGCACCACTAGGGTGCTGGTTGCCAGTGAGTGATTCTGGAGGAGTAGCAGTGACAGCTGGAAAGGAGGGATGTGTACTTCCTTCGCAATTAAGATCACAGCCATACGTAGACACACATAAATACTCAGGGACAAACTTTTTGGACAGACATCTTTGCAGATTTCTGCATAAGGATTTTAGTGTTATTGCCTTGATTGCAGTTTATTTTATTTTCCCCTCTAGCTTTACTGCAACTAGGGCATCCTCCCTCTCACTCTCCCTGTTTATTTCTTTATCTCTCTCACTTGCACACATACATTAGCCTCAAGCTCAAAACAAGATACACCTGGTGAGAGAGACACACTCAAGTGGTGAGAAGAGACAAAAAGAGAGAAAAAGGAGGAAAAAAAGAAAAAAAGAAGGGGGTTGAGGGCTGCCTGGGAATTGAGGACAGAGAGAGGAGAGAAAAACAGAAGGTCCCACAAACACACACACACATACTACAAACATGTTTTAGAAAGCCACACACACACACACACACACACACACACACACACACACACACACACACACACACACACACACACACACACACACACACACACACACACTTTGTGCTGCTCACACACATTAGCCTGAAGCTCAACACAGCTACACCTGGTAAGAGACACAGAGAGAGCAATAGATGTGAGCTTGCCTGTGAATTGAGGTCATGCAGAGAGAGACAGAGGTAAAGACAATAGGAGGTAGGACAAGTTAAGAAGCACTGATGGTGTGCGCTGGGAAGGAAACAACTTCCCAGCATGGAGAGCAGAGGGAAGAAAAGGAGAAGATAAATGCAGCAAAGTTGCTCAGAAAAGAAGGTAGATTTCTAAAAATGTAAGCCGGATTTGAAAAGAACTATCGCTATGAAGTCATTTTAGTGAGCGAATGCTGCATAAAAGCAAAGTAAGCCATGACCTTCATAATGTAGTATGCAATGATAATGGGAAGCATTCAGAAGCATGCATACAAACAAAGGAGGATAAAAAATCCTCCTCTTGCATGCCCAGAAATATACTGTGTGCCGTTGCACTGTTGAGAGTGGGATCAAAGATTTGCGCAAGGTTGTCAGAGGCGTGAGTGTCAAAAATTAACAATCTATGCTCGAGTTCAGTATTAAGGGGTGTCAGTGAACCGCAAAATACTAGAAGACAAAAACATTTGCATCTTGTGAATCAGAAACAGAAATCATGCAGCTAAAAACAACTTAAAATGCAGACTTGGATAAAGCAACCTCTTCAGCACCAGCGACTTTAATTCACTGCATGCTTGAATGAATTCACTTAAAACGATCATCTATGGGTGCGTGTGTGTGTGTGTGTGTGTGTGTGTGTGTTTGAGCATGTGAGAGGCCCCAGGAGCTTCCTGTACACATTCGCATTTTTCTCCCCCCCGTCGCTTCTGTCCTATTTTTTTCAGACATTTGACATGAAAACACATTAAGCACTTCCAACTAAATGCCAACAATGATTCTGTGAATAGTAGCTTCACATGATAGAACTGTGTTGTTATTATCAATCCTTTCAATCAATCCTAGCCTGTAGCTATTGTGTTGATTTCCTGTGCAGTAGCTGTGTTGGGCCGCTGGAGGTTTCCAGCAGGAGGCATGTTGCAACCTCTGGCTTCTCTCTTCGTTCCTCTCAAGCAACATGTTAACACTGCAGTGATGTTTTTTCTCCCTGAAGATTGGTATTAATGTTTAAATGTGTAAATCAAAGCACTTTGCCTCGCTTCCTCATTTTCTACCTCTCTGTCTCATGGGTATACCATACTTTGGTCTTCCTTTCCCCAATCTCTTCCTCCTCTTCTCTATCTTGAATATACTACACTGTGCTCTGCTCTCCGTCTTCCTCTCTGGATTGCATCCTGCTCGGTTTGTTCATCACCGCCTTTCTCCTGTTTCTTAAGAATCCTCTGCTCTTATCCTCCTTCCATTCTATCTGTCATAGCAAAGTTGACTCCACATTGTTATATATTCAATTCATGAATCACATTAACCTCTTGCCTCTCATTCCTCTATCACATCTAAAATGCTTCAGAGGCACTTCTGTCAAAATTTAATAATATTGCAAATGAAGGTTAAGAGTGCTTTCCGATGTAAAACAGTCGCATGCAAAACAACTCCTCCCTTACATTTTGATGTCCATTTTAACCACAAACATTCAGTTCATTAAAGTACATTTTAAGCAAAAACAGACTCAACATAAATTTACAAAGAATTGTTTTTGTGTTTACTGTATGAATATATTTTCCATTTTCTAAGTAAAGCCCAACAAGTCCTCCAACCTAAACGACAACATAGTCGTCATTTTAACCAACCGCTAAATATGACTCATATGAGCTTATCCTAAAATAGCGCCCCTACCGGTGGAGTTCTAAACACAAAACATATGAGCATATCCTACAAAAGCGTCCCTACTGATGCCTCCCAATGGCATTTTTGAACTCCATTTCGTGACATAAACACGTAGAGACCACAGTGACACAAAGGTGAACGCCAGCGGTACAGCTGTTGGGTTCACCAGTCAACATGCATAGGCACACACCCCTGTGAAGATTAGGGTGAGGGTTAAGGGCTATGGGGGGCTGTCAATGCCTTTAAGACTAATATAGTTAGCTAGCTAATGATACAAAGCTGGCATAGCTAATACTAAAGCTAACGCTACGACTCTAATGTAGCTAATGCTACTTAACTTAATTCAAAAACTTCTTAAAAACTATTTATGTCACCGTCTTTGTCATGTGTTTGAGTTGTACGGCCACTATAGGTCACTGCCACAATAACCGTTTAAATTGAGTCATAATTTTGTGTGGCTAAAACAACCTAATTGGTCGTTTTTCTGTGGAGGACAGACTCGTTAAGCCACAGACTTGTTTGTGAGTACTTGCATGTGCTGTTTGTGTCTGAATGTGTGTTTCACAGCAATTGGATTGAGCAAAAAAAACATGAAAAACTGCATGGGGTCAGCAATATTGACTCGCAGGCTCAAACTATCTTTCTCTGTCGCACACACACACACACACACACACACACACACACACACACACACACACACACACACACACACACACACACACACACACATACCTATACAAATGCAGATTCCCACAAATAATGAGAGGGAGCAGCTTTTTACCTTGAAGACACAAAGAGGGGGGAACAGAGGGAAACAGACAAAAAGAGAGCGAGAGAGAACTGGAATTGGGCCTGAAACAGACAGGGATTGTGGGAGACAGGACTAGATGAATATTTCTCTTCCATCTCTTTACTACTTTCATCTCAGCTGCAGTTTTCTGAGACTCTGAAAGGGAAATACACACAAACACCAGGACATGCACACAAATACTAGGCACAAACTGACACACATACAAAAAGACATAGATCCAAATTTCAAATGCCTACTCTTCTTAGTAAATTGAATAAAAATATCTTAAGAGGTGGCCCTGTTTATGAAATGAGGAAAATTCCTTTTGTCAGAAAACCTAGCAGCACCTTTCAAAGCTCATATTTCCACAGCAACAAAGTTTGTATGAAAGTTCTTAAAAGTGCTGAGTCAGTTTCATGACCCTATAGGACCCATGAAACACAAAACCACACATGCACCTAAAGTAAAAAATAAAATCATACTTACACAGTCAAAACCACGACCAGCCAAACACACACGAGATGAAAGGAAAACAACTCATCTGGTCAGCACTACTTTGCCCCTGAGGAATGTTGCTATCTCAGTGTGTGTGAACATCACACCTTAAACTAGGGTAGCTGATACCAGAGGGTTTAACACTGACACACACACACACACACACACACACACACACACACACACACACACACACACACACACACAACACACACACACACTTGCAAGAAAATGTTTCATTCCCCTGTCAGAGCTGTAGAGTGTAAGTTGGTCTATAGGTTTGGGATTCCATATTCTCCGACACTTAATATCTTATACGACTAGAAATTACTTCTATATGTAAAAAAAGTTTAAAGCAAATTCTAATAAAAATGTAATGTAACCTCTGCTGTATTGGAAAGCAAGCCTTCACACTGTTTCTTATAGCTTCTTTTAGGATGAATCAGCATTCGGTACATCATGGGAAAAACAGTCCAACTCTTTTACTGTAGCAACAGTGTGTCTGAGCTCTGCCTTTCAAACAGTATGTCACTGTACTATATATGTTTGCTATTGCCACTCAACAAAACAAACATTTGTTCTACTTTGATTCTAAACTTCATACATTTGGTATGAGGACAGACCAGGGTGTTGGAACAGCATTAACACCATTAAAACAATTAAGAATCTGTCTTAAAAAAATTACAGATCTATTCACTGATTGGAGCGACATCAAGGCATGTTTCTTCAAGCCGCCACCCTCTCTAAATGAAATCAGGCTCAGCAGCCAGCTGCTTGTCCCTTTGCTATCTGTGGCAGAGTACTAGCAAAACTGCAGCACACATATTTTACCATAAAATATCATGCTGGCAAGATTATAGTCAAAAGCATAACAAAGCACATGTTGCTGCTGCTAATTTTGTTAGCATCTTGAGAGTCATGCTGGACACTGCACAGCACGGCTGTCACTCTTTCACAGCTTGATTAAAATCACCGCCAGTACGAGACAAAATTAGTTGTCTGGAGTTTATTGTGCATTGTTAGTCACATATTCACATTAAGTCAAGGCTACTCAGGTGCCATTTAGTTTTTACTTCATCTATAAAATATTGTTTTGCCTAAAGGGCAAGTGTGGAGATTTTAAAAGATCTCTGCGTCAGACAGCGGGGTCCTCCACAGTGCAGCACCACTTTTGAAAGTGTCAACACCTTGTTCAAGGGCACTTGTGCAGGGATAGTAAGCATCGTAGGTGTGAAACCAGCCACCCTCCAGTTCACAGCTGGAGTACATCCTTCAGTCAGTGGCAGATTGAACTAACCACTTTTCTGTCTCTCCACCTTTAACCTTTCTCTTTCTCTGTGAAAAATATACCACAATAGTGGGTTTCTTGCCTAAGTAGAGATCTGGTAAGACCTTTGACATATAATAATAATTATAATAGCAGTTTTTAATTAAATGTAGCAGCTTTTGGATTGATGATGTAAGGAGGCAGCAACAAGCCAGTCGAGAGAGTCGTGACCAAGAGTAATACATACACATACAAATACACATAAAAAGTACACACAAACACACCCACGCAAAAACACAGCCAGGCAGCCATGAGCAGTGGAAAATACATCACTAATACGTACTGTCACATGTAAACACATAAAGAGACATATAGACACACACTGTAATCACAGAATGCTAAATACTTTATGATTTTTATGAGATAAGTGAAGAGAAGGAGGGGTGGAGAGGAGTGGGATCGGGTGGTTCTTGGAGAGGTAGGAGGGCCAACGAGATGACCAGTGTGGTAAATTGGTTATAATAGCCAACGTAATGAAAAATTTCAATTACCAATATTGCAACAGTGCCCTTAAGCAATGACACCCTTGGTATGTGCCAACCTGGTGCAAGAACAAGGACACTTTCTCACTGAATATTTATTTGTCAAGTATTGAGGCCGAACAGTTTCTACCAAACGGGATTCAAAGGAAATTTCTGTTTTAAACTTGGGTCTTATTTTTGTAGTTTTGGCCATCAGTTCTATCTGTTTACAAAACTGGAGTCACCAAGTATATGCTGAGGTAACTTCAACATAGTCTGACAGAGCAAGAAATTAAAGAAAGTTTTCAGACCATCAGACAGATCATTTGTTCAGCCAGAATATCTAACGAACGGTTGACATTAGTTTCCTTTGCAGGGTGGCCCCTCTGAAAAAGGTTAGGGGCCTGGACATCTGGAAAAAGCTTGCAGATGAACTAGTGCTCCTTCGCATTGAAAAAAACAGTTAACCTCAACTGTCTTTTATTTTGGGCATCTGAATTAGATATGACATGGATCTTTCTGGATGCTTCCCTCTGAAGGGTTACTGGAGCCAACTGGGAGGCAACCTGGGGTAGGTCCAAAATACAGTGAAGAGATATAACTGATCTGGCTGGAGGACAGGGCTTTAGAAAGACTCAGGACATAAATGATATACATGTCACACGTTGAAGTGTCCTTGAGCATGACACTGAACCCGGATTGTTCACGATACGAAAGCCAGTGCCTTTTATGTGTCTGAGTGGGTGAAGAGAGCACTTTGTCTGTAAGCTAGAAAAGCGCTATATAAATGCAGCCATTTACCATTTACTAAGCCTGCTGCTTACGACATGGTTAAATTGTAGAAAATGGATAGATGTACTTTATTTAGAGGTAAAGTGATACCTTAAATGTCAGTAATAACTGTAGGCGAACAATTACAGCAAGTGCAGAAGATCGAAATTGAACCAGTGAGTTGGTCTGTAAACTGATGTTCACAAAGGCTAGTTTTTCTTTACTGGCCAATCTTAATAAATAAATAAATAAACATTTCCATTTGGCACAATAGATCACCATATTCTCCCTCCCAGCTTTTCAAATACTGCTTGGTCAGTGGTCCTCCGCTTCAAAATATAACACTGTTCGTACTCTTCTAGTGTCATTTCTGGATCTGCAGGACTCAAGTAAGATCAAGTAAGCAACAATAAATATGCTATGGCCAGTCAAGTTAACCATATTAAATATGCAACGTCTGGTTATACTTTCGAAATAAAGCTTGCCTTAATGTTGGGAATCATTCACTCTTTGATTAGGTTTAGACACAAAAATTACTTAGATTTTTGAACAGATTGTAAGTTATATTACATAATTAACTGCTGAATTATTCAGATTTTGCTTATTTGTAAGTTGTCCTTCATTGTTTGTGCTTCTACTATGGTTAAGTAGGCTAGTAGTTAATTTTTTTTCTTTTTTTGGTCTGTTTTAACTGTGTTTATTGTTGATGTGCAATTGGGAGTCTGCAAAGGGCAACCGGATTCTCTATGCGATTCTGTGTCTGACTTCCAGCGTGGATCATCTGCTCTGTGCTGCTTGACACGGCTTCCGTCAAAATAGTCTGCCAGTGAATATTGAACTTTAGCAAAACTTCAATTAAAAAATTGCAAATCAAATTATTATCTCAGTATCTGGCAGAAAAATCTAAATTAGATTTTTCCCCAAATTGTTCAGCCCTAATATACGTTACTTAAAAGAAATCATTTACTTTTGTTTCCACACAGGACTCGAAGAGTGGTCTCCTGGGTTACAAGCCCCATCCACACTACTAAAAACGGAATTTTAAAGACGTGGAATTATGCTTTTTGGCTTGTCCGTCTTCTTTATTGAGTTATATATCTTTTCTGTGTATGTAATACGTTTGCAAAATGAAAAAGCCCAAAGTCCACCCCAAAGGGAGTTACCATCTTCCACAGAAAACTCTGCTCTGAACTGCCTGAAAACAGCTCGTTTGTAGTCCAGCCACTTCCCTTTCTAAATAAAAACTAAATGCGCCTCATATAACACTCACCAAGCGGCTACTCCGACACGCCCCCAAAAACACAGGTGGAAAAAGAGACACAACTCCTCAGATTAATAACTCACCACTCTGAAACTCTTGCTCCTGTCCATGCTGCCAAACCGGAAGTTTGTCTGCTCGGTGGTAGCTGCAGTGCTACTGCCGACTAGCGTTTGGGGGTGTAATCGCAGAATGACGGACAGATCTACGCACAAGTATAAATGCATGGCTACATGCGTAGCCTACGCCGTAGGTATGCACATAGACCCTACAGGAGTCTATGTGCATACCTGCAGGAGTATAAATCGGCCTTAACTAGGAACTGTGCATGTGCAACTCCCAACAAAGATCATGTAGAGGCAAGATGTATCACTCCATAGCTAAAACAAAGCGTTCAACACACAGGGTAAAAAAGAGGAGCTGCAGCAAAGTGCAGTATGACAAAAATATGGTGTTTTTTGAAAAATAAATCATGTAAACCTGTTCTGGTACAAGCCCTAAATAAGAATTTGAACCTGAAAATGAACATAATACCACCCCTTTAAACGAATACTATCTCTGTCCACACCAGCGTTTTAGCTGCATATCAGATTTAATCTCTGTCTACATTAAAACGACTGAAAATGCACATCTAGTGTGCGTTCACGTACACGGGGCATGTACGTGCAGTGTAAACATGAAGCAGATGGACTATTCCGTAGTTACAGAAGATTTGGCGAAGTAACACAGATGAAGAACCGCACCAGATTTTTTTTTTGCATGGTTCAACAACGAGCTGGGAATGTTTCTGAATGTAACACAAGAGTTAAAAGCGGCTGTGGTTTCGGAAAACAGCCTGGAAGTCGCTGCAAGGTAAACGGCGATACATGCACAGTACAAGTGCACGCTGTAAGTGTTATTTGCACGGTACAAAATATTTCAATAAAAGTACCAAATCAAAAACTCTGTCAGTAGCATTGTGTTTCTGCTTTGCATGACTTGCATGATAAGACCTAATCAGAGAGCTGAATGTGAGCATCTGCGTCATTGTTTCTAAAGTCTTCGTTTTTGCCTGTCCGCACTAAAACGTTACTCAGAGTGTTAAAACAAAAAGCGGGGTCTGCAGTATTTTCAGAATTCTCAGTTTTAGGTCTTTTTTGCCGTTTTAGTCTGGATGGGCGGTGCAAATGTAGCAAAAGGTCTCCGTTTTACAACAAAAACACAGTAGTGTGGATGGGGCCAAAGTCTGTTCTTCCCAACCACCCACCCACCCACATGTTGATTTTCTCACTCTTTATATTGTGTCACCTGACTTTGACACAAGGCATGTCCAGAAATGACCTTCAGTGTCATATTTTGAAGAGGAGAGCCAGCGACCAAGGGCAGTATTTGACGACTTGAGAGTGAGACCGGGCTGGATAGATACATATTTGGCTGGACTGCCAAAGTTTTGAGGTTTGCCCCCAAATGCAGTCCTGTCTTCACACAACAAGTGAAAGAAAACAAATACATCACCACAGCATATAAACCATGAAAGCAACTGGGGACATGTGTGTTGTGGCAGTGAATCTGGGTAACATTACTTTGCTTAATGAGTTAGACTTGGACAAATCCATTATTTAAGTCAAACTAGCAGTCTGCTAAATGTACTTAAGATTCCTTAGCTCCTTTCCACCCATAAAGCCTGTAGCTGCGGAGCTGAACAGCATAATCCAACAATAATGAAGACTACTAATTATCTTTGCATGTGTGTGTGTTGATGTGAGCTCGTCAAGAGGCGGGTGGTATGATTCCAGTTGTCGGGGGGTAAGTGAGTGTGAATCAACCCTGCTGACATCAAATACGCTCACACACAAAGACATTCACACACACACACACACACACACACACACACACACACACACACACACACACACACACACACACACACACCAAAGCCCAAGTTAAGATCTACATGCCACTCATTGCACTGGTAATTGTTCTCAGTGCCATGAGCCATATTGAGTGCATAAGAATAGGATGTGTGTGTGTGTGTGTGTGTGTGTGTTGTGTGTGTCAGAGAGGAAGGGAGAAGGGGTGGCTTGTAGGTTGCAGAGTGACACATAAACAATATTTATGAGTCTTCTGTGTCTGCATGCTGTTGGTGGTGTACATATGCAAAGTTTGTGTGGGAGTGATGATACATCAGCATATGTGTGTGTAGGGGTGTGTGGGGGTCTTTGTGTAGGTGTGTGTCAGTCTATGTGTGAGGACATTTTGCTGAGTCATCTGGGCCCATTTCATTTACTCCATCTCTTCAGGAAACAGCTGCTGTGACATCGTAACCTTGAGTAAACTTTATTGGCTCGCAGGACCATTTAGGGGAGCACAAGTAGCCAATGGGATGTGACAGCTGAATGGACTTCTTGTGTTAAATTTAAACAGGGTCTGTAGAAGGATCAGCATAAACACAGGCGGGTGAACAAACAAAGACATGCTAGGGTTCCCACACACGTGCAAACACATGCAACCTGGCACCCTCACGCAGCAAAGATTATTGTAATCACTGTGGTCTACAAGAATATTATAAAGGGCTGTTCGTTTATACTACTTAACAAATATACAATTGTTTCCATGTCGCACAATAATTCAAAACATACATATAGAATTTGCAAGATAAGAACTGATAGCACTCTATGACTTATGAATGCAATTTCAGGTAGTAATCTTTGCATGGGTTGATATTCTCTACTAATTTACTGTTTTGTAAAGGCTTAGATGATTAGTCTCAAATTACTGCAAAAAAAGAACATTTGATATTCTCCAATTTTCTCCATTAGAGTGATATTCGATTGTATTCGCTCAAAAAAGGCAGAGAATTAAGTTGGCTCCTTTTGTTTTTCATTCTGCTACATGATTATCTGATTTTACTGCTGAGAAATTCTCCAATACTAATGCTCTACTTTTATTTACTGTAAGATTATGATCCATATCAGTGTAACCTGTAGCGTAAGGTAGTAACAAAGAGCCCTAGTGCAGGCTGTTATGATGGGCCCTTGGGCTCCACAGTGAAGAAGCACATGCGCACACACACTGTGTTTGTGTCTAGACAGGAATCCTTTGATGGCAAATTTGTGTGCCTTGTCTCCTCGTTGTGCACAGTTTACCAACTGATAATATTAGATGCAGTGAATATCTAACCTACTTAATTTAAAGCACCTTAAATCGATTTCTTTCCATACAGCTGTCTTTGTGTGCGTCTCTCTCCAACACGTGCTGCTGCTGCGGCTATGTTGCGTGCGCCTGGACGCAGCAGTCTAAAGCACCATCATGTGATGGATTTTAGAGTCCGACAGCTGATAAACAGTTGTGTGCAGGAGGTGTCCACACTGCTGAAATGACGCAGACTTTTTCTGACATTTTCAGTACAATAACCTTCTGAATCACGGCAACCAACAGACAGGCAAGACATTATGGTGAATAAGAAAGAAAAGTGGCCTACTCGTAAATAACACCATGTCCTGAAAACAGGCCAGCTACGGCGCATGCACTGTTTAATACCCACAAGCATATCCACTATATCCAACAGGTGCTCGGTGGCGACCTGTGCTGAAATGATAACAGCCTTTTAAACAGCCGCATGGCAGAAACACCAAGTCCACTGAAAAAGCACTTGTAAAGTTACTCACCTATTTGAAAGCCATCCGAGCCTGCATTGAGCGAAATCTTTGACAATATCCTTAGTAATACAAAACTCATCTGAAAGTTGCCAATAAAAGTGCATTTTCAGAACCATTTTTAGAAACATTGCCCCACAGAGGTTTGGTCCACTGCTAGCTTTCCCTCTTTACCTCACTGATACTCACAACTCTCCACAGGGAGAGAAAGTTTGAACCGCTTCAGTATTTGTGGGACTTCAGTAAGGCTGGCAGGGCTATTTTATTCACTTAGAACATTGGATGAACTTATTCCTTTCTCTTTAATACAGATGATGCTAGTCATTAATAAATTTATCATGACAAAAAAAACGATGCATTTTTCCATAAGCCCGCTATCTATTGTAGCTTGTTTGGCCACTAGAGTGAAGAAGACATAATGTTTACACCTGCAGAGAAACACACAGAAAGAGAGACGTTCCTGTATTAAGTTAGAAGACACAGTGGATTTTTAAAGCACGGACCAAGTAAAGCAACAGTGAACAAAACTGTTGGTGGTGATGTCATTCATCCCACAGTGGCTCCATCGGTAATTAACAACAAGCCACCTCCACACGCAACTCACCTGCTGCTGTGAAAAGTACACAACACGAGTTGTCTTTATAAAACTGCTGACAAATAAAGTCAGAGCAGACAGATACAGGGAGAGAGAGAGACAGGTGTAGGTGTGTCTGAAGGGAAAAGCGAATCCTGTCTGTATCTTGACTGCATACTACTGAATAAAGGCAAATATGCCAAAAAAGTAAATCTTAAAAGTAAAACAGGGAGTTTAAAATAGTTGACTTCACATGAGCAAAGTAATCACTGGGAGGCTGCTAAACTTGATTCCCTTGCCTCCTTGCCCAGCTCTGTTTCTGGTGCCCATTCCACGCCACTCCCCGCCAACATTACCTGCTGGTTCCCCCTCACCCCCTCCCAATCCAGCCAGGCCTGAAAACCTTCTACTTCCGGCAGATCAAAGCTCCTGTACTAGCAGTATAAAAACCGACACTCCCAGATGGAGTATGAATTTGACAGCTGGCCAATTCCTACATATTGTAACTTTAAAGCCCCCCACTCTCTGTAAGTGGACCAAGATCAGTAACTTTTACAACTTTCCACTGACATGCAAACAACTAAATATGGCATGACATTCACCCATCATTAGTCTTATCATGAACACATTCGGCTGAAGAGTCAAGTTTCAAGTTAGAGCAAAGAAGTTGCCCTTTTTTCATAGTCAGGAAGATGCTTCACTGTTTGAACTATGGTGGTGATCACACTTACAAGCTGCTGATGGTCCCACTGCAGGGTTGATTTGTTCCAGCAATTTTCCCCCAGAGACAAAATAATCGCAGTATTCAACATAATTGTAGTCATCTTTGGGGCAAGAGCTTCAGCAAATGATCTGTTTTGCACTTGGAAGATGGAAAAGAAGTGCATCAGATTTTCAATCTTGTCTTCTGCAAGTTCAAGTCCACTGAAATCAAGCTGAATAAGATTCTACCAAAAGATATTGTTTTTTTTACTCTGATTATATGGTCCCTGGATGTGCAGCAGGTGAAACAACACAATATCTAAAATCCGAGTTAAGAAAACAAATGTGGGTATTACTGCATTAACATAAATGTTACCAATGTCAGTGTACTGACTGGAAAGCTGTCTTGAAAATAATATATTTAGGAATATAGGATATTTTTGTTGCTGCTTTCCTGGGGCACAGTGTATACACACAGCGCCCCAGTTTAACCCAAAACGGTACAATAAGATACGATAAATGACCTAAGCAAGACTGACTTCAGAAGACAAATCAATATTTCACAATGTCCTTGTGTGATGTGATTGTCATCACTGACACCACTGAAGTCAATAGATAAATGGTGTATTTTTTTTGGAATAACCCACTGTGTAAATATTAGTTCATACTGTGAGATTTAAGCTTGATCTTAACATTATAGTTTGCTTTTATCAAGTTTTCTGTAAAGTACTTGAAAGGGCATGAGAACAGAGTTGACTTTATATCCTGAGAGGATTCATATTTATTTGAAAACCCTTTTCTAAATACTGTATGACTTTCTGAAATGTAAATATCAGCACTCTTTGTGGTGTAACAGACCATTAAAATACATTGCTTCAAGGCATTCTGATAAATCTGTGGTGCTCAGCACATTTTTGCAAAACACAGGAGTCAATTCTACTTGTAAAATAAAGTCTTGGATAATACTGAAAATGTGTGTTGTTACTGGGCACAAAACCCAACTTAATTTCAAAACAAGCAATACAATGGTTCATTCCCAATCTCCACACTCACAGACTCATGGAGTTTGAGGCGTGTTACTGGTAAGTCCATGAGTGCTTATAGGGCTGTCCCACTGTCAAATCATCAAGTGCATGGGGGCTCTCTCGCAGACTTTTTGAGCCTTTATGCACACTCTCTGCAGACTTGGCCTGGGAGAATAACCTACAGTTCATAGCGTTGTGATGTCAAACAAGGGAAGTAGCAACTACGACAAAAAAAAACAAATTTACAAGTACAGTGTATAATGCTGTTTTGATGAAAAGGAGTAAATCAGTTATTTGAAGATTACCTCTTTTCCACAGGTAATTTTCAAATAATCACTTTTCCCTTCAGGGCCTCGGCTATGAAGAATGTAAAACATATCAAATAAAAAGTTCCAAACCCACAAATGCTTTGGTGTGATCAAGGTAATGTAAAGTGATATGTTGCAAAGTGTGATGCTGTCCCATTATACCAATTCGGGCCTGTGCCGGCTCTCGCACTTAAACACTTAGGTGACCTAAAGGGCTTAGGCTTTATGGCGGAGATTGGGACTGGACCAATATTCTACTTTCAGAAGTTCTTGGAGAAACCAGAATATGATGGAGGATGTGGTTAATGTCTTTAAAAAGTGGACAGAGAAAAGTAGGGATACAGAGTGATGTGAGACAGACCGATCATGATGGGAAAAAGAAGATGAGAGATCAAGCGATGGGGACAAACAGTACAGTGGTTATGAAAAGATGGAAGGAGAGACAGAGGAGAGGATGAGAGAGAGGGGGAGATGGCAAGGAGGAGAGAGATGGGCAGAAATGGGGAGACACAAAGATAGAGATACAGAGGGGCAGGCAGAGAACAAGAGAGATAGATGGAATAAAACAGGACAAAATAGAAAAGAGACTGAGAAAAAGCAAGAGAGACAAAGAAAATGAGAGAGACAGGAGAGAGACAGAGAGCCTTATCAGTGTATTGCAGGAGGCATAAGATGTAACTGGGGAGTCTGTGTGTGTGTGTGTGTGTGTGTGTGTGTGTGTGTGTGTGTGTGTGTGTGTGTGTGTGTGTGTGGTGCGTGTGTGTTTGTGTTATTGAACTGACTTTGGTCAAGTTTAAAACCGGAAAGTCCAGTCGACAGATGGACAGAAAGAAAAACAGGAACATCAACTGTGTATTTATGGCTCTGGTAAATTAGGAGATTCGGGATTAAACAGTTTAAATCTTAGGTATATTTATGAATGTTCTTCAAATATTATGCAAAACCATTTGACATGTTTGCAATGAATCAACGCTCAAAATAGACACCCATTTTAGTCCAGAGGTTACAAACTTGACAAAGTCAGAGGTTACATAGCCTCAAAATCAATGTAGCCCGCTCTCAGAAGGCTTCCCTGTTGTTCCTTGTGTCAGATGAGACAATCGATTGAAAGACAATCCAATCAGTCACAATGTAAACAAAGCCAGTATCAGGGTGACAGTATTTTAACAGGGGGATTCTTGTAGCACTTACATATAGTATAAGGCATTTTATCTTCAAATACTGACAGTGTCTGCCCCCCCAGATTTATATTATAATATGAATGATCAAATCATATTATTCATGGTGGCTCAGAAGATAGCACACTTTTGCCTCACAGCTAGAAGGCCCTGATTTTAAACCTAACCCATCTATATGGTGCTTTTCTGTCTGGAGTCTGCATGATCGTAACCTGGGGCTGTTGCTCGGTCAGCTAGCTTAGGTGTGGGTGAAGGTTTAAGATGAGCATAATCCTATGTTGTCCGCCAAAAAAAATCACATGGACTCTAAGTAAACACATTGTGTTTGGTGCTTAAAGTCACTGCAGAGTTTTTCTGTATTAAACCAAGACCGTGATCTTTCACTAGCATTAACCAAGTGCTGTCAGTACTTAAACATAACCACAGAAAACTTTAATATGCTTATGTTTCCTCCAAAATGTATTTGCTGTTTGAAAATAGTTTTATATAAACATCATTTTTAGGAGATGGTTTAGTCTAAACCTGTAATCGCATCTGGGCACATTTCTACAGCTCAAATAATTGTATTTATTTCTAAAAGTTGCATACCTATGAATCACTTGTGTCAGCCCTTATCAGTCAAAATCATACAACGAGTTTAATTGAAGTTTAGCTGAACCTGGGCTTGAAAGAACAATCAGCTTTAGCTTAGGACACAGTGCTAAATGAAATGTGAATGTGAATGTACTGCAGGTGTGTGCAGTTTTCTGAAGTTAGTTTGATTGATAGGATGCTTGAAACAGTCCCTGGATGCCACTTACTCGCATTACAAACAAGACCACTTCAAGGAAATTAACAATGGGGCTGAGATGAGGGACTACCTGGTGGACCAAAACATATCACACAATATTATCAGCAGTAAACTGACTCCAGAGACCCTAATTTAGCTTGTGGTGTCGTGAACCTGAAATTATAGTCTAGTATTAAACAACAAACTGTCTACAACAGTGGACGTAACCTGAAGGCACCTTCAGATGTCTGACAGAGCGAATACACAAGCAGTCTCTGTTGTCTCAGAGTTCTTTCTCACCGCAGATAACCAGTCAACCTACGTTCTTATCTGTTATGTTTGGTGTTTGTATCTCCTCTGCGACTTTGCCGTCGCACAAATATAACCCTCCATCTCTTCGGTTTAACAACACACACCTCTTTGTCTGTCTTGCCTTTACTCTCCCTCCCCCCATATGTGTCTCTCTGTTTGTGTCTCTCTTTTAAGTTCAAGTTATCTCCTTTCTGTGGGTCCGTTTGTCTGTCCCGCTGAGTGCGTGTCTATGTGTGTGCCCGTCTGTGTGTGTGTCAGTTCAAGTGTCTGCGTTTCAGTCAGGGGTGGTTGTTTGTGTGTCTGTCTGCGTTAAGAAGTGGAGTGAAAACAAATCACTTCAAATCCCCAAGACGAGTTTCTCAGTGTCTGTGTGTGAGCATGCACACATCAGTGTGTCTCCAAGGACAATTTGCATTGATGTCAGAAAGAGCAATAGAGCTTTTTAAACATCAGCCACAGTGTACACACTCTCACAAACACACACAAAAAGCAGGGTGTCTGTTAACAGCATTGTGGTGTCACACATTTAGAAAACATTGTTTGTATCTTAGTCAACTGTTGTCCCCTAGTATACCAAATGACTGTGTTTGTGTTTGTCTGTGTGTGTGTGTGTTTTCAAGCATTTATGGGTCCTTTCAGTCAGAAAGCAGCAACCCATGGCTGCAACCCAAACCTGATTCAGTACCAACAGCTCTACCAACACTCCCTCACTCACACACACTATGTCTTACAAGTGCAGATAAAAGCCCCCACAGAATAACAATAACCTTTAAAATGTTAAGAATCACAATTTATATTCATGAACCAGCCAATAAGCCACAATAGAAACGAGAAGCCAAGCATTAAAACACATCCAATAGCATAACTGCATCATTGTAAAGTACAGTACATTCATATTTCTGTCACATCTTTTAATTACATCTCTGTCTCATGTACATAGCTCTTTTTTCTGTCTCTTAATCCAAGTGCATAAAGCTGTTCTACTGTTTGTTTTTTCTGCATAGAAGAGAAGAAAAAAACTGAGGAGTGAAAAGAGTCTGTATCACCTCACCAAGCAGATGTTCCCAGGCTAAGTTGCTGTTGTTGATTTCCTAAAAGTATCTTAGTATTAAGGATCAATACTAGATGCATCACATAAGACCTCTATGAAACCCAAGTCAGCCAGACAATGGGCTGCTTTGTTCATCATTCAGTCAGTGCCTGCATCAGTTAGTCAGTCAGCAGTTACAAAGCTTGTACGTCACTCAGTCATTCAGTCAGTCAGCCAGTAAATGAATCAGTTCCCAAATCCATTCTTCATTCCTGCCTCTCCTGCACACCTGTGCTGGCCCCTCTAAAGCCCTTTTCTCCTCCGGCCGTTAAGAGACATCCAGCTAATTGCAGTGATAAAGGGCTTAGCGAAGGGATCACTATATATTAGCAGTGCTTTGTGTATAGATACTAGTCCAGGTCCTCAGGATCTCTTACAGCTGTCAGAAAGCCAGTGAATGAAAACGGCTATGATGTTAAGTACAGGGTCATATTTTAACTGCAGCTCTACACAGATAATAAATAGAAGTAGAGCTCATCAGCAATTCTGTGCACTTTCACAAGGAGTTCCATTTTTCCCTGACTTAAAATTAAATAACACAACAGTACCTGAGGTAAATGCATTCACTGCATCCATGCAACTTTTGTTGGAACTCTATCCATCTTCTGGGGGAAAAAAAAGTGATTTTTTTAGCTGGGCCAAACAGTCAAATGGATGTCAAAAGTGCAAGATGAAAACCCCATATCTCCAAAAGTTTGATTTTTAAAACTAAGATCAATGACCTTACATTCCCCTCAGTGGAGGCTAGTGACTGAAAAGGTTTTTGGAGGGCTGGGCTTTTTAAATTGCAGCACAGAGCTCTGTAAATTGCTGCGTACAGGGGTAAGACCCATTAGATGAGGTTATTATAGAATAAAATGCAACCTGAAACATTTTAGTGCTCTTAAAAACATCTCTGGGTGAAGTAGCCTGCCTTTTTAGAATCATTTTTGTTGGGTCAGGGTTAGTTTACCTTACTCCAATTCTACAGATATCTGAATAAATGTGGAGGGTGTCACTGACAAAAATGAGAGTATATTAGCTATTGAAGACAACTGTCCTTCAGTATTCTCGTACATGATTTGTACAGTATAAAATTCAAAAATCACACAGGCAAAAGCACAGACAATTCATCAGCATCCATAGATCAGACTGCAATGCAACAATAAGATAAATTGCATTATGAGAAAATATGACTCTTGCTTTGTCTTAACCAAAAGAAAAAAACCCTTTTATTCTGTTGCTACTGCTTTCTGCACCTACACGTATAACCCCTCAGCCGAATAGAAGAAGTTCAGGCCTATTGTCTGGGGACTGTTGAAAGGCATTCTGTGTAGGCTATCACTAAGTGAAGTGGAAGTAGACGAGGCCGGTGAAGTGAAAGAAGGTACACCATGAAAGTAAATTACAACATTTCATCACAAAAGAACTCCTGAAAGGCACTGGAGTTCACAAAGAGAGAGACTGTGGTGATGATGTCATCTGGAGACAAATCCTGGAGCTGCTTCACAGACAGTGAATAACGGATAAACTCCAAGGACTCTATAATAGCACCCATGGAGAGTTTACGGTAACGTGGAATCGTGGATATTTTATGAGTCATAGTGGTAAGCCATACTGTAAATTTAAATAAAACTCATTTGGATGTATACACTCAACAAAACTTTATATGACTTGACTGACCAGAATATAGCAAAGCATGGATTCAGATTTTTTGAAGGCTTTCCATGAAAGGCTGTATTCACACCTAAGCATATTTGTGCTTTAGAACTTAACAGGACAAAAAAATTATGATTTATTTCTCTGATTTTCAGCTACTACTGCTCCCTCTCCTCATTCACTCTCTAGCTCACTTAACCGCTGCTCACTCTCACTCAAACAGATGGACACAAACCAAATAAAGTTTTTTGGTATTGCTATTTTACAGCATAGACTGCAAGACAAGCACAGACGTCCAAGCTGAAGAGCTGAGTATCATACAGATGCTAAATGTTACTTTCTGGGTCTGTATGAGACACTGAGGGGCATGAAAAAACGTCAGTATTTGACAACCTGAGAATGAGACTGAGCTGAAAAAGGAAATGATCGTCCTCGGTGTAATCTGAAGATTGGTCTTATCTGATTCCAGTTTTTCATTTATCTTTTATTTTTTATTCATTGTTGTTTTTGGAGTTGGGTGATGTGGGCACTTGAAAAAGTTTCACCTGTCATCCAAGGGATTCCCTGTCAGTTAGAACGAAGAAACCTTAAAGCACCTTCCACCAAGTCCAGTTGCCCTTGATTTAACTCTCCTTGATTAATCACCAACAATTTGGCTTTAGTAATTCTTTCAGCAAAAATTCCAACCATTCTTTAGTTGCCTTTTCTTGGATGTTAAAAATGCTGCTGTTGTCTGTTTCAGAGCAGAGTACTGAACGTTTTTGAACAGAATATTTTTAGATTTTGGACAGTTGGTTGGATAAATAAAGACAGCACTGGTGGTGCCTTTTATTTTATTTTATGAGAAGAAATTTTCACAATTTCACAAAAAAATTAGATTAATTATTAATTAAAACTATAATTAATTTTAATCTACATGGACCAGACTAAGAATAAAATACAAGGTTCCACTTGCACATGTGCTTTTTTCTTCTTCCTCAGAACAGTAGCAACACTATATTTAAAAGAAACCCTGAAATGGCTAGCTCTTAAAACATGCCATATAATTCCTTCTCGTTTTTAATCTTCTTGCTGTCTGAATCTAACAGCTTCTGTCTTACCTGCACTCTGCTTAAAACATTTAATCATCTCAAACATTTAAACAAATCAGTGGAAAACTTGGCATTGCAATGGATGTTGCATCCTGAGGGGAAAATAGGAGGAAACAAATTTAAGACTTTTAGACGTTTAAGACTTTTTTTTTTGCCCTTACATGCCCATGGTCCTGTATTTAGATACAAAGTGGCAGGTTCCATCTGTCATTAGTGACTATGTGCTCTGTCCACAATGGCTTATTTTTGTTTTGCTATCATTTTAATTCAGTGGTTTTTGTAGCAGCACACAGTCCGCATGCATAATGATGTGGAGCAGCGTTATTGGCTTTTCATTTACTTCACCTTGTTATTGTGAGAAGTGTGTGCGAGCATATGAGTGCGTGAGCTTGGGTAAAGGAACAATTAAACAGATGTGAGCCTGGAAGAAAAAAATAAAGCACAAGAACCGTTCTGGGCAAGAAATCACAGGAACAGACAAACAGACACACACATACACACATGCAGGACAGAATGGGAAGTAATGGAGTGAGGAGAGAACGCTGCTGTCTGACATGAAAATCAACACGGCGTGACATGACCATTATACACACACATGCGCGCACATACACACATATCAATAGCCACCTGCCTAGACCCCAAGCAAATTATTTGGAAAAACACACAAATGTATGCACCATAAGCATGAACATACATAAATTCACTGATGATAAAGCATTCTCTTTGATTCAATACAAAAAGAGCAGAAACATGCATGAAGCTCATGTGGTTTTGACAAAACTGTAAATATATGTATACTAGTTTCAGTCTTTTGACATGTACAGCTTCACGTGGAGACAAACATACAACACAACATATACATGACACCAAGGCGGGAATTTCATAATTTCAGGCGTAAGGCCACTTATGTAAAAGGAAACACAAAATTCAGGACAATTCATAATATATAAATATAACAGAATATAATGTGCAGCTCTCAGGTATTCTGTGTTGCTTTCAGATTTCTCCTGTAGATCAACTTTTCTCATATAAAATCATCCCTGCTGAGGCAACACATATGTAGGCATGATTTAGTCTTCCCTCCTCTTTTGTCATGGTAAAAGGCAGAATACAGAAAACTTGTATCAAGAAGTTACTGATTGGTGTATGCATGTATTAGGGTCCTTTTATAATCAGCAGCTTGTTATTTTTAGCTTAAGTTACTTTTTTTGGACAATGCACATTTATCCTATATTTTCATTGCATTGCTTATTTTCTTTGCAAATAAACCTTTCAAAAGGCATTTTCATTTGTTGTTTAACTACAAGCTATATTTCATTTTTTTCCCCAAGCAATTTATGCTTTAAAATAGCAATGGGGACAAAATCAGCCATTTCAAAAAGTGGTGGGGATATGTTCTCAGTGTCCCCAGTGTAAAGGACACCTGTGATGTAAAGTTTAACAAAAGGCACCCGGTGTAGTTTGGCTGGATGGTTTGGCCATCCAGCCAAACCCAAACCCTGCTTATCTTACCCCTCTTATCTTCTGTCTTACAGCTTCAGCTGAAAAACCTTGACTCACAGCTGAACTGATTGTGAGGATCTTGAGGAGGAGGATGTGGGCTGGTGCAAAATCAAATTGGGCCGACGCACCTCTATCTGTTTTTGTACAATGGGCCCACAAGCTCAAGCAGCCCACAGAGTGCTGACGATGGTCATTTCGACTATGGTTTCTTGTCTTACACGCTATGTAAAACATTCTTACCTCAGTTCAGTCTGCCTTCTTCTTTCAGAAGTTTACTCAGTCATATTTTTGCGGCACTGGCATATCAGGACGAGTTTGATTAAGACTCCTGGTTAGCAGGTGCTAGATTTGGGTCAAACTATTGTCTTAAATAGCCCGGTTTTCCAGCTGCTCATACCAGGCTCTAAATCAAACCACTGGTTATTTGCACAGCGTTTGACTTGATGTTACCAATAAGACTTCAGAATCTCAACAAAAGACAAACAGGAAAATTTCCCTTTATTTTTAGCTGGCTGTCAGCAGTGTGTGGATTTATGTTTCAACTTCACCATTAAACAAAGTAAATGTAAAATTTATTTTTTTCCATTTCATGTAATCTGAGTGTGTGTATGCGTCTGAATATGTGTGTGTATCTCTCATCAACTACTTGACCTTTTAAGAGAGGGTTTAGGAACCTTCCAAAGGTATCCAAAGAGAGCCAGATAGACAAATGTGACATTACATGTTCTTCACAAAAACACACACATTTAGCCTGCGGAGAGACAACAACCCTTTCTGTCCATGTCTCTCTGTCATCTCTATGTTCATATTGGTCTCCCTTTGTTTTTGATGCATCTCTCTTTTCTCGTCTGTTCCTGCGGCACTGCTTCTGTGTGTATGCCCCTCAAAAAATTTCCCAGAAGAAATAATTGGGGGATATTTTTGTTCTGATTTGATATATCATCTCTGTTTTCATCAGGTTTCAGTGCTGCACACACTGGTACACAACATCAGTACTTAATGGGATAGTGTGCCTTGATCACTGGGCTTCATTATAAGAGAGTTTTTTAAATGTCTCATTCTCTCAGTCATTTTTTTTTTTTTTTGATGTAGCTTCCTTACTGAGGACAAAATGAACTCTGGTTAACTATAACGAACAGACAACCGGACAGAATTTGACAAGAATTTTAACTGTGATCAGTTTTACCCAAGTGAATAATGATACTATATGATTACTATACCTACTATATGACAGCCTAACTAGAGGTAGAAAACACTGGAAAAAGGTCAAAAGTCTGTGAACTTAAATGTGAACTTAAAGGACAATTCTGTTATCATACCACCTGGGTCTGATTTTAGTAGTATTGTTCATGATTAAATTGAACATTTATACATTTACATTACATTTATATGATGCTTTTATACCAAAGCATTGTCCCTCTCATTCACCCATAATGACAGGGCAATCGGGGTTCTATGACAATTGCTCAAGGACACTTTAAAAGGAGGAGCCAGAGTTTGAATGGACAGCCCACTACCTCCTAAGCTTCTCTTTCTCTGAGTAACAGCACTGTACTCAACAAGTTATGTCCTGAAATTTGGAAAGGAACAGTTGACCATTTTGGGAAGCATGCATATTTACTTTCTTACAGAGGCGGCTGTGGCTCAGGGGGTTGAGCAGTCATTCAGTTATCAGAAGGTGAGTAGTTTGGTCCCTGTCAAAGTATCCTTATGCATGATACTCAACCCCAAACGTGACGTAGTGTAAAACGCTTTGAGTGGTCGTTAAGACTAGAAAGGCATTATACAAGTACGGACCATTTAACAATTCTTGCCAAGAATTAGATGAGGAGATTGATACCGCTCCAAAGTATGCAAGCTAAATTTGAAGCTACAGCCAGCAGCTAATTAGTTTAGCTAGGCATAAAGACTGGAAGAGTGGGAAAACAGCTAGTCTCACTCGATCCAAAGGTAACAAAATCCATCTATACCTGAAACTCTAAATCTCAAGATACAGGTAATATAGTGATTATTTATTCTGTAAAGCTGAAGTGTAAAATGACAATTTGTTGCTTTACAGGGTGTCGTGTCCTGGATTTTTTCTAGTGAGTACATAGTTATCATAACCACCATAAAATGTTTGACTAAAACTACAAAAATCCTAATAAAATGGGATTACCCTGTAGGGAAATGTTATGACAGCATTTCTAAACCTCAAGAGTTTAAGCAACGTGAAGTCTAATACTTCTGAAAGCATTTAACTTTCTATTTTAACTGTCCTCTTCACTGTTAAAATATGGCCCTCCACAATGTTTCTGTCAGGTCTCCTGACGCTCTCTCTCTCTCTCTCTCTCTCTCTCTCTCTCTCTCTCTCTGTGTCAGCCATAGTAGGCCAGTTAACAGTAATTATGAGGTTTCTTGTTAATTAGCAAGGAGCACCCAGCTGTTTCAGACCCACAAGACAAAAGGCCTTTAGCACACACGCATACACATGCACACACACAGATACAGACATAGACACATGCACACACCTGGGGAGTCTTGGTAAAATGTCAGGGCTGTTCAGATTGTAATTACAGGGAGATTTGCTGCCTCTCTCACAAAGCTGAGATAAACCGCCTGACTGACACACACATACTCACAAACACACTCACAAGTAACCGCTCAAACACACACTCAACTTTGACAGAAAATCAATACTAAACCCTGTCTTTGGCTCGTACACCATATTAGCAGTGACATGGTAACAAGTAGTACAATTCAGTTTATTTTTCAGTTGTAAATAAGATATTTATTGCAATAATCTGTGGGGTGTTTTTTGAGTCTCATTTAAGTATCTTGTTTTTAGAAAAATACTGTAGTTTCATATTAACAAATCAAAAAGCATAATGAAGACATCAAATTGGTGTCAGAAATGTGTTTTCTGCTTTCATGATGTGCATTCAAGCCACTACATATTCCTTTATGTGGAATAAGAACATGGCCTGTTTGCTTTCACACTCCCGTTTCTCTTATCAGTTTATTGTTATAATATTAACATTAAGCATTAATTAAGAATTATTCTTACTAGCCTGCTGTGTGCTGGAACACAATTATGAAGACAAAACATGGTTTAAATAAGAGTGTCTGCTAAACAAAAGACACTTGGATACATGTTTCCATAGCTACACCTACTTAACTCTCTTAAGACCCCTCAGTTCTCACCAATCATCATTAAATCATTGTGTCTTATAGCAAATGCTTAGAGTGTCTGGGAGTGCAACAGCTGCATGTCTTGTCCCTAAGAGCCTTCCAAAATGTACACAGCAGCGTCTGATTGACGGCACTTTGCAATTACAGAGGGCCTATGGATTTGACGAGCATGATGTGGTAAAAAAAATCCACCCACACAATATGGTTCAGATAATTGGCATAAACAGGTTTTTTTATGGGGGATTTATGCATGTATCAGCTTACAGTAATCAGAGTATTGCCTTAATCTCAATATTGGCAACAGTCGCATTATTGCGTGAATGAAATTAATTCCCCCTCCAATGATAATCAGTAGCACGTTACAAACAAATATATTCAATATTCACTCCCATTGACAGTTTGGAGTCAATATTGAACAAAAATTGAACAGCCATATCACTTTAGCAGGAGGTCTGTGTCTTAATGTGTGTGGGGGAGGATGCACATTATGCGTTGGTGTTCCAGGCGGACTGTCTGCCGCTTTCTACATGTGTGTGTGAGCGTCTGAGTGTGTCTTGTCTATCTGTGTGTGTGTGTTAAATGTGATCTTGGCAGGGTCCTAAGAGCCTGCTGAGCTGTGAAGAGGAGGTGCGATTATAATTTCAGTATCCCACTGTTTCCACCACAGTTACATCGGTACTTAGTACCTGCTACACCTATTTCCCCTGGTGCTCTTACTCATAACTCTTCCCTCCAATGGGACAGACAGCAATAACTGGGGTCAATTTACTTCCATCTTGACCAAATTAAAGTCGGGACAACCACAGCGATCAGCAAGTACACAGGAAGCACTATCAGGTCAAGTTAAACTTTGATTCAAAATGAGAGGTGCATTCATCTCATTTCTACATTTGCTTCTTCATTTGTTATTGCTATCATCATTACTATTATTGGTAGAAATAGTATTGTGATTTTTTGTCCTATGTCATGGGGCTTTTTTAGGATTGCAGAAGATGAATAGAGGTTTTTTTCTACATGTTGAGAGGGTGGAAGCCTTTGGTTTTCAGACAGACTTTTGTTTTTTTTGAAAAAAAGGAAAATTAAACAAGATCATTTCAAAGGGGAATTCTGTACTATTCAAAGTTATCTTGGGGTTTAATACAATGCCTTTCGCTACCGGGCAGCTATTTCTGACTAACAAGACCAGGATCCTATCTGAATGAATGGGGAGAGAGCCAGAACTGCATTTTTACTGGTCACTGGGACATAAAAACTACATCAATATAATCAGCAGCAAAATGTAATAAAAATTGCTGAAAATGTTTGACGACTTTGCCCCAAAATAAGGTTTAAAAAGGGTTTTTCCTTAGCGGTTATAATTCTACTACACATGCGCCACTACTACCACGCATGCGTAGTAGAATTATAACAATGGAAGTAAAACAGAGCCTTACATCAGTGGAACCACATGATTGGCTGAAATATGTTTCCCGCTTGGGCTGTTAAAAGCACACTATTAGCTTTCTAGCGGGAAGGCGGGATAACTGCCATCTTTGCCGTTACAGGCTTTCCCCATAGAGTTGTATTGAGGATGTGATTGAGTAGCGGGTCTCCTCTATAAAACTTCCCTTGAAAAATGAATATTGTGATGCTTTGAGGAGAGGGGTTAGCCTATACAGACAGAATGAGGTGCATAAAAAGGCTACTCTTGTGTTCCTTGATTCAGAAAGACTAAAAGTAAGAGAACATGACTGACTTTTCATAATGATGCGGACAAACTACCTGTAATGACTGCATGTAAAAGCATCATGAAAGCGAGTGAGACATTTTAGCCAAGCCTCAATGCAATTCTAGACAGCAGACACTTGTTTCATGCTCAGCACATCATTTATAATAAGCCAACAGGTTCAGCTTGATAACTGCAGTATGTTCAGACACAGCAACAAGTAGTGGAGTGGACGGATGGATGGACAAGCGTACCTGTGCCTCGTCCACTGAGACTGTGTTTGTTAATCACAAACCTAAATTAGTTTTGGTTCATAAACCATTAAATTGAATCATTCGTGTTTCTACAGTCCCCTACAAAAGTATTGTAACAGTAAGGCAAATTCCTTTGTCTTTGTCACAAAAGACATTTTGGGTTTAAGATCAAAAGACGAGAATGAGACAAGAGTTCAGAAATTCAGCTTTTATTGGTATTTACATCTAGATGTGTTAAACAACTCAGGACATATCACAGTTTGTATTAGACCACAGCTTTCTTAGGTGAGCAAAAGCAATGGAAGAAATAATCTTAAAGTAAATACCATTTAATATAATGTCATTTAATATTTGGTAGCATAACCCTAGCTTAGAATAACTGTCTAAAGCCTGCGAACCATCAACATCACCATACTGTTGCATTCTTAATTTGTGATGCTATTCCAGGCTTTCACTGCAGCTTCTTTCAGTTCTTGTTTTTTTCTGGGTGTTTCTCCCTCCTGTCTCCTCTTAAGGAGGTGAATGCATGCTCTATTGGGTTAAGGTCAGGTGATTGACTTGGCCAGTATAAAATCTTCCACTTCCCCTCATGAAGTCCTATTTTTTGTTGGCAGTGTGCTTCGGGTCATTGTCCTGCTGCATAATAAACTTCCTCCTGATTAGTTTCAATGCATTTCTCCATAAATTGGCAGACAAAATTTTTCTGTACACTTCTGAATTCATTCTGCAGCTACCATCATCAGTTACATCACCAATAAATATAAATGATTAGAATTATTAAGCCTGTTCCAGAAGCCGCCATGCACGCCAGCGCGCCATGACATTACCTCCACCATGCTTCACAGATCATCTTGTATGCTTTGGATCATAAGCAGCTCCCTTCTTTCTCCACACTTTGGCCTTTCCATCACTTTGGCAGAGATTAATCTTGGTCTCATCAGTCCATAAAATTGTGTTCCTGAACCTTTGCAGCTCATCTCTGTACTTCTTTTCAAATTTCAATCTGGCCTTCCGATTCTTACTACTGATGAGTGGTTTGCATCTTGTGGTGTGGCCTCTATATTTCTGCTCTCTGAGTCTGCTAAGAACAGCTGATTGTGATACCTTCACCCCTGCACTGTGGAGGTCGTTGGTGATGTCACTTACTGATGTCTTGGGGGTTTTTCTTCCACAGACAGCTCTCTGGTCTTCATGTTGGTTTTTCCTCTTTAACAGGAAATGCCGTCTTTATAGGTTTAAACCAAGGGTGAAAACTTAGACTAGTCATGCAGAGGTATTTAATGTTTGGACAATCAACCTAAAAGGCAACCGTGGGCAACAAGAAACATCTGTCAGTCACATGCTCCAATAGTTTTGATCACTTGAAAGATGGGTGGGTTCAAATAAAGGGTAGTATGTTCCGAGTTGTTTAACACATCTAGATGTGAATACCACAAAATGAGAGCTGAAATTCTGAACTCATGTCTTATACTCATCTTTTGATGTTAAACCCAAATGTCTTCAGTGAACAACAAAAACACTGTTACAATACTTTTGGAGGGGACTGTATGTTGTGTTAACTACCCAGCATAAATATGAAAATGTCGTGGTTGCCAGCTGATTCTAAGAAGTCTGCAGTTCACAGATCAGAGATAATCCACAGCTCAAGCTGAGTCGACACCACATCACGGTGCATTTAGTTACGTGGCTGCACATCAGCATCAAACAAACATTTCAAACAACATAAAAAAAATATGTACCATGTAAAACTGAAGCTGTGACAGCTCATTTTCAATATTGTGCAAGGCCTGCAAGATGCTATTTCCAAGGCTGAGCTCACACACTGTTCAAGTACTTCACATTAACTTACATTATGTCATTATCAACATTGTTGTTGACATCATTGTCATTCAGTTTTTTTGCTCAGCTTTGTGTGTCTTGCTCAAGGACCCTTAAGCAAGTTCGTGAACTTGAATTTCTACATGCTTCTTTAGTGTTTTTAATAATTGAAATTTTATTAAAATTGTTTCTTTCTTTTGCAATTGCCACAATGACATTTGCAACCTCTAAATGTGGGCTTTATACACGTTTTATTTATTCATTTACATTTAATTAAATTCTTCATGTGGTTTGTCTCATGTTATATATTTACCTCAATGTTTAGTTTAAATTTTTATGAAACTAAACTTTTCTATGGAAAAGCTCCTTCCTAATAGCAGATGCCTCCTTCAATGAAGTTGAGTTTCAAAAGTATGGTGAAACAATTACTTGAAATACTGATCCTGTATGCCTCCTAAATGTCCTTTGACAAATCAAGGTTAAAAATGATAGTAAACATTAGGTATTGCTGTGCTAAGATGGGTGAAAATACTTAAACTTATGCAGAGTTTACTGTTTTCTCCTGGACAGCTCAGGAACATTTTCTGTTACCTCATTTACACCACGGAGAATCAGGCAAGACATCCAAACTACTGTTTTTTTATGTTACCATTATATGCAGAAACAAAAACACTAACACTGTAAGTTTTGTTAGGAATCTAAGACTTACATTTCTTGTCTATTATGTTATCTCTTGTGCTTTGTTCTGTAAATATCCTGTACTCCACAAAAGGCATAGGAGAGAAATAAAGCTGCCCTGTAGCTCTATTTATGCTAATTGTTTGGTCTTTTGGTAAAACGCTGCTAACAAGCACAAGTAATTAGTCCACTGTATCATTTTGCACTTTAATTCCAGTAATGTTATTGTAAATGTCATGGCACGTTCCATTTCATTGTTTTGAGATGAGACATTACATAGAGCACGAGGAATATGATACAATATCTTTACAGTTGTTAGCAAACATCCTTTTAATAAAGATGTATTATGTTCACACATGTATGAAACTGCTAATGGTAGGAATGATGTGAGATGTACAGTATGATATGTTTGAAGTTCAACAATCAACATCCTATCTGCATGAATGACAGAAGTAATAACAAACAGATAACTTTTTTTTGACCTGTACTACTTTGTGAGA
This sequence comes from Lepomis macrochirus, assembly GCA_024633595.2. Classification (NCBI taxonomy): domain Eukaryota; kingdom Metazoa; phylum Chordata; class Actinopteri; order Centrarchiformes; family Centrarchidae; genus Lepomis; species Lepomis macrochirus. The sequence goes on along the minus strand of JALXJV020000013.1, from coordinate 19,539,503 downwards.
TCCTTCCCTCATTATGTGGGACAACAAGTGTCCTGTATTTTTTACTGTACTTGAAAACACAAAATAAATGGCTGAAGTGGGTTAATGGCTTTACCAGAGCAACATGAGTGCTTAAATGTGAAGTCGTTTAAGTTAAATACTGCATGCATACGTAATAGGGCCTCAAATTAATATTTAAACCTTGGTGGCAGGGGTTTTCTAAATGTGCCCAGTATGTTAAATTTACAGCCAAAGTGGCTTTGAGAATCACGACAAACTGATCAGAGAGATGCTGGCTTGTTTCCCATCTGCAGACAAATTTTGCCACATTTGACTTTCAGTTAATGTTGTCTTCAAACACTTTATGTCGGAAGGCATGCATAACAAATAGCCTATATAACCTAGGCTCATAAATACTAAATAAATGGCCAAGGAAATATCATTACATCGTAAAAGAAGGTCTCCAGGTCCAGAAACCTGAAAACTGAACAGCACAAACTTTATACATCGGATAGAAATCTGAGCAAAGATGCTTTGTGGACTGAGGCTTTTGACTTTTGTGAAGTACAAGAAAAATCCTCTTGTGAAAACTGAGCCTAATCAGTTGTGTGAAATCGAGAGACATTTCTTTTGAATGCGGTGACCTTCATGACATATGTGGAGTCCGGTGTCCCTTGTGGTCGAATGGATTTTAATCTTGTTTATTTCTGTTCTATAAAAGGTGCAATTCTGATCCAGTCACTCAATTCCTTTTATCTTTCTACCCCTTTTATCCTTTTAGCGTTCTGTTTCTTTTGATCTCAGAAACTCATTTCAGCTCAATCTCTACTAGGCATTTGGACATTGACTAGTACCTAAAATAGCCTTTGCTTCCTTTGTTTGTTTGAGGACATACAGTATATTACCTCCAGACGACTGCAGCAACAAGGTGAAAACATCACTTGGCAAAGTGAGATTTACTATGACACCGTATTACATGTGGCATTGGGCTTTTGTTGATCTATTTTCGATAAAGTTAATACTGAACTGTCTTTAAGAGACATTGAAATGTTATGATGTTTAATCCAATGCCCCATGATTTTGATTTGTTATTTTTCTTTCACTGTTCTATTACATACAATATAAAATTGTAAAGTAACTGCTACTTTGTTGTCCTTAGATTTTTAACATATAATAGTACATTTTTCTGGAGCTGCTCCTTCTATAATTGTGTAAGCCTTTCTTGAAATTTAAATTCAACTATGATTTGTATGGAATGTGTGCTTACGCAGCAAACAAAACTGGATATCTGTTGTAAAATACTTTTTCAGGAAAATTGGAGAGAGAAGGATGATGTCTCAACCAAAAATATGGTTATGGGTTTCTATTAGCAATGAAATGGAGATTAAATTGTTTGCCATGTGTTTCAAGCCAAAGAGGCACTTAGCAACTTTTGTATTTTTTGTAAAACCACGTAAAACCTAAAAGAACATTGGCGCCAAACACAACAGGAACAAAGTGCATCACAGGAAGCTTGCCAAAGAATAAAGACATCTTTTAGCTTAATGAGTATCTATACCATTTGATGTGCCTGTGGTATTCACATGAACTTGCCTTATCAGAAATCAAATCCAAACAAATCATAAAGTCACACACAAGTACACTAGCAGGTTTGTTACCGGTTTGTTACTAAAGACACTTATGAAACCCAAGTGCAACACCATAAGTGGGATGACAGAAGTCTGACAGGCAGCCCCAAAGTAGTGAATGCATAGTCCAACATTATATCAGGTGTGTAGGCTGTGTTGTTGCCAAGTGGGTTTACACAAAGAAGGAATTTGCTTTGGTATATTGGTGCATCACAATAATCATAGGTAGAAACTATAAGAAAGATAAAGCAAGTGCTGCAAGTCAAGAATCATAAATATAAAATTGACAGTAAGATATAAAAAGTGAATAAGTACTATGTACAATATGGCTATTATTTAAATAACAGTTTGTGATGAGGTGTGCAAAATATTCACAAAAAATTACTGTATGAGTTTACTGTAGGGGGTTGGGTGGGTATGAGTGTCATTCTCAATGGTGGTCTTGGGCCTTGTTGGAGAGGCCAGCTGCAGACGGACAGAAAGAGGTTTTCGGTCCTGCAGGAGGGGAGTGTCTGAAACCCCTATGTTTCCGGGTGGGAGGGGCCAGCCTTAATCTTTCCTGCTCGACACAGAGTCCTGGAGGGGTACAGGTCCTGGAGGGATGGTCGATTGCAACCAATCACCTTCTCTGCAGAGAGATTGATACACTGCAGTCTGCCCTTATCCTTGGCAGTAGCAGCAGCGGACAAGATGGTGATGGAAGAGGTGAGGATGGTCTCAATGATGGTGATGTAGCAGTGCACCATCATTGTTTTTGGCCAGTTGATCCTCCTTAGCTGCCGCAGGAGGTACACCCTCTGCTGGGGTTTCTTAGTTGTTCTGCTCACACTTGAGGTCCTGGGAGATGACGGTGCCCAGGAAAAGGCAAGACTCTACAGTGTCGACTGTCACACAGGGTGCTAGGGGTGGGTGCAGCAAAGGTCTTTCTGAAACCATCTCCACTGTCTTAAGTGTATTGAGCTCCAGATTGTTCTGTCTGCACCAGGTCACCGGATGGTCAATCTCCCACCAGTGGGCAGACACATCCGCACCAGAGCTGAGCCCAATAAGAGTCATATCATCCGCAAGCTACAGGTGCTTGACAGACTGGTGACTGGAGGTGTACAGGGAGAAGAGCAGACGGGGGAAAATGTAGCATTGAAGGAAACCGGTGCTGATGTCAGAGGCATGTTTAACCAGCTTCAAGCTTCACCTGTAGGTGGAGTAAGGCACACTTAGCTGGGAGAGCTTGTCCTGCAGCAGAGCTGGGATGATGGTGAGGAAGGCAGACACCACTGCAGTCTGAACAGATACTCTTTGATTGACTGAGTACAGGTATGACATTAAGTCTACATTAGTCCATACTCAACATGCGACCAAGACGGTCTATAGGCCCTGCTAACAATTACATCACCAGTAAACATCAGCTCAAATATTTGCAACAAAAACCTATGATATGTCAATTACATATATCATTTAATAGGGCGCAATCAAATTGGATTGCATGGAATTAAATCCAGCTTTTGTCTCAACTTCTTCGCTCATCTCTGTCACTGGAAATCCACGATGGACAATAAAACAGCTAGGTGACAAATATCTTCCAAAGAGACTAACACACTTTAGCAAGGGGAGATGACAGAATGGAAGTATGCGTGTTGTGGTGTCAGGTTTGTTTGTGGTCATGTGGTTAAGCATCTGCTCTCTGTCTGACCCAGTGACCCTGATCGAGAGAGGTAGGGAGACAGTGAGAGAGAGAAAACAGGAAAGGGTCAGGGGGCGGGAGAACCAGACGGCCAGTGTCAAAGATCAAAACATTTACTGTTGTCCACTGCAACACCCTGCTGAGCTTTTGTCTGCGTGCTGGACAAAGGCGGCTTGCCACCACCTCTGGTATACACTCTGTCTGTGTATGCAAACTTCATTCCCCTGCACATCAGGCAAAAATGTTTAAATGTCAACATCTTAAAAATGGCTAAAAATGTTTGACTAGGCTGTTTGGACTTTGTGTATGTCCACATATAGAGCCCAAATTGGTACCTATTAGTTATTTTTATATGCGTTTGTGTATATGCACACATAAATTAGTTGTTGACTGTAGCTGTCTTGATTGCCATTGCTGCCTGCCCCGCAGAAGTGTCCTCCTTTTTGAAGGCATGCTGGTGGCCACCCAAGCATGAACGCTTTTGAAAACGGCAATTTTAGTGAAGACTTGCACTAAATACTGGTGTAAAAATAGGACTTTTGTATGCTCTGTGCAATCATTTGACTGTGGTCTTGTACTATAAACGGTCAGTCCCCTTAACTTTTGCTTGTTATGTAAAAAGCTGCCCCACAATAAACCAGTAAGTGTTGTTTGGGGATCAATAGTTTACCAATGTTATAGCTGACATGACAATAAGTGGATAATGGAAAATTGAGGAGGAGAGGAGAGGAGAGGAGAGGAGAGGAGAGGAGAGGAGAGGAGAGGAGAGGAGAGGAGAGGAGAGGAGAGGAGAGATGTTAGGTAAGCAGGTGACAGCAGTAGCCTCCAGCTGTGAACTGAGTGCACCCAGAAACAGCCTGACAGGGCCTGCTGGGGAAATGAGTCTTCTTTGGGAATGAAGCAGACAAGCACACACACGCACATGCACACACACATACAAAAAGGCACCCTGCGCATGGAAAGACACACACATAGATACACAGAATGAACAACAGTACAAAAAGGCTCCCAAAGGCGCCAGACTCAGACAGGAAATACATCACCACTCAGGAAGGAAACGCATCACCTGCCAAGCTCAGAGACTCCCAGCCAATAAGACTGCAGGAGACGTGAGGTTGCGTATGCATGCAACCACAACTGAATGACCTGATAATGATAATAATCCAAATACTTACTTTCTTGCAAAGATTGTGACATGCCGTGAAAAAAGAAGACATTATATTTAAGAACAGAGGACCCGGGAATCGTTTTAATGGTATAATGAGACAATAGACTATCCTCACGAGCATAGCGGCACGAGGTGATGAGCTAGTGAGATTATGTGCGTGTGTTTAGATTGTGAGGTGTCTGTGATGTCTGCTGACAGCCTTGTTTCAGTGGGTTTGGGGCACAAGGGCATACCTGTCATCACACACCCGGTCCATTCACATAAATACAAAAACACCCGTTGCTACTTTGTGTCTTTCTCTCCCCTGCAATACCCAGTTGTGCCAAAATATTATTTTTGTTTTTATATCTAGGAAAACAAAACGAACATGTTTTGTTATATGATGATTATTAAATGCCCCCTTTAGGATTAATTAAACCAATTTTATCACTTCAAAGATTTTCAGCACATGAAGTTTAGTTCGTAATTGACAGTAATTAAAATTGTTAAAAAAGTTGTAGTTTTCGATCTGACAGCAAAGAATGCACTTGGGTTCACAGAGGGTTCATTTGTCTAGCAAACTGACTAATCAAATTACCTTCACGCATATGTGTCTGCGAGTCTTGTGTTGTGCAGGTATTTGTGTCTTCAGAGACGCAACTATTCTTCACCACCACTAAATACATATTCAAATAATTGGCCATTTCCACAAACATAAGAATAATTACTGGGGAGATCGAATAATCAAGTCCCTTAAGGCTCTGTTAATGTGTAGCTAATGCATGTCAATTGAGATTGTTTTCACTCCTACAAATAATGTATAACATTTATATTTGTTAAATATGCCTGCATGTTTTTATGAATCCTTTAAGCTACACTTGCATATTACTATTGATGGACCACATACATTTAACAAAGGGATGTTAGAGGACTGTAAAGTTGTTAATGTCTTTTAATTGCCTCTAAAATATTTAGTTGGCGCATCTCTTTTCTTTGTATGTCTGCATGTGTGTCTATGTGGATTCGTAAGTGATGCACTATAGCAACAGCTGAAATGATTTTAATGTTCACACGGTCACCATAGCAACAACCTTCTTGCAAAAATCTGATATCCATAACTTCATCAACTAGAGTAGACCTCTGAGTAAGATAAGATATAAAAAGCACAGCAAAGAACTACAAGGAATTACAGTAGTATCTGTAAACTTGTCTAATTGCAAAGGATAAAGCAACAGAACTCGTTGAATTGTGCGATGATGGATCTAAAATAAAAGTTGAGTTAATGATGAGCTAAATTACAAAGACGATTGAGAAAACATATTCGAAATATTTTTAGTGTGGATAACACATCATTAGAAATGTTAACGCTTTATATCACATTCATAAAGATTATCACAGCTGGTAGTTCATTGGAACATTATTACCTACAACAGTGTTCATACATCTGTGGCTAGGCATGCAGTGCATCCATTGATTAGGTTATAATTAGCCAACCTGAGGTGAAGCTATACTAAATAAAATGACTGATGAATTTGATTGAATGAATTTATGTATAATTAATACGTCACAAATTCATGTCTAATAATATGTTGCAAATTTAGATTTTTTCTTCAGACTTTAAATGTTTGTTAAAGAATATTACAGGTTTTTTTTTGACAGTCTTTACTCTTAACATTTTCAGAGTACAAGCATTCATGTAAAGTATAAAATGTGGTTTTCCTAACACTCTGTGAAGATAATGTCACGTTATACACAAATAATTTACCACCCCTTAAAACAACTTCTTACAACCTCACAAAAACTAGTGGTATAATTATTGATGTTAATGATTTGTTGTAATTTTAGCTATTTCTTAGTTTCAGGATGAAGCAACAGCAACAAATGCAAATTGCTTTATGTGACCTTTTTTCTTTTAGTGAAGAAACTAGTATGATTCAAAGGGAAAGTGACAGGACCGACACCATATTTATGACTCTTATGCATTTTTTTGTGTAATTTCAATTCTGTTCTGGTGTGGTGTTGGTCTTGTAGGAATTTCATATCAGCTTCTGTATGTAGTATTTTCCCCAGAGGGCAGCAAACTGTCATTAAGGGCATCAGTATCCTCAAGGACAGCATGACAGGGACAGACTCTGGCTGTAACTAGGGATCAAACCTTTGACCGACACTGCTGTTTATGTGTCCATCCATCAATATAGGAGGATTCCTATTATTTTCCCTATACTCCAAGCTTCCATCTTAGATTAAATACCCCCTCTTATAGTGGCCATGTTGACTGCTTCTTTACATAGATCAGAACACCTCACTCTGTCTCTCTCTCTCTCTCTATCTCTCTCTCTCTCTCTCACACACACACACACAAACACCAACACCAACTGGGAGCACCAGCTGGATATGGGACTGTCTGTCTTTGTTAATTTCTCATCTGCCTTTCTCGTAAAGCATCAGAGAGAGTCTATCTGCATGTGTGTGTGTTTCCTGTCCCTGTGCATGTGTGTGTGCATGCTTGTTTGTGTGTTTGCTGTCATACCCTTAAGGTAACACATGCTATCTTGGTGTACCCAATATATTTTTGTGTATTTTTTACAATTATAATTTGCGTGTATGTGTGTATGTGACTGTGTGTGTGTGTGTGCGTGCGAGAATGCTTGCCTGGTCAACATGTTCATGTCATGTCTACTTCTAATCATCTTTCATATAATGAAGAGGCTATGGAAGACTGACAGATTGTCTGTGTGTGTGCGTTTGTATGTGTTTGTCTGCCTGCATGAGAGACAGGAGAGACATGCAAAAAGCCTGTGTGCTTCAGAAACCTCATATTGCCTAAAAGTCACCTTCTGAGAAATTGAGAAACTGTTGATTTTCCCAATTTGATGGACCTTTAATGAGAAACTTGTTTCATATTTTGAGTGCTTCATATTAATTTAAGCAATGAATTTGAATTGTGTCCGTGTGTGTGTGTTGACGCATATTTGTGCATTTAGTAGAATTTTGGTAGAAATACACATAATGTGGTTTCAGTGACAAATTACATTAGGGACACATTAAAAATACACTTCCTAGAATTCCATTATTTCTTTATAGTAAGTCTATTGCAGTTCTATCCTTGCTGATGGCTCCTGCAGGAAGCCATGTATTTGCATTCAATTATGATGAATTATGATTATAAGTATTACACTCCTGACACCATTCTGTAAATACACATTTGCACAAGACCTTAGAGGAAGAGAGCAATTGTATATAAAAAGCTGTTAAGGATCCACAGGGCCCTGGAACAGCTGGAACAGCTAACTGGAGTGCAGTGTCTCTTTCTTCCAATTTGCATGGCAAACTTATCACTTATTTCAATTTAACAGCCTGTTCCATATGTGCAAGCTGACATTTCTAAAATCATAGCAGGCAAACACAAATCTGAAATACAGTAGAGTGGATTTGGCTCTCTAGCAATCTAAAAACGCACCACTTGGATTGCAATCTGCGTGCGGAATTAAATGTGCACCCTGTATGTTGGCTACGAGAGAAAACACACATGAGAGATTAACAGAGATGTACCCCGTGAGAACCCACCTATTACAATCAACACTTGCAACAAATTTACTAAGGATGGGGGCTGGAGTGAGGAGAGGGAGAGGGAACGAGGACAAGTAAGCTTAATGGAGGATAGAAAAGGGAGGAAAAAAGAGGAAGGAAGGAAGAGGAGAGATGGCAGGTGTGGTATGTGTGGAAGATGGTGATTACACATTTGCCATGGGTGAATGTTGGTATGAGAAAGCAGGAGAAAAGAAGAATGGGAGATTAGGGGAGGTGGAGGAAGACAGATGGCGAGAAAAAGAGTATGGAGCAGCCAAATATCAAGAATATTAATACATACAACAAAGCACATACTTGCTCACTACTCAACAGGGGAGTTCTCAGTACAGCTTCTGTAGTAACACCAAAGCACAAGGATTTTCAAGGCAAATAGTGAGAAAAGGGGAGCACAAATTTAGTAGAAAAAAGGCTTTGAGTGAGAACTGAAAGTGCAATGCCCTCTAATGCTGGAAAATATCAAAGGCTTGAGATTCATAAAAAAATAAATGAACCCTCACACTTGCTCTTATGCTTAGGGGCAACCATTATCCCAATAATTACATTCATAGGCAACCAAGCTATGGGAGTAAATGAATGCAACCTGGATTAGCATCAGACAAAAAAATCATATTGAAAATATCCAGAAAACATTCACTGCTGACATTTGTTGCATATACGGCAATATATGTTCATACTGACTATATCTGCAAAATGTTCACTGTCAATGTTTGTTCAATCTTAGGTTCCAATCTCTGCTAACAGCATTTGAGATCAGGTTACATTTATGGAATTAAAGTCACCTGGTTAAGGTCAAATAAAGATTGTGCTCATTGGTAAATATTTCAAATGTCAACACTAGCTTCATGTATGACCTGGAATGTGGTTTCTGGTATAATTTCCTTGTTCTATGTTATGTCATGCTACATCACAACGAAGCAAAAGAGGAAAGGCAGTTGAATAGCAATTAAAAAAACAAGTGATTTCAAATTCACTGTATAGAGAGGTTGGAAATGCAGGACAGGATTAGGTGAATGAAAATCAAGAGGGGCAGTACAAAGTGAATAAAATAAGTATGTATGTGCACAAAAATACACAGACACGAGTGGTGAGTAAGGTGGAGATAAAAGACTAGAAAAGGATGAGAGGACAGAGGTGAGAAGCTGTTAATATCAAAGCCCAGGGATGAATGTAGCTGAAACTCCAAAATGTGAACTGGCGTGTGTTATGTTGGTACTACACACTTACCCCACACACACACACACACACACACACATACACATACAAAACAGTTTTACTCACACCCCATCCCTCACTTTCCTGATCTCCACCCCCCCTTCCCTCTTCTCTCTCTCTCCCTCAGTAAGTTAAAAGTATTTATATGATCAAGAGGCTGACTCTGCGACAGACACATCTCCCTCCCTGAGAAACCAGCCATAAGCCACAGGATTAAATGTGTGTTAGAGCGTCTGTGTTGCGCTAATGTTCAGTGTGAGGGAGCTCGTCTGCCTCAGTGTGTGTATGAAGTGAACTAATAGTCCAAAAGCACATCTGTGTGAATTTGGCGGAGAAAGACAAAGAGATTTTACGCCCTTGTGTTTAGTCAGTGCTTGCCTAATTTTTTTTGCCTCCAAGCTAACCCATAAGCCTTATCATTAATTGTACATGGAGTAATATTGATAAGATAATTGGCAGCAGAGAATGATTACCAAAATACAAAACAGTTACTAATACAGGTAAATGACTAGCAGTGGCACATTAATGGACAGCATCAATCAATGATTTATAATCAGCATCAGAGTTGTACACCGCGCCAATCAATCACTGATATCCAGTGATGGGTTATAAAACCTGGTTGGAGGACTATTTCACTGTGCCTGACAGCATGTCCAATTTAACAGTGATGACCAGCAACAAATTACTAGACGCTACCAGGGGATGACTGATACATTTCAATTTATCTGTGTTGCAAGAACAAAGCACTACATTTCCATGGCTCATCAATATAAATTCAATTAGCTATTTTTAGCTCTCTGGGTTAATTACTTGGTCACATGCTGAAGAGTAGCCTTCAGTAGAACCAGTTACACTCCATGACCCCACCGATGACCAGAACTAGATTACCCGGCTGTCTAATTGATAATCACTGCTAGATGATTGATCAGCGCTAGTCCTTTGATTGAGTGCTGATGAAATCCATGCTGTCAGTGAAACTCTGTGATAAGGTTAATCTTAGAGATGGTGTTGAAAGGAAGCTCAAACATGGATTTGTTGCAAAGGTGCAGGTTGCGGGGTTGGACGCAGCTCTCGTTTTGATTCTGACAGGCTGAATGTAGCCCAGAATACATTAAGGGTCTGGGAGACGTTGAAAAATGTGTGTGGGTTTTTTTTCTTCTTCTGTGCATGTGCACATGTGCCACTTAGTATGTTTGGTGAGTAAATTAAGCCTCTGGAGCCACAGGACAAATCTGACAGACGAAAGGATGAGAGAGAGCCAAGAGGAGAGGCGAGAGCACGGAAGTGAGAGTGCTGAGCAGAGTAGAGGAAAAGAGAGGGGCAGGGGACATGGGAGGGGAAGAGAGGAGAGGTGGAGTTAAGCTGAGCGGAGCAGCAGGGAGGAGGAGAGGAGAAAAGATGAAACAGAGAAGTGGGGAATTTAAGGGAGAGAAGAAGAGCAGAGGGCAAGTACAGCAGTTTTTCAGAATCTGTCTTAGTGAGAAACTTGAGGTGCATTTGTTGACATACAAGTTCAACATTATCCTTTTTAAATTACACTCTCACGAGAAATACATTGTGAGACAGAAATATACAAAAGGAGAAACGTGTATAATAACTTGTGAGGTACAGAGAAAAGATCCAAAGCAAGCTGGAGTGTCCAGGATTGTCCTATTGTCCTCATTGTATCACACATAGACTTTGTGGATCTCAGACTGCTCAATTAAAACCCTGTATCATGACAAAAGATGTTCCTTCTTTGGAAATGGCACTGTATCTTTGTGTCAAATGTGTTAAGCAAGTTGAGAAATCATCGCTTTTGTCTACTTGCTACAGCAGCATATGAATCCATTATCGCCTATTTCATTACTTTACCTTCTAGATTGGTTTTTAGAATAGGATTGCAGGCCCATACTATGATTGGTTACCTGCCAATGGTCGGTAGAGTAGACTAATTCACCAGCCACAGCCAAAATGTAACAGCATTTGGCTGGTGGCTGGTTTTAATTTCCCAGCCTCTTTTTAAAGCCTTAGTCCCCGAAATGTCAGCATGGATCAAGGGGACATTTAATTACACATTTATTTACCTTTTTATTCACCCTTTACACTTAAGGGGAATTTTTTTTTGCTTGCATGCTTTGCCAACTTCTACATCCTACCTTTGACATTTTATTAATCTTAGCGGTAATATGCATTTAACTAAAACTATTCTTCAGCCAGCCTCGACTGGACTACATTTGTACCATAAGGAGTTATCTGATGCTATGGGGTCTAGGTTAGACTGCTGTGAGGAGATCAGTGCCAGGATCTGTGCTCCAAAGGGTTTAAAATGAGATCTTTTGTGCCTGAGGAAATCCCACCATTCTTGACTTAGTTTGGTCAGCACCCAACAAGTCACAATCTCTCATCTGCCCATCAGAGTGAACCAATAAAAATAAATAAAATGTTCCGTATAGGCTACAAAAAGGCCAGGTATTTCTTTTTTTAAAGACTTAAGCTACAATCCTGCAGTTAGTGATGGTGCAAAGCCAGGTGTCTAGACATTCCCAGTGTCGATTTGTTTAATCAATAAATCCATAGTATCTCAGCCTACGCATGATCTCCCTACAGAGGAGGATCATGCAGACTTTGCAATGACATTGACAAATGGTCCCTAATAGCTTCCACAGTAGTTGGCTTTTTGAGGTTTGCTTTGCCTTCTTGCACAATTTTCTCCACATTTCTGCTCACCAAATCGTAACCCACATTGTTTATACGTTCACTGACAAAATCAAACTGCTTTTGTGTTGTCAGAAGCTCAGACATTGGCATAGGCCTATGTTTAGTTTTAAAACTTGGTCCTGCTTGTGTCTCTAAACTTTTCCATCTCTTTCTAGGGTAATATTTCTCTCTTTTCCTGTCACTCAATTCTCTCTCCCCTCTCTCCCCTCTTCAACCCCTCCCCATCTCTCCCTTCTTCCTCTTCATCCCTATCCATCTTTTGCCTCCTCTCCTCCGTCCTCCTCTCTATTCCTCTTCTCAAGATACTGTGATGAATGGCCAATCAGTTTGTATCCAGCGGAAGCCTCACCTGATGCAGCAATGGGCGTGTTTGCATGATTGTATATATCTGTGCGTGTGTGCTTTCACTCAAATGTGTGTGTTCATACAGCATTTCAGAGACTAGAGAGAGAGAAAAGCTAAAAATGCAAAACAGAGGAAGACCAGGTTACAAAGAAAGCAGGAGAGAGTGTGCTATACTGTGAATATTTTAACAGTTTATTTCACTTAAGAAGGAAAGAGGAGGGAAAGAGAGAGCGACAGGGAAGAGGGGAGTAAGAAAGTGTGTGTGAGAGAGAAAGAAGGAGATGCCACCATTATATGACATCTTTTTACTGACATACAGTAGAAAATAAATACATGGGCAGGGTGGTAGAAATTTGGGAATAAAATGCTGTGTAAGGCTTAGGCCTCATCACTATAAACAACTCACGTTCACACACACACACACACACACACACACACACTACACATGCACACACACACACACACTGAGACAAACACACTACCTCACACACTTTGGTATAAGCAGCTCACGTTCGCTGCCACAGCCCAAGAGCTACCGCAAGAATATTTATTGGCTACCAGCTCAATGGCTGTATTGAAGAGAAGGATGGAGAGAGAGAGAGAAAGAGAGAGAGAGAGAGAGCAAACTGAAGCAAGCAGAAAATGAGGAAAGAGGGAAAGAGGCTTTTGCCGGTCCCATCCCTCTCTCCTTCTTTCCCTTCATCCTCCCTGTAAGCCAATTTCTATTTCTCCGCTTTCCTCCGCAACACTCCATACATGGAAGCACGCACGCACTTCGCGCGCCCACACGCACGGCTCCGATCTCACTCACACACATGCAGCCACCTCACAGACATCCACACACACACGCAGACACCCCCATCCCACACACACACACTCACTCACACACACACACACACACACACACACACACACACACACACACACACACACACACACCCCACAAACACGCACAGAAGAAGAAGCATCTTTTTTAGGACTGCAGTAGAAAAAAAAACTCAGCACCCAATTTTTCCCAAACCTTTGGCTGTGTGCGCGTGAGTGAGGGCGTTTATGTCACTGCGTGAGTGCGCTTGTGTGTTTGTGTGTGTGTGCGTGTGTGTGTGCGTGTGCGCGTGTCGCATCCCCTTTGCCTACCTTGTGCGCGCGAGGAGAGCGAGCAGAGAACGAGACTCCACAGAAAACAGCGCATCACCGTCATTCCTCCGTCCGTCATCCTCTCATTCATCCCTCTCATCCTCCTCTTCGTCGTCCCCCTCTTCATCCTCCTCTTTGCCGACGAGGGGTGCGCGAGACAGCGTTCCGTGCCGTTATTAGTAATATTATTAGCATCAATACATCTTCCGCGAGCCGAGCGCGAGCCCTCTAAGCTCTCACCGGGCCGCATGCTGCTTCACATCCAGAAGGAGGGAGAGAGAGAGGGGGAGAGGGAGAGAGAGAAAGAGAGGGTGAGACAGAGAGAGAGAGAGCGAGAGAGAGGGAAGAGAGGGAGACGCGTGCGTTTTCTTTGCCTCCTCCTTCTAACATAGATTAGGTAAATCCTTCATGTCCAAAAAATGACTTCAGTCAACATCCACAGAGAGAAAAGCAGAAAGACTAAGGGGGATGAAGCGATGGGCACACAGGTTGTCTCCCTGTCTTTAAATCCACTCTCCACTGGGTTTGAGCGATGCTTGTCGTCGTCAATATCTTTCTATTCCGTCCCGTTGCCGTACGAAAGAGTGAGAGGGAGAGAGAGCTTCGTATCCACACTTCCTCTGGGCTGCATCCCCTCTTCTTTCTGAAATATCCCTCTTTCTATGAAGGATCTTTGGCTTTCCCCCTCCTTGTAAGCCTCTCCTCCTGTGTCGTGTTTGTACAGTGTGTGTCTCCTCTCCTCCGTTTCTGGCGTGTCTCTTGAAAAAAAATCAGTTTATGTTCCCCTTGGTGTCTTAAAAACGAACAGGTAGCCTGTATCTGTTCTTCATTTATTTTCTGTCCGGATAACCCTCCTCTCCTCCGTCTCTTGACTCGTGCGTCTGTCAAACCTTCCTCTTCTTTTTCTCTTCTTCTCCTCCTTTCCTCTCACAAACAACAACGGCGAAGAAAACGTAGCATCTATACCCCTCCTGAAAGAAGACATATAAATAATTCTTATCATTCTCTCACTCATTTGACTTCTTTTCACATAAGCATCATCATCAGTTCCTTTTCATTTTCTTACCAAACAAGCCAAAGCGGATCGATTGCTCGTTATGTTAACTCCTCTTTTAGTTTTCGCTGAAGTCCAACGAAGAAAATATAAAATGACAATCCGTCTTTTTGTCAGAAACCAGAGAAGACATGTATCATGCTCTCTGCTTGGTATACTTAGGTCTTTTCTCCCGGTGTGGCAGCTGGTGCGTCTCTTCCTTCTCCCCGCCGGTACAGAGATGCTGCCTTCAAGTGCTCCTCGTAAGCTCCCGCTTCTGTTCACGTGCTTTTGGTCCAAAATAACAGCATAAAATGGACTCTGTTAAAATATTAACTATTTTGAACATCAAGCTACTCATACTCAGGATATTCTCTTTGTGGGACAAAATGCAGTGATGTCCAATGGCAATGAGATTCCCGGCGCATGCCAAAACTTTTTTCTACCTTTGATCAAAACAAAGACAAAAGACAAACAAAACCACAAAATCTAGATCTTGAAAGCCAAATTAAAACTAAAAAGAAATCATATTAGAAGAATGCTGCCCTTTAACAGTGGAACATGATGGGCTGAGCTTTGCCCAATAGTCACATGGACCAACCAGTAATGGCTTGTAGGTCATCACTCATTGTTCCTCTTGTCCTTTCAAATTAAATCAATACAAGGCAGAACTTGAAATTTGGTGGCACATGATTGACACAGACACTTAATTATCTAGTGGTCTGGTCAGTGACACCGTTGACTTCTTGATGGCATCTAATTGATTTTTTTTTTTTGCCAACACTTATGTTCATTTAGTAGCAATATGGCCCATAGGGACAGTTAAGGAAAATGTGTAAATGCACTACATTAAAAAAGAATGATTATTATACGTATTAATAATTTATAAGAGACTCAAAATAATAAAATACATCGAAATATGTTTTTCATAGCAGTAATTATACTATCAGTGGTTAAAACAGCTCCTATAAGCTCGCTGTCCCCTAAATGTCAAATCTTGGCAACTCGGTTATACTAGGCATTTCTTGGATTGTACCATTTTCCTAGTTGTATTTGTAGCATTGGTAGGTTGTTTTTATCAGTCAAAATAAAATCTCACCAAAAATATGCAGCAATAAGGGAAGCTATAAAGAAGCCTATTTTCTGCCACCTTTAACTCAAAATATTATCACATATTATAGGTTTATTGAAAGTAAAATCATAGTAACAGCATTGTAATTGGACATGTTTCCTTTTCTTTTGTCATTTGCAAGCACAATCACATCTTTAGCGTCTTAAAAATACTGAGGCTAAGAATTAAATTGCCTATAGATTTTCATTTTAAGAAGAGAACATGATAAGCGATCCAGTCAATTACAACAAAAACCCAGTTTGCCTGCTTTGAACTGAATATGCAGCACAAATATAAAAGACTCGCGCAGCCTAGGAAATGCATACACACATCATAACACCCAGGTGTCTTTCATCAGCTTGAGTTTGCCAGCTGACATTTTGATAGTTTAAACCAAGCAGAGTTTAAAACTTGTGGATTTCTTTGTCAAAACAGCAACAAAGTTGTATTCATTGTCATAATATAAACAAACATATTACAGTAAGTAGAGATATAAAATGGGCATGCTGAGGTTAATACATTCGCAGTAAATGGTGGAATTTGAGATTTTAACTACTGAATTAACTACCTGGGTTTCTATTTCCCACACACGTTCATTTTTTATTTACCCTCAGAGGAAACCATCGCTTCAGAACCCATCTCCGACCATCCGTTTCTTGCTACATGGCATGTGGTTTTCCTTCAAGGTTATGAATGTGCCGTGTTCAGACTCAGAGATGATGATGAGTCCTTGATCTTACGGCCATCTGCGTTAAGTGAGCTGGGAGCTTGTGAATGTAGGTTTTGGATAATGCAACCTAGCTTTTTCTAGAAAGGGTGTTCTTTAAATTACTTACACTCATAACTGCAGAAGTTCATTTTAGGGTAACACATTACGGACAAACACAGGACACAGCCGCACATGAGCAAAAACTATTAAAACCAACCTAAATTCTGAGTTAAATTTGGCATTTCTATGCATATTTGTTAACTTGTTTGACATTCATTTGTTTAATTTGTTCTTTATCTTTAATTTTTATATCTTGTATAATTGTTTATCTTTATCTGATAATCAAATGTAATTAGATCCAATTAACTTAATTCCAAGCTGAGAAGTGCATACATACCCAACAGACCAACCACACAGAAACTTATTAATTTATTACATAAATGATAAAATAATTGAAAAACAACTATGTACTGTTGTCTAAATTTAAAAAAGGAAAAAGAATCGTCCTATTCAATATCACCTTTGATAGAAATATGAATTAAGTTAAATGTCAGGAGGCTTTCAGAAGGAGCTTCGTCACTAAACAGCCCTAAGGGAAATATACAGATCTCATTTGGGAAACCAGTCATGTTGTTGGTCAATTTCATTCCCATATCATAATCAAAGTACTAGATTAGCAACAGTGCTTCGGATTTCCTGAGAGTTCATTCTCAGTCTGATTGCAGCTTCTGTGTAATCTACAGCGTTTCTGTGTGTGTATGTGTTGAAGGGTCGTGGGGGGCAATGTATGTGTGTTTGTCTAAAATCAAGTAAGGGAATTTCTATTAGGTGGAGGAATATCCTCACAGGTGTAAGCTATATAAATGCGCCTGTGTATATATGTGTGTGTGTGTGTGTGTGTGTGTGTGTGTGTGAAATCTGCTCCCACACGTTCCCTTAAAGCACTCTTCTGCCATCTACAGGCGCATTCTCTCTCCCTTTGTCTCCCTCCCTCTTTCTCCCAATCACAAACCTGTTGTTAATCATTCTGGCATCATCTAAATATTCATTGCACGACTTCGGAGTGTGCACGCTGTACATACTGTCAGAATGCATGTACCTAATGGCATGTGTGTCTCAAATCCTCTGTGTGCAGATTTGTGGGTACTACACTGGCTGTACATCTTTCGTGTTGCTTTCAGAAATCAATAAGCCATGTGCAAGGTTGGTGTCCTGAGAGACAGACAGGAAGCAAAAGAACAAGAGAGGAGAGAGGAGGGAAGAGGGGAACCAAAAAAGAGAGGGTGGAGGGAGGGGTGTGAGGTAGGCGATATAGAAGGGTGTGAAGAGGAAAGCAGCAGGAGGAAGAAGAAGAATATTGGATAAAAAAAGTGAGGGACCCAAGAGAGAAAGAAAGCAGTAAAGAGGAGAAAGAAGGCAATAAAACAAGAGGAGTGAAGCAAAATGAGTACAAGAGGAGAGAGAGACAAAGAGAAAGAATAAGTTCAAGGTATGTAAGGGGAGGAGATAAGGGAAGGAAAGTGTGAGAAAAGAGAAAAAGGGACGACAGAGGGAGGGAGACAGAAAAGAGGTTGAAGGGAAAATGGGAGGTACAAGATGTAAAACATTCAGGCTAGAAAATTGTACATAGGGAGTGAGGGGAAGGGAGGGGGGCAGAGGTGGGGGATGGGACAAGTATCTGTGCCTAAAAATTGAAATGGAAATGTATGTCTGAGAGGGAGAAAGAGAGAGGAGAGAGAGGGGAGGAGAAGGAGAGAAAATGAGAAGGAATGAGATGGTCGAGCTGGAGAGAGCTGCATGAGTAGCCACTCTTCTGAATGGTTCACCCCAAAAAGTAGACATACTGAACAGGCAGCTGTAATGTATTCCAGCGTGTCCTAGAAACCCAGGAAACTAAGGTTCACATTGCATACTTTACCTATTCCACTGTATATTAAGCCTTATCCAGAGCAGCTTACATATTGCAAGCAGGTAGAGGCGTCAGCGTCTTGTTCAAAGTAATGTTGTTGACAGAACTGAACCTGTCAACTTGCCCTTGTTTATCCCTGACGGCTCCCTACAGAACGGTACCATTGGTTCAAACAAGGTTACATATATGATAGTTTGATTTCCAAAAACCTATTTATTTCTGTCCATTACTGTGCAATTGTTCTGGTTCGCAGCAGTTTGTTTTTTTATGATTTGAGATGACACACCCTGTCTCTTCAGATCTGAAGCCAACAGCTGACAAATACCTAAATAAATCGGCAATTTCTTCTACATATGCAGTCCTTATTGTTGTAATTGAGGAATGGTGCCATGGAACACGGCAAACCTTTTAACAATTTACACAGATTATGTTTTGTATTGTGTTTGACATGTCTGTGAGTTCCCCTCAAAGAAGAGTGCATCAGGCAAATCTTAAAGGGAATGCATTAGTAACCTACAAGGAAGAGGAGCACTGTCCTTATGTTTCCATTCACAACAACAACCTTCTATTTGAAAAAAACAAACAGAGACATTGCCAGCATGAATTGGTGGACATTTTAGTACTTATACTAGAAGGTCAGGTGATTGTATAATTATTAACTGCTGATTCACAATTTGAGACTGACAGACTTGATGTATGGCCTACCTTACCTTGTGCACTAAACCAGTTAAACTTCAAGTAAAGGCCAGGGTATGCTCAAAATGAACTAGTATGACTTGGCAAAATTGTTTATAACTGTTCCAAATGGCCACACTCCAAATGCTGTAATCGTTCAAATGGGGATAAAAGTGACAGAAGTGAAGAATGGGGCATAAAAGGGCATAGGGAAAGGTTCATATGCTGCCTACCCTGTAACCTTCAGACACTGGCAATTGCTGTGATAAGTGTGTGTGAATTGTGGGTTGTTAGTTTCAGAAACTTACAGTAATTGTCACATGCAGCCCCCAATTCCGACATCGGAAAGGTGTGGGAATCTAATGTGTGACAAGCTTTTCTGCTAAACCGTTCTGACTCCTTAAGAGTGAACGCCTATTCAACAATGATTTGTCCGAAACCATGGTCCATTTTCAGGGAGTTAATTGTCCTCTTCACAGAATATTACACACATTGGAAGAACACACTGAAACTACATAGGGTCAAAATGCAGTGTGCTTGCAAGTTTATATGTCTGTCAGTTTAGGCAGATCTCTCTATGCCTCTTCTCTATTAATCCACCCACTCAGCTGACAATAACACTGTAAAATAACCGGTAAGATAAAGACACTCAGGTAGTTGCTTTACACAGATTTCACATACGGCTGAATGGTAAAATCCCATTCTCCACAGTAACAGGTTCTGTGATTCATCGCAAGTCCCAAGCATATTTGATACGAAGGGGACTCCCTACATATGCAGTAGCTATGCTTGAAAACAGCGGGGCCCCAACATCCTCACAGCAGGGTGGCAACAAGACCCTGTCAGATGTGTGCATTCTGACTATTTGACTTGAGCCCTTCTGGGACTGGCATAAAGCGGCCACGTCTGTATATGAGCGGACGGCTTAACGGCAACTGTGGAAAACAAGAATCCCATTTTTAAAGAGGTTTTGTGAAGAGCAGCATCCAAGCAAAACAAAAAGGACGGATTTATTTATTTTTTGTCAGTGGAGCATGGTCCCCCAATGGGATATCTACTAATGAGGTAATTGACTAACGAGATATCCAATCAGGAGCCACAGTGCCGGAGGGCGGGAAGGCGGCTGCTGTCGACACAATCGAGTGATTCCCATTTTGCAGACACACACACACAGGCATTTATGCCCACACACTATACCACAGAGAGCATATTTGTTCATCACCAACTGCCTGTGTACGAGCTATGTTGCTTGTGGGGTGTGTATGGAGAGAAACAGCTTGTATATGGCTGCATGAATGTGTGTGTCTGGCTGTGTGAAAGGGGGCAATGTACAACAAGAGGCAGCATCATTGAGTTTACAACAAGGTGCCAGTGGCTACTGCAAGCAGACACACCCACACACACTCACCCACACCAGGTTTTGGCTCTGATTAGTTTCACACATGGCAGACAACATCAGGAGAGTTACCCTCGGTTATTGTGAGGATGGATACAGATGCCATCTGATTGAAGAGGAAGAGGGGAGGAATGGCATCACTGTCGGTGTCCTGCAGAAACCCTGTATGTCAGCCACTGGTGATATGGGGTTTCTCTAACTCCCTGACAACACATTGTATATTGTGTTCATGTTGAGTTGAAGGCTATCATAGTACTTTATGAGCTGAGTAAATCTCACGACCGCTGCACTGATGAAAAGTTCACTATGGTGATTCAGACCTACCAGATGAAATGCAGAACTCTTGCGTTTCAAAGCTTTTCTGAAACTGAGTATAACTGACGCCTGCTACTGTACACAGATGTCTTTTTGACATTTACAATTCAACTGAAGGTCTAATTTGGTAAGGACGCAAGCATTTTCACTACATAACAGACATTGTTATTTATTAATTACAAAAATGAGGACAATGGTAAAACTGGAGATCAGAGATGCTCACAAGTCTTTGAGCTAGAGTCCAAGTCAAGTCTCAAGTCTTTGAGCTAGAGTCAAAATCAAGTCTCAAGTCTTTGAGCTAGAGTCCAAGTCAAGTCTCAAGTCTCTGAGCTAGAGTCCAAGTCAAGTCTCAAGTCTCTGAGCTAGAGTCCAAATCAAGTCTCAAGTCTTTGAGCTAGAGTTCAAGTCAAGTCTCAAGTCTCTGAGCTAGAGTCCAAGTCAAGTCTCAAGTCTCTGAGCTAGAGTCCAAGTCAAGTCTCAAGTCTTTGAGCTAGAGTCAAAATCAAGTCTCAAGTCTTTGAGCTAGAGTCCAAGTCAAGTCTCAAGTCTCTGAGCTAGAGTCCAAATCAAGTCTCAAGTCTTTGAGCTAGAGTTCAAGTCAAGTCTCAAGTCTCTGAGCTAGAGTCCAAGTCAAGTCTCAAGTCTCTGAGCTAGAGTCCAAGTCAAGTCTCAAGTCTTTGAGCTAGAGTCAAAATCAAGTCTCAAGTCTTTGAGCTAGAGTCAAAATCAAGTCTCAAGTCTTTGAGCTGGAGTCCAAATCAAGTCTCAAGTCTTTGAGCTAGAGTTCAAGTCAAGTCTCAAATCTCTGAGCTAGAGTTCAAGTCACAGTGTACGTTTCAAGTCACTCATGGTTATAATGAATGTTGTATCACCTGCTGCGTTAGATCCAGGCTGCTTATAACACTGTATAGCTATCAGGAATTAAATGATCAACAATATACCTGTAACCTGTTTTTTACTTACAGAGCACAACCATGTAGCCTAATGTACAATATATCTACAACTAATCACAGTTTATTAATTAGGCTACTGTAAGTCAACACCACCAGACTCTCGAACCAGTTTAACGTTATAACTAAATAAAACTGTAACGTTACATGATCAATAATAATAACTGATTCTCACATACAGTTATTTACTGCCTTTACCCACATTGGTGTTGTGTTCAAACACCAATAGGCCTTTATAGTTCTGAAGTATTTCAGAGGAGAATGTTTTGTTATCGGTGACACAGAAAACATGAATTTTGTAGTATTAAACAGTTCAGGCAAGTCTGGGAGCAATCCTGGTGGTATTATTTCACATCGAAGCAAGATATTGATGTGGCGTCTGGTTTCTAAGAGGTGAAGCGGACGTGGCCCCCAGCAACCACTTCCCATTACTTTCAGATGGTGGTGATTTGGATGCAATCTACTGCACTCCACTGCACCATGTATGTGTGAGCATGTGTGGGCCATAGGTGTTTTGTGTGTAATCACTAATAAAGCAGTGACGGACTGTGGCGTGCAGCCATTTTGAGTGAGATGGACTGAATCTAAGTATTGTACTGCCTGCTCTGATACTCTCTCGCTCACTCTGTGTCTACCAGCAATCCCCAACCTTGCCTCATTCCCCTCATTCCTCTTTTTTTCAGTCTCACATACTGCCTGCAGGAAAAGAGGAATCTTCTAAAACGGTAATTTATCTATATCTCATTCCCTCTTTTCACTACCTCTTTCCTCTATACACAGTCAGAGCATGACACAAACACGCCCTCAATCACACACACTGACAAACACAAACACACACACGCACACACAGAAGCTGGGCGTTTTTGGGTTGTAAATTCAGCACCAACGGAGAAGCTGTCACCAGCCACACCTGATAAATAAGAGTTCTTGTGAGTGTGTACATGCGCGTGTATGTGATATATGTGTGGCTATGTGTGTTTGGGATGGAGGGGGGTCAAATTTATGGCTTTCAGTTAATGAAGTGAACAATGAGGTCACACTTAGAAAATCATCAAAGGAGAGAGAGAGAGAGAGAGAGAAAGAGATAGAGAGAAAGAGAAAGAGAGATAGGGTTGAACACAGTGGAGGACAAGCATGTCCATCCATTATGCCAAGTCAAAAAGCAAAAGGAGGAGACTCATGTGCTTATGATTCTGTTGTGTTAGAATTAAAGTCAGCTAAAATTCAGTATCTAATAGTTAGCAATGACCTTTTCTTTTAATTAATCTGATTAAAGAATAAACTCAACATACACGTGACACTTGAAGAAGAACCAAATATAGCCTGAGTTGACTCGAAGGTCCAAATCCAATGAATATTTTAAAGACTATATGTAGACTGAGGACATTTATTATAAGTGCAAATAGTTTTATTTGCTTTTAGTGTCCTTGAATGTGTCATGTAGCAGCTCTGCAAATCGGACCCTTTCACATTCTGCCCTTCCAAGAACTTGTGGCTTGAACCAAATAACAATAGCCCCAACAACAATGACATGTTGACATGACCAGCATTCTAAAGATCAACAGGACAACAAGTTACCAAGCAACAGCCACAGTGCAGGGTTAGAGCCAGCACATTGTTGTTGAAAACTGGAAAGCATTTGAACTACAGCTTAAGTGCAAATTGTGTGTCACAAGGGATTTGCTGAACAGGTGCAAATTGTCCCAAGTGATGCATTTTAGCTTTTTTGTAACACCTAATAATGACATTTTTCAAAGAGGTGTTGTATTTATCATGAATAACTTCTTCATAAAATTGTTAAAAGAGTGTGCTTATCAGACCACGCATGTTAGATAAGAGAGTGATGTATTAGACTTTTTTATCAGTAATGTGGTAAAAGGGAAAATATGTAGTTCTTAGCGGCCACTAGCGGTGCGGTTTAAGATTGCATATGCTCGCGTGCTCAAACCATAGGTTTGAATGACATGCGCACAGTGCTGTATCCCGACACAATGCCATCATATTAAAAGCAGAATAGTGGTTGTTCCAAGCAACAGAGAAAAAAGGTGTGTGCTTATTTTTAAGTGAGGCTACAGCCCATTAACAAAAAGGCAGTAAAAATTTAATTTATTTATAAGTGATTTAATTGAAAAACTACATATAGACCCTTCGTATCTCAAGTGTTGTTTGACTTGTATAAAGAGGACTATATAAGATAGTTAAATGCTTCGTAAACAGGCTGTGTTTCTTATAATTAATCTTTTTTTGTACACAAAAATATATTGACTTTTTCCCTCCTTGCAGTGTTACAAATGTTGAGCACATATTGGGAGTACACATCCGACAACGCAACTAAGACAAATATATTATAATGAGATGTACTGTAAAGAGGATAGAAAATTCAATATTACTGAGTTTTCTTGGTCATCTTTTAACAAATGACTTAATGGGATAATAGAGGTACATAGACAGCATTGATAAAACACAGTGTAATGCTCAATGTAAGACACTTCATATGTGCTCAACTGATGTTAAGATCTCACCCTTCAGGGATTACTTAGCCCCCCTGCTCTGCTATGATGTAGTTATAAAAAGAACCACATGCAGGGACCTAAAGCCGCTTACAATGATGACATGAGGATGTTTTTTGTGTGTGCAAAGATCTTACATTGCGACTCTTATGATTGTCAGCATAAATGCACACATATGTCAGGTAGAGATAAGGAACCCTGTAAAGAACAGCCTAACTGAAGCACTGGTGAAGCCTACGCAAGCTACTCAAGTTAAGATGCGGTGAGTTTCTTTGTACTTTTGAGAGTGGGTGATTCTGATTACCTTTTAGTTACAGTGGTTTTATTGTGAGCATGTATGTGAAACTGATGTAATGAAATGTTCTTTTTTTTTTTTAAAAGTTTTCTGTCTGTTATATGTTTAACATGGACCTGTGGTTGAATTATTACCAAGCTGGCAAAATATGATATGAAATCCACTTCCAATTTGGATTTTGATCCATGGGATCAAAATAATACAGCCTGTCCTTGCCAGAAAAGGGTACATCAAGCTCCTACTGCTGCCATTAATTCAAGTTTTCTCATGATTTTAGTCTATGGTGTAAAACCATGACCATCATTTTTCTTACAGTTACTGCTGTTCCATAAACATGGATCTGCACTTGAAATATCTTGTCTTCCACATACTGTACACTCTACTCAAAACTCAGAAACTGAAAAAAAGATGCACTGTTTTAGAGATCCAAATTGTCCAAAAAAATCAACAACAAAAAAAAAGATTTCCAGTTATCTAGAGCACTGATTTGACAACTGCTGTCACATATATTTTACATTTTTCTTATGGTGTATTCCATTGGCTGTACTGTTAGAGAGCACACCATCAAGTGAAGGACAGTTTACATTGAATTGTTGTCCACAAAGTCCTGTTGTATCTGTGTCAGGGACTTATGAGAATTATCTGGAGAGGAAAACAGAATAGATGAGGTGTCAGAGTGGTGGACTGGTCGGCACTGTGATAGACAGAAAAGGAACAGCTAGGTAAAAGAGAAACAAAGTCAGTGGGAGACAAAAAGAGGCAGGTGCTCAGTGTTCAGTGCTGTTTTTGGACAGCAACATTAACCTGCTAATGCCAGAGTACACATAACTGATCTAATTATCTCACAACAGCACACTTCTCACAGTCTGAATTGAAACAAATCAAATTTAGATGTACAATCATAATCAAATTTAATCAAAGCCTCTCCAGTCATTTGTGAATCAATGTAAGGTGTGCAAGAGTGAGTCTGTGTGTGTATGTGCTGTCATGAGCGAGTGAGACAAAGAGGAGAGAACAGTAAGCACAGGCGTAATCATGTAAGTTTCATATTGTGGATTTATATATTTCAAAACTTTGCAGCTTTTCTTGAGGACACTCCTGGGACCCAGGTTGAGGAGCTTTAAGGCACTGTGCTACAGATACCTGAAATATTCTCAAAGTCAAGATTCTGCATGTTGTTATGCAAGCCACCATTTAATGCACCTTTCTAAACACCACAGAAGCAGCTTTACCTCAGGTTCAGGGTATAAAAACTGGACAGAAAGACGAATTTTAAGATAAAGTGTAAAATGTAATAAATACAATGTCAGAGGGGAAACTGGGTACAGGGTGACCTAGTGGATGGAGGTACCATCCAATTACGGAAAGGTCATGGGTTTGATCACAGAAAAAACTAGAGTGTCCATCAACAACCATGTATCATGTCAAATAGTCCTTGAGATAGGCTGTGAATGTCTGCCTGCTCACTCGGTTCAAGTTCATGAATGGTAAACACAGTGGAATACACTGTATATTGATATGTCTGTGAAGATTCTCAGTGATCCAGGTCATAGTTATCCAAGGAAGGTTAAATAAAGGGCAACTGAGTGATACAAGCACACGACAGTATCTGCGAGCGAAAAGTGGCCAAATAGTACAAAGTACAAATGCGGCCCCATGAGGGGCTGAGACTCTCTCTCTCTGTGATCGCAACTGCTTAAAACTCGGTTGCTTGTCAAGATGACTTTTGAGACTGGAGATGGAAAGGACAGTGGTTGATGTCTCTGCTCCTTTGATTGGTCACTTTCAACACCTCAGTCTCTGGCCTGTCTCTGACCTCTTTTTGGTGGCAGAATGATCAAGATGATGTCGGAGATACAAAAAGGTCAAATGAGGAAGAGTTACCTTTACAAAGTAAAACGTGCATAACCAAAACATAACAGAGGCTATTTGTGTCAACAGCAGTGGCATATGTGAGCAATGTTGTTTATCTGCTGTGAAAAAATGTAGACCCAGTGCATAAGTTTGTTAAGATCATTACTAGCAACTGCCCGTCTTCGACTGTGTCAGTGATCAAGCCAAACGGCCAGTGAAAGGTCAGGGCTAGTATTCAAAGTGACCAATCAGTGGAGCAGAGACATCAGTCACTGTATTTTCCATACTTGGATCCAAAGGCTCAAAAATCAACTTGAGAAGCGAGTGTTGAGTAGAAATCTGTTGTTGCAAGAATGCTGTACTGCTCACAGATACAATTCTGTGCACTCCTCACATGTGCACATGCCTGTTTTTTTATGTCAGCGGGTTTTGAAACTTATTAAACACCATAAAGCTGCCAGTGTTGAATGTGGGCTCTTACATTCATCAAGTATGGCTAAATGTGCAAGAAATATGTGTTTGATGTCTCACTTAGAGAGCCAGAGGGGTTTGCTAATCTTAAATACACCTTTAGATACCTGGTCAGCAGAGAGATAACATGCCACTCAGCAAGAACCCCCTTTCAGCCCTGTGAAAATGAAGTGTTTCAGTTTCAGTTAGTATCATTTAGCGAAACCAGACAAATTACATCTTAGCAACCAGACCCTATCTTGGGGTCTGAAAATGCAGAGTATAGAGCAAATGATATGGGTTTGAGATTGCCAAGACCATAAAAACAAGAAAGACAGTAACATCATTCCATTTTGTGCTTTTATGGTCCTTAAACTAAATAAATAAATCAGAGCTATCTATGATAAAAATATGAAATAAAAGAACAAATTCACATTAAATTCATTCTACTTAAATTAATTCTACTCTCAAAATGTTTCAAATCTTTTTCAAGATTAGTAGACTCATAAAAACAGTATGTTTGGCTGGATTTTAAAATGTTGTCATACAGTGTCAACTACATAAAAAAAAATACAGAGAAGTGGGATATAAGGTGCAATCAGACCCTTTTGGATGTAGGCTGGGTATGTCCAAGGAGAGAAAATGAATGTTGGGAAGGAGAGAGGCGAGAGGGAGGGAGGGATGGAGCAGAGGATTGAAAAGAAAAAGATAGATGGATGAGGTGAGTCTCCTACTGAAAGGTCAGGTGTTCCTGCTGCAGTTAATGTTTTACCTTTTATCTTCCAAGACAGAAGCCAGACAGATGCACGATGGCAGAAAACGGATTTTGCCAGGTATCATTCAATATGACCACTTTTATTAATAGATAACTCCAGTCTTTTTTTAACCTGGGCATGATTTTAACAAATTTTGGGGTCTAAATAACTAAAACGTACAAAAAGTTTAGGGGAAGTCTTACTCCCAGTCCCAGTTGTTGCAGGAAGGAACGGTGGAAACAGTGAGTCATCTAAATTGTATCAACACTTTTAGTGGAGGTACTATTGATGGGACCAGTTACACACAAGGATAAATTTTCTACCATTGCAGCCTTTTTGGGTATGCCTGCTGATGTAACCTATTGGACATTACTTTTTTTAACCTATTAGTAATTTAGACCTCAAAATATGTGAAAATAGGGTCCAGGATTAAATTTACCCGAATTACCCTTTATGGTGGAGAAACATCTGTGGGGAACGGAGTCAATTTGTCCCCAGTGATGCTGGAGCCAAACATGCACTTTTCCTCCTCTTTAAATGCTCTGTCTTCTGAACTGCTGTTTACATGTGTACAAACTGTAGAGGAACTGTGCTGTCTCACTTGTACAGAAGAGACTGTGCTGTTATTTCACGTTGGTTTAAGTGGTACATTTGGTGTACTTCAGGTCAGAAGCAGGGAGGCAGAGTGATTTTATGGCTTCTCACAGACTAGTGGGAATGGAGGATGTGTGGAGTGCACCTGCTGCAAGAGGAGGTGTTAAAAGTAGCAAGTGACAAACAAGGTAACTGCTAATGGTATTTTAGAGCAGGTAGTGTGCGTGCTGGCTGCAAATTTAGGAGTTGTTATGTCTCATACCCACTGTTAACTCAAGACAAAGGTTTGGCTAGTGAGCTCTCCTGTTTCTGTCATGTAGCCAGTGCTCTCCATCTGACTTTACTCAGGTGTGAAATCCCAGACCTAAAGCTGAAATCTAGACCTCCTGCATGTTCACACTGCAGAAAAATTACATAACACCTGGTGCCACACTTGTGAAGTTGTTTCACCTCATTCTTGTTGGTGTCTAGTGCCTGGCTGCTGCAGAAGTGTTCAGATATTAAAGTTTAAGTGATAAAATACACCTCTTCCTTTACACGCTACCAGCCTTTTGATGACAAAATGGAGAATAAGTAGCCAAACATATTTGCGTAGATCGCAGAGGAGTCAATAATGCTTATGTAGAGCACAAGATGCAAACAAAAGTGTGGTCATGTTATTTAAAAAATCTTGTGCCACACTAGCATCCTTGGTCAAAAAGTACATTTTAACAATGAAATGCAATTATTAACCTTGGTCTCACTACAACTGTTAATGTATTCATTCATTAGCTTATTTATATCCATGTTCCACAAACTAACGCAGCTGCATGATAAATGTAGGCATGTAAAAACGTCAGTATGTTCTTGTACCTAGCCCATAGACTGTATGTAAGTAAGTTGATTTAGCCACTGTGATGTCACCCATAGATTTGTGGGCTACCATTTTGAACCCTCGAGTTTGACATTTTGGCCGTCGCCATCTTGTTTTTTTTGGAACCAAAAGTGAACGTATTTGGATGAGCAGATGGAGCTAGCTAGCTTGGTTTGCAAGGTGCATCCATAATTCACATCAACTGTAATATTAATTTTTATGGTATTTTTGGCTGGAAAACAGGCTTAAAACAAAAGAATAACTGGCTCCTTTTCAGTACAATCGAATGCTGAACAAGACATTTTTAGGCAACCAAAAATTTACAGTTAACTTTTATGAAATGAAGACACTGAGAAAGGGTCAAAGTTCTTAGACAACATAGACACCACTCAAAAACAAGTTCACAGCTAGTGTAAAAAAAAGTGAAGGATGCAATGATCCAGGGGTCAATGGCTTCCCAGGAGACTTTTTAAAAGGCTCTATGGAAGCAATGGACAGGCCTGGCATAACGTTTTGCATGAGTGTACTCAGTGTACCAATCGGAGGAGATGGAGGACAGTGACTTTGATTTTGTCAAGATTTTAAAATGTGCAATAAGCAAAGGACTATTTCAAGTTGTCATGGTAGTTTATGGATCATTATAACGAAATGAAAGGGCTCCATGCTACACGGATATAACTTAACAGACATGTAATGTATGAGTATATGAATGTAAACAGCAGCAGCAAGATTGTGATGATGACACAGTTTTCTTCACATGAAAAGTCTGACATTTTGGAAACAGTATCCATCCACTTGAACTGTGTTTGAGCACCAAGCATCATCAGTGATGATCAGTTGTTGATCATTAACAACTGTTTTAAACAAGTACCCTCCCTTCAGAGAAAACCTCTGAAATTGGCGCCTATCTGCCTATTTCTGGTAAAAGTAGTGAATTTAGACTTACTTATTATCAGTAGGGGGCACAATACGCCACCTAATTGTGTATTATTTATAGAGAAGCAATTTTAAAGGATTTTGGAATGAGGGCCGTTAATAAAACCTTTCTTGAAATCTCTCGCAAAATAAGCTACAAACTGCAGCACTCCCAAGCAACAAGGAGATTTACATAGTGTGCAAAAATGAACTTCTACTGTATGTCACCTCATCCCAATGAAAATAGCAAAATGTGTATATAGAACATTCAGCAACCAATTATAACTTCACAGAGACACCGAGTATGAGTAATAGATTCTTTAAAGTATCCCCTTTTCTTTCACTTGCCAGGCAAAGAGGGGAAATATTTGTGGAAAGGCTGCATGAGATTTTTCTGGTTGTCTTCTGATTCATGACCTTCCCAGTCAATGCTGTGACTGCGTTTGATGTTATCTTCTTCTAGTGGTTGTACCGTATTTTGCTCAGGGTCTGTGCCATTTTATAGATGTAGTCTTGTATTGCTTGTAGTAGGTACTAACTCTTTGTGCTTTGAAGACTATTGTTAGATGTTCTGAAAGTCCAGACATGCAAGGACAACGCACCATGGTGCTTCTGGAGGTCCCTGTTGAGTCACTAGTGTCTCTTGTATACATCAACCAGCTTTAAAATCCCACTGTACTTTGTTTTTCAGTATAGAGCCATAAGCTGTATGAAACATTACCAGCTGATTTTAAATTAACAGCCACTCATTCCAGTGCGTAAACTGATAACTAATATCTAAGCAACCCAATATTAATTAAATCATCATTTTTCTGGAATGATTATCTTAGCACTTTTATCGCAACCATCTATTATCACAAGCACACATATATTTTATTTATCTCATCTTGTCTTTAAATCATGGATTCTAACCCATGACAGAGGAAGTTTTTAAGTAGATGTATGTCTGTGAAGCCAAAGATGATTTTCCACACGAGTGGACAATAAAGATGTCTATTCTAGATTGATTAATCAGAGCTAGAGCCTGTGGTTTATGAGTGCAAGTAAAAGGAAAACTAGATTTCAAAATAGAACAACGCTTCAGGTTGTACTGATGAATGAGTGATGGAAGCTGATGAAGCTCTAGCAAGCACAAAGCTGGTGCAGACAGCAACATTTATTAAAATGAAAGTGTTTTTGTTCAGACAGACAGCTGACTAAAAATGTGGCTGACATCCGGTAGACTAACCCTAAGGGGGGAAAGAATTCTGTGCAGCAGTGGTCAAAACCAGAAACCCCAAGGCTCCTGAATATGTTAGTGGAGATCAGTGGCAGACGTTTCTGCGAGAGCAGAGCATGGCTGAGGCTACAGCTTTATAAGCTTCCTGTAAGAGATCAAGGGCTCTGCAGGGGAGACGTTTTGGCAATAATTACCTGTTGTTGCATTGGATGTTCATTTTAAAAACATACCTTTACCTGCTGAACAGGATGGACAGAAAACTCGAATAACTGTAAAATATAATGTAATCCAAAAACAGTATCCCTGCATTAAAAGGACATTGTAATAAAGTATATGTTCCTTTTTTTGACACAGATGTAGGGGATATAATATGATATGTAACAGACAGAAAGAAAAAACAACTGATGAGTCAGCAAGACATATATAATTTCCAATAATTTAAAAAAAAGTATACAAAAAAGTAAATGAATAAAAAAATATAGTCTTTATCTAAATGTTGCATCCGCATTTTCTATAATATTTCTGTTGAATTTATACAACATGTATGTATTTCCTTACATTAAATTTACAGCCTAAGTTCATAGAGTTCAACATATTGTTGGAATTATTACAGACATTCAGAAGGGATTAAAAAAACAGACACACACATACACATACAGACTCCCGTGTATAGATGTGCAGGGTGCAGTGGGAAACACAATATGCTTACAAAAATATGAAGAATTTGTATCAGTCACCGGCATGAAAAAAAAATGACATTACACTTTGCTTGAAATGGCCTCTTGGCATTATTAGCATGCCTCATTCAAATCAAAGGCACACAGCTGGAGGCATTGCTAACGGCGAGCTTGTGGGCCCAACCAAATTGGAATAAAAACGCTAAAATCACAACCTGACAATGAGAAACACTATCAGTTTTGGTTGGAGTTCACAATCTTTCTGTGTGAGTGAAGGTGAGTGTGTGTGTGTAACAGTGTTAAAATGGAAAAGCCCCTGGTTGTACACATTGAACCAGACTATTAAAGTTTCATACATAAATGTCTCTCTAGAAGCTGGAAATAAAATCTCTCAGTACAGGCAATAGAACACTGCATTTGTATATCAAACAGTTATGATGTTGATCTGGCCATCTCTGACTTTTTCTGTTGGACTGGCCAGCCTCCTGCCTGTCTATGGAGTTGTTTGAAGTAAATTAAAACAAAAGAAATAGTAAAAACCTCAAAGGGTTTCTGTACGTTTCTTCATCCATTTGTCTTTTCCAACTTGAGATATATTAAACAGTATTTAATGAGATTACATGGTTGTGATAAGGCAAATTCCAACTTTTTACTGTGCTGTTATCACATATATGACAGATGACAGCAGCTGAAATGTAATGTCTGCCCCTAGTCAGACAGGTTAAGACTATAAGGCAGTTTCCCCTAACCGTCCTTGAGCAAAGCACTTAACCCCAACTACTTCAACAAAGCCAACACCACCAAAGACCTTCTAGGCAATGTCATGGATTCATATTTGTCTTGAAGCCCCACTGAGTATTTTGCTTTTTGAGTGTTTGTGGTTCTGTTTTGAATAATCCAATGCAAACACTCACACATAGACACACACACACACACAAACACGCTCTCTAACAAATTCTTTATTCGTAAGAAATCAATCCATCTCTGAGTATGCAGGATGTAAGAAATCTTAAAGTTCTTCATTAGCATTTTCTTTAGGCTCATGTATTGTTCTGAATAAAACATTGCTTAGTTTCCAGCTGTATACAAGCTGCGTGTTAGTGTGATGGTATGAATTAGTGTGTATGTGTGTGCGGTTTTAGATGTGTGTATCCTTGGGGTACCAACCTATTGGAATTCATTGCTCCGGGCTCCTTGTCCTCTACTTGTTCTCGCACACAAACACACACACAAATCCACACTCGCAGTGTCTGCTGAACGTGACCCAGCATATCAGCTATTATGTCAAGCCAAGGGACCTGTATGTGTGTCCATGCATTGTGTGCGTGTTCCCTTCAGCTCCTTTTCTTTTTCTTTGATGACATCTACATTTTTTTAAACAAAACTTAAAACCTGTCAAAAAAAGGCAAACTTGATACTTACCACATACAATTTAAATTCTTTATGCAACTGGTGCAGATGTACTGTACATTTAACAATTCTCGCACATTTGCTGGCACAATGTAATACAAAGCAAAAAGTAAATTAAATCATTCCAATTCTAACCTTTTTTGGATTTCAAGATGTTAAAGGTATGTGAGTTTTCAATTTCAGTGAATTTCTGACAGCAACAAAACCCTTTCAAACATTCTTTTCATGTTTTTATACCTCAGACCCCATCAATCTGAGAGCAGGTTTCTTTCATTTTCTTTCTCACAAGTTGTTTTTTATGGGTATGTTTTATTTCAGACGATACCAACGGTCAGAATCAATGTGCATTCAATCCAGATTGAAGCATTAATATGCAGGTAGTGTATTACAGCACACACAGAGCTAAAACTGCACAGTCCAGATGGAAGAAACTCACTGCTGTCCATTTATGTTTTTGTAATTCAGAATGCAGAATTTGAAACAAATGATATAGGTAGGCAAATTGTTGCCTTACAAACACTGAAGGTTGTTCATTTCAATGAATGTGCTGAAAGAGCACGTTCATTTAATTGAATGCTTTTGATGAACAGCGAACTGAACGTGAGCATCATTAACTCCCATGAGGGTTAACGACGCTTATGCACTGTGATTTAGAGCACCTGGCGTGCAGGTGTTTTAGGTCACAGTTCTTGGAGTATAACTGTGATATATGACCTTGTTCAACTGCAACAAACGAACATATTATTTCAACAAGGAGGAAATGGGATAATACACATTTTGATCACAAATGAATAAATAAACCAAAAGTTATTTTGCTTTCTCCCATGTGCTTTAGGTCACTGTGGATGTTTTCAGTATTTAAACATACCAGCAATACATTTCCCTAACTATAATCAAGTGCTGTGGAAGACTAAAAAAGCTTAATTATGCTTAAGTTTCTATGAGTGAATATTATATCACAAATGCTATCGTGGGGGAAACAAAAGTATATTGTCAGAGTACATTTTGTTGTTAAGTATCAACATTTAACGACTTTGCAGAAGTATAAATTAAAATCCTTTCTTTATGATGTTGATAGAAATGATTGCACTATGTTTCTTATAAAATGTATTTGCTGTTGTAGATTAGT
Source organism: Lepomis macrochirus (assembly GCA_024633595.2). Lineage (NCBI taxonomy): Eukaryota > Metazoa > Chordata > Actinopteri > Centrarchiformes > Centrarchidae > Lepomis > Lepomis macrochirus. The sequence continues at coordinate 19,505,324 of JALXJV020000013.1, read as the reverse complement.
AGTATACAAATTTAATGAGACTGGGTTGAGATACTCATAGGCAAATACTTCATGCACAATACCCAAATAAAAACAAATAAACAATAAAAACTATGAAGTGTTATGCAGCAGCCACTCTCTCCTTGCTATTGCTGATAACAGATAACCGATTCGCTATCTGAAAGTACATTCACTTTCTGGTACAAGTCACATGATATAATAAACCATTTCACTGGAATAACTGGATCACTTCCTAACGTGTTTGCTAGAGACTAAACCTCACCACAGTCTGTAATGCCATGCTCGCTCGCTCTCTCTCTCTTTCTGCGTCTCTCATCCTTCCCACCATTTAATAATTTATAAAAACACTGAAGGTTGCGGGCTGTCCACACCACTGTACAAACAATACTATAAATAGCATGCAACAATCAGTTGCAACAATCAATAAATAAAAATGTTTACATCAAATTGTAATATATAAACTAAAAAATCTGGTAGAAAATTGGAGACTTAAAATTGCAATGAACAAAGTATATGAAAAATAAAAACAAAGGCAAATAAAATTTTAATGATGCAATGCTTTTCTTTGCAACTCCAACCTATTCAAAGAAATGTGTTTAGAAACTAATTGCTTATAGTTATGAAAATCTGTGTATATTTTGCTTTTTCTTTCTGTCTCCTGTCTTCTTTTTCCCAACTATTGCTGTACTCTGAAGCTAAAATCAAATCAAATGCAAGGTGCAGGGACAAAACATGCAATTAGGTTTGCCTGGATGAAAAACACTGCACAAATTATTATTGCTATTATTTTGTGTTCATGATTTCTGCAGAGGTCACTGTTTTAAATTAGACTTCCAACAAAGAAATGAGATACAGAGAGATCAGACAGGGGGAACAGGAAATATCTCTTTCTGTCTTTGTCACCTCTCAAAGTTTGTTTTTTCCATTGACATCGTCTGATCTTGATCTCTGCCTTCTTACCTTCCTGATGTTGTACCCCACTCTCACTCATGCATCCCTGCTTTAGCCTCCATTCATCCATGCATCCTTCAAACTGCTGTCCATCCAATATTTATGTACCTATCCAGTCATCCATCCCTTCATTCCAGAGCTGATTTTTATTTATTGCACTGCTGAGATTAAGACCGATATAAATAAATAAATAATACATTAGATCCACTTAGATCAATTGCAATCTAACATAACATATAAATATATATATATATATATATATATATATATATATATATATATATATATATATATATATACTATATACATATATACATATATATATATATATATACACATTTCTCCATTTCTCTTTTCATATATGATGCATGTTACACACTATGGATTCACTTCCTCACCTCACCTTCATTTCTTTCCTTAGAGGTCTGTTGACAGGATGGGTTTACTGTCTACGGAAACACAAGTAACACAAGTAATTCACAACAATTGTGTATTCTACTGCTTATTTATGTGGACGCATATGTGCAATAGGGTTTATGTGAATCAATTTTTTTAAAAACTTTTTTTGTTTGTAGATTTTCTCATTGTTGTTATCGTGGCAATGTCCATTGACTTTAATTTCAGAGGTTCACAGGATCTACCATCCCTGGCAAGTTGTAGAAATGCTCAGTTAAATGCTGGTTTAACTGAAAAGGATTTATTTTCTTCTTCAAATGAATTTCTGGCAGATATGATGCAAGGAAAAGCATTGTCGTCCAGAGTGGGACCTGTAGTACGCACTATTATCGCACCAGAAAATGTTGCTGATAGCCAATCAGCAGGTGTCCCTTAGAAATCATAAATCATAATGACCCCAAATAGTGTTCGATGTATCACGGTATGTTAAAACTGCTCTCAAAGAATGAGGATTTATACACATCCCATTGTTCTTAAGTGGTAACTGGTGCAATAATCCACTCTGAGGTTCTCCAATGTGTGTACACAACAGACTTGGCAAAGGGAACACCACTCCACTCCACTCCTTTAAGTCCACCAGACCACAACAGATGTCACCAATCCAATCTTAATATTCTCTCTTAAAATACTGAAGACTCAAGAAGGTAGCATGTCGTTGAAATGCGTGATAGTGGATGGCTATTTCTGTGTTAGTCTTATTCAAATAAAGGCAGTCTGATCTTGTTGCAAACCTATTCCTAATGTGACAAGTGATAAACCACATTAAACACTAAATGCACACACACATGCCAGTCTCTTGGACTTTTCAAGGACATCAAGGTCATCCAAGAAGTTCTCTCTCCCTGTTAGACACACAAGTTGAGCAGACAAATATTAGTGTTTGAAATTAAACGCATATATTATGATTCCTATGGAAGGGAAGTGATTTAAAATGAAATTTCAGGATTTTATCTGTCACAATGTTGACATCCTTGGAGTAAGCTTCTCCCAGCTGAGAGCAATTTCATTGGAGACTGTGTATACTTATCTTACAAGTTTTTGTGCAAACCTGATTAACATTTGAAAAAAAAGTTAAGGATAAACTTTAAAGGTAAAAATAAGTGAAAGTGAGTTTTAGTTGAACAGAAAAAAAGGATTAGACCAGCAAACAGCAAACCTTCTTATTGGAGACTCTTGTGTCTCAACACACTGTTACGCATGTTCTATCACACTGCCGCAGCTAGGGTCCCTTTTGTGCTACTGTACGCTGCAGGGCTGGCAACGTCAACTCAAGGGACACATGGAGTCTGAAGAAGGCTACTATAGCTCTGACATTGGACTGAGCCAGGGCTTACTGGCAGCGTTGGAGGAAGGAATCTTAGCAAAACTCTCTGTTATAATAGGCAATGACCTCCACCCCTCTCCATGACACGCTGTCAATCCAGTGGCTCATTTCACAAAGCTTTGCCAAAGAGCCCATCAGGGCCGGAGTTTGCCAACTACCAGCTAACCCTACAGTACTTCCTCTCACAATAAAATCAGCAGTAGCATTGCACTAGCTGTTGCCAACTGGGAGGGTGTTAAACCTCAACATTAAAGGTCTGGCTGCATCTGCTCAGCACTGTTATGAACTTTAAAATATTCATAGTCTGTGTTTTTATGTTGCCATTGACAATGTAAAAGTAGCTGCCGGTGACGCAGGTACAGGCTGAGCACTGATGTCAATTTGGAAACATTATCATTTTCTGACTGCTCACAGAGTTTAAGATATAGCTCACATTACCCCAAATGTAGAGTGATTTCAACAATGGAAACAGAAACTCAAAGAGTTTAATTTATGCTTGCATAGACTTGGGTTGAATTGTTTTCGTGTGGCATGAACAAGCCTGATGTGATTGGATGGGATGATGAACACTTACAAACTGAGAACCTTTCAATGTTTTTCCAAACATTTCCAAAACAAGGTGTTAAATATTGTTATATGTGTATTGTAAATTTGAATGTTTATAGCATTGGTCCGCAATAGGCGGCCCAGCAATAATATCTGGCAGCCAGATTGCTTTGATAGCAGAAGAATAAAAAATAAATAAATTGATAGCGGCTAATGCTGACATGGATCTCAGTCATGACAGCTACAGTTACTCACATAATCACTTCCTCTTAAGTGATTGTGACTCCAAAATAAAAGCACAGCAATGCTTCATGTTCAGTTTATTGAGAGCTTTTACTTTGAAAAGTTCTGAAGGACATTCAAAAGAGTATCTTGCTTACTTGACACACATCTGTAAAAGCTGTCAGTGAACATGTGATTGGATTCCCCTGAATTTCCTCAGGGAAATGAAAATTTATGTCTATAGGTTTATTAATATGGATAAAACGCCGGGACACACACGCACTGCTGCACATGCATTTGAAAAAGTGTCCTTATAGGCAATTCAATTTGTTTAACAAGGGAGAAAAAAGTCCACCAGATTTTGGGACTCCTCCAACAGGAGTCCCGCACTCTACCCACTGAGCTAACCATGCACATGAGTATCCAAGGGTTTGAAATAATTTGACTGATATAATGTTCTGGCCTGCCATGTAATGGCTTGAAAAAAAATTGGCCCGATGTCAGACTTATTTGGCGACCCCTGGTTTATAGGAACCAAAATAGTTCTCACAATTTTGAACAAAAAGTCTTCAGACTAATCTCTTTTTATCATTGTCTGACATGTCCTCTGTCTTCTCCTGATCTAACGGGCCATTACATCTTCATCCCTGTCTCATGTTCAATCTTGAAGTTATTCCTTTCTAAAGCCAGTCAATCCTCTATTTATTACTGTTTTTTAAGAAAGCTGACGGTGAATTAGCACAAGACGTGCCTTCCACGCTTTAACAACCTCCTTTAAGTTTGTGTTTAAGAGGGAGACAGAGAGGGTTATAACAACTGCTGGCTCTCAATTTATAAGAGCCTTAGACATACACACACATACGCACATTACTTTATTCAAGCTCAGCCGCCAACAGATAGGAGAAACGGGTGGGAGAGGGGGTGGAGATGAGAGGGAAAGAGGAGAGGAAAATGAGTGACAAAGGGAAAAGAGAGGTGAGACGTGAGACAGACAGAGAGGAAAACAGATTAAAAGGAGGCAATAGATAGTAAAAAAGAAGGAAGGGAGAGGAAATGAAGACATAAGGAAATTACATATTCAGTCTGGTAAGGGGACTTTTTTCTTTTCCTGAGAAACATGGTCCTCTATTGTCTGCTTCTAATTTACTCCAGTCACAACAGTGAGGACCTGGGGAGTTCTTGTATATGTCTCTGTATAGCTTTACTTTGTGTTTGTGTGTAGGTGTGTGATGTGTGTGTGCATGCGTGTGTCCGAAAGCCTTAATATAATATATTAGTTTTTGAATGTTTGAGCTTCATTCTGTGACTATAATTCTTTCCTTCATTTTTGACTCTTTTCTTCATTATTTGCCTCTGAACTTGGACTCCAAACATCTTAAACTACCTCTAAAGTAATAGACACTCTTATTGGCCTTTTTTCAACATTCGTCCTGACTCATCTATTGAAAATCCTTTTTGTTGCATCATATTATTTAAAACCTGAAGATTTCAGTGTCTCACATTTTTGTGCACGCCATTTAATACTGATACTTGTTATGCTTGTCAGCCTTTGTATATGAAACAACGAAGAGTCTACGGCTACATGCTGTTCTTTAATTTTGTATTCTACACAACATAACAATATTGACCATGGTCTTCATTAGATGCTGACTTTTCTGAAAAATAGCATTGTTGACAGAAAATAAGGCTATAAATAACTGTTGTTCTACTGCAACCTGATGCATTCATTATTATCTGGTAGAAGAATCTCATAGGAGTAACCTTAAATGAAAAAAAAATCAGAGCATCAGCTGGAGTCCTTTTGAAGGGACTGTGAAGGCTCCCCTGAAGGCAGGGTTTCACCCCTGAGGCAGAGTCACTGTCTAATCTCTTGATGAAAGTATTGACCTATCTATGATCAGATAATGGGAACTGGACTTTGACCAAATCCCAATGAAACAGCTTGGGTCCATAAAAGTTATTGTACATTTAATACACCAGATCTAAAGAAGACACAGTGGGTCTAATGTCCGAAAGACGCTCACATGAAAGTGTTTTAGCCCCTGCCTGTTCATACCCCCATGGGGCACTGCACTGTAAAACCCTGCAGCAGAATGGGAAAGACAAAATAAAAAGTTGAGGAGAACATGAATCTGGAAACAGGATATAATGTCTCCATAGAACAGAATACCCTGTTAATGAATACCCCTTCACACATCAGTCTCTTATTATCCTGGTTTCTGATTATGTGCAACTGCCAAGCCTTTTTGACATGCTTGCAACTCCTTGTCCTTTCTGCACTGATTGAGCGAACTCACTTTGGTTTTCTGACGGCCTGCACACTGCATTTACCATGCTCTCCTGGATTTGGCTTGTCAGTCTTATCGCTCATTTAATGGAAGAGTGATGGGTGACGTCAAGTTGATCCTCTGCATTGCTGCTGTCAGACTTTCACATTCACTTCAGCATGTAGAACCTTATTACATTATGTAATATAATTTTTTATGCTTTTCTAACTACTAGTTGATTCCAGCTAAAGACCAACTTGGGCAGAAAGCAAACACTAATCAAAAACCTGGATTTAGTGTTAGTATCCCAGTATCCTTGGGAATAATACATCTTTCAAATCAAAATGAAATATGAAACAATGACAAAATTTGTTGTTTGTCCATGCCCTCCAGGACAGCATAAGAGTTTTTTGATCTGATGTTCTTATCAGCAGGACGACGTCTTTGGTCTGTCTTGCCTCTGTAACTAAAACCGTTACAAAACTGTTGATTTGACTTTTGTAATGTGAAAACAACTTGGTTGGATTTAGGGAAACATCATGGTTTGGGTTAAAATGACAACTATGTTAACATTAGGGAACTTTGTTAAAGTCCTATGTTGTGTTGACCCATCCGTTCACTCTGACATCCTCCCTACGCAGTCTTTGTCACTCTACAAAATGTCACATGATTTCCTCATTTGCTCCCGTCATCATTACCACAGGATGCTAGAGGGCTTTGTCAATTGAACATATGTCTTTTGGGGCACTGGCTTGTACACTGTCTGCTGTACTGTACTGTTCATTGACTAACAATGCAGACATTACCTCTAAACATTAGCTGATTAATTTTAATAACCATGTAACTATATTAGGTCTTATTGCTTCTTTCCTTCAGTGAAATGATGTCTAAGCCATTTTAGCTTGTTATGCCTTGTGAAGATGTTCTTGATAGTGTTAGTGTTATATAACCTATACACTAAAGCTTCTTGCCAAGTCTTCAATATGCTGCTTGGTTTGTGTAGGGCACATTCAAGAGAAGAGTGTTGAATGCCAGATATTTCCTTATTACCATATGAGGTTTAAGACTTTACAACTAAAGTGTTTGCTACCTGAGCTGTGTTTCACATGAAGGGAATCTTTTGGCTTTCATCTGGTTTTCTCTGTTAATCTCCATCTTTCCTGCTGTCTCTCTCTTTCTGTGTGTATGTCCTTCCTCATTAAAGTCAGTCACTTAACCAAGTTATGGATCAGTGCCATCTGCTCTCCTTGCAGCCAGATCCAGAGAAACAGAGACAGAGCGAGGTAAAGTGACAGGCACACAAAGAAAAAGGTCGAAGAAAGACAGGGAGACGTGTAAGAGAAAGACGGGGAAGAACAAAGTAGAAAGAAAGAGGGCACAGAACTGTAGAGAAAGAAATAGATATAAAAGGAACATGATGACTTTAAATTTATTTTCCCTTTAGCAACTGTCTGTTTCATATTAGAAGGTCACATCACTGTCCAGATGTCACATCATGTTAAAATAAGTGCGAGTGGGAGTTTGTCAAAAATAAATTACATTATGCAGTATGTAACACATTTCATTAATTAAAAGAGGACCAGGCAAACTTTATGTAAATTATACACATTCTACTAGGTAGAGTAACCCCTTTTATTGAGATACTGTAGATTTCAAAACTTTTCCCCAGCTATGACCTGTTTTTGTTGTGGAATGATAACATTTCATTGCACAGTACATAGAAAAATTACATACAGTGTATGTAATTTTTCTATGTTAGTAGCACCTGGCTATAAATAGTAGTTGTGTGGTGGTTCATAATACCTCCAGTTCACATTATTCCTAGTTTGTTGATTTGCATTGAGAGGTTATAACTGAATACCGTAAAACTTTTAACAATTAATAGCCGAGTTCCAAATAGCCACCTATCTCCTTTACTGGCCTGGTGTGGGAACACATTTTGACAAATAAACACCTGTCTCAATTAAATTTTTATGGAAGTTCTTTGGATGTATAAAACCTCTTCAACCCCGCGGGGTTGCCCGCTTTAGCTCCTTCTAAGCTGCTTCGATTGTTAATACAAATAGGCTATTAATGTTTAAACATATGATCAATATGTTAGTATGGACATGCTGAACATCGTTAGATCGGTTAGATTCTCCACGATACCACTGTTAAGTTCACTTAACGGAAACAACAAGACCCAAAGTCTAATTCTTCTAGATTTACCGGGGTAACCTGCATGGCTACAAGAGAGGAAAAGGGGGAAAAAGTTCTGATTCACGTTAACTTTGAAGAGCTCGTTAAGTCTGAATGTGCCCTTTCCATGATTATTTATATTCCTTTAGTCTGTAAGGATCCACCGATCAAAAGAATCATAAAAGCTTTTCATAAAAATTAATCCAAGTTGTGAATCCTGTCATGTGTCCATCGCTCTCTGCCAGCTAACTTTTCTCATCCTGCACAATGCTGTTGTCTTGTTAGGTTGCTGCCATCAAAATAAAAGTGCATAAGACGTCTGTCGGAGCTAAATCAAATGAATGACGTGTATTTGATATTATTTGATAATTTTTACATTTATTCTGTTTGAAATAAATAAACTATTTGATGGTAGTTTAGTTTTGTGCAAAAAGAATTAAAGGCCTGTCCCATATGGACGCCTGTCCCAAATAAAGGCTGGGTCAATTCACTGATTTTAGCAAATAAAAGCCTGGGCTATTATTCAAAGTTTCACGGAAGCTTGTTTGTCAATGACTCCCAAAACAACATTACCGTTGACTGGTGAAGTGGATCTTCGTAGTGATGGTAACAACAACAAACATGTGGTTAAGGCTATAAAACGGTCAAAGTTTGGTTAGGTTTAGGAAAAGATCATGGTTTGGGTTAAAATAAATGTGGTAGATAGTAGGAAGTTACGTCACGTTATGACAATAACACATTTAGTAACTTAAATTATGTCACATGACAAAAGAAGTCATGTATGTAACTTAATGTAACTTACTTACTAGGGCTGAAATGATTCATCGATTAAATCAATTAATTACTAAAAATCATTCACACAAAAACTATATAGCTCACTGTTTCGCAATTGTTTCTGTCGCACGTCACGCTTGCGCTGTATGAACACAATGTGATTATGATGCCACCGTTTGCAAAGTAGAGGAATAGAGAGAAAATAGCGAGTGACAAAGAAGAGTGTCCAAAGTATGGGATTATTTCATGCTAAAAAAACAACAACTCTGTGATGTCAGTGCCTGTCCAACGTAAAACAAAACTTATGTCGCCTACCCCAACAGCACGACAGCATCTGATCAGAAAGCAACTGGTGTACTGCAGAGAGACCACAGACAAGGTAACAGTAATAGCCGCAATAAGCCGCAATCCTCAGCTGTAAATGTATACACGTGTGTTTGTTGTTCTCCTCCTGGTTGGGCCATGAGTGTGGGTTGTAATGTCACACTCATGAGTTAACTGGGTGTTGGGGAGCTGCACCTTAGTCTAATTTGTATCATCGATGAATTGATTAAATAATCTGTAGAAGCTTCAAGTACCTTTTAGTTCACACTAGACATGAACAGCAGTCTCCCAGGTGAATGACCTGTCCCTTTGCAGACTTTGTCCCTCTTAATACTACCTCACCTGGCTACCTCCTTTGTTTCGGTCATAATTAGCCTACTATGGCCAGTTGAAGTCGTCGCCTAACAATAAATGTAAAAATGAGTCGTAATAAGCTGTCAGTCAGGATTAAAGCATGAACAAAAATTTGAGTGCAGGAACATACTGTTCTGTTCTCAACACATGACACAGCAATTCACATGATAGAATATTACTTCTGAGAGAGGTAAATCTATGTGAAATGTTCAATACGATTATATGAATTAGAGCAAGTAACTATAATAATCACATTTGCAATCTCTAAATTTCCATCTCTACCATCAGGCTGTAAAACCTGAAAAAACAAAAACATGTGTACCAATTTGGCGGGTACTACACAGGCACACACATACGTCCAAAACACAAAAGATAATTTTGGAAACACGTAAAAAAGGGGAAAGGTTAAATAAATTGAAATATGTTTTTGAAGTCTGTACCCCTTATTAAAGTTAATCAAAAACTCTACTAGAACAGCTGTGCAAGCACATTTTGGGTGTCATCAGGAGCTGCGCTCACCTGGCATAGAGAGCAAAGGTTGGCACGTTAGTGAGAAACACCTGGTTCATTCATTATTATTTTTTCAAATCAATAAAAACCATTAAATAGATTTGATTTGATGTAAATTTTGTTATGGTGTTGGTAATGTTTTTGTTCAATACAGCACATACATTTTTAGGATAGGTTCAGTCCTCCTATGTCAGAAAATCAGATTTAAACTTAGAGAGACGGGAAAAGAGAAAAACAGTATATATACACAGAAGTTAGTGACAGCTCCATGTGAGCCCAATGCTGTCCAGGAACTGAGCAGCAGGTTGGAGTGATGGACAGCTTATGCTCTGAGTATTTCATCTGAGATACGCACCGTTTTGTTTCTGTACAAAAGGCAAGTTAGAAAAAAAATGCACGGTTTTAAAAACAAGGACAAAATAAACAACCCACAACTGGCAATAACTGTAAATTATAAACAACCAGAAACAACTGCTTGTGATCAATCTTTACAGAATATTTTTAAGTAAAATATGCTTGTTTGATTGTCAGTTTTGAAAAGTTACAAAAATTGTTGGATGCAGCTCCACCAGGTTCAAACATTGAAAAGATTTGGGGGAAGGAGGTTTCAGACACTGTTTGGTAATCTTACAAGTACTTTGGTTTAAACATACAAACCCCTTTAGTTTGGGGTTCCACAAAAGTGTACACCCAAGGAAGGCCTCTTGCTAAAACGTACTTTGCAGGCTATATAGAAAGCAGCCCATACAGGAATTCCTCCAGGCTAAAATGCAGAGCATGGGCAACAAGTAAACTTGTTTAGGTTTACTACTGGTGTGTCTTCCAGGCAGATATGGCAGACATGAGTGGTGCATCCAATCAAGTGCCAGGCAGCAAAATTGCTTTTTAGGGCCAACTCCGCCTGTCTGATAAAACAGTATCTGCAGGGTAGTTAGCAACTAGTTTGCAACATTCAGATCTGTGCCCAGTTGAGGCCACTGTGCTGGGATTTGTTAACTGTCTATGAGTTTGCATGATCGTGTGTGTATGCCTTTGTGTGTGTGTGTGTGAGAGAGAGACAGAACGTGTTAGAAAGAAAGAAAGAGAGAGAGAGAGTGTGAGTGTGGAGATGAGGGGTCGGCAGGATGCCAGCATCCTCGTTTGACACACTGAGACACTGACAGGTCTCAAGGTCTGCCAACATACACACACCCTCCCATGTGTGTGTGTGTGTGTGTGTGTGTGTGTGTGTGCACACATAGAAACCCAACCACGCAAGGTCTGCCAACTCACATCTGTAAAACTTTTCATGGCCAGAGGCTGTTATTGGGGGTTGGGTGGGTGGTGTGGGGTTGCAGGAGATGGGGAGGGAGATAGTGAGGGATGAGAGGAGGGAGGACACAGGCAGGATCAAGTGGATGGGAGAGAGACAGCTAGACATGTACACACACAGGAGGAGCGCTAATAAGCTTTAAAGGGTAAAACTAAAAAGCTGAGGGGGATTTTGAAAGGATGGATGAATGGATGGATTGAGAAGGAGAGGGAGGGAGGACAGACATGTCTAAATATTTCGGAGAACAGAGGCAAGATGCCCAGGAAAATTTGACCCAGTAAAGCTTGTTCCAAAAGCTGCCAATGTTTCCATATTCTTAAACAGGAGCTGTAGAAATGACACAGTGGAGTCAAACAACAGTTTACAAATACTTTAAAGCAGAATATCCAATTTTCAAGCTCATAACATTGCAGAATTAATTAATTGATAATAACAGTTACCTTCTGTTTATACAGTTTACCCCACTTTCTTCATTCACTCTCCTCCCAGCTGCTGCTGTTCTTTATTCTGTTTCCTCCACTATCATACATTTTAAAAACAATCATTCATCTTTACAATGTTCTAAAAATAGTAGTGGAGACGTTTTTTTGTGCTTTACTGAATCCAAGTGTGAAATTATACAATGACTTATTCATAGGCAGCCATAAATGAATAATAATCAATGCTACATAGTTTTTCTCCATACATTTTACACATTTGTAATGATTATAATCTTACTTAAAACTTACTCAGGTCAGAAAAAACAAATAAATCTCAATAAACACCGAAAACTGTAATTCGCATCCACATTACGACTAACAAACTAGAAGAAATAACGTCACAGAACAAAGCACACACACGAGTATTTGAGAACACTACAGGGAATTGAACCTTCCATTTGGCGATTGATCAATTAACTGCTTTTAGTACGCTGACATTTGTCAATGTACTAAAAACATATGTGTGTGTACATGTACACTGACTTTTGTCAATGTACTAAAATGTCTAAAACAGCTTGTCTTTGTTTGTGTTATGGACAGTGTGATACAGCAAATATTACTTCCAATTCTTTGAAGATTCATTAAATTTTTCCTCAAGCATGTGTTTTCCAATGTGGTTTCATAATTAAGTATTCTACATGTGTATATGTACTCTGGGAGGTTTTGTGTTGAATATGTGGAGATATTTATGTATAAGTCTCTGTCTGCATTAATGTGTGCACGCCTCTGTATGTAAAAGTCCACAGTTCAGCTATCCTGCTTAGAGAGCAGTTCCTAAATGTCAGTCTGGCCCCTGCAGGGCTTAACTTCCTGGTACTGGAGGATTATGGGAAAAATGTCAGGGAGAATCTGAGGTACTGACGAGAGCAAATGAGTGCAAAACAGAGAGAAGGACAGAGAGAGGGAGAGACGGAGAGGGAGATAAAGAGCCAGGCGCAGAAAATGGGTTTTGGGAATATGGGGATGAATGACAGAAATTAATCATAAGACATACATTTGAAAAGGGCAGAACACACACACAGACACACAGATACACACATACAGGTGGCACGTCACCATAGCCGCTAGCAGAATGGCTCATTGGTGGACAACTGTGCATGTATCTGTGTCTGTGCCTCTTTGTGTGTGTTTGTGTGTGTGTGTGTGTGTGTGTGTGTGTGTGTGTGTGTGTGTGTGTCACAGGTTGCGTTCTATGACTGACAGTGTGGGCATCTACTAAACCCTTACAGCCAGGTTAGTCAATCAATAAAGAAAGAAGTGAAACAGAAAACAGATCACAGAGAGAAATTTAAATTGGGGGAAAGGGAATTGGCAAATGAGAGAAAGAGAAGGAGACCTGCAGTTAGTAATCAACATGTAATGAACATGACATCCCCTTTAAACAGAGTGCACTTAGCTGGAGGGTGCATTACCACTTTGCCTTGATTTAGATGCTGTAGTATCAAGACCAGAATTTAACACACACTCTAAATCTTGGATGGCTTACTTGAGCTGCCTGTGAACAGTTTAGAAAATTGTGTTTAAAAGAAAGGTTTTGTAAGAGGGACAGAAGAGTGGATTTGAGATAAAATCATCTACTCACAAAGGGCAAGTCATGTTGTCAGGATTTACAGTAGAGGTTCATTTAAAGAAGCAGGTTCATTTGGGATTTGCATGTACAATTAGTAATTGAGAACCTTTTATACATCAAAGTTACGAACACCAAGAAGCAAACAATTTATACCATATTTTAGCTAGGTTTATATGATGTGACGTGCTACCACAATCACTACATAATGAAAATAGAGCCAACTAGAGTGCCTAGTTGGCTCAGGGAAGACAAGGAAAGATCCCAAGAAAACCATCTGATTTAGACAACCACAATGAAATAAGGAAACAGATGGAGAGAAAAATGATGCAGGACTGGGAACTTTTAGCCAACATCTACAGAAGCCAAGAAAGAGCCTGCATCCACTGCCAGGTAGAAAGACTGTGTCAGACAGGAAGTCAACCAGCGCTAACATCTGTGGAAGCTACAGCACTGATAGCATCCACTGACACACAGTATTGCTTTGCACAAGTGTCTGAGAAATGTGCCTGTGAGAGGAGAACAAAACACACACACACACACGCACGCACACACCCACACCCCCCCACACACAGTACCTACACAGCTGAGTAGGAAAAGCTCTGCAGTCTGCTGGATTTAATATACATAAACATAATATAAAGTGCGATATATACTAATATATTAACTATACACATTTTAATCTAACATCTAATCTAATTAGTCAAAGTTAAAACAGAGATTCCAGCTGTTTTACAGTTAAGTGGATTGCTTCATATGAAAGCTCAAAGTCTATTTAATTTCCAACAGATACAACGTTATGTAGCTCAACAGCATTTACATCCAGCTTCTTCAGCTCTGCTCACATTCATATATTTTCATCTCATGTAGAAATAAAGAACACTAGAGATTTGGTGGGTGACAGCCGCTGTCACAGTTGTTTTGTTTTAACTATTGACACTCTGAAATACTGAATAGCTGAAACTTATAACATACCAAAGAATGACTGCATGTTGTTATCCATTGTCAATCTTACCAGTGAATACTGCCCTCAGAGGTCCAACTGTTTGAATGGTCCAATGGGAGCTCTTTGCTCTGGGGAATGACTATTTTAACATTTTACTAAATACTGGCTCTTCTAGGAATAATTGATCAGAGAGTTAGTGTAAATGTACAGTAAAACAAGCATTTTTTGTTGCTGTCAGTGGGAAATGCACTCCAAGCAGCCTTGTCATGGAGTTTCTTTCATCAAAAGCTTAAATAGAGTCTCAACTGTAGGACGATGGTAAGTTATAAGACATGTTTCTGGCCACTTACATATAGTACAAATATAGATCTATACACACCCACACATGGACACACAGATACAGTTTATGCTTATTATAAGTCTACCTGCCTCAGGGACTGGAAGAACTATTAATTCATAAGGAATATATCTCTATAAAATCTCCACCTTGAAATTTTCCTTTGAAGTTTGTATGAAAGCAATTGAATTGAATCAAAGTGTGTCATATCATTTTGTGCAATTATTGAGTGACTAGGTAGAGAAGTGGTTTCAAATTTCCCATGAGCAGAAAATGATGTACGCAATGAAGCCAGGAACATTTTTAACAAAAAAAGTGGTTTTAGGGTAGACAAAGACAATGTTGAGACACACTGAGGGAAGTATTTTTCATTTGAACATTAAAAGAAATAAAGCCTCTTCACTGTAAAGTCAGTTTTTATCATCTAACCATTTTAATGGATCCTCAATGTGATCATTGCTGAAATTCCTTGGGGGAATAGAAAGTAGCTTTCTCTTATTTACATGTGCATGCCAACAGTCATAAGGCTTGGCATCAGAAGGAGAAGACAACTGCTTTAGACAATTAATTTTCAATGTAGTTCAATCCCTTCACTGTATGAAATATATGATTTTATAATTGGATACCGCAATTACCATCCCTCGCAGGAATAGAAATAGACTCTTTCTCTTTCACACAAACATTACATCATAAATGCATTCTAGAAGATGCATGCATTTATCATTTTGAGTGTGCTCTTTTTCATTTTAGCACTGTTGTCCGGAAACCTTGTGATTTTGATGTAAATCCAGTCCACTTTCTCTCTTTATCAACTGAACTGGCCTTGAAACATTTTTACTGGTGAACAGTATATCACACGCAGCAAAGTCTTAAACCGCGCATGCTGCTTTTCAGCCTGGAATCCAATAGCACGTCTTATCCATTCAAGCACACTGCAACATATCTAGAAATGTTCTTTATTCTTGTGCATGCTGACTCTATGTGGAATCTTTTCTGTTTTAACTACCAGTATTGATCAATACCAGTGGCTGAACAATTACTTCTGAAAGGGCTGAAATTCTGCCCTACAAATCTCTTTTCTGAGTCTGTACTCGTTGTTTTAGAACAAAAACTCTCTGTCCATTGGCATTCAAGTTAGCGTTAGGTGACGCAACATGAATGTCTGACTTACAGAATGTTTCCAAAACCAGCTTTAGTGAATGTAGAGCATGTAGGTTGTTGCAGAATGCAACACTTGTGTTATTCTCATTTCATGCATTAAATGTCTTTGTTAAATTGTGTGATGTTTGTCATTTGAATATTTGTACTTGTATATTTGCTAGTCTATTTTGTGAAAGACATTTCTTCTTAGTTGGAGAAGTGTTGAATAAAAATAGTCTGGTTATTAGACAACATAAAATGTATGGTTGAGGGATCTTGATTCATTTTGGTTAATCTTGAGAGTCACATTCTCTTCTTACCAGTCAGCTATCTCTTCTTGTGTTTAGCAATGTTCCCTACAGCATATCTTCTTCCTTTGTTTTCAAAAGCTTTGCGAATTCGAGCACCCTGCTTTTCTTCTACCATTCCAGAAACCACAGTATAACAAACTCAGTCTGATGCATTGGATGTTTTTCATGTTGTTGGTGACTGTATCACTGAGGTGCCATAGGTGCTAAGTATTTCAGGATTTCCTTGCTCAACAAACAATTTGTCTCAAAGGTGGTGTTTCACCTCTTCATTTTATCAATTCTGACCAATTTAGAAGGATTATTCTTTTTTCTAAGAACCTTATCAGGTAACATACACTCTTTAGGTTGCAAAAGTGTGCAGTTTGAGTGTGTGTGTGTATGTACGTATGCTTCACTGTGCTGTACATCTATGTGTGTTCCATTGTTTCAAAGCGGCGGACCATCCATCACCATTAGGCTGAAGCAGAGAGCCTGACTCACACTCAGGAACAATCTAATTCCGCTAAAAACACCTCTCTCCACCACTCTCTTCTTCACTTTCCCCATTGTCGGCTTTCTCCGCTTCACCTTCTCGATTTCTCCCCTCCCCTCTCTCCCTTTCTGCAGGATTTAGGCAACAGACTTGAGCAGATGAAAACCTCCCAAGCATGTCTGCAGTAATACCTCAGACACACACACATGCTGTGCTACACACACGCACAGAGGACACAATCTTGCAGTCAGTATATTGTTCTAACTCAGCCTTTGGTGTATGTGTGTGTAGTTATCATTCTGTAAGCAGAGCCGAATGTGAGACGAGAGCCTCTTCAACTTCTTCTGTCTAGGACCCAAAGAGAGTTAAAGTAACACAATGCAGCAAACTGAGGCTTTCCGTTACACTAGTGGATTTTAGGCTTAAAACTGGGTTAGCTTAATATCAATACAAACTTGCACATTACCTTAAAAACATTAAAATAATACCCATCTGTTATATGAAAAATTGAGCTGGTTACAATCGAAAACAAGTAAAGATTTGTTATCGGCCTTTAAAATGGCACTAAATAGTACTTTGCCCAAGGCCAATACTAAGCATCTGTATTAGAGTCGATCCGGGTATGTTTTAATCCAACTCCGCCTCCTAATGTTGCAGCACTGCTCTCCTTAATGTCTGCCTACACTGCGAACATTTTGCTGCACATGTGAGTGAAACTTAGAATTATTTAGATGCTCTAGTGAGAGCGATACTGGAATCAAACACTGACGTTTGCCAAAATATACTTGTCTCTCTTACTAGCAAAGAGCAGCGTACAAAACATTCAGCTTGAAGTTTCTCATTTTAGCCACCACTGGCCATCACATTCACCAATTAAAATGACAAAGCTCAGCCACAGCTCTTATCAGCTGTGACAACTTAACGTTGAATCCAAGAGTAGCATGACAACAGGCCCAAGTTAAATCTTGTCTGTTGGTTAAAGTGCTCCCTCTAGCAGGTGTCTGAACTCAGCCAAAGATTGTTTTAGAGGGAGAAGCCCCCCCCTGTTACACTACATCACATTTATGCATTCATACATTGAACCTAAACAGAAGCTAACATCTGACACATTCATACACCAATGGAACAACCATCGGTGTATGAATGTGTCAGATGTTAGAGCCTGGAGGATTGAACCGATTAGCGGGAAACCCGTATTACCTCCTGGGCCACAGCCGAGCCTTGTAGAACTATAGCCGAGTTGCATTATAGCCATAAAACTTTCACTCATGTCATATTAATGGTTTAAAGTGATCAACTTTACTCATCTGAGGAATAACCAAAACCCAGAAACATTAAAAAAGAGAACCAGGAGTGTTCGCAATGCGTAGCTTGATAAACAAAGAGCACGTCACTTCGACAGCTGACAGAGAGCCAGAGCAGGGACACCAGAATAAGAATGACAAGATCTCACTTTTTCTGCCGATATGTACTGAACTTTAGATCAGTTATAACGCAGGGTAGAAAAGAAGAAATATAGGGACCTTTTGCAAGTCACTGAAAGACGTGACTCAACTTTAGTAGTAATTCTGAAATACAAAAAGCCAATCAGTTTGTAACCTACACCTCAAACTTGGGTCAAAATAAAAAAAATACAAATTCCATAAAGTTGGTGCACCAAAACAAAATATTGTTTTGTATGTTAGAAAAGTATAAGGTTTAATGAGTTAATCGACAATTGATATGTGCAAGGGAAACATTATTTTCCATTGTTGTGTAAGAATCTGCATTATATGTAAAGGGCATACGAATGGATGCAAATTAGAATTGTAGCAGCAGATTGAAGATGGTAAGAACATTTTCAGGGGGGTCTATGCATATGTTTAGCAGAAATACTGTTATGGTTTAAGGCCAGTAATGTCAGGGGTTGTGAAGAGAGCTTGTCCTAACACAGATATATATTTTTAAAAATAGATAGAACATGTGGCAAAGCAGGAAGTTTCAACATCACATCGCCACACCCTTCCATAGCTGCTCTCAGCACTGATCAGACTGTATTCATGGCTGCATGCATCTAGATTACCCTGTAAAGACTCAGACCATCCTGGTCAAACACTGATTTCCCTGCGTCTCAGTTATTTGTATTGTAGGATTAGCGCTTAAATCTCCAGGTGCAGGAAGGGGCTTTACCCTCAGGCTGTTTTTCTGATCAATAAAGATGGTTGATCTGACTTGATGCACAGCATGTCAAGTCAAGTTACTTTACCATCCAAAATGCCTCAGAAAGTATAACTTTTTAGTATTGTTATTTTCATTCATTATAGTGTATACTTTCAAGTATTTACGTAATTAAACTGTCGAGCCTACAGACAATGTACACTGAATATATTGTATATGCATGACACAATATCTTACATTTTAGGTGTGCAACACAGGCTTTTTCCCCCGGTGCACTCTTTTGGGATAAATGCTGGTTTCAGATTATGAGTGATTCACACTTTTGTGTGAAGCCAAACAGGAAAATTTCTTCCTTCAAAAACACAAAAGGTAAGGAGAGAGTGAGAGAAGAATGCTTGTTATCCGGGCCTATAGAAGGAAAAAGATAAGAGAGAGTCTTTCATTTTTCAGTTCACATATGATTACTTTATGTAGGAGACAACCTCAGCTGTCAATTACACTTGGGGAAAAAAGGAATGATAAAAGGTTTCGCCTGGAAAGAGTTTAAGACATTGGAAAACCAGTAATGAAACTATGAGGTTTCTGGGGGCCTGTAGGTTTATAGATGCCAAGCAGGTATTTGCCGGTGGAGTTCACTCAATCACTCATGGGTTTGGCTTTTTGCCTGTTAGCATTACAAACTGTCTGCTTTGAAATGTAGTGTGAATGTGAAGCAGGGCATTGATGGAAAAAAAAGAGCATGCTGCAACACTGTGTGGGTAGTATCCAATTGCAGAGATGACAAAGAGGCTTGGCACAGGTTAAAGTCTCTTTATATATGACTCAGCAGGACAACTAATACAAAACATCAGAACATCACTGCCAACAGGGCAGGAACAAAACTGAACACTGACTGTGGACACACAGCTGCAAGGAAAAAACAAGAAATGGAGGGCCATACTAAACACCTGAGAGCATAAGCTAATTATCCCTCTCACTACACAAGTAGAGACAAACTAGATTGACTGGCGTTGTCTGGTGTGGTAGATTCTAAGACTGAGAAATCTGTACTAAAAGACACTCTGTTCTATGGCAAGGAGAAACAGGAGAAAGCAATGACAAGCAGATTGGCATGCATGTTTTTATTGGCCATGAACTCCCAGCAGTGGTATTCCTGCCTGCTGGCACCAACAAGGGCTAGCACCTCGGACAGTTCCTGTATTGCTGACAGACCCATAATCAGTACTCTGGACAGTGACAGGGAGAGCAGCCAAGATACTTTTCAGACAAAGTTCTTACACTGTAACTATTTGACAGTCAAATTTATTCACCACTGTCAAGGTGGTGTACAGAAGGGGTGACAAGGTAACTAACATTTAAATGCTTTTTGCCTCAGTTGCAGTTATTGTTTGCAGAAGATCTGCAAACAAAGTTAAAAACTTAATTTTACTTTACAACCTGTTGTATTGTGACAAATAAACCTACCTTCTACCTAAATACAAGCAGAAAGAAGAACACATTTTCAATGAACTACTAGTTACATGGCTGTGCTGAACTCTGACTCTGAGTCTGCATTGTTTCAAAATTCATAGCATTGGGGTGAGCCTGTTAGAGAAGAGCTGCAAAAGCCCCACAAACATGGCTGTGCATATCATCCCTCTGTACCTTAGTCTTAAGTTGCGATACAGTGTTGGCTCTCCAACACATTACAAAAAAGACCAAGCTGAAAAGAATGCATTGTTTCTGCAAAATACACAGTGTTAAAATGTACTAAATGTACATGGCTATTGTAAGTAAAATTTATCTCTGACTGGGCTATTTGATACCCTGATAAATGCACTGTTTGTTTTTCTGCCAGTAAAAGTGTTTTTGTGGGGAAACAATCTGAAAGTCATTTCCACTAGAAGACTTTGGTGTGTGTGTGTGTGTGTGTGTGTGGTGGGTGGTGGGGTGGGGTGGGGGGGGCGCATGTGCGTGTGTGTATGTGTCTGTGTGTGGGTGATGGAGAGTAAAGCCCGCTGGAGAAAACCCAGACAAAACACTTCAACTCTGAATTCACTTCTGAGTCCCTCTCCCACTGTCTCTCCTTCTCTCTCTTTTCACCAAGGAGTGCCTAAGAGGCAGTGGTGCTGGATTAGGATGGATGTGTGTGTGTGTGTGCTGTGTGTGTGTGTGTGTGTGTGTCAGTATCTGTAGAATTGGTTTCTGAGTAGAGGTGCTTGAGCACGTCTGGACTTCACAGAGATGAAACCTCTCCTAACATCACTCTCTCACTCTCTCTCTCTCTCTCTCACACACACACACACACACACACACACACACACACACACACACACACACACACACACACACAGTACTTTGAAATCATGTGCATTTGGATTTATTACATTTTTGTCTTTTACACTTTTACTGTCACAATTTGGCTTTCTGTGTGTGAGTGAGAGAGAGCGAGAAAAGGGAGGCATATTACGATGGGGGAAATACAGAGAAGGGAAATTTCAAAAGAGGGGGGTGAAGCAACTGAAAATATTCAATAAAGGAAGAAAGGAGAAGGAGAGTCAGGAAACACGTGGAGAAAGAGAAGAATCAGAGGATATGAGAGAGAATAGGGGAAGACAAACCAGCATAAATGTTGGATAATGTGGGTGCTGTTGTGGTTGTTGTTGGCTTTGTCAGTTTATCTAACACCTTCAGCAGGCAGCCCACTCCTACTATTCTACAAGATTGGCAGGTAGAAAAATAATTGCTTGTTAGAATTCTCTCGCCATGCACCATGGCCATTTAACCACAAAGCCTGTTTAATGGCCCCCATATTACCCTAGTGACCCTAACACTCATATACACCCACAAACATTGTTATCAATTGCTGTTGTGGCCCATGTAAGCCATGTGTCCAAATAAAGACACAACAATACGCTTCAGTGTTTGGATTCAGCCAAGCTACGCAGCGGGAGTGTGTGTGCCAGAGTATTTTTGAGCTAAGTCTGTGGTGTATGTCTCTATGGGAGTTTTTCTGACAGTGTGTGTGTGTGCGTGCGTGTGTTTAAAGATATTGTCTTGCTTCTCCTTTCAGCTGAAGCCAATTAACTTCACTGCTCTGCTGGTGAAACACACATGCATGTGCTCACACAAACGAACAAACAAAGGTATGAGTGCACGCACAATCGTGGTTGTACTTTTGGAGAGAAGAGGCTGTATATTTGAGCAAGGTTGTTAAGGTGAGGAGACAACATTTAGGGTTTTAGACAGTTTGTAAACTCAGCAAAGAGATGGCAGAAAGAAATCTGGGGACAAGGAGCTTATGGATCACCATACAGTATTTGAACAATTAGATTCAAGACATTTCTACTCATCTCTATCTATTACAGACATACTGTAAGTTGGGACATGACAGGAAAGATTACAGACATTATCCATCCGCTGCAAACAACATACAAAAGAGCTCTGTAATCCACTGAATCAGATGATCTTATTAAAACAACTATTTTTCAATAAGACATGTTGATAAATCAACCACATGGTTAAACAATTCTGAGCTCTGTTGCAGAGCTCCTTGAGATACATTTAAAAGAATTTGAGGAGCAAGTAATTGCAGAGCTAATTCTTCGCTGAATAAACATACATGAATGAGCGTATCCGGAGAATAATGAGGAGTGTCAGGTGAAGTGTCGTCTGCATGAATATGTTACTAGTTAGCTTGTAGCCAGACAGATGAAGAATGTGAAGGTGATGAAAATTAGCTAATGCAATGCACTACTTCTGTTCTATGACTACCGCTATGCTCCACATGTGACCCAGTGAACCAGGATAACCCTGGACTAAGAGACATCAACAGTGGGTAGATGACAGGGAATGAGATGAGAGAGATTAAATAAATATGCATTAAGGATCAGTTCATGGTCGGTGCCTTGAACCCCTATAACATTATTTTTATTTTTTGTGCTTCTCTCTAATCGTTGCTTCTTTCTTGTGAAATTCTGTAGTAAGAGGGGGAAATCCCTCTATGATTCAGCTGCTCAAAGCCTATGCAACTGATGACAAAGGGTTGCAATTAGACGTTGATTCATATAAACAAATTAAAGCCAGCCTATACCTCTTTCTATGTTTCCGGGTGTAGCTGTTTCCACGAAGAATAGGAAACACAGAATGCCACAAAAATGATATTTACTAATATTCATTTGCAAATAATCAGTTCCACTACATTGGAGCACATGCAATGGGGAAACCGGCTGTCTACATTACATTAATCAAATATCAGAGCTGAGAAATGTCTTCTATGAAGGTCATATCCCATTTAATTAATGCAACTAAAAAATGCATAAAGCCAGTTAACTCATGTGGAACGTATTTACGTGTAATTATTTGGATATTTGGCTTCTAGGCTCAGGCGTTTCTCATTCTCGTAAGCACATATTAAAGCTGTGCACGGAGAAGATTGGGGATTGATGGTAACAAGTTACCACTGAGGAACTAAGAATGAGGACTTTTAGGTGGCTGCTGTGGTTGCTGAAATGCTATAGGAGCATCAGCAGCAGTGTTTGCTGAAGAGCAGAAAAGTGGGCAGAGCATTGTCAGCTTAAATAAACAACATTATTGCAAAGGGCACACTGGGAACTGCTTCCAAAACGTTGCTCTAATCATCATCATCTTAAAATTACAGGCATCAACTTACAGTATGTGTGGCACTCTTTAGATATAGCATTGAAGTGTGAAAACAAGTCTAATTCTGTTTCTCGTAACATCTGACACATGCACATGCATAATTTGAAGTCAGCTGTCTCTTGATCACAGGAGTCGAGTCCAAGATGGTGATTAATGCCTGTGATTGCCCCAAAAGCTGTTTCAGATGAGAAGGTAGCAAGAAAACCATCACTTATGATGACTCAAACTGTTTCGAAAAGGCATGAAATGCACGACAGATACGCAAACACACAGAATACAATCAGTCATCACTGTACAGAGGGAGTGCAGAGTTGACAAGTGTGTGACAACTAATCTCTATGGTTATGGTGGGGTCACATCGTTGATGTCTTAGTGCGTGCAAACACAGAGTAGGACTATTGATTCTGCCTCTCTGTCATCGTCCGTTGTGGGTGTAACACAGCTATACACCTCAGCCTACGTCTCCCTCTCTTTTCTGTCACTCACTCTAAATGGTTTTTGGAACACAGTACAATTACCTTTCTCTCCACCTGCCAGACGGGTGTGATTCCACTTGTTAACTGAACTCCAAACAATGTCAAGTATTTCAGCACTCAAAAGTAATTTAAAGTATAAGTGAAACTTTAGTAAAGACTTTACCAAATTAGATTGACTATCATAGTTACACGGCCCTTTACAACATTGATGAGCCTGAGTAGAAGAGTGTGTGGTGTTTTTATGCACCTGCCTTTGTGTCTATAATATAGAGTAATTCTCCTGTCAACCCATATGAGCTTAGATAGTTTTTCTTTACAAATACAGACAATGTCAGTGTGTCCATTTTGGCAGTCATTCCTGATTATGCATTACAGTGATGCCAGTTAATCTAGTTTGTCCCTACGGTGATATATATTTTTAAAATTATGAAATACATTATATTAGTGGATGCAGGATGAACTGCAATAATCAGGGCGTATATTGAACACTTTCCCATCCCTAAACAAACTGTAAAACTAGCAAATGGTACACAGCATCATAGCCTCTTTAATAAAACAACTATTAAAAAATTACTTTTTAATGACTTTAATTAGTTAATCTAAACTATGCAACTATAGATGGGACATATCATTTTTCTTAATGGGGCCAGTTGAGGGCTTATTTATTTGCCAGTGCAGCTATTTAACTTGTAGTAAATAAATGAATAAACAAGGCTGCGCATTGGTTAATTACTCTCGCTGCCGGCTGGCTAACTTTTCTAACATTTTGCTGTTGTCTTACAATGGATATGTAAAGTGCCTTGCTCAAAAGCACCTAGATCAAAGCGTTGCTTGCCTCTTTCCCCTGGTTATAGACTCTACCTTTGCTGTTTTAGGTCACAACCCAAAATCTGTCACCTCTTGTATCATATCAGCCTAGGGAGTCTGACCAAAAAGAATAATACATGTACTGTATTCAGAGGAAGAGGGCGAGTGAGAGTACTGGGGAGGAGGAAAAAGGAAAGAGGAAAGGACATTTAATAATGTATTTATTCTCATGTGAGAGAGAGCAGAAAGAGTACAAGTGTGTGAGAAAAAAAAGGGGAGCGAGCGAGAGAGATTGTGTGTGAGAGACATTTCTGTGACCTTCTGCCTTGCAAAGCCCCATCTGACTATGAAATGAGTTGGGATGGAGTGATGGAGGAACGAGAGAGGAGACTGCTAATGAGAATGGAGTGGGATGAAGGGGGAGAGAGAATCAGAGATGGAAGGGCTGGATTTGGCCGTAAGTGTTGAATATTTGACATTAATCCAAATGATAACACCCTCCCCTGTCTTTTAACATCAACAGAGACAGACAGAAAGACACACAGTGGACTCATTGAGGATGCCAAAAAAAAAAGAAAAGAAAGAGGGACTGGAACCAAACATCTTAATTTTCTTACCATTTTAATCAGACAAACACTGCTTTCTGGTTCAAAAATCGCTAGGAGAGTCTTAAAGACTGAAACACTTGAGTGTATGTGATTTGAGATGAATCCATACTTCTTGATCATCATCCTGATATTACACTGCTCTTGTCTGCAGATCACACAACAAACAGGCAGTGTAAAGCTGCCACCTCCTTTTTTTCCCCTGAGGGACAGAGCTAATTATGATCCCACAACTTGTGTATATCTAGCTTCATTACCCACAAGCTCATCTGAAGGTTGCTATAGTAACACATTTTAAAGTACTCTTATTTAACCTGACCAATTCACAGTGTTGTTTTATCCCAGGTGGCTGACTAAAAGCACATACTTGACCAATAGATAAAGAACAACACATCATTTAAAGTAATAATCTGATCTCCCAAATCCTTCATTAAATGTTTTACATTACTGTTATAAACACCCAGTGGAAGGAAAAAAAGCTCTTCATAAACAAAAGGCGATCTGGGTATTTAGAAGGACCTGCAACTTGATCACTAAACAGAGAGGGAAATGGCCCAGCTTGGCAGTCCTAACCATTAGTGGTGGCAGCAGCACCTCCTCCTAACCCTTTCACTAATGATAATAAGAGCATTAAACTATTTAATCCTAAGTTAAATTTCCTCACCTCACCTAAATCACCTCCCCTCCCTCTATGTCTCCTTCGACAGCAGCACAGGAGCAGGTTATTCTTCTCTCGTGAGCCAACCTTGCTTTAGACCTACCATGTTACCATATTACTATACCATATTATCATATTATTGCTATGGCAACCGGCAGTGCTTGTAGAAGCAGCAGCCGGTAGCTCCTTCAAACTTTGGTACACTTTTGTTTTTTATCAGTTTTTTCTGGCTTTCTTGCCAAAACATGTGTTACCTCTGAAGCAATCATTGGAGGATGAAGACAGGGTTTTTGGATTAATGAGCAACCACCCGACCCAAACAACCGGACCAGGCGCCATGGCGGGTGCGGTGATGGCTCAGAGGAGAGGAAATTGAGCCAGGAGAGGGGCCATGCTGGCCTAGCTTGGACTTAATTCTGCTCCTGAAGATCCAGTCTGGACAAAATGGGACTCATGTTGACCAAGCAACGGAATTCAGCGACTGTTGTGCCCGCATTGTTACAGAGACCTGCCCCATGAACATCCCAGATCAAGCACTCGGCAGGCAGTCCATGTTCCGAGCTGTTAGCACAAGACTCCGGCAAGATGAAAGGAGGTGGACTCTGTCTTTTACATCAATGATGCTTGGTGCTCAAACACAGTCAAGATGGACTCCGTTTCCCAGGTGTCAGACTGTTTACTGTGAAGATGAAACTTTCATAGTCATCTAGTCATCTGGTTGCTGCTGTTTACATTCACCCCAGATTTAAAAAATGCACTGTGGAATGTTTGGGGTGTATACATGTATGTATATATGAATAACTGTATTGTTTTATTTTGTGTGTTAGCATATTTTAATGTAGGCATTCACCTAATTATATGTTGCGTGTGTAGCCAGCTAATGCTGGCTAATGCTACGATAATTTGGCCGATTTTGGTTCAGATTTGCCAGGAAGCATCAGCAATGGGTGCATTTGTTCGCACTATGAAATGTATAAACCATGCTAATTCCCTCTTCTCAGTCACAAGTTTGTGGGTTCATCTTTTGTTTATCTGTGCTAAACATAGCATACACAAGGGCAACTAGCTGACGACGACAGTCTGCCTCCATATGTGTTTATGTTACTGTTGATCACACAAGTTTCTGTGAGATCCCAAGTCCTTGGAATCGCCACTCTGAAATCATTTAATATAAACGTGTTTGGTCCTTGACTGAATCATCTGATGTGTGCCTCCTTAAGATTATAATATTAAATATATGTTGATATGTCAGTGGTATACCATGTTTTTCAAACTGTTAAAGTTTTGAAAATCCTCTATTGTGCACCAGACAACAATGCTGCTCTGCAAGCTGATCTGTTTGAGGACTGGCCTGGTGTTGAGACAGGATTGTCACTCCGGTGACACTTCCTTTTTCTCTAATGCTGGCTTACCTCTTAGGCAGTGAGCAGATGTGTTTGAGCAGACTGTCCATTGATAGCAGGAGCAGGATGACTGATACCTAAGCAGCATTCATTGGCTGCGGTAAAGGAAGTGCCCTTTACATTGCTTCCCCCTAAGGGCTGATCTACTGGCAGCAGCAAGAGCCCAGGAAGCAAATGAGGAGGCTTTCTGATGTCACAGCTGGCTGCCCCTCTCCTGGTAGCAGTGTGGTGGCACCACTGTCTTATAATGGGATGGATAGGAAAAGAGCTGCAATGGGGCTATGAAACAGTGCTTTGCTTGTAAAACCACCGGTGTTAGGAAGCCATTTATCCCTTCTAAAATAGAAAAAAAGATGTCCTGGAAGATTAAAAACCATTTTATCTTTAATTTCAGCTATTTTCTGGTTTCCATTCAACCTAAGAGACCTATCCTGGACCTACATGCAACTACCGAATCTCTATGCTTACTGTAAAGTGTCTGTATCTGGTCTGATTACATCAAAGTTGATGAAGACATCTGATGAAGACCTATGAGGAGGTACTTCTACTTGTGAAGCTAGTGATTGCCGGCCTGTAATTTGTTTTGCAAGCAAAAGAAAGCACAGACATGGGCAATTTTGTGCAGCTGCTTATTTACACCTGGTTTCTCCTTAAGGAAAAGGTTGTGGAGCTTATACTGCATGGTAAGTCACTAAAAGACAGGGTCACTAGAAAACATGCTGACTGTTAGATGAGTACATGGAGTTTAATGGAGCTCACTAGTCTCAGTGTGTGGGTGTTTGCTCTGATGAGGCTGCTGTCATGACCAGCAAACAGAGTAATGCTGCTTATCAGGCCAAAATCTCAGACAGAAAGAAAGTCAGATAAAACTGGCAAACAGTGTAAACACCACAAAACCCACAAAAAGGTTATCCACAAACACACATTATTCTCTCTGTTACTGTTTCTTGTGGCTAGCTGCTTGATGCAACATAAGCTGCTGCTAGCATAACAATCCAAATCTCCTACCTCCGTCTTTCTGATTTTGGTCTTGGGGTATTCCAAAAAATAAACACAGAAACCCACATAATTGGGCTCCATCTGCCGTGCAGGTGGAATAGCGGGTGAGTGACAGCTTTCTGCAGGCTGACATGTTACACGGCTTAAAGTTATATGTTGTCGAGTCAGAGTCATTGCAGGGGGTGCAGCTATCAGACTCCATGCCGGGCTGTCTAACAAGTCTCCCTGCTGTTCCACCAGTCACAGAGGACATGGTGGATGAGAAGTAAGCCCATTGCTGCCTTTTTATAGGACCAGCCGTCATATCGTTGAATGGGCTAATCCTAATGTACATGCAAAATGCAAGTGTGCGGATTTGCAAAGACGAATGGCAAAGCTTAAAGAGCCCCATTGGTGGGTTGTGATCATATATGCAAGTATTGTTCTTGTTACACATAATCTCTCAGAGGGACAGTGCAAATACACAAAACCCCTTTCACCATCATGAATTAATACAGAAGAGTTTTTTTATTTAGACATTTTGTTTCAAACCAGCATAACTGATTGAACCGATATGAACCATAGGTACTATCTGTCAAAATCAGGGCAATAATAATAGTGCCACTACTCTCGCTGTCATCTGACTAATTGAGCCAGGTTATGTGCTGATTGTTGCCTTCTTCATAGGAGGGGAGCGGAAATAGAGGAGAGTGCATTAGTCTTGCTCGTTGTTGAATTTTCATACTGTGACTTCAACATAGGAAGCTAAACCAGAACACATTTTCATTTTACCAGGCAAAGTCCCTAAAAACACACCCTTATTCAATCACAAACAGACTATATTGTCTGTTTGTACACACTTATGGAAAGACAGCAAGATAAACGGAAACAAATAAAAAGCTAGCAGTTGAACCTGCAGGTGTCAAGCACACATACAAGTCAGTATGAATATGAATATGCGTCAGTGCTAAGACTTCATGTGGATATGGGTGTGTGTTCGCTTGGGCATGAGATCTGGCCTCATCAAATTTCAATGGGGAACTTCAACAGCTGTTCTTGTGTGTGTGCGTGTGTGTGTGTCTCTCTCTCCCAGGGGCATCATGACACTTCATCATTCGTTAATTAGCCAGTTAAGTCATCTAATTAACGTGCCATCTCTCTAGTTCTCTGTCAGACTTTCTTCTCTTCTTTAAAGCAGCATTCTGTTATCATGCAACACAGACCTGGAATAACCTCCCAGCTGATATTAGACAAGCTTCGACTCTGACCACTTTTAAGTCAAAGCTAAAAGCTTTCAATTTTACACCGCCTGTTCCACCCAGTAATAGGTGTTTAGCCTAGTTTTTTAATTGGCGTTTTAGTTTGTTCTTAATATCAATAAATAGTGCATCTAAATGTGGAGGTATTTGCTGTGTTTTTTTATCTTTCGTGTTTTAAAATTCACTAGACCTAAACATGTTTTATCTCTAATATCACTTATATGTACTGTTGCACTTTTAAATTTGTAAATCTTTTTATTATTTTTGTACCATTCAAGCACATTGAATTGCCCTGGCGCATGAAATGTGCTATTCAACAAGTTCCCTTGCCTTACCTTGTCACCATGCCTTTGAAAAATAATTGGTGGTTAAAACCATGTGTTTTTCAAAAAAAAAGAAGCTAAATCAATTTAGCAAATGCTGATCTTCACAGTTCAAATACTAAGTAACTGTATACCACAGATATTAAGAGATATTTCAAAACTAATCTTTGATTACTGAAAGAAATATTATCTGGCAACACATTAATATAGAAATGCAATCCACATAAAATTACCATAATTACAAGCTAATGACACTGAAAAAAACCATACCATCTCTATACACCTAAACACACACACACACACACACACACACACACACACACATTTCATTAGCACATTGTCAATATCCATGACTTAAATGACCATAATGACCTACTTGTATGTGTGTGTGTGTGTGTGTATGTGTATGTGTTTGTATCTAAGATTCAGAAGGTCCTGAATTTTCTCTAAGGTTTATTTAAGGTTTTCTAAGGTCCTGGAGAAAGCAGTCGCCAAACAGCTGTGTGACTTTCTACATAGCAATAGTTTATTTGAGGATTTTCAGTCAGGATTTAGAGCTCATCATAGCACAGGGACAGCACTGGTGAAAATTACTAATGACCTCCTAACTGCATCAGACAAAGGACTTGTCTCTGTATTGGTTTTATTAGATCTTAGTGCTGCATTTGATACCATTGACCATCAGATCCTATTACAGAGACTGGAACATTTCATTGGCATTAAAGGAACCGCTCTAAGCTGGTTTAAGTCCTATTTATCAGATCAATTTCAGTTTGTACATGTTAACGATGAGTCCTCCATGCATGCCAAAGTTAGTCATGGAGTTCCACAAGGATTGGTGCTCGGACCAATCCTCTTCACTTTATATATGCTTCCTTTAGGCAATATTATTAGGAAACAGTCCATAAACTTTCATTGTTACGCAGATGATCAAGCCAGATGAAACTCATCAGTTAGCTAAGCTTCAAATGTGTCTTCAGGATGTTAAAACCTGGACGACCTGTAATTTTCTAATGTTAAACTCAGATAAAACTGAAGTGATTGTTCTAGGGCCTAAGCACCTCCGTGACACATTATCTAAAGATATAGTTTCCCTGGATGGCATCGCCCTGGCCTCCAGCACCACTGTGAGAAATCTTGGAGTTATCTTTGATCAGGACATGTCATTTAACTCTCACATTAAGCAAATTTCAAGGACCACCTTTTTTCACCTACGTAATATTGCAAAAATCAGGAACATCCTGTCTAAAAATGATGCAGAAAAACTAGTCCATGCATTTGTTACTTCTAGGCTGGATTACTGCAATTCCTTATTATCAGGCTCCTCGAAAAAGTCCATTAAGACTCTTCAGCTGATCCAGAATGCTGCAGCACGTGTTCTGACAGGAACCAGTAAAAGAGATCATATTTCTCCTGTCTTAGCTTCTCTGCATTGGCTTCCTGTAAAATCCAGAATAGAATTTAAAATCCTTCTTCTCACATACAAAGCTCTTAATGGTCAGGCACCATCTTATCTTAAAGAGCTCATGGTACCTTGCTACCCCACCAGAGCACTGCGCTCCCAGAATGCAGGGTTACTTGTGGTTCCTAGAGTCTTCAAAAGTAGAATGCTATCAAGCACCTCGCCTGTGGAACCAGGTTCCAGTTTGGGTTCGGGAGGCAGACACAGTCTCTACATTTAAGAGTAGGCTTAAGACTTTCCTTTTTGATAAAGCTTATAGTTAGGGCTGGCTCAGGTGAGTCCTGAACCATCCCTTTGTTATGCTACTATAGGCCTAGACTGCCGGGGGATTTCCCATGATGCACTAAGTTCCCCTCTCCTCTTCTCTCTCCCTCTGTGTGCAACCTCATCCCATTAATGCATGTTACTAACTCGACTTCTTCCCTTTCCCGTAGTCGTGTGCTTTCTCGTCCCTCTCCTCTCTCCTCCTATCACTTCCTGCAGGTGTTCCTGGCTCTGGACCTGTGGAGTCTGGATCTGTGGTTGAGAGTCTCCCGCTGTCCCTGTGTTCCTACTCGACACCCTCTGCTAGAATTACAACTACTGTTACTAGTCCCATTGCTATTATTACTGTTATTATCATTAATATTACAATTATTATCATTAACACAACTATAAATATCTGTACCAATTTTCATTCAGTCTATAGCAACATTACCTTTACTGTCTGTACCTCTATGTGTATACTGTGTAGGCTGCCTCCCTCTCTCTCTCTCTGTCCTTCTCTCTCTCTCTCTCTCTCTCCCTCACCCCCAACTGGTCGAGGCAGATGGCCGCCCACCCTGAGCCATGGTTCTGCTCGAGGTTTCTGCCTCTTAAAAGGAAGTTTTTCCTTGCCTGTGTCGCCTAGTGCTTGCTCTTGGTGGGAATTGTTGGGCTTCTGCAAATAACTTCAGAGAATGTTCTAGACCTGCTCTTTATGAAAAGCGCTGTGAGATAACTGTTGTTGTGATTTGGTGCTATATAAATAAAATTGAATTAAAATTGAATTGAATAGAAGCAAAATGAAAGTGATTACGCACTCATCTCTTTCAGTTAATGAGAATCAGTTATGTATCCATTACAGGGCACAGCTGATTTGTGCCACTGTAGTTTATCTCCCTCTCTCCCTCTGTGTGTAAACATTTCACCCCATTATGACCAAAAACTACTTTGGTGCCATGTTTAGATAACATTGTCCTATAGTTAATAACATTTTCATATACAGCGGATAGAAAAAGTCTACACACCCCTGTTAAAATGCCAGGTTCTTATGATGTAAAATAATGAGACAAAGATACATCATGTCAGAACTTTTTCTGCCTTTAATGTGACCTATAATGTGAACAATTCAATAGAAAAACAAACTGAAATCTTCAAGGTGGAAAAATGAAAAAATTAAAACCTTACAATAACCTGGTTACATAAGTATGCACACCCTCTTATAACTGGGGATGTGGCTGTGTTCAGAATTAAACAATCACATTCAAACTCAGGTTAACTAGAAGTCAGTACACACCTGCCATCATTTAAAGTGACTCTGCTTAATCACAAATAAAGCTCAGCTGTTCTAGTAGGATTTTCCTGGTATTTTCTTAGTTGCATCTCTGAGCAAAAGCCATGGTCCGCAGAGAGCTTTCAAAGCATCAGAGATCTCATTGTTGAAAGACATAAGTCAGGAGACGGGTAAAGAATTTCCAAAGCATTAGATTTACCATGGAACACAGTGAAGACAGTCATCATCAAGTGTAGAAATTATGGCACAATTGTGCTTTACTAAGAACTGGACGTCCCTCCAAAATTTATGAAAAGACGAAAAGAAAACTGGTCAGGGAGGTTTCCAAGAGGCCTACAGCAACATCAAAGGAACTGCAGGAATTTCTGGCAAGTACTGGCTTTGTGGTACATATGACAACTATCTCCCATATTCTTCCTATGAATGGGCTATGGGGTAGGGTGGCAACACGGAAGCCTTTTCTTACAAAGAAAAACATCCTACAGTGGCTGAAGTTTGCAAAAACAAACATCAAGTCCCCCAAAAGCATGTGGGAAAATGTGTTATGGTCTGATGACCAAGGTAGAACTTTTTGGCCATAATTCCAAAAGGTATGTTTAACGCAAAAACAACATTGCACATCACCCAAGGAACACCATACCCACAGTGAAGCATGGTGGGGGCAGCATCATGCTTTGGGGCTTTTTTTCTTCAGCTGGAACTGGGGCCTTAGTCAGGTTGGAGGGAATTATGAACAGTTCCAAATACCAGGCAATTTTGGCACAAAACCTTCAGGAATCTGAAGATGAAGAGGAAGTTCACCTTTCAGCATGACAACGACCCAAAGCACACATCCAAATCCACAAAAGCATGGCTTCACCAGAAGAAGATTAATGTTTTGGAATGGCCCAGCCAGAGTCCAGACCTGAATCCAATTGAACATCTGTGGGGTGATCTGAAGAGGGCTGTGCACAGGCATGGATGTCCTTGCAATCTGACAGATTTGGAGCGCTTTTGCAAAGAAGAGTGGGCAAATATTGCCACGTCAAGATGTGCCATGCTAATAGACTCCTACCCAAAAAGACTAACAGCTGTAATAAAAATCAAAAGGTGCTTCAACAAAGTATTAGTCTAAGGGTGTGCACACTTATGCAACCAGGTTATTGTAAGGTTTTTATTTTTCATTTTTCCCCTCAAAGATTTCAATTTGTTTTTCAATTGAATTGTTCACATTACAGGTCACAATAAAGGAAAAGGTTCTGACATAATTTATCTTTGTCTCATTATTTTACATCATAAGAACCTGTCATTTTAACAGGGGTGTGTGGACTTTTTCTATCCATTGTATAATTAATAATTTAATATTGTGTGGCTCACCATGACCATGTAATGTAAAACTTCCTGTATATTTTTGTTGATGATCAGTAACATAGTAAACAAACTTTTTTTTTTTTTTTTTCAAAAATGCCACTAACTCAGTGGCTTGCTCAAAAGTTATCTGAATTACAGTGAGCTGTACAATCAGTGACAAAAGAAATTCCCAACAAAAAGACTATTCTACCGTAAATAACAGGTACATATTAGTTGTTTTAGAAATGCCCAAAAAACAACATATGTTGAAGTGACAAAGCTCTGATGGCATCCCCCTTCATCGCCTATGCTCTTTTCGACCACCCAAAGTGCTTTTACACTACATCGCATTTGCCATTCATACACTGAGCCTAAGTGCTCAAACAGAAACTAACATCCTAACTAACTAACTGGTGGAACAGCCACCAGAGGCAATTTGGGGTTCAGTATCTTGCCTAAGGATACTTCGACATGCAGCCTGGAGGAACCGGGGATAGAACCACTGACCTTCCAATTAACGGGCAACTCCTGAGCCACAGCCACCCCGCCTACTGCCCATAAGTGGAGAGCTAAGATGGAGACCCATGAGAACAGCACAGAGATGGTTAAAATACACTCCATACATACACACAAACGGGTATTAGTAATAATATCACCTCCCAAATAACTCCTTACTTATATAGATGTATAGATAAAGGTCAACAAAGTCTGGTTTTGTTGTGGCTCTAGATCACCAGTCATCATGTGTGTCTGTGCGTTGTCTTTCTATTCCTCTTCCAAATGGACTGGCCTTTCTCTAAAGGTCACATTGTGACACCATTCACATGCACAATAGTGTCACGAATACGTAGAGACACAAGAGTCACATACAGGCTCAAACACTGGCAAGACCTCTGGGCTGTTATTCAATATTGCTTCCAAAGTCTTTTAACCTTCACAGGTGTTACTTTTGAAGTTTCTATATTTAGCCCATGAGAGTTTGACATGTATGATGGGGGCGTTCCCTTATCTGGCCTATACACATGGCCTCAATATTTGCAACAATGAAGTCTCATTAA
Organism: Lepomis macrochirus; assembly: GCA_024633595.2. Taxonomy (NCBI): domain Eukaryota; kingdom Metazoa; phylum Chordata; class Actinopteri; order Centrarchiformes; family Centrarchidae; genus Lepomis; species Lepomis macrochirus. Next base: position 19,470,164 of record JALXJV020000013.1, on the reverse strand, counting down.
ACTGCATCTGTTATCAACTTCTTTACAAATAAACATAAATTCCAAATGCATGTTGGTGACAAGAAAGCTAACTAGGATTCTTACATGATTTCTCTTAACCTGAAACTTTAATTGGATTCCAAGTATATCAGTGTGAAGAATTTTTGATTATGCTGACTTTCACCGACAAGAATAAGCAAATTATTTTTTTAAGTCAAGGTTGCTATTTACAGTATTTGTAGCATTTTTCTTCAAAAGAGGCAAACCTTGAGTAACTAAGACCACTTAACATCACAATTAATTTTTCAAATAGCAAAATAGATGTAGAACAATCGACTAATGTAATAAAATAGTGAGTTGCGGTACGCGTAAGGGGAAAATAAGGCCTTCCGCTTACAGTTCATAGCAGTGTATACATGTTCGAGTAATATAATATAATATAAAATGCATGGACGTACATTATTTCCTGAGATTTATGTACACAGTGTCCATACAATGTGAGGTAATTTATAGGAAAACAACATTTAGGCAGTAATAACAAATGAAAGTCTGATATACAAAGAGTGTTAAATTTGTGTGACAGCTTTTGCGAAGGAAGCTGTTGAGGCGACAGGTGGTCTTGGACTTAAAGGATGGTCGCAGTCTCCGAAAAAAGAGCTTTTCGAATAGGTGGTTGCCTGTGCAGGGTCATGCAGTCTTTCCGGCCCTTTTACTCACCCTTCATGAAGGGCAGCTGCCAGCCAATCAGCAGCCCAGCAGGATGAACAAGTCGGGTCTCGTCCTTGGAAATGGAGGAGGCAGAGGAGAGGCAGGCTGCAATACAGAGTGTCAGGATGCATTTTAAGGTTGATATGTGGAGTTCTGTCAGCTGCTGTGGCAAGAACATCCTCCGTAGCTGTTCTTAATTAAGCAGGAGGTGTACACATCTCATTCTGAGAGGTTGGTAATTAGGACTGTGGAAACTTGGACAACTCGGCTGAGTTCACAACAGGACAATTGAGCTAAAGAGGGGTGTTTATTTCAAAAACAATCCTTCACAATTCACAGGCATGACATTTGGTATGTAGATATCACGTTTGTCAGAAAACAAAAAATGTGAAGCATTAAAAAAAAAATCTGTTTTTCAGGACTGAAGAAAAGAATAGCTGTCCATGCTCTCCATTTCACACTATCAATAACATCCATGTATTTCTGAACTACACCATGGGTTTTCATTCACTGTGTGACTTTTCAGCCAATATAAAAAACCTTCATTTATTTTTTCTTTGAAAGAAATAAATGAATGTCATACCTGTGTACCTACAGGTATGACAGAAGCAAAGCAAGTATTTCTAATATACTGTATTTATTCTAGCCCTATTTCCTTTTCTCTAAGTGGCTATCCCACTTGTCAGGCCGCCATTGTAAAGAAGAACTTAATAACTTGCCTGTAAAAATAAAAAATAAAGAAATAAAGCAATATTCAACGAATGAAGGACATTCATTGGTCAATATCTGTTTACACAGGGCGTAGGGATGAAAAACTAATCTCACTCTCGATGAGATGCAATTCTTTTCAGAGAGATTATGTTGCGCACAATGTTCCAAAACATGACATCTTGTTTAGCATGTAGGTATAAAACAGTCACCAGGATTTCAGTAAACGCTGGATTCCTCCACTTGTTTGGGTTTGAGTTTGCTCCCATTTTCCTCCATCTGAATATGTAAATTCTGATAACTAACACTGAGAGCGCACCCATATTGTTTCTGTTCATTTACATGTGTATCCTTCTTGAACTTGGTATTTGTGTGTCCATGCATACGTCAGGTCGTTCTGTGTGTTTTAAATCCTGTGTAACTCCTCTGTGTCTTAATGACGGATTAGACTTCTCATAGTATGACTGCTCATCCAGCAATAATCCGCACACCCAGACTTTGAGCTGGAGAAGGCAGTAGGCCAGAGGGGAAGGAGGGAAAGGCAGAAAGAGAGAAGAGGGGGTGCAGAAAGGGAGATGATACAGCAACTGTGAGCAAATTTTTTGCTCCACATAAGTAGAAGGTTTGCCTACAAATCCGTATGGAGAGACACGGCAAAAATGTGTCAGCATGATCCACACTCATCACCTAAATTCTCCTCACAACTTTGGGTTTTAGATTTCCTGTAAAGCAAGTCTTGTCACATACTTTCTATTTTTACCAGCACATCATGATGCTGTCTATGTCAACTTTGACATCTCCCTCTCAAGTGAAACTGAATGAAATTATTTTCTTGTCAGTATGTGCACAAGCAACCACAATGAAATCACTGCAGACAACCTACTGTATCTTTAGCTGTCTCACTTTTTCATATACTTGGGGCAGATGACTTACTCTGCTTTGAACGCAGTCTGTGCAACAGTTTGGTGCAGTTTACAAGACAGTGACAGCTGTGATAACTGTTCATGTTAAATTTCTATCGCCACATTAGCAGCATGACTCTAGGGATTGTAATGTCAGTTTGTCAATCAGTCAGTCAGACAAGTACGCTACTTTGGTCCAGACTGCAATATCTCGCAGGGGGGCTGGAGCCTATCCCAGCTGACATTGGGCGAAAGGCGGGGTACACCCTGGACAGGTCTCCAGTCCATCGCAGGGCCACACAGAGACAGACAACCACTCACACCTAAGGACAATTTGGTAAACACCAGTTAACCTAGCCTGCATGTCTTTGGATGGTGGGACGAAGCTGGAGAACCCGGACACGGGGAGAACATGCAAACTCCACACAGAAAGGCCGGGGCAACCGGGGTTTGAACCCACGACTTTCTTGCTGTGAGGCGACAATGCTAACCACTGCACCACCATGCCGCCCATTATTATTAATTATTATTATTATTATTATTATCACAAATGACTTTGGTAATGCCCTGATTTTCTGTCTAGCGCCACTATGAGGGTCCCATTTCTAGTTTTGAGTGTCTAAACTATTAGGTCCTTCTCAAAATGAAATGTAATTACTTTGGTGGTCCCCTAACTTTCATGTGCTCCGTCATAAGGCTAAAAAATTTTTTTGTCCGATAGTTTGGTTTATAGCCAAACACATGCCAAATTATATTAGTATTTTCACTCAAGTAACAAAGCTGATGCTCACATATAGCACAAGGTGCTGCTGGTATGGCTGTAGACACTTCAGTCCATATGCTTCCTGAAGGTATACAAAGGATTTGCTGTAACCATTAAAACACTTCTCTTAGGTCACCCTGGGGTAGAGCTAGTCTTATGTGCAGGCCGCATGCACACGTGCATGAACAGTACACACACACACACACACACACACAACACACACACACACACACACACAGTCTTACTTTGTTGACCAAGTGTGAAAGAAAGAAAGCTTGCTGTCCCTCTGAGATAGTCATACATGTTGCACAGGGCTGCACACCATACAAAAACACACATTTATCCACAGAAACACAGCCATCCGAGTACCCACATAGAAACATACAGTCACACAAATACACAGTGAAACACAGATGAACAGATGGGCACACAGACAATCTCTCTCACTCTCTCACACTCGCTCAATCTCTCTGTAATCACCACTGATGTGTTGTTCTCCTGATTTAATTTCAGTGGCACAAAAAGAAAATCAGTAACTTTCTGTAGGATACTCGCTCTGAAAACCATGAAAGAAATGACACCTAAAAGATGCTCCCTCACGCTTTGGCTGACATACAGTATCAAGGCATCTGCTGCAGCAATCTGAGCAGTCGAAGCTGTGCCACGTGAAAGCAATTAAAAAGCCTTTATTCTGATTCTTAATTATTTCAGGGGTTTTTTTAAATCTCAACCTTTCAACAGCTTCATCCAAATTGGGTTTTTAGTGGCTCATCTGGCAAATGAGTTGACTTCCAAAAAGACAGTAGAATCACTTGTGAAATTGTTCTCACATTGAGGGTTGAAATTTGCCACTTCTGAAGTAAAAAGTTAGCACTTTCATTTGCACAAATGGCAGAGAGCGGACAAATGTGAAATACTGTGAAGACAGATGGACAGGCAGACTGGAAGGTATTCAGACTGAGACACAGGGCAAGAATTTGAGTTGGAAAGCAATTTAGTTTTCTCTTGGCATTGTGTGGTGACTTTTCACAACCCTTCCTTAAAACTCCAGGGGCCTGTATTGGTGTAACCCTGGTAACCGCACAAAACAACCCACTGTCTCCTCTTCAAGTCTACAGCTGGCAGACACACACACACACACACACACACACACACAAGACCCACATGTATATTCAGGCAGACACATCCATACATATTCATCTTGTCTTTATCAGCACATTACACACACACACACACACACACTCATACACATACACGCTATAATCTCCTACAGTCACTCAGATTTAAGCAGATACAATAAGACACTATTACCATCTATAAATTGTCATCTCAACATGACACTGACTCTTAATGTATGCAAGTATTCAGAATTCACTTCCTCTCATATTAATTCCTGTTTAGACTGGCAAAAATCAAAAACTTATTTGCCACCGCTGGCTAGCAGAAACATTTTTGTGAGCTAGTTAGCTGTTTGAAAGGACACAGTAAGGAACATGGAGTTCTTGGTTGTATTTTGTCCTTACTCACGATTGCTATATGAAAAAACAAACTTGCACAAGGAGGTGAAGTTCCTGTTTGTTTATCCATCTGCTTTTCTATTGAATAACTTATAACTTATGAAGGGATTCTACTGTAGTTTGGTGGAAAAGATAGAGATTTTTCTGGCAGTCTGGAGCCAGGAACATCAAGGCAAGACAACTTTTAGCAATAATAGTGTAAATAACAGAGATTACATTCCAAATACTAAGGTGGGTGTTTTCAGAGCCAGGCCAACAATAAGTGTTATATGAATTTAACTAATATGAATGCTTTTTTCTCTCTCTCTCTCTCTCTTTTTTTTTTTTACAGCAACAGGAGTTGGAATTCATTAGAGCTGTTAATGTGTACCTACAGGTATGACATGCAGCCTACTTATTTGATTAAGGTTAGAATAAACAGCTGATAAATTAGCTTATGCAGGTGATTTTAGTTAGTGAGAAATATTGTCTTATTTCTCTGTGGGCTTATGATTCCAAGTTACACAAAAACAAGACCCAGTGGTGTGTATTTTTATAACTCAGCCTACATGTGTACCAGTTTTTCTAGACATATTACTGATAATATTTACTATCCCAGGTGTCTGCTCCTGATAGCTTATTGAAATGGGTTCCAAAATGCTCTGAATATTGTCAGTGGCACTGAACTGTGCAATTATTTCCCAATTGTAAGCCTGGAGGCTACAATATTCAGCACAGTGTGGGTCACAATGACGTCAGCTCCATTTCTTTCTGAATGGCTCTCCTTCTGGCTCCCCTTGCTCCTTTTTTACTGCGTGTCTTTGTGTGTGTGTGTGTGTGTGTGCGTGCATGCGTGCATCTTTTAGGTCCTTCAGATTCACTTGTCCACCAGGTGTCCTCTGTATGTTCCTATACACACCTGCTGCCACAGCTGATTCTTATTACCTCATTTCTTCATGTATAAGTAATTGTACTTTATTGGCTATGTCTGTTCCCTTTTATTATAATACAGGTAATTGTACATAGGCTGTGTCAGTTAGGTAATATAATCCTCCAGAAAAAGGAAATGCACACACTAAAGACTAGTCTACATAACAGTAATTGAATAACACTTCCTGTGTTTTTATTCCAACTCTACCGGTCTGCCTGACTGGCTGTTCATGGTGCCTTGTCGCCTGCTGAATATTCTGGTTATTTTCTTTTGCCATGCATTGCTTTCCCATTGCTGACATATGCCTGTATGCACCCTGCATAAAACCATCTTGTATTATACTACTCCTGCATCCTGATTCTGAATTTGGTTTGTGGTTTTTACAATCTTAAACGGGGTGTGCATGTGCTGTTATGTTGCAGAAGGTGGAGCTTTTGCGCATTGTGCACTCAGGACCAGAGTGACAGTGCTCCACTAGGTCAGTACCAAAAAAGCATGTATGGTCTGTTTTCTGGATCTATAAAGCATTATTATCACACTGTCCTTGTCTTCCTCATGTCCATTTTTTCTGCAGCTCTACCCCTCTCATGGTTTTACATTTGTCTTTTTATTTTTTGCGTCATGAGTGAAATTAGTTTTATATTCTTGACTGTTAAATCATTCCTTTTGCTGAACAAAGATCTTTGTGTTTGAAATCAATCCTGTGTTTGTGCGTGTGTTTAAGAACAATGTCTTTTCAGCCATTATATATGTGTGTTTTGCATGCGTGTGACATCCGAATGTAGAATCCCACAAAGCAAAACCAACGGATAGGCAAAATAACAAAAACATCCAAACAACACGTTAATACATTTCTCCTCTGAAACACTGTTTTGAAATGAGATAAGAGCTAATTAATCAATCAGAAAGCTTTGATCTAATTAACAAAACATGACTTTGTTTGATATCAGAAGACTGCAGTCTGCTAGCACGACAATGTGTGAGACGAGCAGTAAAATTTCTCCTCGTCTTTTACTCATTTTCTCTCCGTCTGTCTCTCACTCCTTGCTCAGTCAAACAGCCTTGTGCTTTAATTGCACTAAATTGGCCAGCGATTTGGGAAGCTACTGCACATAATTTGCCTTTTAATTTTGTGAGTGTTACTTACACCGCTTTGTCATTTCTCTCAAGCTCTGTCACTGCAGCATCTCTTCGTTTCCCAGTGCTGTAGGTGGGCGCAAAATGAGTAGTCGATGGCTGTGAATTCAAGTCAGGCCCTTGACAACAAGCACGTCACAAATAAATAAATTATTATGATGAGAAGTGGAGTAATAACATGTTGACAGGTGCATCACGGTGAGCATTTATATGCACATTAATGTTACAATATTATTACAGATAATCACAGGAATATTTGTGCTGACAAACAGTAATTACACAGATAGGCAAATGAAACCACTTACATACAACATTAAAATGAGGGCATTTACATAAACATTAAGAAGACCATCTTTTTTTTGTGAATGCTCCATTTATATAAACCTTGGTTAGAAAAATTGGGATCATTTCTCAAATATTACAGAGCTAAATTAATTAGCCAGCATACTGAGTGGTGCATCTTACAATGGGAGTCTATGTTCATTAGAGCATTTTGAATATGCTTATATACATCTATCCATCCATCCATCTTCATACGCTTATCCGGGGTCAGGTCATGGGGGCAGCAGCTCCAGCAAGGGACCCCAAACTTCTCTTTCCCGAGCCACATTAATCAGCTCTGACTGGGGGATCCCGAGGCGTTCCCAGGCCAGTGTGGAGATATAACCTATCCACCTAGTCCTGGGTCTTCCCCGAGGCCCCCTCCCAGCTGGACATGCCTGGAACACCTCCCTAGGGAGGCATCCAAGAGGCATCCTTACCAGATGCCCAAACCACCTCAACTGGCTCCTTTCGACGCAAAGGAGCAGCGGCTCTTCTCTGAGCTCCTCGCGGATGGCCGAGCTTCTCACAGTATCTCTAAGGGAGACACCAGCCACCCGCCTGAGGAAACCCATTTTGGCCGCTTGTACCCGGGGATCTCGTTCTTTCGGTCATGACCCAACCTTCATGACCATGGGTGAGGGTAGGAACAAAAATTGACCGGTAGATCGAGAGCTTTGCCTTACTGCTCCGCTCTCTTTTCGTTACGATGCGGTAAAGTGAGTGCAATACCGCCCCTGCTGCTCCAATTTTCCGGCCAATCTCCTGCTCCAGTCTCCCCTCACTCATGAACAAGACCCCAAGGTACTTGAACTCCTTCACTTGGGGTAAGGACTCATTCCCTACCTGGAGTTGGCACTCCACCGGTTTCCTGCTGAGAACCATGGCCACAGATTTAGAGGTGCTAATCCTCATCCCAACCGCTTCGCACTCTGCTGCGAACCGATCCAGTGAGAGCTGAAGGTCACAGACCGATGATGCCATCAGGAACACATCATCTGCTTATATACAAATACAGGTAAAATTATATTGGATTAACTAAATCTGACACACACTAGCACTAGTTTATGGATCACCATGTCTGTGAGAGGACAAAATGAGCATCTTCCAATAAAAGGATAAAAGAAACATAGAAAAGACTGTTTATTCTTTTTATGTTGGCTCAGGGGGGCAAAGATCAGTGTGTGTGCATAGCTGAATCTGTGCTTTCATGTGTGGATGCCGTGTAGGTTTTAAAAGGTTAACTATCAAGTCAAATGTGCAGAGAACTTTTCAAAGAGACTAGTCCAAGTTGTCATGGCAACAAGTTAAACAACTGAAGAGAGGCAGAAAACATAACTGGATGAAAAAGAAGTCTTGACCCTGAAGCAGCTCAAAACAATGTTTTAAGCAGAAAGTATTGCATAAGAGGAAATACTTCTTTGTAAATACACTATGGAGACTCCCCACATAGCATCAGTCATCACTGAAGATGTGGCGTTAACGCCATACTCATTAAAAGCTCATTTCCTCTTTCCTTAACATCTCCACCGAGGACCTTATTTATTCATTCGAAACTATAGGCATCTTGATATATCATCTATGTAAAGAAAGCATTTAAAGGAAATCATGTAATGTTTGCTTTGCAAACTAATCAACTAACATAAAATATAAGCACTTATGCGTAGTAACAGTGGCTATAGACTTTATATTTAAAGAAGCAATAAATAGCCACCTGATTAGCTCTGTAGCATAATCAACCTGCAGATGAAAAAGGACTAAATGCATATGGGAAGATGTGAAATAATAATATAAAAAAGAACACTCAAAGTCCTTGAAACGTGTGTAGATAATTTGTATAATGTCACATCAGACTTGTGGTAGGAAATCATACGTTTCTGTTATGTTTAAGTATTCTGAACTTGCTTGCTGCCCACTTTCATTTTATTTCAGTGGGGTTGCTTGGAGAAAATAAATCTATTAAAAACAGCTGCATCACAAATTTTCCAAACAAAACAATAAATGAGAGGCAATTATTGTGTTCTAGCCTTCCGAATTTGTGACATCAAGTAATGTCTGCTACTAAGGAAGACTGTTTAAATCCAGTCACATCTCAAATCAATTCAGCTATTTGATCTCATCGTATCTCCCTCATCTTTCTTTCTATCTCTACAGTGTGAGAAAATGGAATGCTGCAAAAGATACAAGGGGAGAAAGAGAGATGAGGATATAGAGAAATAGGGAGGGTTGTCATGATTGCCATCAGTCTGCGTGTATGCTTTCCTACTGTGTACAGTCTGTACATGCACATGTGTGTTTGTGTGTGTGTTTGATGTACCTTGTCAAGATGATTGTTAGCAAATAAGAAAGTAAAGAATAGTTTCAATATTTCTGTGGCTCCTGGAATGTTTTTGCAATAATGGAAAAAAATAGCAAATGTATTCATGAATCTTTTATTAACATTATACTTTCTTCTTTAAATATAAAACACAGCTTTCATTCTAAGGAGATAGTAGAGCACAACTGAAAAGTCTTATCATACCTTATCATAATTCTCCACTGGATGCTCCCTTTAACACACTAGTTGAGGAAACAGAGGTTCTTTGTACTATTGTGTTTTAAATATGTGATAAAAATGTGATTATTCTGACTTTATAAACTTTACAGGCCCACTGCAATGAACACGTTCAGTGTTCAGTAAGAAGCACCAAATCCACATATGTAGAATATCAAAAGGTTTTATGAACCAGGACATTGACAAATGCCCAGATGCAAAATATTATTAGCACTGTTCATGAAGCTAAAGCTTGACCCTATGCCTCATCTACACTTAAGTTTGAATAAAAAAGGAATTTCTGTCATTTTGTTTTCAATACCCATAAAATGTTGCAGGAAAAATAATTTGATCATGATATTTGAAAAGTCCAGACTTTATTATGGGATCCAGCAGCTCTTACAAAGTCTCCTAACTTGCTCCGCTGAGATACAGCATGCTCGCGGGGATTTAAACAGCTTAACGGTTGTTAAAAGATTGATGTCAATATTTAGCAGTATAGCACTTTAGAAAGTAGAGCTCATCCCAAAAATGCACTGTAAAGACTCGCTCCGGCAAGTTTATCGCTGTGTTCAGTGTGTCTAATTCACACGGTTTCCTCCTTTGCTTTTCATCAAGGCAAATATGCCTCTTGCATCAGACTACTCCAAATCAAATTCTCTTCATGTGTTGTACACTGACTACTGAATATTCACACAAAAAGTATTTTTTGAACACTCTGATCTACCAATGAGTTTATCTGCATAAAATGACTGATCTAAGAAAAAACATCAGCCTCTGAACATCTATTTCCATAATCACTGCCCAACAAATTAACCGGATATGCAGTGAATTCTCTACATAATACATAACATTTTTAAAATATGGCTTGGAGGCCATTTTACATTCTGAATGCTGTTTTCATAGCACTGCCTCTTGACATTTTGACAAGCATAGTCTACTTTTGACCATGGCCTTCACACACTCACTGTGTAATGGCTGATGGCCGTGGAAGCCTTGACCCCCCACATATTAACACTTCACAAGTGTGAGGACAAAGGTGAGCTGGTCAACTTTTGCAGAGTTCAGAAGTCAGGTAGAATACAGCAACCCTGGTCACACTGCCAGTTGTGTTCACTGGAAGCCAGGCAGGAGATACAAGCTCAAATTTCAGGGTGGTGGTTAAGCAAACATTTATTTTTTCGTCAATCTTTACTAATGCATGCTGCTTAACATTTAATAGGGAGGTTAAGTAGGGTGAAATGTTCACCGGGTCAAAGGGCTGACTCCAGGGCAGAAGAAACACAGGGGAGTAAATTCTGTTGGCAGAGCTTTAGACAGACAGAAGAAAAGGCTACGGAAATGTGAAAAAAGCACTTTTAATAGAGACTTACATACAAAGTCCTAGATACAATTCATCTAAGGTGAGCAGCACAGCAGGCAATAAAGACAATGTGACTTCAGTAACAATTCATGAAATGTTTTGAAATCACTCCTCTGTAGCTCTCACTCTCATAAGAGTGTGGATTCTATGACATTATGAATCAGTCTTGTTTACTTCTCCCTCCATCCTCCTCTTTTCTCCATTTTCCCTCCTCAGAAAACTTTCCTTTCCATTCTCTTCTCATGGTCATTTTCTCCCAAAAGGCACAAAACAGATTAGGAAATACAGACACACAGGGAAACACTCATTTACTTCCGTATGCCAGGGGCAGTTTGCACTATGTGTTTGAAAATTAGTCACCTGCACAACCATGTAAGGATACCCTTTTGTCTGGGTGTAGTACAGATTGGAAGATCAGTCTTGACCTCTTTAGTGAATATTTTGGCATTATTTATGCTGTAATATTTATCAGACAATGTCTGCACCATCTTGCTGATAATACAGCAAAATCAAAGATGAATGAATCACCAAAGTTGGTTACAGGATTCAAACCTTCTTGCAATGCAGAAACAGTGCTTATCACTGAACCGCCATGTGGATTTGTAAGTTTTATAATAAGTAAGCTTTTGTAAACATCTTGCCCTAGAAAAAAAGCTTCTTATATAGAGGGTTTTCAGCTTCTATATCTCCCCATATATATATATATATATATATATATATATATATATATATATATATATATATATATATATATATATATATATATATATATATATATATATATACATATATATATATATATATATATATATATATATATATATACATATATATATATATATATATATATGGAAGCTGAGTATATAATTGTGTTTCCATTTTCTTTGATAATTGCGTTGACTGAATTTACACATGCTAAATGCATGCTATTAACTGATGCTAACATGCTAAATGCATGCTATCAAATGATCAGAGCCAGCATTTTAATTATATACACACCTATGTGCTGGCCTTTTGTTCCTATACTTATATACAGCTCTGAGTACTAAATGTGTCATTAATATTCATCCTCTTACTAGAAATGTCAGAAAACTGTCATAGTAGAGATGCTATGTCCTACTCTGCAGCAAATAATTATACCACTTCTGGTGACATAACATTCCTCATCTCTCTCCACTCTTTTCCTCTGACCCTTTCCCTTACTCTTCTGCCCCTCTTTTTTATCAGTTCTCCAGTCTTTTAAACATTTAAATGACTCAAATGCAATTAGGAACTAGTTTTAAATATGTTTGAGACAGAATGTGAATTATGGATACAGTTTAAAAGGGAAATCTCAGCCAGCTGCGGCACGGCAGACACATCATACCACAATGGACACATCCTTCACTCCTGACTCGTGTCTAATCAAAAGCTCCTTTTCCTTCTCTCTCACTTTTTTCTCTCTCTTTTCTTCTGGTCTTTTAACTCATCTGCTCACCCTTACTCTCTTACTTCTTGTATCTGCTTTTCTCTTCTTGTTCCATCCTCTTTCCCCATGCTTGGTTGTATTATTATTAACATAAATTACAGTGTTGTGTGACATTTCCTCTCCTCCCAATCCCATCTTTGCCCTGACACATAAAACCTCTACTTTGACATACGACATGTGAAAGCTCTGACATAAATGAAACCTTGCCTCCCTACCTACTCGCCCTCTTTGCCTTTTCTGCATTCCTTCTACCTTCAGTTCTTCCTTCTTTACCCAATTCTGCTCTGCAACTTTCAATTACACAATCTACCACTGACATGTATGTGATGCCTTCTCTCTTTTCATCACATCTCTTCATTTGTTTTCCACACTTCTCCTTCCCTGCTTTCTTCCCTCCTCTCCTATCAACTGTCTTTCAGTGTGCTCTCTTTTTTTTTCTCTCTCTCGTCACATGCCCAGTCTAATCTGCTCTTGTGGCACAGATGTTGTGAATCCTAGTTTTCTCCTTATATTGTTATTCCATCCATCACCTCTTCTTTTCGAACCTGTGAAGCTACCTCCTTCTTGTTTCTCCTCTCTCCCCTTTCCTCATTTAACTCTCCTCCTTTATCCTCTCCAGCCATAAAATCACTACAGCTCCACAAATCAGTGAACACCAGTCTGGATCACAGTGGGGGTTAGTGCAGGTTTGAGAGGTTTGCAGTTAACATAGTTAAACATTAAGAGGCTGCCCTGGCTTAGGTTGCAAAGGAAGTACTGCAACACCAGGAAATGTAAAGCGAAGCTACTATGAGCTTCTAAGTGTATCTATGAGATGAAAGGTCTGAATTTTCTTTGTATTACGACTATCTGTCTTAATACAATACTCACATGAGTGAGTCATACACATCATATGTATGTTGAAATAGTTATTCTTTGCAGAGATAATTTCTCCTGCTCACTGGCCGTTAAGTGAATCCCTTATTGCATGACTACACAAGATATGGGAAAATCCATAGTTCCGCATACTGTGCATCACTGTACTGAAAGTTCAGCCAAAGCTAATATGAGGCTTTAAGAGTCTGAGGTACATACATTAAGTGAGACTATTCTAAAGCTACAGTCTTTTTAGTTTAAAACTCCCTCTGTCTGTTTCCCCAGACAGTGTTTTCTTGCTGAGCAGTGGCAGAGGGATATGTCATTGTAGTTGCATTTCGGAATAAAACAGCGGCATTAAACCTGCATGTGACTACCAGGGCAAATATAGGTAGGTGTGTAGGTAGGTAAGTGGGTAGGATAGCAGATAGCTTGGTGGAAAGCGCAGCTCTCCAGTCTGGTGGTGTGGCAGCTGAAACTTCTATATTTCTCTTGCAGAAGGCAGCAGAGTGAACAGGCTGTGGATGGGTAGGTTCTGTCCTTTAGTATCCTTTGGGCTCTGAGTATTCACCTCACTTCACAACACTGATGCTCGGCAGATGGGTACTAATGTTCTTCTGAGCAGCCTGCTGCAGAGCCCTCCAGTCCTGAGTTGTGCACACCCCATGCCAGTTAGTGATGTTTTCAGTCAAGCTGTAAAAGCTGACAAGAATGTGGCCCTCTTAAGCTTCCTCAAGAAATACAGGCGTTTCGGAGCTTTCTTCCCCAGCGTAGAGATGTAAGAGAACAATGTCAGGTTCTCTGTAATACTGATTCCCAGGAACCTGAAAGTGTTCACCTGCTCCACCTCAGCTCCACTGATGTAGACAGGAGTGTGTCTTTATCTCCTTCTTCCTGTAATCAACAGTCACCTCCTTTGTTTTGCTGACGTTGAGCAGTAGGTTGTTCGCTGTGCACCACTCTGCAAGATTATCAATTTCTTCCCGATATGAAGCCTCATCGTTGATTAAAATCGGGTCGATGATGGTAGTGTCATCCGCAAACTTCACAACAGAGATCTCTCCGTGTCGTGGATACAGTTGTGGGTGTACAGTGTGAACAGGAGGGGACTGAGCACACAGAACACTTGGTTTAACTAGCGGACCCCGCTAAAGCATCATTTTAGCTTTAGCTGAACATTGCAATGCATTTTAACACAAAACGAGTGGATTGTGGACTCTGTTCCATAATGCATGTGTGAATATGGTATCAAGATCAGCTTGAGAAATTCAAAACTATCCTTTAAAACAGGTAATTGGACTAAGTCTAAACTTTTATTTTTACAAATTATGCAAAATGTAAAAAATATCTGTGTAGTCACAAACTTAATAAATGCTACTCTACTTTTGATGGAATTAATATCCAAATGACGTGTTTGTATTAGGTGACAATCCTAGATACATCTCATGCAACATCTAACCAACATTAGTTCTGACACACATAAATCCTTGAATCCTCTATGTCCCCTATGCTCTCGTGTCATCCTTCCTTTCTCCACTGTCCTTTTTCGCTTTAGGGGGTGTCGCCATTAAAATGCCTGGGTTCTTTTCTGGAGCATAAATGGCATTGTCTCCTCTGAAATAGGACACTTCTTCGCTGAATTTCTCCACCCTTTTGCTGTTCATCTGTTCTCCCCCTCCTCCTTGTCTGTGCCCTTCTTCTCTGCTCCTCCTCTAACTCCATCTGGCTTTACTGTCCTCTTCACTCCTCTCCTCATCCTCTTCCTTCTTATCTGCTCTATTCCTCTGGTTACCTCCTCCTTTCAGTAAGGAATTTTTTTCTACTCTTGTTCATTCTGGTCATCCCGCTCCTCGTCTCATCTTTCCCTAATGTCTCTTCTCTACCTCTTGTGTTTTCTCTGTGCCTCGACACTCTCGCCTGTCAGACTTTTTCCTCACCTTTTCTTTCCTGAACTTTCCTCTCATCCCTTCTGTTTAGCCCTTCTCTTGTAATCTCCTCTCACATCTCCTTTTCCTCTCTGCTGTCCTACTCTTTTCCCCCCCTGCTGCTACATCCCGTCTGAAAGTATTAGAGCTATTGTTCCCACATCAATTAACATTGCAAATCCCTTTTCTTGTTCCCTGTAGCCAGGATCCAGCCGTATGAATAAGTTGTCTTCTTTGCTGCTCAAATTTGCTCCTTAACTATGTGATATTTCTGACTCATGTTGCTGGCATAGCTTTCTTTAGCGGATGCTTCCCTGAATTTATCATCTCGTAGACCATTCATATTCAAGTCCTCATCATAGACTGCTCCCAATGAATCAAGGAAGGAAATGGTTGCTTTACTCACATCGGTACATGTGATCATCAGACCATATATTGGTGTGTCCAATTAGAGTCCTTCATGACTGCACACTCAAGCTGTTGTCACAGAAGACCACACTGTCAGGATCACAAAATGTAAATTGCAGGGTTAAATTAAGGATCATGATTCACCAGGCTGATTCTGGTGAACTCGCTCATTTCTTCCCTTCCTCTCTTTTATCTTTCTCTCCATGTCGCTTTTCCCCCTTCTTTGAAAGTCTCTCTCTTCTCTCTTCTTTGCCCCTTGTCTTTATTGCCTTCTTTTTATCTTTTCTCTCCTGTGAGCCTCTTCTTCCATTCTTTGACTCCTCCCTTTTCTAATTATTTCCTTGCAGAACGTGCATCTCCAAACCTTCTTCCCATGTCTAAATTGTGAAAACTGGTTAACACAATGGTTGGTTTTTTTTGACATTTTACAATATATCATCGCAGTTTGGCATGATGAAAGGGGCTCTATACATTTAATACTCCTCTGAATAATTTTTCAATTATGATATAGATGAGAGGGGGTTTCATCAAAACGCTGGCAAAAAATAATATTGCTGCAATATGCAGATCATATGCCATCCAATCTACTGTGGAATTTAATAGAACTGTGAATTAACATACCGTTTATGAAGAGAAGAGAGCTATGTTTCAATCACTGTCATAGTATGGACACAATCACACTCACACACATGGAATTCACATATTCATTGGTACAGTAAATCAAACCATACACACAACCACATACTAGAATGCATGTGCATGTTCACACACTCACACTGGTTCATGTGCATGCATTCACATGTGCATGATACACACACACACACACACACACACACAC